>CM024764.1:98997272-99693082 GCA_014218235.1 Colocasia esculenta | reverse complement strand
CAACCATTTTTTTCGTGGAGCGTTCTCTCTATCTCTCTCCTCTCTGTCGAAATCAACGTGCACGGAAGCCAAAGCCATGCATCTTTGTTTGAGAATGCACGCCACATTGTCAAAAATTTTCACTTAAAAATCTCTGCCATCAATGTTACCAAACAACGTCTAAAGATTGTTCTGACAATTAGTATTCGAATGTTCGGTGTCATTATAGTTGGTCACGGTGCTCAATGTTTGAGTTGTCAAAATAATTTTTAAATTTAAATATAAAAACTCATGTTATATTATGACAGGACCGTGCCAAAATACTTCGTCGCACTATTACACTTCTCTATTTTATATATATATATATTAATCGAATTTAAAGGAGACTTCCTACACACGAATGGAGCGTGTTACCCCCATCTTCCTGTGCATTCACATGGTTACAGAAGTATATATTATGAGCAATCTAAAAAACCACGTTCCCCATCGTCGTCCACTCTTGTGATCTCTAGTTGTGGTGAAACACAATTTTGAATGAAGAGGACAACCGTGTACTCTACTCACTTAGGACACAGGATTTATGCCCTCAACTTCGGGTATAAATTTGAATGACCTAATCATATATTCGAGATGAAGCTGTTTATTATTATTATTATTAATTCCCTTTGAAAATACAAATGGACAGGATATGAAACAGAGTACGATGTAAACGCTAGCCCGGTACGTAATCAGACATCTGAGCATGCAGTGCTAAACCATCCGTGCACCTATTTGATGCCCCAAACATAAGCAGTGTGATTGGTACAGAGCAAACAATCCAAAACTTTGGTAATTGATATCACTCAATGTGATATTTCGCCTCTAAAGCAGAAAAAAAGTTAAAGCATAAACGAAATAGTTGCACATACGATATCTCGATATCATACTTTAGACCATTCGAGACAAGATTGTTGGAACAGTGATTCCCAACCGGGCAATTCCTGCATCTGCAGCAGCACACGAAGGAACATTAAAATGATAGGTACATAAATTAACATATATATATATACATATATATATATATATATATGTGTGTGTGTGTGTGTATCAAATACTTGTTACAAGACACTTCTTACAATAACGAGAACAATTTGTTGCACTTGCAGCAGTGCCCTTCTTGTACCAAATTTTGCCCATAAAGTTGATATGAATTATTTGACAAATAATTCTATCAACCAATAGACACATCAATTTTATTGCAAATAATGTCCTGCAATAAGTATTTTCCACATATATTTTTAAAAACGGGCAACCGCTCAGCTACAAGACATTCTGGGTCGCACAAGTCCAAACTACAAAAAGTTTTGCAACCAGAAGGAAGATAGATAGTACAACCACTCGAGGGCTCCATTACAGAACACGTAAACCTATATAGAACAGGCTTTTGGAGATATATTTTTTTTCCCATTTACTTGGTTTTTTTAAGAGAGTAGTATCCGGATGAGAGAGAGGCTCCACCTTAGATGAACGACCAGTTGACGAACATGAAGCAGATGCAGTGGGGATCGTCCTCTTCGTTCTGCACCTTCCAGGCCACGGCCCTCTCGTAAGAAATAGGTCTCCCCATGCTGGAGACGCAGAGTCCACTTTGGAGGCACGCATATCCCTGACCATCACCAATGGGGGAAAATAAAATAGAAAAAAAAATCAGGGAAGGCAAAGCATAGAGATGAGGGGCAAAGAACAGAGATATGGCAAGATTATAAATGCTGGTTTTTGCATGGCATGCCTCTTTCAATCTAGTTTTGCAAGGAGACACTTGCACAAGAAAAAATTAACGTCCATGGAAGGAACACCACCCGACAACTCCTCCGTACATGAGACCTCTTTCAGGAAGCCACTTGTCGTGTGTGCATAAAATTGTTTGATTTTTCTCTCGCCTCCTCCAATGAACTTGGTCAATCCCTGGGCAAATCTCCCATTGAGAGCTAGTGGACATAGCATGCAGTGTGCACTACATTCGAGGGGCAAGAAAAACCCCATACAGAAGCTGGGTTCTCAAGAAGGTGCATTAAGAATGGGATAGAAAAACTTATGTAACTTTGAAGATGCAAGGAAAAAATGTTAGACGGATGCCAAGGAGAAAGAACCCCCTTTGCCAGTCCCACTGTTATGAGTGACCCTCATATTCCTAGGAAGACTTTCAAAGAATGGTTTGCAGACATAAAAGAAACCAAGTATATCTGCAAACCAAACATTCCTTTTTTTCCTTCTCAATGTCTTTGTAAGTACAAGGCTGGGTTACCTGTTGCATTATCTGAGGGAACTCTGTGAATAAAGACTTTTGTCCTTGGTCGTCAAAAATTTTCTCCAGTGTAATGCCTTGCAAGGCAACCAACGTCGTCTCAAGCATGTCAAGACCTGACTGGTTGGCAAAGATGAAAGCTGGCATAGCCTGCAAAATGAGAAATCTATAATTGACGCAGATAAAGGCAACATACATACAATATATCTCAAGGCCAAACATTGTGGATGTGCTCACAAAAACGAGATCCTGTAGGGAGGAACACATTCCTTTTGTCAGTGACACATACAGGACATATCAACAACTTGCTAAAACTTAAATATATCAGCGTTGTCATGCATGAGTTCATTCACCGCTATGCAAGAAGAATGCTGGTGTGTGGATCCAAGTTTGAAGATCAGATGGCAGATTTCAAGTTTTGAGCATAAGTTAGCAGTCTTTAAATTTGTCATCCTTCATCATCCAATCTTTAAATTGACAGAAGCAAATGAATCATCACGCCATGCCAAGATTGGCGTGGCAAGTTATTTATTCCTTGAGGAAAAAAAATTGCTGGGAAAGTGAAAGCATAAAATCAGTATAAATTATGTATTTGCAAAGAGAGGATGCTTTGGTAACACAAACCTTCACAGAGCAGCAAATTATGGCATCAGAATGATGCCAAAGTGTCTTGAGAATTGATTCACTGCCTTCAGCTGTCGGCTTGAGCAAATCAACACCAGAGTAACACCTACAAGTGAAGAAACAAGCAGCTTGTTTTACTGCTGAGTAACATTACGAAACCAACAGATGTTCTTTTCTTCTGCGGAATTCTCAATTTGTTCAAAGACAACCTCATTGGTGGCACAGACAAACCAGAAGATGGGTGGACACTCTGTGCCTAATTATTAATTTATATCTGGCAGTATTTAAGAAAATTGTCTGATATATCAAAGATTGATGCTAAAAAGGGTAAAGATAAGATATCCATCTTAGAGATGACAAACCTGTAACTCTGGCAGATCCAGTGAGCAAGTGTCAATGCTTCAGGATTGCCAGGAGGCAGCCGCGGGCTACCATGAGGACCAATACAAGAGGGTGAAAGTGCTAAAGCCACCCTCTGCACAGACGAGATGATGCTTCTGACATACTGACGTGCCATGGATGCCACATTTTCTTGTAGATGGTTCTCAAAAGCAAATTGAAATGCTATGGTCATTACAGATCTCATGCCACCAACATTTCCAGAATATTTACTGGACATTTTATTTCCTGTTGGTCCAACATCAAGAGCAGAAGCTAGGTCCAGTGTCCGGGTAGGGCTGGAGACATCCTACAGGTTTAAGAACAAGAAAGTTAACAAAGGAGGGAAAGGTATAACACTGAGCGAAGTTCACCATAAATCCATGGGTAAATACTATATAGTTAAGCAACATAAACATGAGATTTCTTCAAAAGCAATGTACTTACAGCACCAGAGTCGAGAGGAATAATGCGAAAACCAGAGGGAAGCAATGGTGCATCATCGACAAAAGATGCATCTATTGGAGCAAAGACCAGCTCTGAACATGTGCCGAGAGCATTCTCATCTATCCCACTACAAAGCTGTGAAGAATATGAGCACAAGGTAAGTAAGTTATTATTCCAGAAACTTCACTTGTATCACAAAAAGACAGCATTACCAGAAGTCAAGAATAGTTCATTGGAACTTTGTTTTGAAGCCAAACAAACTCAAGAAAAAAAAAACCAAATGGTCGATCAAGCTTTTATGCCTAATTCAGGATAAACTTCAGTTTTTCTGACACCACACATGTTGTAACAGTTTTACAAACTTGTCTTTACTCTTTCTTATTGATAACACAAAGAAGGGCTAACAATCAGCTCTAAGTGTTTAACATCATTTGATTACACAGATCCTCCTTTCCCAACAAAGGATATATTAAAGCATGAAGGCTATAAACAATTTCACGAGAAGAAGCCAGTCACTCAGACATCAATTTTTTACAAACATCTCAAATTGATCAACATTATTTTAATTTTTTGGGTTCCCACTATGTAATATTCTATGCAGTCTCCATGGCGAAAGATACTTCTAATCTCACTATTACTTGGAAAAGTTAATAAAAAATTCCACAAACTTGAAGGATACTTACTTGCAAGAGAAATAGGTCCCGTGGCATAATAATATCCTGACTTTGGCAAACATTTTCCAACCTAACAACTTCCAAAAACTGCAAATGGCAAAAATATACAATTTTCAACTCGGAAGTGAACTGCCTGCCTGAAACAGATCTTACAAGTAGGATTTCTTACTTCTTCATGCTCAATAGTGTGAGCCAGAGGAAGAATGACCTGACCCCCAAAGTATCCAATCCGGGGCCCTGGTAAAGTGCAAGGACTAGCTTTGACAGCTGCAGCTGAGTAAGCATCGATGTTGCTATCAGCCCACTCTGATCGATGCTCCCGCAGGAACCTGATGAGCATCGATGGATGAACATTCTGAAAGGAGAAAGAAATGTGTCAGAAAAGCCGAGGAAGAATCATATAAGTCCTCTCGCATAAGGAAATTTAGCATGTAGTTAGGATATTTTTGCCATCTAATGGTCATCAACAATTGGTTATCGGTACTCACTTCATGCAAAATATTTAGATGACTGTCACTGGACCTCTTTGATAATAAGTTAAGATATCTTTATTTATAAGATTTTTGATTTGACAGATAAAATTATCAAGATTGACAACTTTATCTGACTTGAGAGGATGCGATAGAGTTATCATGACTTATCAACATTTATTGGTGATAAAATCCTTACAAGTTATCTACATTACCATTTTTTGTGTTAATATAGGCCCGACAGCTAGCAATTATCAGGCCTTATCAAGCTATCAAAGTGGGCCTCGAGATATAAGTAATAAATCAATGTGCAGAACTTAGCATACTGCAACAACTGAACTAATCTATCAATCTAATCCTGAGCATAGCCCCATCAAGTCTGAATCAATTAAAAGATAAGCGTGGACAAGGATCAACAGGCAGTGGATAAATTTGATCACCATATATTCAGAAGAATGATGAATAAGCCTGCGGAAAGGACATCACAAAAGCAATTTTATGACTTTGTCAAGCAGACAACTTCAGCTTTCTGAGAAGATGATATGGATGAAACATCAAATAAGTAACAACTTAGATAAGCAGGATCATCTGCTGAAGGAAAAGTGGGTAACGAACACACAGAAATCTGTCACATCCTCATATTATTGTGAGGACAGGGTCTAATCATATAGAAAAGCACAGCTTTATGTGTCAGTAAGAAATGACAAGATGCTGAAAGGAAAAAGAAATATTAGCCAGATATTTACTTTAGCTAGGCATCAATTTGATGATACCTGTAGAAGCATGGATGCCTTGGCACAAAGGACTGAGCTGCCCATGGCTGGAATTCCACTCGTAAATCCAAGATTCATACCAGATATCTTGGCAGGTGAAGAATTTACGAGGATTGTTACATCATCCATACCATCATTTCCCATGATGGACCAACCATCATCTGCAAAGCCATTGAGGGCTTCATTGAACCCCCTGCAAGAAATATTCCTCAGAGGCCCACAAATAGAGTAGTCTACTCTAAAACAAGAAATATGAAAGAAGCATAATTTCATGACAGAAAAATTCCCACCTGCTAAGCCTCTGACTTAATGCCCTCAGAGCTGCAGGTCGTCTCCCCCAGCCACTGACAGAAGATGGTGTAGCTTCTTGAGAAATCTGCCTAAGATGACGCAAAGCCTGCACAAAGTAACCAAAAATGATGTAACTTCTACCAGGAAGAAAAGATATCACAGATAACTGCAATTTGCCTAAGCTGGTGATAAACCTGAATGAAACAGGGAAAACAATCTAGGAAAGAAAATGCGGGCTATTCAGCCAATATCTTAATCCATAAATAACCATTATACTACCCATTAAAGGAGTTCCGTGCAACTTATTTTTATTGCTACAGCTAATTTGTTCTTCCCCTTCTATGACCAGAAATGAGGACAATTTGTTAAATTTTCGTTCTCAACAAAGACAGAGGAGAGGAATTGGCTTACCGCCATTGTTGTCCTTTGAGCAAGCATAGCTGATGACTCATACAAAGGTCTTATAATTTCAGGGACACTCCAAGGCTGCTTCACGTGAACAATATCAAACTTTAGGAATCATTGCACGGCTAACCATGTACTGAATGCAAGTGAAATCATTTAAGACCAGTAAATTACATTTTACCTCCAAATCCAGATGATCAACAATGTGTATTACTGAGCCACCACCTTCACAAGGCCTTATCAAATATCCGCTTGGCAGCATTTGTGCCCTGACAAAATGCTGTACTGGAGGCATGCTTGGACCGCCATGCTTGCTCCCAAGCGATCTTTCACAGACCTTGATCATTTTTCCCAGGAAAAATCAGTTTCTCTTAAAAACAAATGGACAAAATGGAATCAAATTAACTGCTTCATGAGAGTGCAGACTCAGAGAGCAAACTTACAACAAGGCTACCATCCTCCAAAACAGAGGTATATCGTAGCAGCCAGAAGTCACGGGCTGGTGCAAGTGTCGTTGGAGCATACAGCTAGAACAAGATCATGTAATGTCTGAGAAACAGTTCGAGCTAATCACAGCACTAGGGCGTCAGCAGCAAAGCATTTCTGAGATGTCAATGCACAACTACTTACCTGCATGTACAGCAGCTCAATCGTTCCATCATTTCCAGTGGCTAGAGCATTCACAACATCAACAGATCGACAATCATGGAACCATGATGTCCGATCTTTGAGGATCTCTGCAACCTGAGAAAATATAAATGATTATCCATGTATTGATACCAAATAAATAAGCCAAACAACAGGCAAATGACTGCAAAGGCCTAT
The DNA here is from genome assembly GCA_014218235.1 of Colocasia esculenta. Classification (NCBI taxonomy): domain Eukaryota; kingdom Viridiplantae; phylum Streptophyta; class Magnoliopsida; order Alismatales; family Araceae; genus Colocasia; species Colocasia esculenta. Next base: position 99,685,932 of record CM024764.1, on the reverse strand, counting down.
TCTCAATCTCACCTACCTTTGTAGGTTCAAGCCCTACTAGGCCACATGCTCGTGCCGCCACACCAGGGCAACCATGTGAGATAGAGATGATTCCAATGGAATCCGGACCAGGCTGCATGATGCACATGGCAAAGACAATGTAATTGTAATGTGGGTTGTGACAGGTACTCCTCCAAATGAAGATAAATAACATATTAAGAAGAACAATGGTTGGACTCAATCCTTTAAACCAGAAAGTGAAGCAAGGAGAAATGTCAAACTTAAAACGCACAGATAATGGTTCCTAGGCATTGAACTGCATCAGCAGAACGAGCATCACCATCTTTCTGCCATATGTTTCTATTTGAATTAAAGAAATGAGAGGAAGCCAAACCTTCATCCCAGGCATTTGGACCCACTCCACAGCAGTTCCAGTAGCCTTCGAAAGAAACTCTGTTAAAGTCTCTTCTGCAACGGACATAAGTCTGCAAAGCACGCAGAGGAAATGCATAAAACCATTGTGTTTGAAGTTATGCGAAAAGGTGGCGAGAACAAGGTAGAAAACTTTTAGCTCACCCTGCAGGACTAGCATCCCTTGGCGGATGCTGCGGTGTCAAAAGATGCTGACCACTTGTGACTACAGACTCACAACTCGTGTCTGTGGTGGTTAATGTAGTCTGCCAATCCACAAAATTCCACTCAGGATCCACAAAACATGAACATGGATATATCAAGTTTTTGGGAGAGGGATGCCAGGTACACATCCTCTTGTAGATAAATAATTCTCTTACATTATTAGTTTGTTGCCTAAAATAGCTGTTCTCGTAAACCAGTTGTGACACTTGCTTCTGCAACCGATCGTTCTCCTCCATCAGTAGCTTATTCATCGCAGTCAACTTCCTGTTCACAGTCTGAAGACGTGAAGACTCTTTTCGCTGCTTCTCTCTGCATCTGAATCATATTGACGGAAGAACGAGGTGTCAAAAATGCAAAAGGGGAAATTTGTAATGGAACACATAAGGATAGTACAGGCATGTAGTAGACTTACCTCCGATTCTGAAACCAAACTTTGATCTGCTTAGGCTCGATGTTGGAGAGAATGGGGCACTCTCTGATGAGTTGCTGCCGGCGGATGGAGCTGGGCTTAGGGCACTCGTGATAGAGCCTCTCCAAGGCTTCGACCTGCTCAGGGGTGTACCTCACGTACTTCCCGGTGTCCATTCCTGTTTTCCCTTCCTTGCAGGACGCCACAGCCACCATTTCTCCAAGGTTGGATGATCACAAGCAGACAGTGAAACCTCACTTCAGAGTTCTGAAGAGCTTCCGGGGGGACAAGGATTTCGAGATAGTAAAGGCAGCAAAGCTCCAAATTTTCTGCTATGTCACGGAGGCCCCTCTGTACCCAATCTCACCGCTTCAAGCACCGGAGATCGCCAGGTCGCCGAGGAGCCGGATTTTTGTGCTTCCCTTCCCTTTCTTCCCCATTAAGGGCGAGAGACGGCTTCCGCTTCTCCTCGCCTCTCTCACAGCACAATTAGTCTCCGGGCGAACCCACGGTCCACGGGAAGTCAAAATCCTCGTCCTAACGCACTTTTATTCCCAAATCTTTTTCTCCTTTTCTTTACACAGCCTCGATGCCCGTGGGAATCCATGAAACCCATGGCAGTGCATTCTCTGAAATCCTGGTCTCCATGTTCCCTTCCTCCTTCAGATATCCAGACAGCAGCAGACACAAAGGAGCTCGTCCCTTCTTCGAGATCCGGACAACAGAATAAACACCTTCAACCCACCACCCAGCACTCCGTCCACGCCACAAAAACCCTTAAACAAATAAATGGGGTGGAAGAAAAAGGGAGGCGGGAACAGGAAAGAGAAAAGAGGAAAAGAGATGCTCCGGAGGGGAACAACCCTTCTCTTCTTTTGAGATCTCACAACGTTCTCAGCTGTTAATATAAGCTCTCACGCTCTCCGAAGCTATGCGGAGCGAACCGGGGAGGGGAAACGGGAAAAGGGAAAGCACCCCGGAAAAGGCGACACGGTTCCAAGGACCGGCGGGCTCTAATTTTCCTCTTCCGCTCTTCCCTCTTTGAACAGTAGTCCGCCTGCGCCCAATCGCAGACGACTCACTGATTCGAACCAGACGGCACGATCGCCCTCCGACCGGGAACGATAAAAGGCGATGTCTCGGCAACCGGAGCTCGATTAAAGAGTTCCGCGCCAGAGCGGCCTCCCAATCCACTCGCAGCTTTTTTCTCGGATCAAAATACAGAAAACGCTGTCTCTTTCCACGATCCTAACATCAAAGAAGGACCGGAGGAAAAAAAAGGGACGGGGTGGCAGCGACTTCGTACCGGCCGATCCACGCGCTCTCCCCCCTCCTCCTCCCACCGCAGTACAAAGACAGGAGCAGCGCCCGTACGCGCTGCGACTTACCCCTCCGCACGCGCCATATCGCACCCCCCCCCCCCCGCCCTCTGCCACAGCACCGTCTCCCGAGCTCCGAGATCAAGAAAGGACAAGGAGATGGAAACAGGAAGAGGAAGAAAGTAATGGAACCGAGGCAATTCGGGGTAGCAGAGGTCGCACGAGAGGGGTCGACAAGAAAGGGTGGGGGGACTAGTACTTCGCCGGCAAGGCGAAGACTCCGGCGCCGGCGGCCATCTTGGAACCTCGAAATTCGCTCGGTCTGTGCCCTCTGCGGAAGAAGAGGCGACCAGGGGCGCTGTGGCCGCCGGCGGAGACGGAGCTCGCGGGGGTGGTGGCGATGGCGGCGACAGAGAGCACGGCTGCTGCTGCTGCGGCGGCGACGGCGGCGGAGCTCCCTCGGAGAGACGAGAATGGAGAGCGAAAGTGACAATATTATTCCTTGTTTTATAGCGGGAACCGCCGCGTTTGTGCGAGTTCGCCGTCCGGATGGAGATAAAATTACGGGTTTGCCCCTTCTCCAGCAGATGTCAGTTGTTAGTTGTTTGCTCCATTTGCACCCCAAAAATGCAAATTATGAGATTGGTAATTAGTTTCAATTCCGAAAATATTTATTAATTTTTTATACTTATATATATTATATATAATATACAAAAATTACAACATGAAATCTTCATATAATTCCAATATAAATCCATGTAAATTATTGAGAAGAAAAAATCAAATGCTAAAAACATAATTTTTTAGGTTTAAATATGTATATAACACTTAATAGAATTTTTTGACGGAACACCTACAAGTAATTAGATAAGGCTGATGAATAACCTAATTTCTACCATCACGACAACTTTTTTTAGGACGCAGAAATATTTCGCAACATAATTTATAAAAAAATATTATAATAGACACAAAATTTAAGTTCTGTGTTTAAAAATTGGCCATCTTGTAATTTAAAAGAAATTTGCGGGACAAATAAGGAGGTAAGCAGACATTGTAACATTAAACTTTGCAGTGACATTAATCGTCTTGTTTTTTCTGTTTTAGCCAAAATTTCAGTTTAAATTTTTTTTATCATTCTCATAATAGAAGTTTATAAGCCATAATTAAAACAAAAACACCATGATATCTCGCAAAAAATGACGTTTACAAGGTAAAGTAATGGGACTTTGGGTCACTTTTACAAATCTATGTTTCTCATTTATATTGAATTAGTGTAAGTTATATTAAAATCGTGTAAGTTGTAGAAAAAATATGTAAATTGTAAAAAAAAATACAAGTGCATAGATTTATAAATATATAAGAATTTGATATATTTGAGTAAATATTTTTTAAAATAAAATTATTTAAAAATTTCCCTTGAAATAATAAAGAGAAATTTAACGTAATTTGTGCAAGAATGATACGCATAAATCGAGAAGTATACCGTTGGATTAAAAAAACATATAATAACGGGAGATATGGGAAACCGGTGATCAAATGATGGGAAGCATGTTAACAAAGGTTTGCATGCAAAATTATATAGATATTAGAGAAATACTTATCATAAAATTATTATAATAATAAAATGATATGAGTTTAAAATTTATTATTAATAGATAGAGAAAGAGCTAGTGAACACTTTCTTATAATCTACATCGATCAATTTTATTATAAGAATGGTTCAACAATAAATACTTCTCGTAGATATATGTATCGAGAGATACATTGATATTAATAGTTGTGCCACCCATTAAGGCCCGACCCAATAAAACCCAAAAAACTCGGCACTATAAATAGCAACACTAGTGTCATCGCTTGAACCTCATGTCGGAAGTTAGAGATTCTCTCAACTCATGGAAGTTTCAAAGAAAGTTTAATAGTCACAAATAAAAAGAGAGAGGACTTAAATGTCATATTTAGACAATGTCAACTCTTGCTCTTTCTCTTCACTTAAATTATTTTTTTCATATTCAAATTAAATTTTTTCTTTACTAATTTACTTGTCGAAGAATTATCTTCAGACTTACATCTTCAAGATCAACTTTCTATAAGTCAAAGTAGATCGAGTCAAATCGAATACTTACTCCCCTTTCACTAAAACTCCTATCTTAGGCCTACTTCGGGTCCAACTTGATCTTCTTCTCTCCTAACACAAAAATCAAGTTGTGACCGACTATATCAATAATGATCGAAACTATGTATAAAAATTTTATCCCTTTTCTCCTCCGTGTCCATCTGCTACACAGTTAATGTTGTAATAAGTATATCTTTATATGACTAATTTATACAAACTTGAAATATTAAAAATAATAAAGTTAAAAAATTTGCCATTTTTTCTTTTCCTTATATCTATTACGTAAATTACTGACACAAATCATGTAACAAATATTATTATTATTTATCTATTATCCTCACATCGAGGTTTGGATGTTGAAAGGAACTCAATAGAAGTTCCATGGTTTTCACATTGGAAGTGGTTCAATGATCAGTATGAGCCAACCTTCGAAGTGTAGACATCCAAATCCGCTCGAATATAAAATAAAAGGTGTGGAAACATCGTTGGATTACACAAGTTTAGGTATTTGACATCCTAAATCGACAGTGGTGTCTTCTTGCTTCCGCGTCCTAAATTTTGGTCAGAATTATCAAATTCTTTATATATATATATATATATATATTTGCAGATATATGTGACATATTAGTGATGTCTCTCCAGTCAGAATAAAATACATGACGAAGCATCGCAATTTCATAAAAAACTTACCCATCACAATTTTATAAAAAAACTATTTTTATAGTTGTGCCCAAGAATTGTTATCATTAAATTATTATTATTATTATTAGCCGTTTCATATAAGTGGTTAGGTCGGCGGAGTGTGGCATCGCTCCTTTGTTTTTTCCTCTTTTTTTTTGTTGGTAACGAGGAATTTCGACTTGTGTGGTTTTTGGATTTCGAAATTGATATTTGTGGATCACAAATTCAGGATCTAGTAACTCTTATTTTATGTGTAACATATTACCCTTACTTCACATAGTTGAAAAAAAAATTCTAACTTATACATCTATTCGAATTGCACGTAGAGCAAGTAAATTTTTTAAGAATTAAATTCGAGACCTTCTATTTTTCAGCAAAAATTGTAACGCATCGAGTGGAGTAAAATAAAATAAACAAAGGCTTTCTCCCCCCGCCCCTTTTTTACTTATTTTTTTTCCCCGAGTGGAGTAAAATAAAATTATTTAATAGACAAAAACAGGTTCCCGGGGATCCATTCTTCGGACAATCGGATACTGCCACGTGGAGTTACGGACCCACACAAGACCGGATGCTACGAGGCGTGTACGGACGGGGATAAAATAATAGGACGCGTGGGAGAAGCTGCGCGGGCCGGCAAGGGACAGAATTATGAGGAGTTTGCACGCGCTGCCTCGGTAGGCCCCCCCACCCCCGGGGGCACCCAACCCTCTAATTTTTTAATAAAAAATCTAATTATATCTTTTCATGTATCTAATTTTTAATTAATTTTTTATTCATATTATACATGCTGGGATACTGCTTATATACGACCAACTCTAGACTCTAATCAAGAAATCACTAACAATGCGATGATCGTTATATTTTGCTTCTCATAATGTGATTGAATGGTATATACCCAACATTATCTTAGAAAATAGATTAATTATATATATATATGTATTTGAAATATATGTAAATAATTTATATTCCCTACAAACGTGATTCTCGTCTAATATATCTAATGTATTGTATCAAATATACAACTACCCTCAAGTTCAGTCAATTGAAATGGAGTTAAACGATTGAAATGGCTAGTTTGTCTTCGATTTAAAAGCTTTTTAAATAAAATATATTATTTAAAATTATTGTGGGAATATGTATTCTTTGACAATACAAAATCCACAAACTTGGTCGTGCAAGGATCCACGACGGCATTGGGTTCATTTGTTGCAGGAAAACATTTAGTACATAACTAAATTAGATACTGTGGTGGTGTAATCTTATTTGGGCCGGAGTCAAATAGGTCTCCACTAGAGAAAATGGGAAGACGAACGCTGGTGTGGACGAAGGCCTGCAAAAACCAGAATTGGATCAGGGGGCTCGGTGAAGACCGGGAAAACCCTCCGATGCCTAAGTCAGTACAAGGCTTGCGAGGCAGGGGGTTTCGGAATGTGAGAGCGTGTTCGCGTGGAAGAGAACGTACCCGTGTATGGTACTGTACCTGTATTTTTATAGGCGTTGGTGCCAAGGCGAACGTGCGCGACATTGATAGATCGTGCCTGAAAAGGCGTCTTGATGGGCGCACATAACGGGAGGAGTTATGCGCTTAGGTGTCCGTTGAGATGCCAGACAATTCGTGCATCTTGATGATGGGGTGCGTGGCTTGCGGCGGTTATAACCGTTGCGTATGCCAAGAGACCTGTTCGGCCACTTCTGGATATGATGTCCGAACAGGTGACTCGCGATGGGGCGAACGGAACTGTTGTTCGGCACTACCTGTGACTGTTCGGAACAATCAAGGCAGATGACCCTGCTCGGAAACAGGCAGAGGGGCTTTGGTGAAGTCCGCTCGTGGGGGCGGAAAGGTCTTCGAAGGCCTCTGAACCACCCTGATGAGGACGTGGCACAATGACATAGGACCACGTCCGTTGACAGGACGCAAGCGGGCCGTAACGAGCCATCATAGACTTAGGTGGCCAAATTTGGCCACCACATATACATTTTATAGAGATGTGTAATTTTAGAGATATAATAAATATTTTAAAATTAACGTGCGCACTCTATGAAACATGGGCGTATACTAAATCTTCTCCTGCAGCTGCTGCCCGGCGAGCAGCGCCAGCAGTGTTGAGGACGCCGACAAGGCGGGGGGGGGGGGCGGTGCCGGCGCCGACGTACGATATGGGAGCGGTTGGGCGGGTGGAGGGAGAGGTTGAGGAGGGAGCCTGCAGCGCGCGTGTGGGACTAGAAGAAGGGGCGGCGGATGAGAAGTGCAGCGGCGCCGGAGGGCCGCCAGGATCCTGGGGCGGCGCAGAGGGCGGCGCAGAGGGCCGCGCGGCGGCTGTCAGTGCCACCTTCTCATCTGGTGGCGTCGCGGAGGAGGAGCAGGGTGGCGTCCAGCACCGCATGCAGTGCGGGGGTCCCCCAGCCCGGCGGGGATCTCCTCCTCCAGGGCTGCCGGGTGGGGGATCCCATGGAGGAAGCCGCCACTTTGGGTGGTGGGCACCGGGAGGACTGCAGGAGAAGGTGATGTCGCCGGAGGTCGAAGAGGAGGAGAAGGTGATGTCGCAAGGATATATATGTAATTAACCTTAAAAAGTAAACATTTGGGAGTGGGCAAAAGTTTGCACATGTGGAGGGGAGGGGGGAGGGGGTGTAGATGTATGGGATGATGATGGTGTTGTCCTCGGATGATCTCATGCAATACGGGAAGCATCCATGATGTACGGGGATCATCCATGACGCGGAGAGGCCTTGCTTGCATGATACGGACGGGAGGCCATCATTTGATTCTGTGCGCGGAGGTGGCGTGGGCACGCCAATCTGGGGCATGGTTCTTCAGACAATCTTTGTCAAGGTTAGAACATTTTTTGTTTGACCATGTTGTCAAGGTTAGAAGTTTAAACATATGCAGGTATGGTGAGGATTTAGATAATAGATAGGGAATTGGAGACCGTGAACAGTCGGTCAAAAGAGTTTATCATGAGGTGTTTTGATAATCAAATTATAAGAAGATTTAACCTCAGGTTATATCATTTTAAAAATCAAGATAAGATAAAAGAGTTAACCATGATAAATATATATTAATTAGGGACAACACTGTTTATAATTCTAAGTAAGGATAAAACTTAACATAAATGCTAAAATTGATGTCACTGCCGAGTAAATGATTTAATTACTTGGTCGAGTATTTCATCGGCCGATTGGTTAGGTCCCACCATAAATCATTTACCCGGCCAACATGTCATCTAGCAATTCTCAAAACTTATATCCAATCGAAATTGATACGAGTACTGTGGAGGGTGGTGAAAGTCATTTTATTATTCTTCCACTACTCTCAAGATCATCATGTGGAGGTGTTTATGATATTTTCACTACCACATGAGAGTCTACATCAATTTATTATAGATTTATTTTCATCTCTACCATCGTCAAAATTATATAAGTGAGAGATAAATAAAGATAATAAAAGTGAGATTGTCAAAATGATTAAAGAGAGATAAACTATACTCAGTATAATTATCCCAATATAATTTATTTGGTTATCAAAGTAATTTGATAGCAATCTCAAATGCTACTTTAATCACCAGTAGGTAAATCCACATGATAAACATGTTTAGATTAGGTCAAATTCTATCAACGAAAAGATAAGAGTCTGTTCGAGTCTACTCTTCGTTAACCAAAGTGGGGTTCTTTAGAAACTATTTGATATTTGTGGAGGTATTTCTCTGTTTGGGTTGGAGTCAAACGGGCCTACATTTGAAGATTGTGAAGATGATCACCGGTGACGGATGAATGCTTACAAAACTAGAACGGGATCAAGGGAGCTCAGTTGAAGAACCGGAGAGAATCCTCCGATGCCTAAGTTAGAGATGGACTCAAAGGCTTGGAAGAGGAAGGTTCAGTGTGTGAGACATGCTAGAGCGGGTCTGCCTAGGAGAGGTTGCGTCCCTTTGCATGGAGATCACCTAGACTTTTTATAGGCGAAGGCATCGAAGAGGTGAAGCGGTACATCCCCCAACGGTTACCGAAAAGGGTGCGTCGGTTGGTGCTCTTGGTGGAGAGTTACGCATTAAGGCGTCCGTTGAGGGATTCAGCGGGTAACGCACCACTTGATCGTGGGGCGCGCGCTCCGTCGTGGGCGTAACCGTCGCTAATTGGCGACGGACTTTGTTGCTCCTCTTGTCCGGGAGTTACCGAGCAGGGGGGATGTTCGGTAGCTGGACCGTCTGCTCGGTGCTTGGTGGCATAGAGTTGACGAAGCTAAGGCATGCTTCGAGTCAATGATGTTCGGCAGGAGGTGCCTGGGCCAGACAGATTACAGGGTGTCCGGAGACTACCCTTGGGGCCTGAAGATGTCTTGTGTGCGGGGCTCCTGCTCGGGGTCCGAAGGCTGCGTTCGAGGACGCGTGGCGCCTGACGAGGACGCCGCATTCGAGGAGTGCTGTATGGGGCTGTACTGGGAAATGGCAACCACAATATTAAAATAAACCGAGGATAAATCAAAGATAATTTAAAAAATTTGAAGATATCATTATATTTTGATTTATTTTGATATCAAATATAATTTTAAAATATGTTTGGTATTTTGTAGAGGCTATTTTTAGCCTCCTAAGCCCATAGGCCCATCAAGACCCAGCAAGGCAAAGCGGCAATGGCCCTCGCGCCACGTGTCCTCAGCTTCAGCCAACCGGCTGCCGAACACACTTCAGCTACCAAACCCCCAAGGGTCCCAGCGACAGTTTCCGAACACCGCGCAAGGCTGCTCGAACAGGATGTATCCTTACCGAGCAGATCAGGTGGCTCCTGCTCGAGTCCGCAATCGCCAAGATGCCCGAGCACTGGGCACCGCACGGGCTCCACTCCCGATGTCATGCCCCGCCAATTTAGCAGCGGAATAAATCGAGGAGGCATGAACAACGAGTATGGTAACGTAAATTGTGCATACATTCGCAAATATCAGAGCAACTAATGAACAATAATTGTAATAAAACTCATCATTTTATTGATAATTCATCTAAACTATTACAACCACTAATTCAGAGCCAAAACATAGGGCTCAATGACATTATTACATTGGAAAAGAAATCTAAAGCAAATATCTAACCAGACTCTAAGGTACTAAGGACATTCTATCTTTATGTCTTCAGGACGCTCATCACTCCAGTCCAATCCCGTTGTTGGGTGTAAGGTCATACCTTGACTTACCTGAAAACACAATAACAAATAACGAAGGGTGAGCGATAACGCTCAGTAGGACTTAATATCTCGTGTAAACAAACATGCTTTAAGTGATTAATGTCTTGTAATGCAGGTTAACTAGAGAGAACGATCAAGTATAGTCAAGAGAGAAATAGTACAAGATAACAAGTGAACGATAATACATTTCTCAAGAGTATTGCAAAATTAGGATGACAACATAATGAGATAGCGTGTAACAAGATAGTGTATAACAAGATAGCGTGTATCAAAATGACATGTAATATGATAGCTTGTATCAAGGTGACGTGTAACGAGATAGCTTGTATAGAGATAGCATGTATGGTTGCACCACGGTGCACTAGTCGAGTATGGCAATAGTCACTTTGGGACAGTAGTCATTTAACGATAGTACATTTCGTCTGAACTCCTCAGACAAATGTTAATCAGTCAGTGCTAGCACACTAATAGCACAGAACTGGCACACTATGTCTGAACTCCTCAGACTAATAGTAAAACAATTAGATGTCTAGCCAATGTCGAGATAGTCAGAACCGGTGCAATGCATAACACCGTCAATAGCCCCTGCAGGTATTTTCGGGTGGCTCTCTGCCCCCAGGACTAGATTGGAGCCCCTCGGACACTCTCCGTGCCCTGCACACTAAGCATTAAAGTTAGTAGGGTCACCGGACCCATATTATGGTGCTAGACAGTCATGTATAGTACAAGCAATGGGAGCCACAACAGCTCAAGAGTTTCAAGAGAGTACTAGATGAATAGACGAGATAGTAGAGTGAACGTGAATAGATGAGAGTACAAGGATAGTAGATGAGATAGGGGTATAATCGTAAAACAACGATAAACCACGATAGTAACGGTTGCACAGCACCAGGTCGGGTACCGGCAGTCTGGTAGAAGAAGTCACCACCGCCCACTAGCCGTGCTAAGAACACTGGCCAGGTGGTCCAGCGTGAATCACAAGATAAGAGAGATCTCACTAAGGCCGTTTGGATCGTACTGATCCCTAAGAGTGTAACGGGATTTAAAGGTACAACCAGCTCGTCGGCAATGGACGTGCGCCAAAGCCAAGAAGACTTACGGAGGTCTTGACAAGGAGTCCCTGGTCCAGTCGAGAGTATTCCCGATGGAGAGGTGGTCCATGTCAAGAAAAAGTGTGTAACGAAACGTTGTCCGTCTTGCCTCGAGTGCTCGAAGGCAGAGGGACGCGATAACGATGTACAAATCACACGAGTAAAACGAAGACATGTGTCATTTAAATAATAGAGAAATTAGGTAATTAATTTCACTTAATTACCAGATACATTATTGAGTAATTTAATAGGGTCAATTGGCAATAAACAATGTTTAGTGTGCAAGTGTAAAGAAATCATGAGAATAGAATAAGTCGTGCTCACGGCTTTTAAATTAATAAGAGTCATTTAAATATTATCCAATAAAGATATTCATATCATTTATTAAGCTTAACAGTACATAGTTTAACTTGTACAAGGATTAGATGGCATTTAAAGCAGGGATATAAGAGCAATTAAAGGTTCTGGCCGAAATTTCAAGAACGCGACGGACCTACCCGTCGCGATTCAAGTCGCGACAGGGCGGTCGGACGCGACACGGGGCCTGGCCGGTCTGGCCCGGTCCGGAGCGAATCGCGGCGGCTCGTGCCGCCGCGTTCTTGATGCAACGCCATCGGCCGGCGCGACCCCACTGTTATCGCGGCGGGTCGCGCCGTCGCGATAACAGGTGGGTTTGCTCTTTTTCCTTTTTTCTCAGGGCGAGTCCTCTGTGATATAGGGACGTTTTAAATTCTATATAAAATAGTACGGTGATCCAAAAAGTACGAAACCAGTTTTAAACAAAAGTAGACATGTATCTCTATCAACAAGCACGATTAATTTGAAAATAGACAAGGTTTAGATATGCATTGATCAGGTTACATTTCGGTGACCTAAACAGGCACAGTCAGGGTTCAACGAATTATTCAGGGATGAATATATGATGAAAAATTATGAAACCAGAGGCGTTTGAAAGCTAACATGTAGTAGTATTTTTGATAATTTTATCATGGAATGATGTCAAGTGTGCACGAGATTAAAAAGGAAACAAGGAGGGTCGAGTGCACAGGTCTGATAGATATTCAAAGATTTAATTCTCTCTCATGAGAGATCGAAATCAAGCAAGACTAGGGGCGTTTGAAAGCTAGTGTGATGTAGTATATCTGAAAATTTTATCATAGTATGAGAGCATGTACACATCGGGAATTAGAGAAAACATGAGATTAGGGTTCATGGTGACAGCAGGATTTCACGAATTAAATTTGCCCGAATGGGTGAACGAAATACCACGAAACCATAGGGCTTTTGAAGAGGTACATGAAGGCTACCTAGGGTAATTATTTCACGATTTTAGCTTGAGAGATTGCCTACCGTTTTACGCTGTAAAGATCCTAGGGTTGAAGGGTGACAAATTTCGAAGTTCTCCTTGCTCCAACCTCTTTCTTCTCCTTGCTCCAACCCTTCTCCTCATGCTCCAGAGCTCCAGTCACGAAAATGGGGTTGATAGGGTCAAATGAGAAGTGTATAGGGTGGTAATAGAGTCCACACAACTCCGTATTCTTCCCTTCTCTCCTAAATTTCGAAAATTCACAATTATCCTATATTTTTCTTCCATTTATCCACCTAATGGGTAGGGGAGAGGTTTAATTTCGTGGGTAATGGTTTAGGATAGGATTAGGACTCTTATAGAGACATTTATAAGCTAGTTTAGTCATTATCTTATCCATTTTTAATTTATTTAAATATTAACTCCGAATTTACACATTTATCTCCCATATTCTAGCATTAATCCACTAATTGGCTTAGGGAGAGATCTAATTTTATGGCTAATGTGTTAGGATGGGATGTGGACTCTTTTTAAGATATATATGAGTCATATTAGTACTTTAATGACCCCTTTTTAATTAAGAGATAATATAGTTACGAATTTCCCTATTTAATTTGGGTCTATTATATTTAACCCAATTGTCTCACATCTAAATCCCAATTTTAGATTAGGATAGAGTCCTATTGGGTTAGACTAGGGTTAGGACTCTTTTTAAGATGATTAAGAGTTAAAATACTCATTATCTTAACCCTTTTCTATTTATTAATATTTTAGGTACGAATTTAGCTTAATTATCTCCCATCTCATGATATGCTCTTCTTATTTGGGCCCAACAATCTATGTTAGGTCCATTAGTAAAACCCATTACTAATTTAACTTAATGGGTATTGATTTAATTCCAATTATTCACCCTTTATCCTTAAGTAAATCTATTTATCACACTTATTCAAGTAAATTCATATTTTTTAAATTGAATAAATATTATTCATACCAATATTTATAATATTCATCATTTGGGCAATTACTCTTAGCCCAATAACTCATGTGAGTTTAATTGTACAACCCATGTACTTACTTTACTTAATGGGTTTTTATTTATCCATTTATTAGATAATTTATTCATGGGCCAAGATTATCTATTGGTCCAAATATCATAATGGACTATCATCCCATATTATTTAAAGTCTACTCATATATTTATTTTAATTTATAATCCACCTTGGATCATAAAATAATGGATTCTTCGACTTATTCCTTAATTATGCTAATAAGTCGCATAAATTCTTAAACTAAGTCCAAATGATTTTTCCACGCCCAAATTTCATGATGGGTCATTAGAGAACATTATTTATAATATAACTACTATTTTTACGAAATTTTTATAGGGGCTTATACGCATGTGATAATAATGCGTACTTTTTAATTGATTGAATTTATTAATTGATAAAATTTCAATTTATCTATAATTATTAATTAATGGATTTTCCGGGGTACTACACCCGAACACCTCCAGAACCCAGCCTACCGAACAGGTCCTGCTCAAGGCACACCGTGGTCCCATTGGCATGCACTGCGTCCAAACACCGGCTACCGAACAACAGGTCTAGCCTACCGAACAGGCAACTTGCTCGGTACCTGTCGCCAAGGAGCCTCCAAGCAGCTCCCCATCTCCTGACGACGGTTACAACAACTCAATCGTGCGCACCCCACGATCGTATGGTGCATTAACTGCAGGCCCCCTTAACGGGCGCCCAGATGCGTAACTCCCCGCCAAGGGCGCCAACCGACGCGTCCTTTCCGGCGTCATAAAGGGACGTTCCATGCATCCCCCTCTCTCAAGACCCTCGCCTATAAACAGGCTCAGGTAACCTCCATGCAGAGGTACGTGGTCTCGGACGCTCACACTCGTCCTCGCGCCACTCACACGCGAGAACCCCCTTTCCTTCAAGCTTCTCAAGTCTCATACTGACTTAGGCATCGGAAGGTTCCCCCCAGTTCTTCAACCGGGCTCCCCCTGATCCTGTTCTGGTCTTGCAGGCTTCCGTCCGCACCGGCGTTCGTCTTCCCCATCTTCTTCAGTGGAGGCCCGTTTGGCTCCGGCCCAAACAGGAAAACGCCACCACAATTTGGCGCCGTCTGTGGGAACGACAACAGTCATAGCTCGCGGACGTTCCTCTCACCAGAACTACAGCAGTAGGGCGACGAGGTATCGACAGCCGCACGCGAACTCACGCGTCAGAGTCCCCCCTGTTGATGCCGCCGTCCCCCCCACTGGTGCACCCGACGACAATCCTACTGCTGCAGTACCTGCGACCGCCCTGGAGATAGCAGAGCTCCGGCGGCAGATGCAACATCTGACAGGAATCTGTCAGGGCCTCCAGGCCCAGTTGGCCAGACAGCCGGCCCTGACGGTTCCCCCGCCACCGGAGCAACTAGCGGAGTCATCTCACCGACGGTCTCGTGTCCCTCCAGCACCGCAGAAGCAGCATGGAAAATCGCCCTCGTTCGCACGCCGAACACCAGTGCGACAGGCCAACTCACCCCGCCGTGTCACGGCGATTCAGGCCCCAGCGCGTTCCGACGCCGATTCCAACGCCCGCGCGTCATGGCACGAGGGCTCAACTCCTGCCGACCAGGAATTGGTCAGACGCCTCCGCCGCGTCGCTGACCTTGAACGCCGCATGGACGCGATGATCCAGAAGGCAGAAGGCAAACTCTTGGGGGACGACGACCTGGACTTCCGCTCCCCGTTCACCGCGGAGATCCTGGAAGCCTGGGTCTCCCCAAAACTGCCTCTACCTTCCATCGCGCCCTATGACAGCACCACTGACCCAGCGGACCACGTCCATGGGTTCGAGTCGCACATGGTGTTCCACGGAGTATCAGACGCGGCCAAATGCCGGTCTTTCCCTACCACGCTGAAGGAGGCTGCGCGAGCATGGTTCGAAGCCCTCCCCGCAGGCTCCATCTCTTCCTTCCACCAGTTGAAAAAGTCCTTCTCGGACAACTTCCTGGTCGGAAGGTCTCAACTGCGCACCGCGGCATTACTTCTGCCTGTTCGACAGAAGAAAGACGAAGCGCTCTGGGACTACGTCCAGCGGTTCTGGACAGAAGCACTTCGCATCCCGAGCCTCGACATCTCTTTAGCCACTAGTGCCCTCATCCGAGGCACTCGCGATGGCTTCCTTCAGAGGACGTTCGGGGTCCAGCAACCGCCTACCCTCGCCGAGCTCCTCTCCATTGTCCAACGCCACGCTGCGTGTGAGGAGAATCTATCTGCCGGTCGAGCCAACCATATCGAGAACCTGACATGTAAAATGCTTATTATTTACAAAAGCCTCTCTGCTTAGCGTCCTACTTCTCTCTTTGCTGTTCTATCGGTTTATGTAGAGGACGAATGGTATAACCCCTGGTCACGAGCTCTTTAGCTCAGAAGATCAGCGCGCTACCCGTCCTATGACAGAGGTGCTCGGTTCAACCCCAGGTTGACGAGCTCTTCAGCTCGACCTGCGCAGAACCCACGAGCCTCTAGACACCGACGAATTCCGATTCGGACAGAACACAACTAGAAAAGAGGGGGAAAAGGACAACGCTAGTTAAAGAAGTCGGGCGAACGGTACAACCCCTGGCCACGAGCTCTTCAGCTCAGAAGACCAGCGCTCTTCCCGTTCTATGACAGAGTTGTTCGGTTCAACCCCAGGTTGATGAGCTCTTCAGCTCGACCTGTGCGGAACCCAAGAGCCTCTAGACACCAGCAGAACCCACCTTGCCTGCCGCCAGCTCGGCAGCCACGCCCTCCAAAGCGACCTCCGACCTCGTTAATTTACAAGCGCTTCTCAGGAGGACGTCGCCTCATCGCGATCGACCGGTTGCTCCGCCGCAGGCATGAAGACATCTCCCCTCTCAAGTGCTCACGATCGCATCCGAGCAGACTTTGAGAGGGTGGGGGGCAAGTGTAGAGGCTATTTTTAGCCTCCTAAGCCCATAGGCCCATCAAGACCCAGCAAGGCAAAGCGGCAATGGCCCTCACGTCACGTGTCCTCGGCTTCAGCCAACCGGCTGCCGAACACACTTCAGCTACCAAACCCCCAAGGGTCCCAGCGGCAGTTTCCGAACACCGCGCAACGCTGCTCGAACAGGATGTATCCTTACCGAGCAGATCAGGTGGCTCCTGCTCGAGCCCGCAATCGCCAAGATGCCCGAGCACCGTACGGGCTCCACGCCCGAACACCTCCAGGATCCAGAGAATGGTCTTCGGACTCCCCTCACTCTGTTCGGTCCAGGCCCCAGCCTACCGAACAGGTCCTGCTCAAGGCGCACCGTGGTCCCATTGGCATGCACTGCGTCCAGACACCGGCTACCGAACAACAGGTCTAGCCTACCGAACAGGCAACCTGCTCGGTACCTGTCGCCAAGGAGCCTCCAAGCAGCTCCCCGTCTCCTGACGACGGTTACAACAACTCAATCGTGCGCACCCCACGATTGTATGATGCATTAACTGCAGGCCCCCTTAACAGGCGCCCAGACGCGTAACTCCCCGCCAAGGGCGCCAACCGGCGCGTCCTTTCCGGCGTCATAAAGGGACGTTCCATCCCCCTCTCTCAAGACCCTCACATATAAACAAGCTCAGGTAACCTCCATGCAGAGATACGTGGTCTCGGACGCTCACACTCGTCCTCGCGCCACTCACACGCGAGAACCCCCTTTCCTTCAAGCTTCTCAAGTCTCATACTGACTTAGGCATCGGAGGGTTCCCCCCGGTTCTTCAACCGGGCTCCCCCTGATCCCGTTCTAGTCTTGCAGGCTTCCGTCCGCACCGGCGTTCGTCTTCCCCATCTTCTTCAGTGGAGGCCCGTTTGACTCCGGCCCAAACAGGAAAACGCCACCACATGTATTAAAATAGACTGTGGATAGAATAAGAATATCCTCTATCCTAATACCAAACATGACTTCGGATAGATAAAGGATAGAGTGAGGATACCCAATCTATTTGAATACCAAACATGTCTTTAATATATATATAATGATTGGTTTGGGTTTAACCTTCTGTAGTTAGCGAGTGGGAGAAATCTTAATCTATGAACTAATTAGGAGATCTTTACCCGAGTGCTTGCTCCCTAGAAAAGGTGCAGTTAGTATTAGCAAGAAATTATGTGTTTGAAGAGAGGCTTCCATACTTCAAATAGTTAAAAGTTGTTGAAAAGCCTGTGCTTTTATGTTGTTTGACGAGTATCAGACGTCATAAGATATATAGGTACGAGCGTATCACACACGTACAACCTTTATACGAGTGCAATTTTCCTTTTAAAGTACTTGGAAGGCACGGGGTCCGGGCTTTGTGTGTTGTTAATTTGACGAGTATTTGGACGCCAGATGATGTATCAGTACCTCGCATGCCACCTTTTAATCTTTCTACATCAGAACTTAGATGCCTAGCTAATCAAGTTCGAAGCATTTCTTTCACTTAAAGCTGTGCTAAAGGACGTCTAAAGTTAAGTCAACCGACATAACGTCCAAAGATATCTTGTCGATCACAACGACACCATGAGCCCCCCCATCTCTTATTGATTGATGAAGCATGTCTAAGAAATTCCCAAGGATCGATGCGATCTAATTTTAAGGACATGTTTGGTATCAAAATAAATTAGGAATAGGGTGAATATATTTTTAAAATTATTTTTATTCTATCTTCAATTTTTTAATATCAAATATATTTTAAATCTTTAAAGTTAATAATACAGAAGTGGATGAAGAATGAAAATGAAGTCGTTATTATTTAGCCGACGTCATTTTAAACTTGTAAAAAGTTAATTTCAAAATAAGGCTTTCGAAGTCAGACTCTTTTTACTTAAATTAGAGGTCAATTTTGTTAAAGAAAAATAGAGAATAGAGAGAGAGAGAGAGAGAGAGAGAGAGAGAGAGAGAGAGAGAGAGGTGAGAACTAGTGTTGATGCTCTCACTAACTAATCCCTTCCTCCTCTTATTTGGGAATGTAGTTCTACTTTTATAGGGCAACAGGACGGGGAAAGATATGTCATTTGATAAATTGTTGTTTAGTTGTGCGATCGTCATCTGATGGGTGATCGCTTCGTTGAAACTAATTTTGCAGTAATAATCGTGGAGCAGTCACTTGATAGGGCACCCGATTGCTACCATAAGTTGTCATGTTGAACCGGGCTAATTGGTTATTTAGATTCAGGATGGATCGAGACATGTTGATCACAAGAGCCTATCATATTGTTGGAAAAAAGGCGGACAGCATGCATATAATTTTATATAATAAATTTATCGGCATGCAATGGGTACATATTGCAATAAGCATGTCATACACACCAAACGACACATTTGGGCAAGATCCAACAGAGGCCAATATAAAAAATGCATGCATGGTAAGCAAAAACCAGCAATAAAGCAACATTATTAATCAAATGAAGCAATCGGCAGAGGCGTTCAAAAGAACTTCCCTTAGAGAAGAATACGCCCCCCACAATACCGGTGCGATGGAGTCCGACGTCCTTCCCCCAGGATACAACCGCCGCAACGATCTCGTGGACGCACTTCCGACGTGACCGTACTTCGAAATCAACCTCAATAAGATGACGTCTCTCACAAATGATCAAGTAGAACAACTGTGCAAAAGATTCCCTTGATCAAGCCCACACATCTTGACAACCACGGAAAAGAATTCCGATGTCGAGAACGCTGTAGCGTGCTTGAACCTGGTGGTGGCGGCTTCCCAAAACTTGTGTGATCAACGTAGTGAGAGAGAGAAGGAGATGGAAGCCTTCGCAGCCCTCCCACGCATGAGAAAGCCCAGCCGCCGCCGCCCCCTTTCTTTTCTTTTTCTCACCCACTTCCGTAACCTACGAAAACAACCAGCCAAAAAGAAAAAAGGCTGCAGAAACCGTTACCTTTTCTTCCTTTTGACCCATTCCGTTCCAGATTTGAGAAACCACCAATATTGCAGAAAACCCCACTAAAAGATTTGGGTTTTCTTATAACACCTTATGCACAATTTATTCAACATTCCCCCACAAGCCCAAAGCTTATTAGTGGGAGAAACAAAGATCTATTGCGAAAAATATATCTTGCTTTCAGTGAGGGTACCTTTCGGGTTTGAACCTCCACCTGAGTTATCCAACTTCAACCCCCATAGAACCGAAGTGAACTAAGTCTTGAACTTGGTTCTTTGAGTGAGAGCTTTCATCAGAAACAACAAGATACCACTTCTGGTTGAAATCTTCAGGGTTGGCGCCTTATGGCCATGCGCCGAAATCCTGTTTCATGAGTGCCTTTAGGAGGAACCCACTTCCCTTAATTGCGGCCACACAATCACACTCACATAGGTGGGCTTCTCCAAGGATGCACTGCTAACATCCTGCCTAGATAGGCTTGAACCCATTCAGAGTTAAGAAACTCTTCCTTAACTTGCAGCTCTAGCACTTAATAGGATTACAGGGGATAAACACAGATACAGAAGTATCTAAAATATAAGTGCTTTTCAGTTCTCTCGACAGCTTGTTAGTACCACATTGAACCTACTTTGTGGGATCTCCACTCAGATAGGTTGGGTTGCCACAGCAGGAGAAACATCAATGGGTTTCAGTCCTATCCCCATCCTAAATTTTTGGATTTGCATTTTGCTTAATCCCTTAGTGAGTGGATCAGCTGTATTATCTTTGGATCCAATAAAGTCAACAGCAACCACTCCCTGAGAGACAAGTTCCCTTACAGACTTTAGTCTGACTTGGACATGTCTCCTTTGTTTTTGGTTGTACTTTGAACTTTTGATCTTTGCAATTGTGGTCATATTATCACAATGCACAGAGATCGCAGGAATAGGCTGGCTCATAAGAGGAAGTTCTGAAAGAAGACCCCTTAACCATTCAGCCTCCATTCCAGTTGTGTCCAAGGCACACAGTTCAGCCTCAAATGTAGATCTAGATAAGATAGTCTGTTTTACAGACCTCCATGAGACTGCACCACCTCCCAGGGTAAAGACATACCCTGTAACACCATTACTCCCAGTGTTTTGGGCTATCCAGCTTGCATCACTATACCCCTCAAGTACAGCAGGGAATCTCCCATAATGCAAGCCTAGGGAACTAGTACCTTTCAGATACCTGAGTACCCTATCCAAGCCCTCCCAGTGAGAACGGTCAGGACAGCTTGTGTATCTACTGAGTCTAGCCACTGCATATGAGATGTCAGGCCTAGTGCAGTTAGCAAGATACATCAAGCATCCAATTATTTGAGAATACTTTAATTGAGACACAGAAACACCACTCTTATTTTTATAGAAGGTCTTAGAAGGGTCATATGGTGTGCAAACAAATTTACAATTTTCATAGTCAAATTTTCCCAAAATGTTCTCAACATAATGAGATTGGGAAATAACTATCCCTTCAGCTAACCTAGTTAGCTTTAATCCCAAAATCACATTTGCTACACCCATATCCTTCATCTCAAACCTACTAGATAAGAAGGACTTTGTCTCATTAACAATTCTCAGATTTGTTCCAAACAATAAAATATCATCTACATACAGGCATAGAACAACACATTCATCACCTTTATCTTTGTAATAGACACATTTATCAAATTCATTTACAACAAAGCCAAATGATAGGATGACCTTATCAAATTTTTCATGCCATTGTTTAGGGGCCTGTTTAAGTCCATATAATGACTTAATCAGCTTGCAAACCTTATTTTCATTACCAGAAGCTACAAATCCTTCAGGCTGGTCCATGTAGATCTCTTCATCAAGATCGCCATTTAAAAAGGCAGTCTTGACATCCATCTGATGGATAACCAGATCATACACAGAAGCCAATGCAATGAGCACTCTGATTGTAGTCATCCTAGTAACAGGGGAGTAGGTATCAAAGTAATCTATCCCCTCCATTTGCTTAAACCCCTTGGCAACTAATCTGGCCTTATACTTGTCAACAGTCCCATCTGTATTCAGTTTCTTCTTGAAGATCCATTTGCATCCAATGGTTTTTGACCCAATAGGAAGATCAACCAACTCCCATGTACCATTAAATAAGATGGAATCCATCTCACTCTTAATGGCTTCCTTCCAATGCCCAGCTTCTGGAGAAGACATGGCATCTCGGAATGTGAGAGGGTCGCCCTCAATTTGGTAGGTAACAAAGTCACTTCCCAAATTCTTGGCTAACCTTGGTCTCTTGCTCCTCCTAGGTTCTTCCATGTCTTCACGATCACTATCAGGATGTGAAGATGATGCACTAGCCCCCACATTTGTCAACCTTTCCACATGTTGTGGAATTGTACCAGATGTGTAGGGCACATCTTTAGTAGAAACTTGTTGAGGTACACCTGTCTTCATGGGAAAGACATTCTCAAAGAAAGTAGCATCACGAAATTCAACTATGGTGTTCACATCTATGCCAGATATCTCAGATTTAATTACTAAGAATCTGTACGCATAGCTATTATTGGCATAACCAATAAAGACCGCGTCAACTGTCTTAGGATCCAGCTTCTTTCTCTTGTGTTCAGGGACTAACACCTTAGCAAGGCATCCCCACACTCTGAGATATTTCAAACTGGTTTTCTTATTTCTCCAAAGTTCATAAGGGCTACTATCTTTATGTTTCAAGGGCACTTTATTCAGAATATGGCAAGCCGTATTCAAAGCTTCTCCCCACATAAAGTTAGGCAGTCCAGAACTCTGCAGGAGAGAGTTGACCATGTCAATAAACACCCTATTCTTTCGTTCAGCTATCCCATTAGACTGAGGAGAATAGGGAGCAGTAACCTCATGAATAATACCATGTGATTGGCAAAATTCAACAAATAGGTTAGAAGTGTACTCCCCACCTCTATCAGACCTCAATATTTTAAGGACCTTGCCAGTCTGTGTTTCTGCTTCATTCTTAAAGATGATAAACTTTTCCAAAGCCTCATCTTTAGACTTAAGCAAATGTACCTGGCAATATCTACTACAATCATCTATAAAGGTAATGAAATACTTCCTATGATCTCTAGTCAGCATGCCATTAAACTCACAGACATCAGTGTGCACCAGATCCAGGATCTCTGAATCACGAACCACAGAGTGAAAAGGCTTTCTGGGTTGTTTTGCTTGCACACAAATATCACATTTATTTGATTTGTCAATAGCATGTTGAGGAATCAGATCAAGGTTCATCATTCTTTTTAGAGAATTGAAATTTAAATGACCTAAACGTCCATGCCACAAATCAGATGATTCAATTGTATATGTAACAGAATGAGAAGTGGAACTAGAGGAAGAAACATCCACTTTATTATTAACAACATGATCCACATGAATCTTAAACAAGCCATCAGATAAGTAACCTTTTCCAATAAAAGTCCCAAAATGTAAAATTACTACTTTATTACATTTAAAAGAAAGTTCATATCCCTCTCTAACTAAACATGAACCACTCAGGATGTTCCTCCGGATAGCTGGAACATGGTGCACTCGATGTAGAGATAGAACACGTCCTGACAGGAACTTCAGGTCGACTCGTCCAATCCCCGCCACTACTGCAGCACTCGAGTTCCCCATGGTCACGGACCTCCCACTAATGGTCTGGTAAGACACAAACATAGACTTGTCAGCACAAACGTGCACATTAGCCCCAGTGTCTACCAACCATTCATTTGGTTCAAATATTATAAAAGTTTGAGGGACAACAGAGACATACACATTGTCAGGTTCAGTAACCTGAGTCACCACATGAACCTGTGGAGCAGCAGGAGCAGACCCGGATTGTGCCTTCTTTGATTTTTTTTCAGGGCATTCACGCACAAAATGGCCAACCTGTCCACACTCCCAGCATGTCTTTTTCTTCTTATTGGACTTCTTTTGGATCTTGCCCTTTGGTTTAGTAAAAGATTTAGGATCAACTTTGACCTTTCCTTTAAAATCTTTGCCCTTGTGTCCATTTACCATATTTGCACTAGGTTCCACAGGCATTACAGGTTTATGGTTCCTATGCTCCTCCTCAATGGCAATGGCAATCATCAAATCATCCAGAGAAAGAGATCCCTTACGGTGTTTAAGGGACATCCCAAAATCTTCCCATGATTTGGGAAATTTCTCTATGATTGACATCACTTGAAACTTCTCAGGAAGCTTCATTTCTGCCTCAGCCAAACCATGGAGTAAAAATAGGAATTCATGGGCCTGTTCAGCCACTGATTTGCCCTCAACCATCTGAAATTTCAGAAATTTTGCGACAGAGTACTTTTCAAGACCGAGGTCTTCAGTGTTGTACTTCTTGTCCAATTCATCCCATAGGTGCTTAGCAGTTAAATCAGTAGAGCCATATACATCAAACAATATGTCAGTCAAAGCCGACAGGATGCAACCATGACATATACGGTCCATCTGTTTCCATTCTTTAACTTGCTTAGCACTTTCAGGATCATCCTCTTTCAGCTTAGGGCATTCAGATTCAACCACTGCAAACAGTCCTATAGTGGTCAACCAGATCTTCATGCGTTGTTGCCAACGCTTGAAGTGCTGCCCACAAAATTTTCCGGGCATTCCTGACAGGTCCACCTTAGGAGCAAAGGTAAATGACCCTGATGACATGCTTAAATCAATAGTATTCTTCTCTAAGACTGTTGGAAAAAAGGCGGACAGCATGCATATAATTTTATATAATAAATTTATCGGCATGCAATGGGTACATATTGCAATAAGCATGTCATACACACCAAACGACACATTTGGGCAAGATCCAACAGAGGCCAATATAAAAAATGCATGCATGGTAAGCAAAAACCAGCAATAAAGCAACATTATTAATCAAATGAAGCAATCGGCAGAGGCGTTCAAAAGAACTTCCCTTAGAGAAGAATACGCCCCCCACAATACCGGTGCGATGGAGTCCGACGTCCTTCCCCCAGGATACAACTGCCGCAACGATCTCGTGGACGCACTTCCGACGTGACCGTACTTCGAAATCAACCTCAATAAGATGACGTCTCTCACAAATGATCAAGTAGAACAACTGTGCAAAAGATTCCCTTGATCAAGCCCACAACATCTTGACAACCACGGAAAAGAATTCCGATGTCGAGAACGCTGTAGCGTGCTTGAACCTGGTGGTGGCGGCTTCCCAAAACTTGTGTGATCAACGTAGTGAGAGAGAGAAGGAGATGGAAGCCTTCGCAGCCCTCCCACGCATGAGAAAGCCCAGCCGCCGCCGCCCCCTTTCTTTTCATTTTCTCACCCACTTCCTTAACCTACGAAAACAACCAGCCAAAAAGAAAAAGGCTGCAGAAACCGTTACCTTTCTTCCTTTTGACCCATTCCGTTCCAGATTTGAGAAACCACCAATATTGCAGAAACCCCACTAAAAGATTTGGGTTTTCTTATAACACCTTATGCACAATTTATTCATTATATGAGAAATGTTTATTGTATTTGTACATTGCACTTTAAGTGTAATGTGACTAGATAATATCTCATGTGACACCCCTCACATGAGGAGTGATAAAATGACAATTCAATTGTTAGATGTCACATGAATTTGTTGCCTAATCACATTACATTTAAAGTGTAATGTAAAAATATAATAAACTTTTCTCCATATATATACATGTATAATTTACTTAAAAAGATCATATGATATTTATTGAGAGGTGAGATAAAAATAATATGATTCGTCCATCTCCCCCATCAAAGTAAATTAAGAGTATGGGGTTGGCGGCCCAGCTATCACCCCACTCTTTAACAATGACCCATGTGAGAAGAGGAACACGGATTTGGCTCACTAGAACTCTATCTCCTAGACTTCATATAGAGTCAATAGTTTATGATAAGATGTGATAGAAAATATATATATTTGTGAAATAGAAAGTGCAAACTTAAACCACTAAAATATCAAAATTTCTAGCATTCACTATTTCATCTAATATACTTCTTATATATTATATGTGATTGATCCGATTATAATAAAACTGAAAATAAATTTTAATAAAATAAAATTCTTTACGTCTTATCTTATATATCTTTATTACCTTTAAACACATCACCGTTCACTTATCTAGTCGCGGCTCGGCGCCCCTTTCCGGGCCGGCGGGCCCCCCGGCGCGAAAAGAAAACGCCGCGAGCAGGGAGCGGCGCCGTGTCACGTGAAAGCGAGACAGCGTGCGGGGGGCAGCCGGCTGGGCTGGCGTCGCCTTCACGACGACGAGAAGGGGACGCGACGCCCCAGAAGAATGTCCTGCTGCCCACACTTTCTCGTACCCCGGAGCAGCTGCTCCCCCACCTCCTCGGAACTCGCCACACCGCCGCATGCACACCCCCCCCTCCCGTTAAAACTATTGGAGCTAGCTAGCCAGTGACGTCACTATTTTAACTATTAATTTATATATGTATTAGGGTTTATCCGATGGAGCTACATGCTCGATGCATGGTCTCAAGAATTTGATCCCGTGCCCACGGCATCACGGGAACAAGAAAATCTAATCTTTGTATATATCGTACGTAATGGGTACGTTTCTCCCTCTCTGTGTCTTGATCTCTTACCTGTCTCCTCACCTCTCATGCACCATCTCCTCCTGTCCAGAAGCAGTAGTGGGTGGGGGAGCTGGAGAGAAGGGTGGGGGGGACGACGCCGAGCTCAGAGGGGGCCGGTGATCCCCCCCCACGACGAAACAGAGAAGAAAACTAAAGCTGCCGGCTAAGGACTTCACGCGTGTGGGGGCAAAGTCCCCACCACCGCAGACACACGCGCACTCTCGGCTCACGCGTCGTAGCAGCAAACAAAGAACAGGGACGAATTCCTCTCTCTCTCTCTGCTCAAAAGAGAGCACAGCTGTACACAGAGAGAGAGAGAGAGAAGTGAGGAGCAAGTCTCCTCCCACACTTTTTAATGGAGTGCTACTGTTAGCTTTTTTCCCCATCCTCCCCTGCATGTCCTCCGCCGTCTGCCCCCACTAAACCCGGCCCACACCTCTTTTTCCGGTCACAGACCACCACCACTACCCCTCACCCCAAAACCCCCCTCCCCTTCAAATTAACCAGGAGACTCCATTAATTGTTAAAAACCTTAGCTTACTCCCCGCATGCAAACGCCCGTGGAACAGTACACTGCATGACGCGGACAGGGCGTCTCCCTTCCCGGCCGGCGCGCGTTTCCCTCCTCCCTCTCTCCGACGCAGCAGCGGTCGGCGCCGCCCGTGGCGGGGCCTGTCGTCGCGCGCGTGTTCTCACTGCTCGCTAGCTCGTGCCGTCACATCCCGGCTAACTGAGCGGCGTCGAAACAGGAGAGCCGGCCCGGCGCTCTCCTTTTATTCGCAAGATCCCTCCTTTTTAGCGGGTAACCCGCCGCTGCAGTCTGGTACGTTGCAGCTTCCTGCTGGATCCCAAAACCTTGTCCGGGATCACGTTTGGAAGAGAGAGGAGCGGCAGCCAGTTCAAAGATGTTCCACTGCTCCGTCGTATCAGGGAGTGGGCATGGCGGAGAGAGGAGGTGGTGGTCTCCGGCCGCCACCCATGCCGGGCTTGTCTCTGCATGCCCATGCCTGGGTGGGACCCGGATCCTCTCCATCAACTTCTTACACTATTTTATTAAACTACAACTCCTAAAAAGTATTTTAAAAATTAAAAAAACTGTTATTATTATTATAAAGAGAGTAAATTATGTTAAAACTTTATAGATAATAGATAAACCCTAGGAATGACGTATTTTCATTAAAAGTGGGTCGATCTTGGTCAATTCTTAGAGAAAAGTTTTATATTTCTAAAAACTTTAAAAATATTTTTTAAAAAAATATGGTGTAGAAAAATGGTTGATGGAGAGGATCCCATTTCGCCCCCCATCATTGCGAGTTGCATGTGAGGGCGTGGGGAGCAGGAAAAGAGACATCGTCACCGTCGTGTAGCGGAGCAGCCGGGTGAGTAGAGATAGATTTGTTCCACACTTTGTTAGCTTAACGAGTATTTTTTATTAAAAAGTATCATGATAAGTTCCTATATATATGTTATATATTAGCTAGCTGCTATTGTTTAGAGGTAGCTCGGTCACATCCAGATGTCAAATTGTGTCCAGGGCTCCAATCTTATTGGACCACCGAGCACTACATCACCATCTGACATTATGTGATGTGCCCATTATGTTGGCCGGCCTCCCCCGGAAGCAAACGCTTCACATTAATATTACCAAAAAAAAAACCTTCACATTAATTAATTAGGAGGGCCTGCATTGGCTTAAAATCATCATACTTTTCGATTTATGATGTCACTTTTTTTAAAAAATATACACTTGTTACATTAATAATAGACTTGTAATAAAGGTA
This sequence comes from Colocasia esculenta, assembly GCA_014218235.1. Classification (NCBI taxonomy): domain Eukaryota; kingdom Viridiplantae; phylum Streptophyta; class Magnoliopsida; order Alismatales; family Araceae; genus Colocasia; species Colocasia esculenta. Next base: position 99,657,908 of record CM024764.1, on the reverse strand, counting down.
ACAGTGGATTGCAAGACTACTTTCCAACACTATTAAAATTTGTATTCAACTCACATTTATTCTAACTTCGAATTTGACATATGTACCTCCAGCCACAGGGATATGTCTTCTTGTTATCATCGTACTCTGAGATCATACTCGCATGCTTTACTTTCATTGTCATCAAAACGGATTCAGAAATTTTATTGAGTGGGGTCATTTAAATATTTTTTAATATTTATATAAATAATATATTATATATAATATAAATAAATATATTATACATAAGATGTGACCCCAATGAGATAAATCAGTGGGGTCACCCCTTATATAAATCCTCCTCAAATCTCCAATTCAAATGGTCATTTAAGGAAAAAAAAAAATTGAGTGAGATCACGTGACCCCACTGATCCGTCCATGATCGTCATGCTCTGGGGTCTTGGGAACAAAGCTTGGGGTGGTTCTGATTATCTTGATGATGTGCGACTTTGAAGACTCACTTTCAATAGTTAGAAGATTATTAGATTGATTAATAGATCCGATTGAGAAACAATCCATTCAATTAGAATTGAATTGATAGGGGCCTTGAAGGCATAAAAATTTAGATTTTGGTGGACTCTAGCTACGTACTCTATCCTCAATAAGATTGACTCGAGGAATTAGACTCTAGAAGAGTACTCTTAATCACATTCTCCCTCTTTGGTCAGCCTATCGTGAGAAATTGTGTTTTGATAGGCTCTAGCTATAATCTCTCTCCTAGATGGATCTATAACGAGGATTAATTAAGTTATAAAGTGATCACATTCTCCCTTCTTAATGATTATTTTGGTACATCCTTAATACCTTATCATCCTTCAGACTTGTTGGGAGATTGTTTTGGGTTTTCTCCGGTGTTAGATTCGAAATGTTCCTCCATGGTTTTACATAACACAACATTTCACTATTGTGTGTGGGTTTGGGTAAGTCTCTTCTTGGGCGGTGGCTTTAGGTTTATGATTTTTGAATCGTCCCTATAGTATCCTTAGACTTTGAGCGTCACGACAAATTTAGATCAGCCCACCATTAAAAGTTGGTGGAGGGAGATAATATTATCCGAGACCCAAAAAAATGTACTGATCACTTATCAAGGTCCGACCACAAATTTTGGCGGTCGGCCTGCCCATAACATCAAAAGGTAGTGAGTCCAACTCCGGCTCTGATATGGTCCGAACGGGTGGGTTTTCACATCCGGCTCGCCCTATTTGTTCAAACCTTCAAATGGGGGGATTTTTGCCTGTATATCGATATCCATCCATCTGTGGGGCACATCTAAAAACATATAAGATTTGAGAGATGTATGTGTAAAAATCTCAAATATCCATGCCCATAACTCTTGCCACATCATTGGGGAGCTGTGCCAGTGTTTTCTATGTCATAGCCACTCATCTTGTTGTCACCCTTCGTTTATAGGTTGTTCCATTTTAAATTAGATAATCACCAGAAACTATATTTGTGTTTAATTGTATTAAGTTTAAAATGTTGGTAGAAATGGTGGACCAATTATAATTATATCATTATTAATATTATCTAAGAAAAAATCCACTTTTTGGTGCAGAGATTTTGATGGCATGCTATTGAGAGTATATAGTCATAGCTATATAACCATGAACTATATGTCATGGCTGGCTGAGTAAGTTTATCGAATCGAATTAAATTCTCATGATACAGTATAGTGTATCGTATTGGTAAATTCTCTCCAAAATTTTTAATTATAAAAATAATAAAAATGAACAGTATATGTCAAGAACCATAAAAATTTTAACACTATATGATATGATGTAGTGCGACCAACCGTGCTATATGCTCTACATGATCAAAGAGTGTGTAGTGTGCACTAAAAATGGTAGACACCTCTAAATGCTAACCCTATCGATGGTGGGCATATGACAATATACCATTAAAAGGCATATTCTAGTAAACTATTTAGGTAAGGAAGTTAATTAGTGTGTCCTTTTCCTTTTCTCCATTCACATAGGGGGATCACATTAACACAACTCGTTCAAACTTTCTTTGGCTGTTAAGTATCGGCGTTAAATTTTACCTTTTCTTTGGTAATCGAGCTAATAATAGATGACATTAATAAATTACTCTTACTTCAAATTAATAATGATAATTTTTGGGTAAAATAATAATAAAATTATCACATTTGAGATGGAAAATATTCGTTTCAATCCATCGAGGAGAGCGACGCATCACGGGCCGTCGGGCCCAGGAGGGACGCTTCGGACGAGGAGGCCCACCACCAGGCGTGTTGATTGCAGAGATGGGGGTGCAATAAGAGAACAGGCCCAATAAGCGAACTAAAGGAAGGCCCAATAGAAATACGACACTTGGCCCAATAACAGCCGGCCTGGTTGGATCTCCCGGACTAGTTCGCAACGGCTATAATTACAAAGGAGTCCAGGAATCGAAACCAAACAACGGAAAACCCAGTTCCCCCTCTCCAAGAACCCTAGCTGTACCCAGTGCCAGCTCAACCTCCGGCGGGGCTTCGATGCCGGGGCGCCCGTCGGACCCCGGGGACTCCCTGGTCCCCTTCTCCGCCGAGGTCCACGACCCCGTCGTCCACCCCGTCCGCCACGGCCTCCGGCCCCCGCTCTTCCGCGTCTTCGTCTCCTGGTCCCGGGGGAACCTCCTCCACGTCGCCTGCCTCTGTCAGCGAGCGCCGGCCGGAACGGGAGTGGGGGAAGACGGCGATGATGCCGCCCGGGGTGGGGTCGGCGGGAAGGTGGTTGAGGTGAAGCTCGGCGGGGGCGGGGATGGGGGGATCAGCGAGGCGGAGCGGCGCAGGATCGCGTACGGGTCGGTGCCGGCCTTCGCGATGCTGCAGAGCCGGAGGAATTCCCTCATGGCGGCTTCCAGGATGCAGTTCTCGTCTCTTCGCGCCGAGTGGTATGCCATTTTGCGCTCGGAACACACCGTTAACTTTGCCTTTGCCGAGTCGGGGGTTTTGTGTCATTCGACATCGCGGGTTGTGTGGGATCTTTATGTTCTCGCTGAAACATCTTAAACTTCTGGATACTGATAAGTATCATTATAGCGGATGCTTTAGCTCGCTTGATGATACCGAGCATCCATTTCTACTGTATTGAGAGAATCATAACATGTAAAGGCCTTGATACGAGCCTCACAGGAAATTGGGTGTTCCATATGAGACACGAGAGTTTAGTGCAGCTGGACGTGAGCAGAATGCATTGTGATGCTACATGTTGTGGTTAAAATCCGTCAGAAAACTTTAATTGTCCATTGTTGGGTACATGTTGGATTTGCAGAAGTAGCATAGAAACAATGCTAGAAGAGACACAGAGATGCCAGATATTTCTCATCTCTTATCCTTCTTTATCTTTAAGAGAATTGTTGGCCTTTTACTGGGCAGTTTTTTCTCAAAGCAAAGTGCTCTTTGGATTGGCTTTTCTTCTCCATAGTAATAGTAAGTGCCTCAAAGGTTGCTTTTGACTCTTTTACATGTGGTCTGTATACGTTTGTGAATTAGCAAGGTACTTATGTTTTTCTGTCTTACAACACAGGTGGCAACATATTTTGGAATACAGCAATCATATTGGTGATCTACTGGGGACTCAAAAGCCTCCTCCTAAACCAGTGATCGGCGATCCAAAGATGGTTGTAGAGGTAGATATTCTTGGAGATATATGCTACTTAGGCAATTCTTAGTTCCCTCACATATTTTGGCAGTTTGAAGTGGAGAAGCTATTTGAAAACCATTTACAACGTATGCTTGTCTCTTAAGGTGACAAAAATCTCCTGTTTCTGCAGCCACTAGAGGAACCAACTGAATTGAAGGCTGCATGGCATCTTATGCAAATATTTTATGCGGACAATGAATCTAGAGCCTGGCTGCCTGAGTCTCTTGTTGATTGGTTGGAGGTACCTCTTCACCTTGGTGCTGCTTATTCATCTCTTTTTGCCCTCCAAATTCTAAACATAGAATTCTGTTTTTGGGGGAAGCTATTCTTGAGCTTGGCACCTGTTTTCCTTTGGTGATTAACTGAAAGTCTGAAACTACTTAACACTTCTTTGTTTGTTTTCCTGACAACTGATTCCATTACTCAGGACTATGATGGCCTCCTTTCTATGACGGAGTCCACGATACATTCAAAGCTCGTAGCTCTCCAAAAAAAACTTGTCGATCTTCAGGTTTGACCTTTTGACTAGAGACATATTCATGTTTTCTCATTGCACAATATTTGAGTAAGTTTACAATGTTTCCTAGCTTATATATTCAGTATTCTATACTTGGGAAAGGTGGGTGTAAAACTTTAATAATAAGAAGAAATTGGGATTTCATGTCATCATTCAGGGATCTAAGAGCCAGAAAAATAATCCACATGCATAGTTGCATGAGAAAAATATATGTTATTAGACTTGAAAGAAGGATCCATTAAATGCAGTTTTTTACTAGAAGCTACGTGTAAATGTAATCAACAGAACAACATGCATATAACCATGCAGATTTAGTTGATCTCATTAACAAAATGTGTGTAGCAGAGATAAGGATGCCTTGAGATGGATGTGTGGTATGACTAAGAAAGATAAGATTAGGAATGAGAGGTTCTGTGAGGACTTGGGGATAGCTCCAAATGATAGTAAAATGATAGAAAATAAACTTAGTTGGTTTGGACACGTGCATCATGGCTCTAACTTGGCGCTGGGTAAAAGATGTGACCAAATCTTAGTGGATGTTGGTAAAAGAGCTCGGGGAAGTCTAAAATGAGATGACCTGATGTTATTAGGAAGGACATTGGCTTCTCGGGTTCAAACACAAATATAGCACTTGATAGAAATCTTTGACGGCGCAAGGCTCTTGTAGCCGACCCGAAATAATAGGATAAGACTCTGATGATGATGATTTAGTTGAGCACATGTTCCTTGCAGATGCAAATGGCAAGTAACTTCTAGGTTTTTGTTGAGCTTTTAAATGTTCCTTCAAGCTAACTCAATGGTTTTGTGTCACTTATTCGACATTTGATGTCAAGAATGATATGCTTTTGCATGAGAAGACAAGCACATCTGGCTTTGCTATTTTTGAACTATGTTACATTATGCAGGTTATTGAGGATGATCCTGACTACTGGCAAGGGCTAGCATCAGCCTTAGCTGTAGGATGGCTTGACATTGTGGTACATTTGTCACTCTTGGACACTCTCACATAGAACAAGACAAGTTGCATTTGAGGTTATTGTCTAATTCCAATTCTCTTTTCTAGGTGAAACTGTTAAGATTGCATGGATCCTATCAACCTGATCAGCTGGATGATCGAGAGGTCTGACAGAGTGCTCTGTTCTTGAGATGGTTTTGATGCACAATAAGACAAGAATTATGCTATTGCTTATTAGTATAAAATACTACACATCCTTATTTCCTGATATTCTGTGATAGTAGATGCTAACATATGCTACTCAATTGGTTTCCAGAAGATACAGAGAATCCTTCAACCACTAACTTTAAATGGGAATAAGATGTTGAAAAATTAAATCAAGTTTTTTTTGTCAAAATTTCACAATTTGACCCATGTTACGGGCAGCGTGATGTCTTGTTCATAGGTGAGAGGATTTACATACCAGTGGCCCTAGTCCAAGCTAGGTCACAAGTAGGATAGGTCATTTGACAACCCATGGGCAGGGAAAGGAATATGACAGGTTATGCCACCTCAGAGCATGAGGCGACCAAGGGGTTGCCTCAAGCCTCAAACGCCTAGGTGATTTCCTAGGACATTTGAGGCGACAATTATTAAAAAATAAAAGAGATGTATTTCTGATACAAAAATATATGTTGGTTTTTTACAAATGACTAAAATGCATGCATAAAAACCTATAAACCGCCAACATTTACTCATTCAACCATGTCAACCCTAGTTTTTTGGGCTGGGGTGAGAGAAGTGGGCCAAGATGATTGCCATTGGCAGCCTGGTCGACCACCATGATTGCTGAGGCGATTTGGGCTGAAGCAAGACAAGGCCTTGCCTCAAGGCCTTAGCGATTGCTTTCATCGCTTTTGATGACATAGATGCCACCTAGCCTATTTACAGCACAAAAAACTGATCTTATTTTTACAAAGGATCTTGTTGAATGTCAGATCTATTAGCATACAAAATTGCTTTAGGCCATGTTAGCCACCACCATCCATGTCTTTTGATGTACTATCATTTGCATGTTTATATGTACCTTACGTTCCAGTGACTAAATGTATATTTTGCAGATAGAAAATGGCTTGGTAGAGGCAGTTGCTGTTCTTGTCTCGACCATGCCACGTCTGAGACCTAATTTACCTACAGGAAAACTAGGTCAATGCTATAAAACTAAGCCTGATTTTGTCAAGGTATGACTATGTTTTGTTGCAGTAGTTGCTCATTCGATTCATTTTATGTTATTCTAAGTTTCCAGCTATATAAATTCCTATGCCAGGCACGAGAAAAATGGCAAAGCCATATAAGTAAATTGGATTGTAGTGCATTCTGGATTCAGTGTGGCCACCAACAAACTTGTGAGGGTCTAAGAAATCTGTTGCGGATTATGCTGGGCCAGTTTGATAGTCTTCATGCGTCAAGTTGTCACTGGATGGAGCTTTACGTATCACACTTTTTGTATGTGCAGCCGTTCACAGCGGTAATTTATCCGTCAGCAACCCCTGCCAGAGGCATACCGAATAATCTGTAGTACAATGTTTTACCTCCGAACTTTGATTTTCTAGTTTTTTTTAGCTTCAAGTCACTTGTTTATCATTCCATGTGAGATTCTGCATTTGTTTGTGTCTGCTTATGTTTCCTGTCTGCTTATGTTTCCTATTGTTGTACAATTACTCAATTCTACCTGATATTTCATCACTCTGTGAGCTTAAACATAGTTGCACTCATGAGTCACGAGTAATTTGTATATGATGGCTGTCATCCCTTTCTTGGTTAAGACTAATCAGCCCATCTACTAGCTCACTCACTTCAAAATTTTCCTGGGATAGCTGGAGCATGGGTTGGGTTCTATTGGGCAGATTTGGCCGTGATTGCCACTACTGTCATGGCTATATTATCAAGTCCTCTAACATTTTCTTTTGATTTGCCTCTTTTCAGTGGGTTTACATTTCTATTCCTTTTGTTAAATTGGGACAATTTGATGTATTGATTACTTTTATCTTGCTTCAGGGTTTGGAAGGAATGCATACTTTAGCTCAGAAGTGTATGCAGCAAAAACCAGCAGGTAGCTACACTGCGCTCACAAGAATTCTGGTTGGAATTCTTGGAGAAAATACTGAGGCAAGAGAATGTGATGGTCTTTGGGTGCCTTTCTTGTTATCTCTGTTAGTTTGATTGTTCCTCCGGATGTGATCAGTTTTTTCTTCTGCAATCATTCAGGTTGTTTTGGCTGAATGCTTAAGAATGTTTGGCCCTTGGTGAGCAACTAAATTTGTCTCTAATTATGTATGCATCATTGAAGTTTTCTTCAAAGCAAATGGCTTATTGGAGCTACCATCTGCATCAGTTTTTGTACCTGAATTTTATGTTTCGGTAGGATGGTCGTACATTCAATTGAGTTGCTGACAGCTGATAGCAAGCAAGCTGATGCTCTGTTGCATGAAGAGCGTTACAACTTGGGGGGAATCAGCATTGAGGAGCTCCACCGATTAGTGTATGCACAGGTTTTATCATCTCATCCGCTGACTTGGCAGGTCAGTTTTCTACTTCTATGGAGTGAATTGAATTGATTACCTGATCCAAGTATGATATTGTATTAGGATTTGGTTCTTTTTTTCTTTGGTTGTGCATACCTTCAGATCTTTCAAGCATTAGCTTGAGGTTATGAATTTGGGTTTTGCCTTATTCGAATTTTTTTGCAGATTGCACCAACATATCTTGCATCATGCCAGAGGCAAGGCCTGGGTTTGTTGGAAATATTATTATACAAACAACCCATTCGACATTATACTATGCTACTAAAGGTGATTGTTTGAACGTGTCATATGGTGTAAGATTATTGCTACCATCCATGCTGTACTCTATTCATGTGTATTGTGTATTCACATTGTTATTTTATAATCAGGATCTGGAGATTTGCCGCCTATATGAACTTGAAAACATCAGTTTGAATGTTATGAAGGTATGCATACTTTTTTTTATCCTACCCTTGATTTATGATAGATACAGTCTCTAATGCTTCCTTTCTTTCACTGGCAATGATTTTTTTTCCTTCTAATTTTAAGCAGACTCCTCTGTTAACTGTACTTTCTTCACTACATAGATTGCTGGGGTGTACCATTGGAAACATGGTAGGAAAGGTTTTGGTGTTTATTGGCTCCAACAAGCTCATGATGAAGTTCGTCTGAGTAGAATTGCACAACAATTGTTTGAACATATTGGAAAATCAATATCTGATGACAGTTTTAAGGTGCTCGATGTTGTTCCTTTTTTACTCTTATAGGTTGTTCTATCCCTTGTCAGAGCATTCATAAATATTGCAATAGAGATATCAGTTACTTTTGTCCTTATTCACAAATTCAAACGTTTCTTGTTGCAGCAATGGGAAGGATTGATTGAACTCCTAGGTTCTGAAGTTGGAAGTGCAGGGGGCCTTGAGTTCCTTCACAAGTAACATCTTGCTTTTTGTATCATAATATGTAATATGCAATGCCACAGCATGCATTTTCCCGTTATCCCTTGCCTAAACGGTGAAATGCCTTACAGGTATCGAGATTTCAAGAGGTCCCTGCAGAAAGTGCAGGAAGGGAGGAGTATAGATGCTGCTAGAAAATCCACAGAAACTCTTGTACAGGTATCCTGCAAAGAATTTGTAAACTTTATTTCTCTTGGCTGCTAGATGTACTAGTATTTTATCCTTGGGTGGATTGGCCTGGATAAACTACTGGGGAAATTTGTCCTGATCTACAGGGAAATAAGCTTATGAGGAACCACATCATCCTGGTTGGGAACATGTCTTGCTCTAGAACTCCCTCCATCTAGATGTTGTGTTTTCAGGGTTTAAGCTCTCTTCATGACTAAGGGCATGAAGTAATCAAAAGAAGAAATGGCCAGCCTTTATTTCTGGTATCTAAACTTTACTAATGGCAATTGTCGTTTACATTTGCAGCTCATGAAAAGTCCATCTACACCTCAGCGGTTTTGGCTGCCTCTGCTGTACGATTCAGTAAGTCCTTAAGACATAAAGTGGCATTCATCATTTCATGAACTGGGACTTTTGAACATCTTTGTGGCAAGAAAATTGGTTCATTTTAATACTCAGCTTCAGTTTTTCATAGATAAAGAGGCCTTTGCAGAGTTTTTTTTCTGGTTCCATCACCTGAAAAGCTGGTTCATGACACTGCAGCGCTGGGATAGTTAGTACCGTCTAGTTAAGGATGCTGGATCTCATTTTCGCAAGGCCTCAGTGCTTTATATGGTTGGTGGGGACTGGGGATGGAGGTGTTAAGGGCTCAATAAGCTTCAATCTGTCCCCTGAAAACCTGGCCTCATCGGGACATAGTCATTTGATGCTTTCTTGTGAAGGATGTCCAAGCTCATTTGCGTGTTGTATTTGTGTATTTATCCCTATCTCCCTGAAGCAGAAAAGGACAGTAAAACATTTCATTTAATACATTGATCAAGCTGTGAAACACTTCAATTGGTTAAATTGCAATTCCTAATTTGACAGTCTAGGTTCTCTTTCTGTACCGTTTGTCAAACTCTTGATCATACTATCTTGTGATATTTTTTGATCCTTCCCATCCAACACTCCTCCTCCCCACCCTTATGACATTTTACTGTGGTAACATAGTTGTTCCTGGCTAGCTAGATTCCTTGTGATTTAACTGACATTATCTTTTGTAGTAGGCTGAATTTGATATTATTTATGTTCCGTTGTGTGTTTCCATTTCTTACATGGGCATGGACAGGAACTTTGAAATTAAAAGATGTGTTTATCATTGTTGTTCTCACATGGATGTGACTGATATTGATGGCTGGTGCCACAATCTTTTCCAAGGTCAACTTAAAGAGTGACTACCATCATATTAGAATCTGTTCATGTGATGAGTGGAAGACTGCAATTAAGACGAAGGATGGCCTTTATGAGTGGCTTGTGATGCCCTTCGGTCTGTCCAATGCTCCCAGCACCTTTAGGAGGGTGATGACACAAGTTTTTTGACTATTCATGGGCAAATTTGTGGTCTTTTATTTTGATGACATCCTCATATACAGTCAATCAAAGGAGCAGCATTTGGACCACCTCCGCCAAGTCTTTCCTAGCCCTAAGGAAAGAGGAATTGTATACCACCAAAGAAGTGTTCATTCCTCACCAGACAGGTTACCTTCTTGGGATTTATAGTCTCCTCAAAGAAGGTGAGAGCGATGGTAGAGTGACTGGAGCCACGAGACATCCACGAAGTCCACAGCTTCCATGGTCTCGCCACCTTCTACTGTCGCTTGTCGCTTCATTCATGGGTTCAGCACCATCATGTCCCCCATCACTGACATTCTGAAGAAGGGAGAATTCCTATGGACCCCAGCTACCTTCTTGGGATTCATAGTCTCCTCAAAGGGCCCATCAGCAAACCCTCAGAAGGTGAGAGCGATGGTAGAGTGACTGGAGCCACGAGACATCCACGAAGTCCACAGCTTCCATGGCCTCGCCACCTTCTACTGTCGCTTCATTCATGGGTTCAGCACCATCATGTTCCCCATCACTGACATTCTGAAGAAGGGAGAATTCCTATGGACCCCAGCTGCCTCTTGGGCATTCCAAGAAAGGAAAGACAGGATGACTAACACCCCTATGATGTGTCTGCCTGATTTCTCTAAGGTCTTTGAAGTTGCTTTTGATGCATCGGGCATTAGGATAGGAGTGTTGAGTCAGGAAGGTCATCCGGTGGCATACTTCACTGAGAAATTGAATGAGGCCAAACAAAGGTACACCACTTATGGCAAGGAATTCTATGCAGTAGTGCAGTCCCTTTGCTATTGGCGACACTAGTTATCACAAGAATTTGTCTTCTTCTTTGACCATGAGGCTTTAAAGTATCTGAACTCACAAAAGAAGTTAAACCCACGCCATGCTTGATGGGTTGAGTTCTTGCAAGCCTACACATTTGTGTTCAAGCACAACTGCACAAGGCTGGTGTGGAAAATAAAGTTGCTGATGCATTGAGTCACCATGTGCTGTTGTTGTCTGGTATGACTGTCCAAGTCACGGGATTTGAGCATGTGAAAGAGGAATATGATGAGTCATGCCCTGACTTTGGAGACATCTACACTCACTTGAAAGAGGGCCAATCTCGGACTGTGGAGGGGTTTGTCCTTCAAGATGGGTATCTGTTCAAGGCCAACCGCCTTTGCGTCCCACACACTTCTGTTCGGGACTTTCTTGTATGGGAGATTCATACGCGCAGTTTAGCTGGCCACTTCGGTCAAAACAAGACCATTGACATGGTTGAGAGCCAATTCTCCTGGCCACGTCTGAAGAGGGATGTCATTAAGTTGGTTATTCAATGCCACACCTGTCAAGTGGCCAAGCAGAGAAAACAGAACTCAAGCAATTGCTAAACAATATAATCAAACTTTTTTTTTTAAATGCAATGTTACAAGGAAAATAAGAGTAGAAATCTACCTAATGAAGACCCTAAACTCACTCTGATACCAGATATCATTCATTGAACAGTTTTTATCATTGATCTGAATGTTCATTGCATGCACTGCAAATAAGTTGATTACCGGTTCATGGCTCTATGACCCATTCCACATTAATATTTTTCCCAGACACCTGTGGCTTCCAAACAACCCTGTGTGCCTTGTTGGTTTATCTAACACCAGGGTTTGGCGTGCCGGATCGGATCGGCCCGATTCTCCCGAATCGGGGCGAATCATGGAAAACCCGATTCTCGATTCCATCGATTCGGTCCGATTCGCCTCATATATATAATATTATTATATCATATTATAATATATATTATACATTATAAATATCATATATATGATATATTATATATATATATAATATTATACCTATGAGGATCGATCCGATTCGGATCGATTCGGGTCGATTCGGGGGGAATCGAATCGGATCAAGGAAAATCTGATTCGCCTCCCGATTCCGATCCGGCAAACCTTGTCTAACACTATACACAGATTAAACCTTGAATACAAGCTGCATGCGCATCCATCATACCTATGAACTTTTGTGTATTTGACATAAGGTTTCCTGCATCTTGAGATGGCTTGTGCGGCAGTGTGTTAGATTAGAAATTTGAACAAGCATCGCATGTTTTGGTGTGTATGTAGACAACATTGAAGTAATGTATAATCATGTCTATGTAGGTGAAGCTGCTTAATTGGCGTGACCGCCCTCTATTGACGGTATCTGAAACCAACCTACTGCTGAACAAATTGCAAGAGTTATCTATGGCTAGATTGCGTCCCGATTTTGCTGATACTGACCTGCTGCCGGAGGCACTGAGTTCTGTCAGGTTGGCACTGGCAACAAATCTTGGGCGTGCAATCTTGGAGGAATGCTGATGCCACCTTTGTGCTTTCTTCTCATGTAGTGTTTTATAACAGCTTCAAGTTATCTTTCACTCGTGGTTTAAGACCACATGAGTTGTATGTATGAGAACTAGAAATGTATATTCTAGGATCATGTGGCTTCGTTTCCAGATTCCTTACACCCGAGTGTTTGCCTTATTCAACATTTATATTCACAAATGAACCCCCCAGCAGAAGAAGAGCACAAAAAGTTAAATAGAGTGGAAAAAGGCTACTGAATGTTCTGTTTTGCACTTGCTGAAGTAGTCTTTTTACACAACACAATTAGACAATGCAGATGCACTACTTTGTGGTCTTTTTGCACACAACAGCCATTTTTTTAATGTAATGTACGTAAGTAGAAATGCCCAAGGATAAATATGTAAATTACTTTATTTTATTTTGTCAGTTGTTGATGTGCAGAAGACCCTAGTAGCAAAAAGAGAGAGAAATAATGAAAAGATTACCCCGACCCATGTTCCTTATATAAGACAAGGTTCGACGCATCGGAGAATCGGGGTGAATCGGGATTTTTCTGATCCGTCACGATTCGCCTGAATCGGGTTGATTCGCATGGGAATCGGATGAGAATCGGTCCGAATCGGATTTTTTTAATTCGATCCGATTCGGCCGAATCGGACCGATTCGATCCGGCACGTCAAACCATGATATAAGAGAGAAGCCGTGTCATTCTTCTGTCATGGTCGATCTCTTACGATGGATAGGTGCTTTGGATAGAGGTCTATTTGAGTGGATAAGCCTATAACAGCTTTGGTAACTTGGATAAAAGGATTCTGCGGATGAACCTTTTACTCGAGATAAACTCCTGATAACCCATCTTATTATGCTTGTAAGTAGGGCTGTCAACAGATCATATTCGGAATCTAAAATGGGTGGTTTTGTTTTCGCTTCTTATAAGAAATTTTAGAGTAAGAAATGAAAATGAAAAAAAGGTGTTTTTGCTTCTGTATCTATTTTCGTTTTAAATTGAAAAAACTGAAACGGAAATAGAAATTTTAGATGCAACAATATTTATATAATGAGAATAAAATTATAAAATTATAACTATATTAATTATTAAATTTATGAATAGTTTCTAATGTAGATTTTAATCTATTAGTATAGATAACTAACAACAATAAATAAAAATATATTTTCTACCATATCTTCTCAATCATATATATTATAAAGACTCTTACTAAATGAAGTGATCAAATTAGTCTAATAATATCATGTAATTATATATAATAGTTGAGTAATAAGTAGCAGACATGTAGCAAGGTTTGCCGGATCGGAATCGGGAATCGGATTTCTCATGATTCGCCCCAATCCCCCCCCCCCAATCGACCCGAATCAATCCAAATTGGATCGACGCGCATGGGTATAATATATATTATGTATAATATATATCATATTTTTAATATATAATATATATTACAAATATGATATATTATTATTATATATATGGGACAAATCGGACCGAATTGATGGAATCGAAAATTGAGTTTTTCATAATTCGCTCATATTCGGATTAATCGGGTCGATTCGATTCGTCTCGACAAACCATGATATGTAGATATCAAGATTGTCTGAGAGAAATAAGAGAGTGATCGCTAACCACTAATTGGCACAAGGATAAACCGCATTTTCATATAAATTGGAGGGAGGAGATAGTGAATTAAAAATTTAAGAGTCAACTTCAAAATTGAAAAATTTTTATTATAAAAATATTATAGATTTTATATTAAAATTTTTGAGTGTTTCTGTTTTTGCATCTATAAAAATTTAAATATCTATTTTCGCTTCCGCTAAATTATCGAAAAGTTTTTTTTTCTTCAAAATTTCACATCTTATAAAAAATGTGAAAATAAAAAAAAAATAGAGAACCATTAGCAACCCTACTTATAAGTTATATCATTCTTCTATCCTATCTTATCCAAGACTACCAAACGGGAAAGCAAAAACCGGGAGTTTTTCTATCCGAGGTTATCCCATCATTGGTTATCCTCGCTCTCAGACGTTGATGTAGCCGTAACAGTTGCGTTGACATGGCAGCCTCTTGCATTCCTAACTTCACAAGATAGCAGAAACAGCCTGTGGAATATGGAATCTGCATATGCTGGAGGAAGACTATCTGGGATATGGAATATAAGATGGCATGCCAACTTGCAGTTCACTGGCAGCATGTGCAGGTGAGAAACTTTGTTGGAACATAGGAAGGATGCTTTTCTCTATGAAGAAGATAGTTCATCAATAAGTGAAGACAGCACATCACATCACTTGTCTTTAAATACCCCACAGGTACTTCCAACTTGAAGCTGCTGGATCTACACAAGTTGCAACACTTGTCAACAAGAAGGTGATGATGCCATGTTCACAAACTTGCCCATAATATTCCTTAAGCATAAGAATATGTTGGCTGGACATAAGCAGGAGAAAAATTTAGTACACTTTTATATTGTACTTTAAATATAATATGACTAGGCAATAACCCATATGACACCCTTCACATGAAAAGTGATGAAGTGACAACTCAATTGTTAGATACAACATAGATTATTACTTAGTCATATTGCACTTAAAATGCAATACACAAATGTACCAAGTCTTTCTCCATACATCAGATACGAGACTTTAAATTGAGGAATGTTATGATGTCACATCTTTCTTTTAGCACTCCAATTGGAGATAAAGAAAAACTCTATATGAGTGCTTTTAAGTTTAGAAGATCTTGTTCCCTCCTCAGTCCACTTTTTGGGCAGAAGTTTGCTGTAAACGCCGTGCGGGGCCCCTGGCCGTGCTTCCCCACCACCATACAAAGAAGTCAGTAGTTCAAAGATTACCACCTGTGTTGGAATAGCAAGCATCATGCACAGAAAATGAGGTTCTAGTATTCGGAATGAGCAACAATAGCTGGATTCAAATGATCGGCATCTCACTCAAATGACTTGGGAAGAAACAGCAACAGAGAAGTCAGACAAGTGGTAGGAAAATTATTCACAAACTCATTTAGCTAGGAAACGATACATCAACTGTTTGGATGAAGGTTCGACAAATCAAAATACACGGGGATGGGTTTGATTGGGGGCATGAAATCCTTCAAGGTATCTAAACACTATAAAAAGAATAATAAGAATGCCTAATGCCTTCACGCCGGGCCAATAGATGTTTTTCATCAATGAGACAATCTTGCTGTCCGTAACTTTGCACTAAACCCTGTTAGAAGATGCAACCACAGAAAAACTAGCAAGTCCTCCAGAAAAGTGAACACCGTAATGACAGATTCTGATATAGAGCTTTGCGCAATGGATGTCTCTGACTGTGGTGAAACTCTCGGATCTATGTAGCCCAGAGTACATACAAAGAAGTGCTTCTCTCTGTAGGCTAGTGTTGCACTGAATCTGATGTTGTGTGAGCAGGCTACAACTTCTTGGGAAGGCCATAAGTTTTCTTAAGGAATTTGGAAGCGACGTCATCATTCCTATAACACAAGACACGCAAAATGGTGTTTGGTTCTGTTGGATTCCAATGGCCTGATGTAGGCGGCAATGGGAGTTTGGACTTGGTTGCACCGCCATAGGCCTCTGATGTTGTGCGTTTGAACCGCTCAATTAGGCTCTCTGTATCAGTGCGGAAAAGTGGGAGGACATTTCTCACTTGGGTTGCAGCTTTCTCAACAACTTCTTCTGGCAATCCATCACCATCAGCCAGGTAGAGATCTTTAAGGGATCTGAAATCATCTTCCAATATTTGAGAGTCTTGACGTGAAAAGGTACGGGATGGGCCACCTGCAAGAAGCACTAGCAGGAACGCATCAAAGGAAGCTTTCATTAACGCAGTTATGACACGATTGCGCACTCTGTTGTGCACAGTGTTTGATATCATCCCCAGCACTTGGTCTAGTTCTTTTAGCATTGGGTCAATCCTTGCAGTAGCCGGTTCCCCAACATATAAACTCTCCCATAAGACGTGACTAAGGTCACGGAAAATGATCTTGTATGCTGTAACCTCACAGAGTTGCAGGATCCCTTCTTGACAAGCAGATGGGGAGAGCTCAAACTTCGTATTTAACCCATTTGCAACATCTGCCTGGGCTGACTCAACGTTCCTTAAGCAAGTAATTATCTTTTTCTCCAGATCCTCCAATTCTGTCCGTATATGATGCAGGGTATTCACACGAACACACAACCGTGGTAAACCAAGCGAATCGTCACCATTCACTGTTCCTACCTGAGATCTCCTTTTTGGGGGGTTCTGTGGTTTCTCCTTTTTCTTCCACAATTTTGATTCAGTTGAACATCTAGTCAATGCTGGCAATGCAGGTACGAAAGTGTTTTTTGTTCCTAAGACAGAGAAAACAAAATTAGAGATTTCTAAAGTATAAAAAACCCACAAGAGAAGCCTTATTGATTCTAGAACTTACCACAGCCAGACTTTGCCTTGGACACGTAATGCTGTAGGCTACGATCAAGTCCAATTAACAACTCTGGAAGCAGGGCAGGATGCATTGGTATTGGCAGTTGAAAAAAAGAATCTAAAGTCGTATCCACCATTTTTAGAACTTCAACAGCAGAGGGAGCAAAACCCTCCTTGTTTGCTCCTGGGATCCATGCCTGTGGACAAAAGACGATTAATGAGAACAAGAACACAATCAACAGACCACATTACTTCTACAAAAAGTGTTGAAATTGCCCCTCAACTGTGCATGCCTAAAGTGTGGCAAGACAAGTTTATGGGAAAACAGTCATAAGGTTCAGTCATAAAGTGCAGTTTGGCTACTCTTTTAGATGGTTAAACATCATTCTAATTTGAAGGCATATAGTTTTTTCATCAATTGGCACAATTGGCCAAGTATTTACATGTCCTCCCAGGTGGGGAGGGTTCAAATCAAAGCTCATCCAGTATTGTTGCCTAATGGGAGTGTTTTTCCACATGGCTACAACTTTTATGCACCCCTATGAGTGATGATTCCATGACTAGAAAGATCACTAGAAAAGACACCAGACAAAATCAACAACTATCAAAGAGCAATGCAATAAACAAATTTATCACAGATGACATGATACCACGCAAAGAGGGGATGGTTTAATCATTCCAAATCATCCTTGAACACTTGACTTCTCCATTCAGTCACTTAGGTGATGTTTGGTATCGGGATAGGGCGGGAATAGCGGGGTTATATCTCTATTTTCCGTTTGTTACGGTTACTGTTTACGGGAATAAGAGGGATTAAGGGGAATGGGGATATCCCTAAAACCAGGGATAATACCGGGGATAAGCCATTCCATGGGGACCCCTGGAATGACATATCCCCATTTCGCCATCCCCGATTTTGTCTTCCCGAGACAATGTCACATCACCCCCTACCACTTTTGCCCCTCCCATGTGTTTGCTATCTGTAGGGAGAGTAAGGGTAACATGGTAAAAAAAATAACATATCCCCATTACCATCCGTGTGTCCACCAAATGGAGAATAAAATTAAAATTTGATTTAACCTAGCAAATACCAAACGATATCAGATTAAAGAATAAGAATAATTTTTTCTAGAATGACTTGCACCTATTCCACACCCAATGTAACCCGATACCAAACATCACCTTAGAGATTTTACTTCTATTTTATTTTCATACAGATTCTTGTTCAGGTGGCAAAGTGGAGAGAGTTCAGACCTAAGTTCCCTCTCCTAATGGGAATAATTCCATACAGCCATAATACATCCTCTCGCACAACCATGGGACGCCAAGCACAGGCCCCTCATTCATGAGAGGAATGCCCATGCTGCTAAGCTACAACCTTACTGAAAGCATGAATCCACCAGGATAAGAGTCTACCTTGACTCATGGGATTTTGGCAGACTTTGTACTATCTGAAGTTCAGATAGCCATGAACATATTCACCTACATATGGAGGATTGACGTGAAGAAGGCAGCCATTATAAGACTTCACCTTGGATCCCTGATTGGATCTAGCCGACCCAACATTAATTGGGCAATACTTATTATGATGAAAGCAGACATTTGTGTATCCTGCTGCAGCTAATGTCCAAAAAAAAACAGTGGCATAGCAAAACAACAGGTGCGTGAAAGTGCAAAATTCAACCTCAACCATGAGGTATGCACAATACTTCCACCCCATTGTCTGACTTGGCTCTTGTAGGAACTAAATAATTATCTCCAAACATAAGTAAATATTCTTGAAGTACATCCACATGCTCGCATGAGAAGATAATGGCTAAAACTAAGCTTATTTCAAACTTAAAACATTCAGATAAGCCTGATCTTGGCTGCTCCAGTTTCTCAATCTATTTTAACCTTGAAAAACCTGCCTCAATAAGATTTAAGATCATCCTGATATGAAACTTTAGTTGCATCAGAGATTAAAAGAAAAGGTAGTAGGAATTATGTGGACAATCTTTGAGTCACACAGACAAATAGGACCATCATTTGCTGCATACCTCCATGAATAATAAGCTTCCTCAATCTGAAAGTATTTATATAATGTTAAAGTCATTTAGTTTATCAAAGATTAGAATCATGGAAAATCCTGGAAAACAGATAATATAAGTTCTAGAACTGGACCTCCTGCTGTAAGTGCCTGTCGATCCATTCCCTCAGCCTGTCTACCCTTGTCTTTATCCATATTCTTGCAAGATTGGCAATTGCAGATTCAGCCTCAAAAGGAGGCATTTCACGGATTATTGCCTTACCGCCATCCTCACTTTCAACTGCATCTTCTACAGCTATTTGCACCAGATCTTTTTCCAGTTTGTCGGCATCTTTTAATACTTGAACAGAATCAGGTGTCAGCTCCGTGACACCAGAAATGAATTGTCTCAGTTCATTTGCGTAGCAAGCATGAAGAGTAGCAACAGCAACACCAGCAGCAAGAGGGTGCCACTTCTTCAATATTGGACTGAATATCTCTTTCTCCTTGTTTGCAAGATCACCAGTGTCTCTTGCAAGGATGGAAAGGACAGGTGATGGATTTATATGGTTTTTCATAGAGCGCCTACTGGAATCTGCTTGCTCCATCCTCTGCAACAAGTTAAAACAAGAAGACAACAATAATGTGACATATATTTTGGCAATAAAATGCAACCATGAATAGACAAATGGCGCAGGAGATATTGAAGGTATTGACTGTAAAACATATTTAGCCAATTAAACGCTTTTTCATATGGATCTTTATAAGTAAATATCCCACAATGTACATACCCATATTCTTTCTGTTGGTCATATAACAAAAAGATTTAAAACAGGAAAGTTTTCGTCTGCTGTATGTTCTCTTGCACCCTCTAAGATGTATTTCTTTGGTACCCAAACAAAAGATTTATGTCAGTTCACTTTAGAAATGTACCTATCCTTTCCTTATGTAAATATAATATAGACAAGCCATTCTATGTTGAGAAAAAGGAGTTCTTCTTCTTCTTCTTCTTTTCAAATTATTAGGCAAATTTAATGTTCACAATTTTTATCCAAATGTTTCAAAATCAGATGGTTAACAAAGCTGCAAAAGGAATTAGAATCTTTATTCAAACCCAGTAACAAAAGTTACCCAAAGTCAGGTAATTATCATGAAATAAAATTGGCAGAAGGAATGCAGTACTTGTGTTCATAGCTAGCTTTTATCATGTTTGAGACAGGTAACAAATGGTTCAAAGTACATCTACATGAACTTTTGGACTTGCCTGCGCAAAAGCTGCCCGGAGAGATGACCGAATGTAGGCATCAACTCGGTTGCGAGCAACATCAACTTCTTCCCTTCTTTTCCGACGATACTCATGGGAAATATCTTCCACCAATATCTTGGCAGCTGCTACTCCTAAAGAAACAATACTATACATTGATTCAATGTTACCAGCGTTGAAGGTGTCATGATATGCAAGAAGTCGCTTTTCAGCCCAGTTCATCATTGAACTCAATGTTGAACTCAGGATCTTGGAGTATACAGGGTCCTTGGTTGTTTTGGCATCCTTTGCCACTTCAGCTAACTGGTTATCAGCTGCACAGAGCAAATCTGTGTCCACTTGGCCTGTAGCCACAAAACGGTGAAACAAGGTCCATGTGAAACAAAGGTTATGAAGGATCTGATTAATCCCAAGGATCACCCATGTTTTCTTAAGTAGTTCCATAACCTCATCAACTTCCTCAATGATTGACCCCTCCTCATGATCAAAACAAGCCTCCAACAGAAACTGGTACAAATGCAAATTCAAAGGCACTCCATCTGCCCAATGGCATCTATCAGAAGGGAATCCATCAGATGATCTGGAGGCAAGAGACATCACAGCACTACGCAGGACCTGCATTGACTCAGAATTTCTTCCAGTTTCTAAAGGTCTATCTGACGCTCCATTTATAATTTGCTGAAGCCTCTGCGATGAAACATCTGACTTCGGTATTGGAACACTGGGATGAAGGAGAAAGCCAGCATCAATCATCTTCAAATTTCTTGCTTGCCAAGCTTCATATTCATGATGATCTGGAAAATCTGAAGCCTTGAACTGTTGTAATAGCTCCAATGGCAAAACCATGGATTCTGCACGTCTTCCTAACTGTAAGAAGAATCCCCACAACTACCCATCAGAAAATCAATGAAAAAAAAGGAAAACCAACTGGCTGTAGCATATTTGACAAGATACCCACACCTTTATCAAGTGGGAATAGGAAATATAAGCCCTCCGTAGTAACTCAGGAGGAAACATACAATATGAGTACGCATCATGCACAAGTTCAACTCCAAAGAAGCAAGTAAATAGAATTCATGGGGTTTGCAGAATTTTAAAGTTTTAATAACGAAGAATATTAGGCCAAATGAAATGCATACTCAGGTATTCAACCAGCAAATTGAGATAAGAAATCCAAGAAACTCATATGGCTGAAAGACAAACACAAGCTACCCTAAACTCAGCTGCAACCAGGTTGGAACTCAACTCCACAAACTACCACATGCAACAGCAGCATCACCAGCAAACGAATCCCCATAACAAGATTCAGAGAGAAGCCTACTCAGAATCGCATATAAATCTCACAAAGAAGGAAGAAAAAACGATAGATCCAGTTCACCTGCCCCGCAGAAATCCTGAGCAACCCCCGCCGGATCCGGGCATCGGTCTGCTCCGAAATCCCCATCTGAACCCTCACCAGCTCCCCCACGGTCATCGGCTTCTTCAGCGACTTCGACGGGCTGCTCTCCTTCCCGGGGCTCTTCTTGGACTTCATCCCCAGGGCCTTCTTCATCTTGCTGGCGGCGGTGGAGGTGAGCGACCTCTGGAAGGACGGCGAGACGGACGACGCCGACGACAGCGACGGCGACAGCGTCCTCTCCGGCGTCCCGGCCCTCTCGGCCTGCGAGATGTAGGTGAGGGGCTTCCCGCCGGTGGTGCGGCACACGGCGACGAAGATCTCGTAGGCGGTCTCCCGGAGCTCCGCGCGGGAGACGGCGCAGCCCAATTCCCCGTACGGCGAGGGGAGATCGTCGGAGGGGACCATGAAGGGGCCGCCGCCATTGCTGGCCCTCCTCGAGTCCCCCGCGCCGCCCTTCTCCCTGAAGAGGCGCGCCATTGGGGAAGAAGCAGCGGTCGCTGGACCTGCTGCGTTACGAGAACCACCCCCACTCCCCTCCCCCACTTCTGGGTCTCTCTGCCTCCCTCTGTGTTCCCCGCCTCCTCCCTCCCCTCAGCTTCTCCCCTCCCAGGAGGAGGAGAAGGGAGAGAGAAAGCTCCCTGCTTTCCTACCCTTTTCTACCTCTTCTTCCGGTTGCCGCTGCCTCATCAGCCAGCGAGAAGCCCCCCCATGGAACGGCACTGTGCAATTGCCGACAACGCCGGAGGCCACTGCCGCACCACCACCACCACCACACAGAGAGAGAGAGAGAGAGAAAGAGAGAGAGAGAGAGAGAGGAGAAGAAGTAGAGAGAGGAGAGAGGAATTGGGTGACAGCAATTACCAGCAGCACGAAAAGCCCCCACCGGTGGGTGGGTCTCTTTTATGCTCACACCTCTCTGTGCCGCGGCGCAGTGCGCCCAAGAAAAATATCTAAATTTATCTTACTTTTGAGATATTTATTAAGATAAATTAATTAGGAGTCCTTATCAAAATTTTGACTTATTGTTAATCCTTAACAGAGCTGTAATTTATTACAGTAAGTGTTATCACATGTTACAGTATATGTTAAGTCCTGTGATCTCCCTATTACAGTCAGAGATTTTTAATTAATTTATTTATTTATTAAAATAAATTAATTAAAAATATCTAATTATAATAAGAAGATCGTGACTGTAACAAGACTAAACGGTAATAGAAAATAATATTTATCATAATAAATTATAATTTTATTAGATATTAAAAATAATTTAAATACCTAATTAATTTATCTTATTTATTAGAACCTATGTAGCCGAATATTGATAATTACATATTTTTTCTTTTGGGATATTAATATTACCCTATCGTTAAAATATCCAGCTATATATTTTACAGGACTTTCCTATGTATTTTTCCCCAAAATTTCTCTTATGATCTATCCATGCACACGTTAGTTTTGGATCAACTTGCAAAAGCTCAGTAGGAATGATTTGAATTATATGTAGCAAATGTTTAAATACTTATGATAAGAATTATTTTAATTTCAAAGGAAAATCTATCCACCTACTCATGGTATCGACGATACTATTTGAGTATGAGCTAGAATATATAGTTGGCAAAGAGCCCTTTCCTTGGGGAGAATATTTTTCTAGTGTGAGAAAAATTTCAACTAATTTATTATTCATGCTCACAAGGAAAGTCTTACCTCTTAACTTTGCTACTTGTTGAAAAAAAGTGATTGTATATTTATATAAATAGTTATAAAATTATAAGACAAGTCTTGCCCCATTAAGACAATAATCCATCAACACGAAACCAATTGTTGGATTTTGTGTGTGTATTTTTTACGTAGTTGCCTATGCTCCACGTATAATTAGGCATGATCTATCTTATTTTCATATTTTTTTTTCTTCTAAAAATATCTTTTTACCAAAAGTTCTATCTTCATCTGCCATGACAGACAGAATTGTAGAATATATTTGAAATATTTTTTTACTGGCTATATTGGTGACCGTTAAATATTATTTGATAATTTTATTCGTAAAAACACTTAAATAAATTATTTTACATTGATAGAAGAGTATTATAATCTATTGTAATAGGTAAGATCATGTTGTGCACTTTTATAGGTGATTTATAACAGTTCCGTCACAATAGAATAGATGACGATGAGACTTTTAGTGCAAAAAAAATATCGTTTAACAATATTTTTCATGTAAATATTAAAATAAGATGAATTATAACCCAATTATATCTTTAACAGGGTATATATACAAAATACCCTTTCTTATAGCAGGCAGGCGCAACACGCGTGGGGGCGGTGTGGGCCGCGGCGCAGGGGAGCACCCGATCCTGCCCGAACTTGGTTTTCGGGTTCTGCTGCCCGCTGGCGCCCGGTAAGCGATTCGGAAATTTGGAAGGAGGAGAGGGAAAAGAAAAGTATTAAGCCGCGGTATTAGGTGTCAATTAAGATTAATAATAACGATAATAATGGTAATTAGCGGCGAGCCGGAGTCAGTAACCTCTTAACCAGCCCACAAAGCTCGTGTTTAAAGACCCTAAACCCCCCGGGTTTTGGCTTTTTTATAATCTTTTAAGTGGTTCACCTATGACGTGGCAGGAGCAGAGGTGGGTTTAGGGATGGGAAGGGTGAAATATTTCCTTCCAAACTTAGATATTTCATTACTATTTAGACTTTTCCATCATTTTTTGTTTGGCTTCCTGCTGTAGTGAGTTAAGTTATTTATTAGTAAGGGGAGGGGTTTAAAAAAAAATCAAAATTTGAATTCTAGTTATTAATGTGGTTTTTATTATGTGACTTTTGGCCGCCTCTTAAAAGGAGAACTCCTAAATGGCATTACTAGATCAAATTGTAAGGCCACCCATTGATGAGTTTTGACTGGTTTTTGTCTACTGTTTCCACCATCATCACATGAATGGGTCTCCTCCATAAGGATAAAGGCAGCTCAGCATAGCAACCTTGCTGGCTTCTTCTTTTGGATAAGCACTAAAGAAATGGGCATGTAGAACAGTTGAAGAGGAGGGAGGAACATGCCAATGCCGAGAGAGAGAGAGAGAGAGAGAGAGAGAGAGAGAGAGAGAGAGAGAGAGAGAGAGAGAGAGAGAGAGAGAGAGAGAGAGAGAGCCTAAAAAATAAAAAATAAAAAATAAATTTACCTAGGTTGACAGGGTCACATTATTAGATCATCTTCACATCAACAATATATAATTGGAAGCAATGAAAATTTCCTCCTCTTCTTCCTCTTCTCCTCACCTGTCCATTTCACAATCACTAGTTTTCTTCTCACATAAGTTTTCCCAACCGACAAGCATATAATTTAAATATAACAGGAGTTATATTTGCTATATTTCTATGCTCTTATGTGAATGATTCACATAGAATGACAAAATATAAGATAAACATAATGATAATTTCTTTTTATTCCTTTAATAAACATATTATATATTTTTTAATGATAGAAAATATATCAATGTGGAGAGAAATTTAGAAGAGTGACCCCCCATTAGGAGGTGGGCTATCTTTATATATATATGTTAAAAGAAGGTTAGAAGGTCATAGGATTATATTAATGGCATGGAATTGGAAGATAGCATAAGAAAGGTAGCTAAACGCCAACACATTGCGCACAACACCTCCCCCATGTGCACCGTGGTGGCAGAACCGGACATCTCACAGCGTGATTGGAGTGGGCCGTGCCAAAAAAGAGAGGTAGCGGGGCCCACTTGCACTTCCTCTTTTTTTTTTTTTTTGGACATTTGCTTGCACTTCCTCTGGCACCAAAAATGAGACTGATATTATGAAACTTTGTGTAGGTCAGATCTTTAGAGGTAATAATTAGTGGGTCCGGATTGGATCAACGGATTCCATGGTGTTGATCATTAATATTTGTGAAATCTTTAATATATTTTTGTATTACACTTTAAGTATAATATGATTAGATAATAATTTATGTGACATCTAATAATTGAGTTGTTACTTTATCATTTACCGTACAAATGGTGTCACATAGATTCTTGTCTAGTAATATTATACTTAAAATGTAGTACAAAAATGTACTTAAAATTTTCTCTTAACATTTAGGGGAATAATTGTTGTTCGATTTGAGTTAGATTACTCGATTCAGACATAAAAAGTTGAGTTTCATAGTAAAACAGTATATTGTGAGGTCCAACTCTTTGTATTTGAGTTGAGCAACTCGAGACTTGACACAAATATGAGACTTTGATATGACCTGTTCTTCCTAATGTTTTCACTTTAGCCTTGTAAAGTTCAAGTCATGTTTTGAATTTTCAGTGAATTTAAGTCATACTCACCAATATTAGTATGATCCGGTTTTAGAGTACGAGTTTTTTTTTAAAAGGCATGTAGAATTCATCTTATAGGAGATTTTTTTATACTCTTTATATATATATATATATCATAAAAATATTTGTTATTTTTAACATATTTTTTGTCGCTCTAAATATTAAGTGTAACAATTAATAAATTAAGTTGATAAATAATTCCAACATAAAAATATGTTGATCTTTACATTAAATTTGTGAGTACATAAAAAAATTGATGGTGGAACTCACGTACCATGGCCCAATAACCTCTAAGACGAGTAACAAATATACTAATTCTATTCTCTTGTCTCAATATAGCATCGACTCGGGTAAAATTATCATGCTAAACTAAGTCAAAGTTGTTTGATTGGAGAATTAAATAAAATTATAATTTTATACTGTCATTCAAATATGACAGTGTAGAATAACAATTTAAACAAACAACTCCTTGGTGATCAATAATATTTAGAAGTTGGGTCATGCCATAAGCGTGGAATCTTATCTACTACGGAACCTTGGAAGAACATAACATTTCATGTTTTTTAAATGAGTTAAAATCCAATAAATACCACCTAAGAAAACTAATCCGAGTCCGGAATAATGGTTGGGGAAAACCGGGATAAAGTGTGAATAGGAAGCGACGAGGAGGAGGCGCGCGTGGGAGGGCGGCGGAATACGACTGATGGATGGGTTTGACGACAGCTGTGAGGCGACGCGACGCCTCAACATCCACCCTTTTTTAAACTTTTTTTTTTCAAATTTTTTTATTAAAGTTTTGTAGATTATGTCTATGAATAAGGTGGAAGTGGCAAATTGGCCATTTACATAAAAGTATTTATAGATGAATCCTTCTTACTTTTTGGCAAAGAAAAATGTTTCGTGCCAGCATTGGAGCCGACGGGCACCACTTACCCCAAAATTTGTGCAGGTTCGTTATGTTAATACATGTCTCATTCACATGTATATGTAGTAGATAAATATTGATAGATCCTCGATCATTGACCTAAGATCACTGACTTAATAATAGTCGATTCGACTTTGAATCAACACCATTACCAACCCAAGATTGACGTTGGTTCAGAGAAATGGTGGCCCAAGTTAATATTGTCTCAAGTTCGGATCCACACCAACGTCTAAAGTCAATCTCCAGTTGGTTTGAACTTTTCAACGATAGATTTCGAGGTCCATCATAACTACGTCTTCGCTCTAGAAAGTCGATAGACTCCTTTCAAGACTCCTGTTCAGGAGTTCATTTGATTAATGATCTCTCAAAATTTATCTATTGTGAAGAGTCCGAGTTAACCTCAAATTCTTAGGCGACGTTTGATAAAATTTAACACTTAAGTCTTAAATCTTATTTGTCTTATATATTCTAAATTTGAAATTTAAAAAGAACTTAATATATATCAGACATAATATAAGAGGTGTTTGATAACTAATTTAGACAAGATCTGAATTGTAGTGCAATGGTTAATATATTATACTTCTAATAGGGAGGTATTGGGTTCAAAACTCAGAATAGTTAAAAAAAAAGTTTTTTTTTTAATTGAGATAGTTGGCGGCCGGTCGTCGGAAACCGCCGTCGACGGTCGTCGGAATCTGCCGTCGGTGGCCGGATTCCGACGATCGCCGGAAACCACCGCCGCTAGCGGTCGGTTGCCAGAATCCGGCCGGCCGCCGGAAATCGCCGCCGGCGATCGCCGGAATCTGGTCGACGGCGGCGGTCGCCGGAATCTGCCGCGGTGGCCAGATTCCGACGATCGCTGGAAACCGCCAGCGGCGGTGATCGTCGAAAATCGGCCGCCGGCGGTCGTCGGAGACCGGACCGCCAGAATCCCGTTGCCGGACCACCATCGTCGGACGTCGGAAAAAAGATTTGAAAAATAAAAAGTGATTGTTCTTAGCTTAAAAATTAAGTGATATTTCAGATTTAAGTGATTAATTAAGATATATTTTTAGATATTTTATCAAACAGTCTGAAATCTTAAAATTTAACATTTCAGATAATAGACACATATTAAGTGTAATCAAACACACCTTAGTCTATAAAAACAAGCATATAAGCCTCTAGTCAAAATTTTAGCCGACTATTTTGGTCAAACATCTACTCTTTCATGCTCTTTCTATGGAATGTTTTTTGTTTTACTTCTTCCCCTCCTTAGATCGACATCAGATGGTTGATCTCTAGAATCTCTTTTCGAACTTGATTTTCTACGAGTTGGATCGTTGTCGACACCAATATTGACGACTTCAACTTTCTTCTTCATCAGTGTTTTTTGTTTTACTTCTTCCCCTCCTTAGATCGACATCAGATGATTGATCTCTAGAATCTCTTTTCGTACTTGATTTTCTACGAGTTAGATTGTTGTCGACACCAATATTGACGACTTCAACTTTCTTCTTCATCAGAGGATTTGAGCTCTTTGAATATCCAGTTCACATCGATCTTTGTAGATTTAGAATTGGTTTTATCATATATTTATTCACTCCAAACTTATATTGATGTAGTCTACTAAATATTACATCAATACAGATTATAACATTTATATAGAATGAAAAATATCTATGTACCTCAATATAAGAAGTTAACAAATATCTCTTTTGAGTATATATAGTTTCTAGAGCATTCGTAAGGACCCCGAAAGCTAACTATAGGTTGAGAAGCATGGAGAATGTTGCCGGCCAAGGCGATGTGTGAACCCTCTATTTGGACAAGAGAAGTGGGCCACCGCACATGTGCAAAGAGTGTAATACCCTCAAATTTTAAATACCATGTTTTACTTAGAAATTTTTGTTTATGCAAATCAATTAGGTTTAAATTGTGATATTTAGGATTAAGGGTATGTTTAAGACACTTTATCATACCCCGGTACTACTTTCGGTCGTGCGCACCCCGACAGGGCGACACCGGAAAACTGTAACGAAAATAAAATATGAGAACACCATAATTCTTAGAAAATTGTGGAGATATCAAATATGTAATTATCCGGAATTTTTGACGCACAGATTTTGAGATTAAGTCGACGCAACTATTTTTGGGGCGATTTTTCACCCAGTAGACAATAAATTCTAAAAATTAAATAAAAATCATGACAAATTGTAAAACCATCATATTAGGCTATGGTTGAAATTTCAAGTTAAATGGACATCATTAGGACACCTAAGCATGAAGATCTTTGGCCCAGCTGATTTATGGGCTATTTACGGCAGGGATTTTTCTGGGAATTTCAAATGCTTACGTGTAAGGCTTAGGAGAAGCCAACACACATTAGGATAAGACTTATCCATAAGTTGGGCTATCATTAAGGTTACCTGCGTGTAACCAAGAGGATGTATGCATGAGATAGGTGGCCTTACATGGTTTAAGGGGCTTACACCTTGACACGTCCATGGCCAACGTGTCTAGTTTGCAGGGGAACTTGGGAGCTTATATAAGCTTCCCAACACCCATCGGAGGCATTTTTCCAACACTCTTGTTCTTCCTAGGCTTGCTGTTGCTGTGGTTACAAGCCTGGTGTTGGTGAATATCTGTTGGGGCTATATATGTTGAAGCCATTTTGCTGGAGGAGTAGCCGCCGAAGTCCCTGTTTCAGCAGTCTTCCTACTTCCTCACTTTGTTGCTGTGTTGATCTCTACGTTAAGAGGAAGAAGAATAAGAACCTTTTGTTCTCTTATAATCAGGTAGGTGTCATACCATGAATCCTTCTCAGTTTCCTATGTACATGCTCATGGTTTCCTCATTCGTAGAAACCACGTCTCTTGTTTGTACCATGATCTGTAGAGTTCTTCTTGTTTCGGTTCACTTTTGATTATAGGTACTCAAGGATTTTGTTTACCTTGAGGAAAAGTAGATTCCTATCTTCTCCTCATACTTCTACCCACTGCTTTAGTTAGAAAGATCATAACCTTACATGAGTTGCCTTCAAGCTCATTAACCGGTCTTGGTTAAGTCTGTGTACGAGATTGTACTTTCAGAATCTTTCGTTTGATTTTCCCTATTACCTATGGAATCATATAAGTATCAAGGAGCTTCTCCAGCCCCATTACCATTTAAGTAGATTTCTAACTTCTTATACCACCCATGATCCAAGTTTGTGTTATAGAGTTTTGCTAGAAATTTCGATATCCTAGAATATTGTGATTTCTTTCCATTCGGATGTTTGTACCTCAAGCCTTGATTTGGAACATTAAACATCTTGTGTTTTAGTGTCCATCTTGTAAGAATCTCCCAATAATCCATTGCTATCAAGATCACACTTCCAACAATATACTAGGTCTAGTTTTTAGCTAGACAAGCTTGAATTACAAACCTCTCGTTTCATCTCACTTGTTCGATTTATAAACCACTGTGAGAACTATAATTAGACTCTTCTATTTTATATACATCATGTCTTGATTCATAGGTTCCATGGTCAGCATGTTTAGAGTACATTCTAAGTCATTTATGAGTGAGAAACAGGCGGCTGTCGACAGACAGCCCAAAATCTGTCGACAGGCGCATGTTTTCCTGAACTCTGGATAACTGGACTGTGTGGATCTGTCGACAGATCCCTTGCATCTGTCGATAGATACCCACAGAGCCAGTAGATCTGAGCTCTGTCTGTTTCCATCTGTCGACAGCCCCTTCAAATCTGTCGACAGGTACAATGTTGATTCAGATTTCTGCACTCTTTCATGTCCGAATCTATGCTAGAACTTCATCCTAAAAGCCATGGAAGTTACCATCTCATTTACCTTGGTATTTATTATCATACTACCTCAAAGTTTACCCACATTATGTACCTTAATCTCCCTTAAGTTATTCTTAAAGTTAGCAATTACGAATAGTACTTCGATTGAGTCTATTCTTCGATATTCGGTAACTGAGATTATAAAACTTGACCACTTGAGAGTTCATATGTTTGAACACCTCATGAGATGTGAATAATTTGTGATGACCATTATAGATCTTCATTTTCTTTTGGATTCTTATATGATTCAAATCTTCTGAAGTTATTGACTTGAGTCATAACCCTGTCTCAGCCAATTGTCTTTCTTATACTCTTGAACTCTGAGCTACTTTGTCACTAAGATATGTGTATAATTCTCAACCAAAACTACCTTTGGATTTCCCATTTCCTTTATGCTCATGAAAAGAAATTTATGATTTGAAGACAGTGCTCTCTTCAAAGAGGGTTTAGGATCACTTGTGGTAGCACCAGCCACTTGTGATCAGCTGAGGGCGACAGTTTGTAGGTAAATCCAAGTCAATGGACTGACGATGGTGGGTAATAAACCCCGTTCTTGCGCAATGAACAAGATCTAAGGTGCTGGAATCGCCTAGGCACTGAGGATGGTATATTACGTCTATATAGTAACCTCTTGAGAGCAGTGATGCCTGTCAAGTTTGTTCCGAAATCAAGTTATGATATGAATTTTGAAAGACAATATGACTTTGTTCTGATATTCGTTTGAGCCTGTCATGAAATTAATTTGGGCTATATGTTTATGTTAAGTATGAAGATTCATGAGCAATTATGTTTGTTCCATATATGCACTTTCTGAATACTCTTGAAGCTCTAAAATTTGAAACTCCTATCTTTATGTTTACTGTCACCTACTGAGTCCTTCCGACTCACGCCTTTGTTTCCTCCACCCTTTCAGATTGAAGGTGTGTATAATCTCAGCTACATGTGAATCCTAATTCCGCTGCGGACGATGAAGAGATGAAGAAGAATAATGTAGTTTATTTTAGTTGTTGATGTATTAAGTAGAAAGAGAAACTTATCTTTTGTAAATAATGAGTGTTAGCACTTTGTGACCTTGTGTATTGTAATATGTTCGAAGATACCTTTGTGGAATGGTTTGCCAGATTTGTGCATTGCACGGATATATCTACCCATAACGAAAGTTTGTCAGCGTAACCCCTCTTCCGATCAAAGGTTACGTATGTGTTTGTGTGAAGTCGGAGGAGGGTGTTACAGAGGTGGTATCAGAGCAAGGTTATGGGTGATAGATATTCTGTGACCATTTTCACAAAGAAATAAATAAAACATTTGTGTGTATTCTAGAATTTCTAAAGATCATTTTGGTTTTTAGAACTTAAGTAGTTAGCATGAATTAATTGGATGTGTTTGATGGTGTTCCAGGAAATGGCAGACAAAGGGAAAGCTATCGACACATCCATGAGGATAGGCATGAGGAAAGCTCTAGGGAGGAAGTTCACAATGTCCCATTGGCGGAAATTCTCAAGAAGGAAGTACTGGGACTCCTGATTTTGCTACTTTTATGCAGTCATTTCAGGGAATGGTGCAAACACTAATGAAGAACCAACAAGATGTGAGTGGGGAAAGAATTTCTGGAGCATCGTTGTTAGAGAAATTTAAGAAGATGTGACCTCCAGCCTTCAAAGGAAGCAGCCAACCTGAAATTGTAGAAGGATGGGTTAGAGAAATGGAAAAGATATTTAAGGCAATTAGATGTGAAGAAGAAGACAAAGTCACATTGGCGACTTATATGCTTCAGGATAGAGCAGATGAATGGTGGCAATCTGCCATGAGAAATGCATTCAGAAATAGAGAAGATAACATTAGTTGGGGAGAATTCCTGAGAGAGTTGTATGAAAAATACACTCCACCACATATCAAGGATAGAAAGGAAGTGGAATTTTTGCAATTGGAACAAAAAGACATGACGGTGGCAGAATATGAAACAAAATTACTGAACTGGAAAAGTATGCACCTCACATTTGTGATAATGAACTCAGAAGGGTAAAGAAGTTTGTGAGAGGATTGAAACCCAGTGTGAGGAGTAGGGTAGCTCCACTAGATCCCCAGAGCATGGCTGTGGCACTAAAGACTACGTTTATAGTGGAATCCGAGTTTATGGAGTATATGAAAAACAAGGAAACCAATGGGGGTAAGAAGAAAAATGTATATACCAAGGAAACAAAAGGTCAGAAGCGAAAGGTTGATTCAACCAAGCAGCAGGGAGAACAGAAAAAGAGTTGGCCTGTGTGTGTTCAATGTGGAAGAAGACACCCCGGTGATGAATGCTGGAAAGTAGCAGGGAAATGTTATGGATGTGGTCAGAAAGGGCATATGATTAAGGACTGTCCACATAAAGCAGACCAGTCAAAAGCGCAAAAACCACAACCTTACTTCCAGCAAGCCCCAAGACAACCACCCAAAGGACCAGCTAGAGTCTTCGCTCTGACCAAGGAGGAAGCCCAGGACACCCCTACAGTAGCTGAAGGTATTCTCCTAACCGAAAATATGTATGCTAGAGTGTTATTTGACCCTGGAGCTACACACTCTTTTATTTCTCGGGTATTTGTTAATTCTATGTCTCGGAAACCAGAGAAATTAGTAGGAAGCATGATACTTGACTGTCCTACTGGTCAAATAGCTACACTTACCTCTGTTATTCCAGAAATAACTCTGAAAATAGGAGAATGTGAACTTACTGCATATGTATATGTACTGGATAACATGCAAGATTTTGACATTATACTGGGAATGGATTGGTTAGCAGAAAATCATGCCGTATTAGATTGCCATAAGAAGGTCTTAACATTTAAAAGGCCGGGATTAGCAGATTTCAGCTATACATGCCCAAAGAATAATGGAAATAAGAAGACTATATCAGCACTTAAGGCTATGAAATGGCTGAAAAATGGTTGTCAAGGTTATTTGGCAAGTGTGATGGTTATACCAAATGAGCATAAACAAGTATCAGTTCAAGATATCGATGTTGTAAAAGAATTTCCAGAAGTTTTTCCTGATGATTTATCTGGATTACCTCCAATTAGAGAAATTGACTTTACCATTGAACTTTTACCTGGAACTTTGCCTATATCCATAGCTCCTTATAGAATGGCACCAGCTGAGTTGATAGAATTAAAGAAGCAGTTGCAAGACTTATTAGACAAAGGTTTTATTAGGCCAAGTGTATCACCATGGGGAGCTCCGGTATTATTTGTTAGAAAGAAAGATGGATCCCTCAGATTATGCATTGATTATAGAAAGTTGAATCAAGTCACAATTAAGAACAAATATCCATTACCTAGAATTGATGACTTGTTTGATCAACTCCGATCTGCTACAGTATTCTCTAAGATCGATTTAAGGTCGGGGTACCATCAATTGAGAGTTAAAGAAGATGATATTTCTAAGACTGCATTTAGAACCAGATATGGACATTATGAGTTTTTAGTACTTCCCTTTGGATTGACTAATGCACCTGCGGTATTTGATGAACAGGGTATTTCAGCCTTATTTGGATAATTTTGTGGTAGTATTTATAGATGATGTGTTGATATACTCATCTAGTGAAGAAGAACACAAAGAGCATTTGAGAATTGTACTACAAACATTAAGGAATCATCAATTGTATGCTAATTAAGTAAATGTGAGTTTTGGCTCAAGGAAGTGAAATTTTTGGGTCATGTGATTTCTGGAAAAGGTGTGGCAGTAGACCCAAGTAAAATTGAAGCAATTCTAAATTGGGAAAGACCCAAGAATCCATCAGAAATTCGAAGTTTCTTGGGATTAGCTGGTTACTATAGGAGATTTATTGAAGGCTTTTCTTCTATAGCTATGCCTTTGACTCAATTAACCAGAAAAGAAATACCTTTTGTGTGGAATGAGAAATGTGAGGCCAGTTTTCAAGAATTAAACAGGAAGCTTACCACAGCTCCGATTCTTACCTTACCTCAAGGATCGGGAGGATTTATAGTCTATACGGATGCATCTCAAAGAGGAATTGGATGTGTTCTTATGCAACATGGGAAAGTGGTAGCTTATGCCTCTAAACAATTAAAAGATCATGAAAGAAATTATCCGGCTCATGACTTAGAATTGGCAGCAATCATACATGCTTTGAAGATCTGGCGTCACTATTTATATGGGGAACAATTTGAAGTTTATACTGATCATAAGAGTTTAAAGTACATATTTTCTCAGAAGGAACTGAATTTAAGACAAAGGAGATGGTTAGAATTTTTAAAGGATTATGATTTTACGGTGAATTACCATCCGGGTAAAGCTAATGTGGTTGCTGATGCTTTGAGCAGAAAGAAATCAAGAGCATTACAATTACACCAACATTGGAAAGAAATGACAGATTTGATCGAATACTCACCAAGGTGTGATGCAGAAAATCTGATATTGGCACAATTGACAGTAAGATCAGCACTGATAGATAAAATTAGTGAAGCACAGAACCAGATCAGAAACTAAAAGAGATGGTAAATAAACCAGGATACATCAGAGATGGTCAAGGGATAATTAGATTTCAAAACAGAATATGTATACCAGAGAATGAAGAAATTAAAAGTGAGTTATTGAAGGAAGGACACAAATCTCAGTATTCGATTCATCCTGGAAGCTCTAAAATGTATCAGGATCTGAAAAAGCAATTTTGGTGGCATGGAATGAAAAAGGACATAGCAGAATTTGTGAGTAAATGTCTGACATGTCAACAAATAAAAGCTGAGCACCAGAAGCCAGCAGGGCCTATGCAACTCATTGAAATTCCATATGGAAATGGGAGCAGATAACATGGACTTCGTGATGGGTTTGCCAAAGACAAGAAAGAGCATGATGCTATTTGGGTAATTGTGGATAGATTAACTAAATCGGCTCATTTTCTAGCAATTACAAAGACACAATCATTAGAAGATTTGGCTCAATTGTATATAAAGGAAATAGTGAGACTTCATGGAATTCCTTTGTCGATAATTTCAGATAGAGATCCAAGATTCACTGCTAGATTTTGGAAAAGTCTTCAAGCAGCCATGGGTACACAATTAAAATTTAGTTCGGCATATCATCCACAAACCGATGGCCAATCAGAAAGAACTATCCGAACACTCGAAGATATGCTAAGAGCTGTAGTTTGGATTGGCGTGGTAGCTGGGATGATTACCTACCCTTGATTGAGTTTGCATACAATAATAGTTACCATACAAGTATTGGAATGGCACCATATGAGGCATTATATGGTAGACCTTGTAGATCACCCCTCTGTTGGGTAGAAGTGGGAGAAAAGAGTCTCATTGGGCCAGAATTAATTCAGAACTGCTCAGAGAAAATCAAATTAATCAGGAAAAGATTGCTAATAGCTCAAGACAGACAGAAGAAGTATGCTGATAGAAGAAGAAGGCCACTGGAGTTTAACATAGGTGATCATGTATTTCTAAAGATCTCTCCAACCAAAGGTATCATGAGATTTGGTAAGAAAGGAAAACTCAGTCCAAGATATGTAGGGCCTTTTGAAATATTACAAAGAATAGGGGAAGTAGCATACCAATTAGCTCTTCCGCCTTCTTGGTCACACATTCATAATGTATTCCACATATCTATGTTGAGGAAATACATAATGGACCCCTCTCATGTGATCAGTTATGAAAATGTGGAAATACAACCAGATTTAACCGTGCAAGAGGAACCCGTGAAAATATTGGACAGGAAAGAACGAGTCCTCAGAAATAAAGCAGTTCCTATGGTGAAGATCTTATGGAGAAGCGCGTTCATCGAAGAAGAAACGTGGGAATTGGAGCAAGAGATGAAAGAAAAGTATCCACAGCTATTTGGTAAGTAAAATTTTGTCAATTTCGAGGACGAAATTTATTTTAACAGGGGGAGAAATGTAATACCCTCAAATTTTAAATACCATGTTTTACTTAGAAATTCTTGTTTATGCAAACCAATTAGGTTTAAATTGTGATATTTAGGATTAAGGGTATGTTTAAGACACTTTATCATACCCCGGTACTACTTTCGGTCGTGCGCACCCCGACAGGGCGACACCGGAAAACTGTAACGAAAATAAAATGAGAACACCATAATTCTTAGAAAATTGTGGAGATATCAAATATGTAATTATCCGGAATTTTTGACGCACAGATTTTGAGATTAAGTCGACGCAACTATTTTTGGGGCGATTTTTCACCCAGTAGAAATAAATTCTAAAAATTAAATAAAAATCATGACAAATTATAAAACCATCATATTAGGCTATGGTTGAAATTTCAAGTTAAATGGACATCATTAGGACACCTAAGCATGAAGATCTTTGGCCCAGCTGATTTATGGGCTATTTACGGCAGGGATTTTTCTGGGAATTTCAAATGCTTACGTGTAAGGCTTAGGAGAAGCCAACACACATTAGGATAAGGCTTATCCATAAGTTGGGCTATCATTAAGGTTACCTGCGTGTAACCAAGAGGATGTATGCATGAGATAGGTGGCCTTACATGGTTTAAGGGGCTTACACCTTGACACGTCCATGGCCAACGTGTCTAGTTTGCAGGGGAACTTGGGAGCTTATATAAGCTTCCCAACACCCATCGGAGGCATTTTTCCAACACTCTTGTTCTTCCTAGGCTTGCTGTTGCTGTGGTTACAAGCCTGGTGTTGGTGAATATCTGTTGGGGCTATATACGTTGAAGCCATTTTGCTGGAGGAGTAGCCGCTGAAGTCCCTGTTTCAGCAGTCTTCCTACTTCCTCACTTTGTTGCTGTGTTGATCTCTACGTTAAGAGGAAGAAGAATAAGAACCTTTTGTTCTCTTATAATCAGGTAGGTGTCATACCATGAATCCTTCTCAGTTTCCTATGTACATGCTCATGGTTTCCTCATTCGTAGAAACCACGTCTCTTGTTTGTACCATGATCTGTAGAGTTCTTCTTGTTTCGGTTCACTTTTGATTATAGGTACTCAAGGATTTTGTTTACCTTGAGGAAAAGTAGATTCCTATCTTCTCCTCATACTTCTACCCACTGCTTTAGTTAGAAAGATCATAACCTTACATGAGTTGCCTTCAAGCTCATTAACCGGTCTTGGTTAAGTCTGTGTACGAGATTGTACTTTCAGAATCTTTCGTTTGATTTTCCCTATTACCTATGGAATCATATAAGTATCAAGGAGCTTCTCCAGCCCCATTACCATTTAAGTAGATTTCTAACTTCTTATACCACCCATGATCCAAGTTTGTGTTATAGAGTTTTGCTAGAAATTTCGATATCCTAGAATATTGTGATTTCTTTCCATTCGGATGTTTGTACCTCAAGCCTTGATTTGGAACATTAAACATCTTGTGTTTTAGTGTCCATCTTGTAAGAATCTCCCAATAATCCATTGCTATCAAGATCACACTTCCAACAATATACTAGGTCTAGTTTTTAGCTAGACAAGCTTGAATTACAAACCTCTCGTTTCATCTCACTTGTTCGATTTATAAACCACTGTGAGAACTATAATTAGACTCTTCTATTTATATACATCATGTCTTGATTCATAGGTTCCATGGTCAGCATGTTTAGAGTACATTCTAAGTCATTTATGAGTGAGAAACAGGCGGCTGTCGACAGACAGCCCAAATCTGTCGACAGGCGCATGTTTTCCTGAACTCTGGATAACTGGACTGTGTGGATCTGTCGACAGATCCCTTGCATCTGTCGATAGATACCCACAGAGCCAGTAGATCTGAGCTCTGTCTGTTTCCATCTGTCGACAGCCCCTTCAAATCTGTCGACAGGTACAATGTTGATTCAGATTTCTGCACTCTTTCATGTCCGAATCTATGCTAGAACTTCATCCTAAAAGCCATGGAAGTTACCATCTCATTTACCTTGGTATTTATTGTCATACTACCTCAAAGTTTACCCACATTATGTACCTTAATCTCCCTTAAGTTATTCTTAAAGTTAGCAATTACGAATAGTACTTCGATTGAGTCTATTCTTCGATATTCGGTAACTGAGATTATAAAACTTGACCACTTGAGAGTTCATATGTTTGAACACCTCATGAGATGTGAATAATTTATGATGACCATTATAGATCTTCATTTTCTTTTGGATTCTTATATGATTCAAATCTTCTGAAGTTATTGACTTGAGTCATAACCCTGTCTCAGCCAATTGTCTTTCTTATACTCTTGAACTCTGAGCTACTTTGTCACTAAGATATGTGTAATAATTCTCAACCAAAACTACCTTTGGATTTCCCATTTCCTTTATGCTCATGAAAAGAAATTTATGATTTGAAGACAGTGCTCTCTTCAAAGAGGGTTTAGGATCACTTGTGGTAGCACCAGCCACTTGTGATCAGCTGAGGGCGACAGTTTGTAGGTAAATCCAAGTCAATGGACTGACGATGGTGGGTAATAAACCCCGTTCTTGCGCAATGAACAAGATCTAAGGTGCTGGAATCGCCTAGGCACTGAGGATGGTATATTACGTCTATATAGTAACCTCTTGAGAGCAGTGATGCCTGTCAAGTTTGTTCCGAAATCAAGTTATGATATGAATTTTGAAAGACAATTATGACTTTGTTCTGATATTCGTTTGAGCCTGTCATGAAATTAATTTGGGCTATATATTTATGTTAAGTATGAAGATTCATGAGCAATTATGTTTGTTCCATATATGCACTTTCTGAATACTCTTGAAGCTCTAAAATTTGAAACTCCTATCTTTATGTTTACTGTCACCTACTGAGTCCTTCCGACTCACGTCTTTGTTTCCTCCACCCCTTTCAGATTGAAGGTGTGTATAATCTCAGCTACATGTGAATCCTAATTCTGCTGCGGACGATGAAGAGATGAAGAAGAATAATGCAGTTTATTTTAGTTGTTGATGTATTAAGTAGAAAGAGAAACTTATCTTTTGTAAATAATGAGTGTTAGCACTTTGTGACCTTGTGTATTGTAATATGTTCGAAGATACCTTTGTGGAATGGTTTGCCAGATTTGTGCATTGCACGGATATATCTACCCATAACGAAAGTTTGTTAGTGTAACCCCTCTTCCGATCAAAGGTTACGTATGTGTTTGTGTGAAGTCGGAGGAGGGTGTTACAAAGAGTCCCATCTAACTCAACAAAAAAAAAATCTTACCTATATGTGGTCGGAGATTAATTTTTTTATGCGCACTTTAATCATGTATTAATATGGTGAATACACTCTTATGAGATTAAATTTTGTAAGGATGATGAGAATTTAGATCAAATATACTAAATCGGCTTAATAATCCATCTTGCCATCAAATTTGACGCCAACTAATAAAATCGTGACACATCAGCACGATGACAAGAGAATAATGAACCTTTTCATTAAGAAAAGAACTAATTTGTATATTAGCATCCATTCTTAACACAAAATTTGACACTGATAAATGAAGACTTGCCACATCAGTAAAATGTAAAAAAAAACACTTCATAAAGAAGGAGGAGATTGTGATACATGTTCATTGGTGTGTCAAATCAGGGGGTCAAAAAATGAATGTTGGAAAAAACTATTTTCCTCTTTAAAAAAAAGATGGTTAAGTAATAGATGTCAATTGGTGTGTCAAAAAAGGTGAGTTATTAAAATATTTTCATAAGATATATAAGGTCTTGCTATGTTCCCCCCCCCTTCTTTCTTCTTTATCTTATATGTTATCGCTCTCATGCAAATCAATTACACTACCATGCATGTGCTCGCCATAACATCATGCAAATTAATTACATCACAATGTGCTTGCTATAACAACATTTGTTGCACATGTAATGTAAGTATATAGTAAATATTACTCCAATGTAAAAATTGGTTAAAAGTGGGTACTTTCAATCCATTGTTTGGGATATGTGATCTCCCATTAAAGTTTCAAGTACGCGATCTTAGATCAAGCTGCGTAAACATATACTTCAGATCGATGGGCTCCAATAGATATAACCCCTAAACGAAATCTTAGGCAAGAGGTAGCCGGCCCATTAAGGTGCTTTTGGCCGGGCCCGGGCCGTATGGAAAGCTAAGAGAGCCACCCCAAATATGTGAGTGAGATCTTTTGAATCTCTCACCAATCTCTCTCTCTCTCTCTATATATATATATATATATATATATATATATATGAGAAATGTTATGATGCGACATGGTTTTTTGATACGGCCCCGTTGTAACATATTGCGGATCGTTAGATTTCAATTCAACAATTGAGGGTTAACTACAGTACATATGTGCTCGATGTTTGGATGATCGAAATACTCGTTGCACGATATTCGATGTTACTCGATGAGTATAGACAGACTATTGAATTAAAATCTAACGATTCGCACTGATGATACGACAGGGCCACAACAAAAATTTTATCGTATCATAACATTACTCATATATATATATATATATTTATTTATAGTGTAACTAGACGTGGCTATTCTGCATCTATTCCAAGTGCTTGATATTATAGTTGGAGATAAGCTCCTCCGAGTGATTCAAACCGTAGAGATGGGGCTCTTTAGTCAATATCATTAAATATAAAATATTTCAAAAGAAAATATACTAACGCAAATATTTTAAATGTGGAGAAGAAGGTCGCTATACTGATAAATATTTAAAAAGAAAAAAAACACTGTATATAATTTAGATATAATGAATGAATTATGTGATATAAATTTAAGAGAAAACATATCAGATAATTTCACTCCATCCTTAATCTATTCAAATACCAAACATAACTTAAGACATCATTAATTTTCTATTAGTAAGACTATGTAATCACGTTCTGTGACATAGATCCCGTCAAATTTTAACTTATGTTTCTCACTGTTTACATTTGTAACAATTAGACTAGAGATTCTAGCAATACTTAAAAACAGTTAAATGCTTTAGATATTGGCTATTATCTACAAAATTTTACATTAAAACAAATAATAAAAAATTATAATAATATATTAAAATTTAAATAATTGAAAATTTAAATAATTTATGTAATTAGAAAATATTCATAATATATATATATATATTTATTTATTTATCTAGATATCAAAATATAGTCGGTGATTATTTATCTCGTCCTTTATAGAATAAATAAGGATAACTTCTGAAAAGCAGCAATGAAAGATAAATAAGTCGCTCCATCAAATAATCCTTGCAGTATCATATGGTCTGAGTTGATAACTTCAATAACTAAGTCACAACTGAAAATTAATATAAACTTTGATGCAGGAAATATAACTATTGATATCTCCACTCTTTATAACCAAAAAAACTATACCTCAAGTAGCGCAAGCACACAGTTCTTATCGAACCACAAATAAAATTTCTCGATATGCATATGAACTCATAAATAATATTTGAAAGATAACGGGGGACATATATAACTCACATGAGAAAACGTGAAGAATTCATAACTACTGTTGTAGATTATATGCAGAAGTATGTTTTAGATAGAAATAACCATCTTGGTATTATATCATCCCTACAAAGACATATAATTTCTCTAGATAAAGAGAAGAAAGAGATGTATCAAGATAAAGTTTTACCCTTTATAGAAAAATATATTGAAAAATAAAAATATCAAGAATCTACTTGTATATTAAGGTTTTATAACTCTTTCAATCTAAATTAATATTTT
Organism: Colocasia esculenta; assembly: GCA_014218235.1. NCBI lineage: Eukaryota > Viridiplantae > Streptophyta > Magnoliopsida > Alismatales > Araceae > Colocasia > Colocasia esculenta. Next base: position 99,615,569 of record CM024764.1, on the reverse strand, counting down.
TTTGCCATCTATTTTTTCCTTTGATTATTCTAAAATATTTGTCTGGTAATTACATATCTATTCCAGTTGAAACTATTTTCCTTTCTATAAGATTAATACATACTTCTTCATTAGCATAGAGTGTAAAACCATATTAAAACCATATCAAACTTGCTCTCGCCTCCCTTCTCTAAGTCTCTTCCTACCACTTCAATCTTATATATATATATATATATATATATATATATATATATATATATATATATATATATATATATATATATATATATATAAATGTTATGGTGCGGCGGAGCGTCTTGATATAGCCCCGTCATAATATAGTACGGATCTTTACATTTAAGGACTGTCCTGATAACTCGAGCACCGAACACCCAAATATGAGTTGTCAGAACAACCTTTGAATTTGATATCAAGGATCTGCGCCATGCTACAACAGAGCTGTATTAAAAAGTTCCACCTTATCATAACATGCCACGTCCTAAAATATGGCAGCGGAAGAGTTAATTGATCATTGAGACGTGAACAGTCGGCAAATAAGCTTCTAGCGAGTAATCACATATAACATAACTAATTTGCGCTTATCATAAAATTCAAACTCTTTATTTCATTTCAATAATGAGAACTGGTACATACTCCATTTCAAGTTCCAACTATAGAACTAAAACTCAATAAAAGGAAAATATATAGCATCTCACATCTACTACATTATTCTATTCCTCTCATAATCAACTATAGTACTATGATGCTAAGATAACAAGACTTTAACGCTAAGGCTTGTGAGCGCTCTTCACTCTTGTTCATCCCTAGTATAGTTTCAATTCTTTACGTCATCAATTTTCTGATCACCTGAAATGTTGGAGAGTAGGTAATGAGCGCTCTCGCCCAATAAGATTTACATCTTCCAGCAATGATATAAGTATTTAACTGTTTAAAAATTAGAGGGTATGAACATGATATGCACTATGTAATTAAACCAACGGTAATAACACGTGAACAATGTATCATGTAAGATAGTAAGATCATGAGATGTAGTGATCAGTCTAGCAAGAAGGTTATATTCAAGAGTTCAAGATAGAATGGATATTGATCTAGCAAGATGGTAACTTCACGAGCAAGAAGAAGATAGCATGTAGCAAGATTGGCCATTTCACGAGCAAGCAAACAAGCACGCACGAGCAAGAACTTTTAACATGTAACAGTAATCAGGCACGAAGACACTAATGTACACTACAGATTTATGCTACCTTGGAATGCACACTAGGACACGTGTATGTGGTTTATGTATCTAGCATTCAACATGCAAGTACTCCCAGCGCAGATGCAACGCCAGTAATCATTATACCCCATGGTTAACAGTATATTTATGACTCTCCGTCATTGGGGCTAGACTGGAGCCCTTGGACACTTGTCGTGCCCGATCTGCATCTCACTATTTTCAAATGTAGATGTCCACAGTCATTCGAGTATGGTCGTATAACAAGAGTTCAATAATGTCAAGATAGTTAAGGTGATAGTGCAAGAGTTCAATTCGGTAGCATAACAACGTGTTTTCAATTTTGTCCAGTCACTTATTAGTAACTTGGTCTTATGTTCAATAGAGGTGTACTCTAGAATCAAGATGAGAAGAGAAATATCTCGTCAAGAATGCCAAGAGAGAAGAGATACGTGCACACTAGCTTCTGAGTACTTCAATGGTACAACCTGCTCGTCGGCTATGTATGTGGGAATCCATGGTCAGAGGAGACTTATGGAGGCCTTGGTCAAGGGGTCACTAGTCCGACACAAGGAATATCTGAAAGAGAGTTCACCACAAGCCAATAAAGGGCTTTCCTATCGTGCTAGAGTGTATGCGCATGCCGCGCGTGAGAATCGCTCAAGTGCGTGTGTGTGAATCCGATTATGGAAACTTCAAATATAGAATTTTCGTTGATGAAAAATCCATTTATGACAAGTATTATGAGTGCTAAAATCAGTAAATACTAATCATTCATGACCAATTTTAGAAAGTAACTATGTGTTTTAGCAAGTTCGATAACAATGCAAGAAAATGAATAATCGGTGGGTAGAGAGCATGATCATTAACTTAAGATCAATTAAAAATCATGTAAACATGTTTTAACTTTGATATGGGTTGATAAATACATGTTAAGACTTTCTAGAACCTTCCTAGAATAGATCAAACTCACATATGCAAAGAACGACACAAAACGATGGAAACCAAGACGTATGCCCCTTAGAAGATAAATGCAGTCCCATCCCTTCACTTCCTTGGGTCATAACTTATTGATTTATTATTCAAATATCACACATGAATATACCATCTTGAAGCCCTTTGAATGAGGAATCCAGCAAAGTAAATAACTCGTCAATCTGAGGTCTATAGGAAAAGTTATGGCCAGTTAAGTGGACATAGGCAGAAGGCGACGTCACAGTGCATGTCGCCTTCTGAAGATGAAGACGACAATCAACTTGTCGCCTTCTAAAAAAGATCATGATGCTGTCTCAATTTTGGTAAGGGTTTGACCATGATGTTTTCGCAGTGTCGACTTGTCGCAACCTTAATATGATGTTTGGGTTGCATTTTCTACCTATTTCCAACTTCGACTTGGATTGAGTTTGACACAAGGATGTTTGAAAAATAAAAACTAATGCTAGAGTGATCCAAATCAGATGAAATCACTTTTGTTAGTTAGAGAACTTCCTATACAATGTACAGTAACAAGTAATCGAGAAAAAAAGTCGTTTGTCTGGGTAACAAGATGTATTGTGACTGTCTACATGAATCTGACATAGTACTCATGTACAAGCTAATACTCCTTGTACGAACAATGAAAATTGGGGAAACCAGTGTCAAATGAAACTAGACTCATGGGGGAACAAGATCTATGTTGAATGCTTAGTCTGAAAATGACTCCATAGAAAGATATAGAACTTGTAAGACAGGTCTAATCAAGACAGCACAACGTTCTGATCATACTAGATTTAATTCGTGAAACCCACATGATAAAAATTGGGGAAAATAGTAAGAACGTGTTCTATACACATGTGTGCAACCATGAACAAGTTTAATTAGAGTTTGGCATGGAGATGACCTACCTTTTGGGTTGAATAAGATTCGTTCTCCAGAAAGCCCTAATTTCGACCAGTTGGAGAAGAACGGCTAATACTCACGATCTACAAGGTAGAAATTGGGCAAAATAGTACCATAAGAAACTAAACTCGAAGATCTTTCCAGGGGTATATGGTTTGCTAGATTTGGTCGATGTTTCACTAACCTTTGGTGATGATCTTGAAGGAACTTGTTTGTAGGTCTCAAGTGGAGATGAGCACGAAGTTGCTTCTTGCTCAAGTTTTCTCCTAAAGATCTCCAGCCACCACAGCCTCCAAGCATGACCTCAGCAGCCCTAGGGGTCGTCCCATGGAAGAGAGGGGGCTTATTTAAAGGGGGATGGGCCTTTAGGTACTTAATTAGATTAAGAAACTATTAGGTACGAGTTTGGGTGCATCTTTCCTTAAATTGAGGATTTCTCTCGTCAATTCATGATGGAAAGAATATGGAAACCTAACTTAGGTGGTAACCACGATTTTGTGCTTAGTTTTAAGTCCAATGGAGGTTTATTGGGTGAGAATTTACCCTTTTATGGTTCATTAGTGAGAAATTTCGAATTTCAGGTTATTTTCTTAACATGAATTTATTTGTGGTCCAAAAGACATCATTTGGCCCATTTTTTTCATTGGGTTGCCAATACCCATTGTTTTAAGTCCATCCATAGTTTTTATTTTATTTTTGGACTCACTTAAGTACCTGTGATAGTAATTATCCATCTTATTCTCTAATTATGATAATAAGTCGTAAAATACTTTAAAATTGACTAATCGGATTTTTCTTCACCTGAATCTATTCAGTCGTCATTTAAAAATATTATTTAGAGTTGAACTATGATTTTTATTAAATTTTTTGAAATATTTCCGCGTATATGATAATGGTGTGTACATTATTATTATTTTTAGATTATTAAATTATCAAAATTTTAATTTATTCATAATTTTAAATTATAAAATTTTTGGGATGCTACATAATATTTCTCTCTCTCTCTCTCTCTCTCTATATATATATATATATATATATATATATATATATATATATATATATATATATATATAACAGACAATGTCCGTCTATCTTAGGACATGTAGAAAGTCCCTCTCAATAACATAGTTGGCCATCTAGCACCATAATGGTGCTGCACTGCCATGTTAGACTGTGCCAAGGATTGGACGGTTCGACACAACTAGTGCCATTTCATTATTTTATTTTTAATAGAAAGTTAGGTTTTATTGGGTTGAATGAGACATGAACTAAATCAATACAATTTCTTTGGTATCATACCGTATCAAGTCAAATTTGATTCAACACGATACACTAGTTCACCCAACCTTTTAAAAAATCAGATTCCACTAGCTTCAAACTATATTGTGCCAAGGATTTAGCCCAGTAATGGGTTGGCTCAAATACGGGCCCGAGATGGGCTTTAACATCATATAATTGATGTGCGTAAATTTGATAAAGATACTAAAGTAAGAGACACGATACAAATACTTGAATCTAACATATATGGGATTATCGGGAAAAAAATCTAACATTTGATCAAAACTCATGCTGGTACTTTAATGTGAATGTTAGGTTTGTATAGTGTAGACCATCGTAATTGGATTGATTCATTGTTGACTTTAGGTCGTTTAGTTATCACGTGTTTGATGGACCTCAAACTGCATCAAACAACTTGATAAGAGTGGAAAGGGCTTCAATCTTATATCGGTTCGAGAGTTTTTCTTGCTAACCACAACATCTTTCAAAAAGAAGTCCTCTAGCTATTGATAAAGATTTTTTTCTTTTTCTTTTTATCCCCTATCGTTAGGCGGGTTAGACATCGGGGTGGAGTGAGAGCGTTAGAGTCAAGATTCGAACTTGGGGCAATGTTAAGGTTCCCAATGGTGGGATACCACTTTCCACTCTCTTTCCCCTCTAAATTTGACTCGGATTTTGACGTCAAAGAATTTTATGTGAGAATCTCTTCTCGAATTAACTCGTCCTTATAAGTCTTTTCAATTCAAGCACATAACAATCACAGGCTCCAGCCAAAACAATCAATTTAACACCAAAGACATGATCTTAGGCTCAACAAGAATGACCCACATCACCACTAGTAAAAAATCAGACCTTAACACTACCCTAAAAATCGATTTCTAGTTGGATAAAATGCTAAATGAGACATCACCTATTGCATTGCCCCACATAAAGTATAGCAGAATATCTATCTTGTGGAGATATAATTTAGTTTCATATTAGCAGTAGTAAAAGTAAATATGTACTTATAAATAAAATATATTTCTTTTCTCTCGAGAGGATCCTTTTCTTAAAAGAGAAATGCTCAATATACTTTCGTAACTGCATTAACGCCACATTTAACTATACTTTTGAATGTTTATTCATTCAATTCAAGAGGTTCATTGCACCACACTACATCACTTTTTTTAAAAAAAAAAAAAATTGGAGTACAACTATTTATTTTGACATCCAAATTTTTATTTTGACACCCAATTTTTCATTTTAGCATTGAATTTCTCTCTTGACATCATTTGATGTCAAAATAAAAAGTTGGACTCCAAAACTCAAAAAAATGGCGCGATATAATACAATGAGCCACATGCCGTGTGGATCAATGGACATTCCACAGTGTAATTAGACATGACAGTGAGTCTTTCTCTTCTTAGAAAAGTACAAAATTCTAAATGAGATTAATACCTTTGGAAGTATGCACATCTTCATTGACATCATCTATGAAAAATTGAACGAGAGATTATGTATCCTATTTTACCATCTTATCGTAACAAGATCGGCACATTCTTATCTTCATTAGAGAGCTGTTTAGAAATATAATTTAGTCCAACACTAAAAGTAATGAAAATAAATATATATTTATAAATAAGACTTATTCTTCTTTTCTCAAAAGAAATTTTTTTTAAAGACAAGACCAAGATTCTAATGAGAACAATGTCTCTTAAGGGGTGTACTAAAATTTTTGGTTGGAATACTCGAGATGTTAAAACTCTCACAAATTGTGCCACTTTTTCACTCGCCGGTTTTGATCCCTCCACTCCACACTTCGGAAGTGTCTTCTGGAATTTTAAACCACGGAGCCGGTGTTTAAAACAATCAGACCGATCGAAACCGGCTCGCCCCGGTCTAAACGAAAGACCGGTCCCGTGAACCGGAACAACGGATCGCGCCCATCAGCAACGAACACGATGGTGGTAGCAATCGCGACTCGCGAAGCCTCCGTCCTGTGCGGCCACGTGGCAACGAGGTCTCAGAAGCAATTACACCCAGAACAGCCAACTAAAAGGCATTAACTACTTCAGTTAACCAATCAACTACCTCTAACTGGACCAACTACCTTAACAAATCTTCAAACTAACCATTATTAACCTGCTATCTTAACACTTCCTAACACTGAAGCGCTCTCCAGTCTCCAGCACCTTCTTCTGTTCTGCAACTTCTGGTCTCGATGCCACGCCTGAAACCTCCTCGGCAAACCCGCGGTTTCTTCCCGAAAACCTCCATTTCGCGGCAAGAATCCCGTTCCGCTATTCGGATCCCAGTGCTGTTCGTGCTCTGCGATCGCTACTCTGGTCGGTTCCGGCGACCATGAACCCGGACAAGTTCACCCACAAGACCAACGAGGCCCTCGTCGGCGCCCACGAGCTCGCCCACAGCTCCGGCCACGCCCAGCTCACCCCCCTCCACCTCGCCTCCGCGCTCCTCGCCGATGCCGGCGGCATTCTGCGCCAAGCCATCGCCAACGCCTCCGGCGGCGGCGGGGATGCCCCTGCCGAGTCCTTCGACCGCGTGCTCAAGCGGTTGCTGAAAAAGATCCCGTCGCAGAAGCCGCCGCTCGAGCAGGTCCCTGCCAACACGGCCCTCGTCAAGTGCATCCGCCGCGCGGAGTCCTCGCAGAAGGCCAAGGGCGACACGCACCTCGCTGTCGATCAGCTCATCTTGGGACTCGTCGAGGACCCCCAGATCGCGGACTCCCTTAAGGAGGCCGGCGTGAGTGTTGCAAGGGTGAAGGCCGAGGTTGAGAAGCTGAGAGGGAGGGCGGGGAAGAAGGTGGAGAGCGCGTCGGGGGACTCCAACTTCCAAGCGCTCAAGACGTACGGCCGTGACTTGGTGGAGCAGGCGGGGCAGATGGACCCGGTGATCGGCCGGGACGAGGAGATCCGGCGCGTGGTCAGGATCCTGTCCCGGAGGACCAAGAACAACCCGGTGCTGATCGGTGAGCCTGGTGTCGGGAAGACCGCGGTAGTGGAAGGGCTGGCGCAGAGGATCGTGAGAGGAGACGTCCCTAGCAACCTGGTGGACGTGAGGCTGGTGGCTCTCGACATGGGCGCCCTGGTTGCCGGAACAAAGTACAGAGGAGAGTTCGAGGAGAGGCTCAAAGCCGTGCTGAAAGAGGTGGAAGAGGCCGATGGGAAGGTCATGCTCTTCATCGACGAGGTCCACCTTGTCCTGGGCGCTGGTGAGCAAATGTGGACGCCCTCCTCTCGGGAGCTCACTTGCGCGTGATTTGTAGTTAATGCGTTCGATTAATTGTCCAGGCCGCTCGGAGGGTTCCATGGATGCTGCGAACCTGTTCAAACCGATGCTGGCGCGTGGTCAGCTGCGATGCATCGGCGCGACCACGCTGGAGGAGTACCGCAAGTATGTGGAGAAGGACGCGGCGTTCGAGCGGCGGTTTCAGCAGGTGTATGTGGCGGAGCCCAGTGTGGCTGATACCATTAGCATATTGCGAGGGCTGAAGGAGAGGTACGAAGGGCATCACGGTGTGAGGATTCAAGACAGGGCACTCGTGGTGGCAGCCCAGCTATCCAGCCGCTACATCACTGGTAAGCTACTTCTCGCGACCATGTCTACCTTTCAGTGCTCATGATGTTACTGAGTGAAGGTGCCAAGGCGCCGGGGTTGGGCTTCGCCGCTTGCGCAAAGTTCAAGCTAAATTCAAACACATGCGTCACTAATAAATATCATGGCCAATCCCTTTCCAAGCTCACTTTTTTAGAAGTGAGCTCAAGACCAATATCGTTTAGGCTCGGGCTGTGGGCTTAATTAGTTCATTTTTTAGGAGTTCTATGAAAATCATAATAATGTGTAGGAAAATTTTCTGAAAGATCACTCTTTTATAAAAGTAAAAACCTAGTGTAGTTCCTACGTCTTATATTGACTGTGTTACATTAAATAGTTGTATTAGAGAAATCTAGGGTAGGTTGCTATTGGGCTGTATGTGCTCTTTTCCCTTTTTTTTTTTTTTTTAAAATGTAAATTCACATTCCGAATACAAAAGTTAGTCATCGCCTTTAGTGGCTCTTGTTACCCTTATTACTAAGGTGACAAATAGTAAATTAAGGAAGACAAATAGTTTTGAGAAATGCTTACTTCCTAGGATGGATATGTTTATTACTCATCTTAGACGTTATTGGGCCACACGTGCAATGCAGTGGCCTTGCTGTCTTTTCCTCCTTTTTTATAGACTCACATTTCCAATGTTAAAAATTATTGTCCCTATTAGTTGGATCTAAGAGGGACAAATAAATTTTCATGTTCAAGTTATTTGTTGCAGGGTGACAAAATAACAAGTTAATGTTGCCAAATAACTTTGAGAAAAGCTTTATTGCAATGAAATGCAAGAGTCTCCCATTAGTGTTATGACACATTATTTTATGAGTCCAATCTAAATTTTTATGAGCCCACTTGCAACTCAAATGCAAGAGTAATCTTGCATTAAGTATTTCTCCATAACTTTATGGAGAAGTCAAAGAGCATTTCATGCTATTGTTGGGTGGGCCTATGCGCTAGGGCCCGCTTGCCAGTGCGGGGATCAATAGCATTATCAATAGCATTGGGCGAGTAGTTTTTCTGCCCATCTAGACGGGGAACTAACATTTATCAATAGTTTTTGCATGTTGACAAATGGTCACTAACGAGGACACGTAGTAGCTTTTACATGTTCAAGTAATTTGTCACCCTTAATTTGTTATTTGTCACTCATATAAATAAGAGTGATAAATAACAAATAGTTTTATGGGGAATAATGCATGAACATTTAAAGATTGGGCGGGGCTTGTGCGTGCCTGTGTGGACCAATAACTTGCCGGCCCGTCCAGACGTGCAATTGGTATCTCTAATGAAAGTGGTGATCTTAAAGGTATATTTAACGTATGGTTGAGCTCTTCATGTAGACTCGTGTGTAATGTATTTAATATACTAGTTCTATGCCCGTGCATTGCACAAAAAATTGTTAAGTTTGAATTAATAAATTTTATAAGTAGTATATATGAGGTTAATATTTTTTTTACTATTTATGAAAGTAGATTTTGAATAAAGATGTGAGTTTTTAGGAATAGAGAGATGTTTAATGGGAAAGAAAAGAGAGGAAAATTATATTAGCAAGTTTTTATTAGTTTAAGAATGGTGAGAGTGAGGTTGAGAGTTTTTTTAACGTTTAGATATATTTTGGGAAAGTTTAATAGGAGAGAAAGTTGGAGAGAGAGAGTAGGAAGATAATTTTTTTGGCAGGAAAAAAATCATCATGGTGCTGTCAACGTGGTAATATTTATAATTGTGTTTTATTATAATACTAATATAGATATATATGTCCTCAAATCTATGAAACTATAGAATGATTTGCTTCCAATGTGCTCATTTCGCAATATACATGTTCCTGTACTATAATAAGATTAGTGGTTAGGTTAATAAAGCATATTTCATATCCAACTAATCAAATTATTTTTTAGTAGTATAGAAACATTCATATTATTTAGTTCATTTAAACTACCTGTATTTTTATTTTTGGGGAGGGAGATGTTATGGCGGGAATATGACTTCTTAGTTATTTTTTAGCAATACAAAAATAGTCATTCATTTAAACTACATGTATTTCTATTTTTAGGGAGAGAGATGTTATGGAGAGAATATGATTGTCCTGGTGCAGCCACGTGGCAGCACCAAAACTGAGTTATATTATTATAGTATAGATGTGCATGTCCAAGCCCAGTCCAATAAAATTCCAGGTTTTAGAATTGTGGCCCAAGTTCAGTCTAGCATTCAATTTTTTAGTGCCTTTGCCCACTTGGTCTGTCAATTTTATCATGCTAATGTTGCGATGTATTGTAACATTAGCATGATAGCATACATGCATTAATTTCTTAGGTGTTTTTATAGTATCTTGCAATACTAGAACCCTGCATGGCATTTAACGGCTTTTCATGCTTCTTACTTCGTATGTTTACAGTTTCATCTTGTCGGAGTGATTCTGAATTCTTGGTGGTTTGTGTTCGACTTGTTTCTTGTTAAGGCTTTGACTCTACACTTCATTTTACGATGAGTTTGTATCCTGCCCCATTATTTGTCACTTTCATGTCATTTCTTTTGGTTAATACTGAGACCTGGTATACCAATAGCTTCTTCAATGGATGTCTTATTGCGGTCTCTTATTTCAATCAATAAGTGATGGGTTGTCTATTATTGGTATCAAGGACGCCATCTTCCTGATAAGGCAATTGATCTGGTCGATGAAGCCTGTGCAAATGTACGTGTTCAGGTTGATAGCCAGCCAGAAGAGATTGATAATCTCGAAAGGAAGAGGATTCAGTTGGAAGTGGAACTCCATGCTCTTGAAAAAGAGAAGGACAAAGCAAGCAAGACCAGGCTTGTTGAAGTGAGTCCATTTTGTCAGAGTATTTATGCCATAATAAGTCTTCAACGTTACAAAGATTTGTGACCGATATGAGACCATTTGATTTGCAGGTCAAAAAGGAACTGGATGAACTGAGGGATAAGCTGCAACCATTATTGATGAGATACAGAAAGGAAAAAGAACGAATTGACGAAATTCGTAAGCTTAAGCAGCGGCGGGAGGAATTAATGGTTTGCCTTCAGGAAGCTGAGAGGAGAATGGATCTTGCACGGGTTGCCGATCTTAAATATGGTGCAATCCAAGAGATTGAAGCCGCCATAGCAAAGCTTGAAAGTGAGACGGGGGTAAGCGCAATGTTAACTGAGACAGTTGGTTCAGACCAGATTGCAGAGGTATGCACGTTAATCTGAACTCTTTATTCAAGTTATTTGAGAAATTTGTCATTACAAACTGATTGGTGTTAAGTGGTATGCAGGTAGTTAGCAGATGGACTGGCATCCCAGTGACCAGGCTTGGACAGAATGAGAAAGAAAGGTTGATTGGTCTTGCAGAAAGGTTGCATCAGAGAGTAGTTGGACAAGATCAGGCCGTGAGCGCTGTTGCAGAGGCAGTGCTAAGATCCAGAGCTGGTTTAGGTCGGCCACAACAACCAACAGGCTCATTCCTCTTCTTGGGTCCAACTGGTGTTGGCAAAACAGAGCTGGCGAAAGCTCTTGCTGAGCAGCTATTTGATGATGAAAAACTGCTTATTCGCATAGACATGTCAGAGTACATGGAACAGCACTCTGTTGCACGATTGATCGGTGCTCCTCCTGGGTAAAGTAGCTTCGCTGTTGTGTGGTGCTTTTCCAGCAGAGTTGGGCCCCTAAGATTTTTTGACATCAAATGTTTTCAGGTACGTCGGACATGATGCGGGTGGCCAGCTGACTGAAGGAGTGAGGCGGCGGCCTTACAGTGTTATCCTATTCGATGAAGTGGAGAAAGCTCATGTCGCTGTTTTCAACACCCTGCTTCAAGTTCTCGACGACGGACGGCTCACCGACGGCAAAGGAAGAACAGTTGACTTCAACAACACGGTTATTATCATGACGTCGAACCTTGGTGCAGAGCATCTTCTATCTGGGATTGTAGGCGCATCCGCTATGCAAGTTGCTCGAGATCATGTCATTCTAGAGGTGAGTGCCAATAACCGGGTTGTCTTTAATTAGCCTCCTGAAATGGCGAACACTTTTGTGGCGTTCAAAACGTCATGATGTTTGATCGTGTGTTTCCAGGTGAGGAAACATTTCCGACCTGAGCTGCTCAACCGCTTGGATGAAATAGTAATCTTCGATCCCCTCTCGCACGAACAACTTAGAAAAGTTGCAAGGCTTCAAATGAAGGATGTGGTAGCCCGCCTTGCGGAGAGGGGCATAGCTCTGGCTGTCACAGAGGCCGCCTTAGACGTCGTGCTGTCGGAGTCTTACGATCCAGTGAGCATCTCTTTTCTTAATTACCTCTTCCATTAATCTTATAGTGCGAACTGTGATCCTCTAGAAATATAGCTTAATGACGTGTGCCTTAAATCTCCCACTGCGTACGCAGGTTCATGGCGCAAGGCCTGTGAGGAGGTGGCTCGAGAAGAGGGTGGTGACCCAGCTATCCAAGATGCTCATAAGGCAGGAGATCGACGAGAACTCCACGGTCTACATCGATGCGGTCGCCGGGATGAACGAGCTTTTGTACAGGGTGGCGAGGAACGGGGGCTTGGTTGACAACACCACCGGGCATAAGTCCGACATCTTGATTCAGCTACCGAGTGGGCATAATAGAAATGATGCTGCTCAGTCGGTGAAGAAGATGAAGATTGTTCCAGACGACGACGACGACGACATGTCATGATCTCTCGCCCGTACATAGTTGTTTGTAGCGTAGGTTTATGAGATCTTGGTGTCCCCCCGTGTATATCCACCTTACAAACAAAACTACAAGGTCGGAGCCCCAAGACGGTCTGTGGTATCTTTTTTCCCCCCTCCTCCTTTCTGGATCTTCAGCATATGTAGGGAAAACGAGTGTTTGCTCAGAGGTTAGCATGGAGTTCATCATCATGTGTGCAACGTTAACCTAAACTCACAGGTTGATAGGTGGGTGCGGGTGGTGTTCTGTATTGGGGAGTCTGTGAATAAGATAATAGAGCTGGATCCGGCGCATTTGGGGCATCGTCTGTGTTGGGAGAGACTCGAGGATAGGTGACTCTTGAGTTTGGGAGCTGGTTAAAGACCCAAATGATGATAATGATAAATATATATAATTAGTGTATTTATTATATTTGTTAAATGATGTGACAGTCTTACGAGGAGTTAAAGTCTCACATCATTGGTGAGGGCTGTCAGACAGATATGCGATACGATGACGGGTGGAGGGAGAGTTGGAGAGGTGGTATCAAGTTGTAGTGACTTTATAAATTAAAAAGTTGGACCGATAAAATATAAATTTTAAAATGTTATGGTTATAATTTAAAAAATATATAATTTAAGTTTATAAATGCAAAACTTTGAATTAAAAAAGAAAACTTTTAAGATTTAAAAATTATTTGACTAGAAATTTAATAATAATAATTTTGGGTTCATAAATATTAATTTTAGATTTAATTTTTTTAATATTAACAATTATCAATAGATACTTTGGACTTATAAACGGTAATTTTGTGTTTAAAAGCAGTCAACTTTCAACCGACATCACATCACGGTTGGCCAAACCGTATCGTGCCCTAACTCGGATGAGCCAGAGCCGCAACGACACGTCGCAGTATGTCACGGATTGGTACGGTCCAGTCCGTGGTAGGTCGGTTTTTTTTTAACTTCTCTCACATCCGGTGTATTTAAGTAGTCTAAATTAAGTGGACTGTCACATAATTAGCTTAAACCTTGCATCACACTCTACATAGTATTAAGTGGACTGTCACATAATTTGATATAAGTGCAGTAAATCTTAGATGTCAATTATAGGGTTGAGAAATAACTTTGGTGTGTACTAAATTAAACTAATCTACTAGAGGTGTGAGATTTTAATCTCTCTCTCACCTCTATTTTTTTAAAATCTTAAGAGACAAGTAACACACCCCTAATATACCAGTGCCACCTTAGTGCACTAAACATTTCTATTATGGATTAATGACCACTGATCAGAGATCCATCCATCTGTTTCCTTGCAAGCTGACACAATCCACTCTTATTAGTTATTCCCTCCCTTCCCCCATTGCAATGGACACAATCCTCCCCAACCAAATCACACATGGTGGCAACTATGAGCAGGCCCCATATTTATAAACTCTTGTTGGCCGGGCTAGCTAGCTCGCACCAACAGTACTTTGCCTTAAGAATAATAAGTAATAACATCTAAACATATATAGCATGTGCTTAGGCTAATTGCACACACGTGATTAAAGTGCCTAAATTGTTGTTATTGTCCGAACAGCATGCATCTGTGGAGGATGTCGTTAATTACATGCGTACTTAAGTACCCCCCCAAATCCTCACCTACTATAATACGTATATGTGTCAATGTACGTATTAGGCATGCTAATTATAAGTCACTCAAAAGTGTGTGTGGGGCATGACATGCTTAGCATGATATATAGATGCCAAGCTGACTTGTATGTATGTTAAAGATAATAGATGGTGCCCTTCTTGTTTGGCAGCCAAGTATAGGATAGATAATGGCACAAATTAATTAGTCTATGGAGCTTGATTGAAGAAATTAATGTAGACATTGGGTATTATTATATATACATGTTAGTTTGGTTGATGTTATGGGTGAGCTATATATGTCTATATATATGCAGTCCTACACATGGGTTTTATACTCACTTACGATTAACTTTATAATTGAATATTCTTGATGTGATATCAAAGTTGCCGGAAATGTAATGCAACATCGCTTTCCTAGCTTCCCCCACCGGCCATGACCTTATTATATTTATTCTGCCCCCACGTCTTGGGCCGTCAAGTATCTTAATCTATTGTGTCTGATTTATATATATATATAGATTAATAAATGCCAAATGGGTCTGTCCTTCAAAGTTTATGTCTCAGGAAACTTATAGGGTTTTACAATTACTTGGAGCATGCGTGGTCTAATTAAGCTTCTTTTTAAACAGACATCATGCATCCTCCAAATTGTGCTAGCTTCATGCATAAGTAAATAGGCACTCTTTATACAAAAAAAAAGATGCATTGTTTAAATGGAAGTTAGATGTTTGCCTCTTGACACTTGTAATGAACAAACTAAGAAACTTTACCATACATGTAAAGTCTTGCAATGTATCTTTCTCATTAGAGGAATGCTCTCTTGTCATATATTTCGTGCCATTATTAGGAGAGTTAATTTAATTTGGATGGCTTATGTTGGATGCTCTCGAATTAGAATGCGTCGAATTTAGAGTCTGTTTATTTCAACGTAAAAATTTATATCGAAAAAAGTTTTCAAAAAAAAAATTCGTACGATAATATGTTTGATACCACAGAAAAGTTAATCCATGACATTTTTTTACGTAAAATTATGAATTTTGGCATCTTTGATAAGACTCAACTGTAAATCATTTTCTTAGATTTCTCTTTCATATAGAATTTTCGTGAGTGTGATTACAATCTCTATTATAATTCTCAGTATCTGATATTTGAAACTCGACGGCCGGCGGTTAGCAACTCGGCGCTCAATAGCCGTCGCTTGGTGTCCGACCGTCTGGCGCCTGGCGTTGGCGTCCATCTCCCAGCGTTCGGCTGCCCGGCGTCCCGTGTTCGGCGTTCGGAGGTAGGCGTCCGGCACCAAGTGCCTGACGACCGCATCGACGTCCGGCGCCTAGCGGTCGGATGTCTAGATCCCGGTGGCCGGCACTCGGCATCTGGAATCCGCTGCCCCGCGTCCGACGCCTGTGCGTCCGACGCCCAACTCCCGAAGTCTAGAGGCCAATGCCAAGCACCTGACATCCGACGTTCGGCAATCGGCACTCGACGTCCGGTGCACCCGACGACTGACGTCAAGCGATCGGGTGGTCGACATAAGAAACATATTTTTTTTATTTATTTATTTAAAAAATATTTTAAATAAATAGTTTATTGATAAACAAATATAAAAAAAATTCAAGAAAATATTTACGTGGGTATTAAATAGATAATTATATTTTTAATTTTTTTATAAAAGTAAATTCTTGGAAAAAAATTTCTTATAAATTTATTTTAAAAACAATCAAACGGATCCTTAAATTAATTGGATGTCGAGAGTAGAAAAAAAAAATGACAATACTCACAAATGACGGCACACTTAACATTCTAATATCGTACAAAGTCCTGAACCACGTTTGATCGATCTACCCTTCTCTCTGAGTCTAGCTCCTTCAGATCAGACTTTGTCTTGTACCTCTCAACACTAAATTAGTAGTTACATGTCACAATCTTTTGTGACAAAGCTACACTAACTGATCACCTCCTTTCAGAAAAATAAATAAATGAATAGATACACTTGAACAACCCATCTTATCGGACAATGACGGGTGGTCTACAAACATTAGTTTTAATGCCCACGCACGAGCCAGAGGCAAAAATAAGAAAAAGAACCCACTAATTCTCATGTGTGCATTCTTGAGCCGCTTTGATAAGTCGGTATAGGGGTATAAACACTTGATTAGTGTTTACCTAATTTTGATATAGTGATATAGGCGAACATGAGATACTTTGTTAGGGCTTCTTTCTCTCTTTGATCGGGCCTCTCTCTCTCTTTGATTGGGGTTTGATTTTTTTGGCTCCGACTCAAAAATTTATTGCTCTTCTACTTTTTCGACTAATTTTTTCGGCTTATTATTGAGGGAGAACTAGTGATCGATCTTTGAAGGTGTTTATCTAACGGTGCGATTGGATCGTACACTTTCTCATTATAGTTGTGTGAGTCGTTGTATTTAAAAAGAGTTCGTCATCATTTTATTGTACCGTGATAAGAGTAAAATGATTTAAAAAAAATAACATTATTACACTTCGACCCTGAATTAACATACTTCTGATCTTTCTAATAGCCATCTTGAATAGACAATCTCTATTTGATCTTGCTATATGCATCTCGATTTGCAACATAACCATGCTCTAAAAGTGGCATCTTGTGTTGCTTCGAGGGAAGGGGAAGGAAGAAGAAGAGAAAAAACCGAAGGCCAAAGGGGATTCCAAGTGAGGTGGGCTCTTCACCCCTCAATTGTGTGAGAACAGCTGTGCAAATGGGGTCCTCAAGAAACCCCAAGGACCTGGTTTTCTCGTACGGTGCCCTCTCCTTGTTGTGGGGTCTCCTAGAAAAAAAGCATCCAATAAAGGGGACGTTGGGTATGAATAAGAAGGGTTTTATAGTTCTTCTCTGTCATGTGAAGTGGACGTTTGGATCGATCCTTCCCATGGATGAGAAATAACATGAGGAAAAGCTTCGTTGGGTCACACATCAAGTGCCCCACCTCACTTATTGTCTTGGTCTAGGGTTTGAAAATGGCACTTATAAGATTCAAGGGCACTAGTGTTTGATCTTTCACCATTTTCTTCCCATCTTTTGTGATAAACAGATGATTAGGACTTGGCAAACTACAGTTCGCCTGTTGTTTCCCGGTGGGTAGCAATGGGAATATGGAATGACAGCGATGTGTGATATGTATTCTTTTTTTTTTCCATTACAAGTATCAATAATATTTATTACACATTTAAGTGTATAGGTGCCACGGATGTTGGATGAAATGGGGAGGGAGAGTTGAGGAGTTCGAGTCTAGATAGGATGTTTGCCTGTGATTTGAGGTTTTTTTTTTTTTTTTTAAAGATGAGGTAGTAACTATATATGTTCTTATGTGATTGGCTCAAATGGGGTTGATAAGATATAAGAGAAAGACCCTTTTATTAAAAATATAAGCGAGGTCTACAATCATGTCCTATATATCACTCCTATGTTAATCAATCATATGAGGATGTATCTATTGTCTTATTATTTGTGGTGTATCTAGATGTACATCAAATATTACTCTAATTCTTAATTTTTTGTAATTTTCTAAATGATTTTTTTTCTCCTTATTGTAAAAATCGTGTGCTCATTGGCAAGATATATATAGAAAAGAAGCTATGTGGTTTGAGAGGGACCTCAAATTTTCACGGAAACAGAAGAACTTTATTACACTTGGTTAGGTGGGAGATTTGTTGTGTGTGTTATATATGAGGAATACTTGTTATTCGGACAAAATATTTAGATAACAAGTACTAACATTTACATACTAAGGTGGGTGTTGGTAATAGAACTCACGCAGCGTGTGAGTGTTGGTAATTATCTAGACACAAAGTGTCGAACAACAAATATTTCTCGCTATATACATATATACACCATAGGCCGTCATCTCATAGGACTTCTCTCATGTGGTGTGTATCATATTTTGAGATTCAAGATCCTGTCAACATCATGTGGTGCCCCTTTTTAACCTATTTTTGTTTACCGAAGGAAAAGATTCTGAAAATTAAAAGGAAACTAATTTCCAAAATTGATGAACCTAATATCAAGAAAATAGCACTTTGCAAATGGCAACTAAGAAAAGGCACCCCCTAAAGAACACTGGTCAAAGAAGACTTCTCCAATACACACACAACCGTTTCCATGGTGCATTATTCTCAAGCCCCACATACACACTTCACATTTATAATCAATATCTAACTCATACCCCTTTGCACTTGCAAACCCTTCCCACCTTTATTTGAACAGGTGGGCTCATGTCATCCACACACAGCTCCCCTCTTTTAGAAATATCTATGAAAAGTGAGAGAGCTGTGACACTGCAAAACACTCCCTAATGATATCAAAATCAATGTCCAAAGTATATGCATATGATCATCAACCCTTTTCTTAATATTAAGATGTGGTGTCCAAGTACTTCTTACCCATCCAAACCCTGGTCCTATATTTGGGTAGGTAAAATACAAAATAAAAAGTGAGGAAGACTTCTTCAAGAATTGTGACCAAGAACATTCCCCCTTTCCTATGTTGTCAACTCAGCATCTGTAACTTGATGTGCCATTTTGGGGTCAAATGGTACTAAAAAGTAAAAACAATGGTGCATGTGTGATGTTTGTGTTGGGGGTCAACGCCTGTACAAACAGGTAGGAATTTATGTAATATTTATGTTTTTTTTTAAACATGGTTGAGATATGATTGATTTCATAATTTACATGAAGTCATATACCTTCACATCCGTGCAAGAACAAGTTTTTATATTCTTAATTGACCAAGAAGAAACTTAGCCCCAAAATGTCCTTCCCATATGGTCAATACCTTTGATATCCTCCTAAACAATGATAGATGTGGGGATGCGTGTGGCTTGTGATCATGGTTGGAAGATTTGATGTGTCATGCTGTAGGACAAGAGTGTATATATTTTAAAGATTATATTAATTAGTTGCCACATCTGTGATTATGATAGCTTCTAATGACTCCTTGGTGAAAGTTCAACAAGGTTTATGATGACTATGATCATAAATGGAACAAGTCAAAACAAAGTAATCTAACCCTTGTGGGTCTGCAAGAGAGTTCTGGATTTCCATTGACATAACAAAAATTAAGGAGAAACACACATAGTCAGTTGAAGCGATTACCTTCAATTCGTCTGCAGACACAAATGAGGTGGATCTTACAATCTTTTGAAAGTTACGAGGCACACCCCGTTTTTGTCGATGAGAAAGATTTAGTGCACTTTTTTATTGTATTTAAGTGCAATATAACTAGACACTAAACTCATGTGACATTCCTCACGTGAGAAGTGATAAAATGACAACTCAATTATTAGATGTTGAGAAACACTTAATGCATTTCTGCAAATTGCAGAAGTGCATACCACATGGGTTGTTTGCCCATGTGGGCTACACTTCTGCACTTTCCAGAAGTGCAGCAAGCCTTACTCTTAGATGTTACATAGATTTAGTACCTAGCTAGTCATATTACACTTAAGTGTAATATAAAAATACACTAAATCTTTCTCTTTGTCGATAGAGGTGTAGAGGTCGGGCGCCGCTCGTGAGCAACAAGTCCAGCTCAAAAATAAGATACACCCACCTAAAGTATACTTGTTTTTCTCTTGCCTCCACATGTGCTTAACAGTTTAAAGACTGTTCTCTGACGGATGCAACTAGGATTAACAGTGTAAACCCTCTTAGGCCTTCAATAGATGCTGGGTTCCCATTATCATGACAAAGTCCTGAGTGGGTTTGAGCTAGCATGAGTGATCAATCTGTCTCCTCTGCTTTGTCTCAACATAACACAGTGCTGCAGATGCCCCCACACCCAAATAATTGAACGCTAATGATATGAAGGAGATGGGGGCCTGCATTCATAAGATTCTCTTGACAAGAAGATGGAATGTCCAAAGCGTTGGACTGGCTTGGCTTGCAGTCTATGTGCCCCGTAGAAGTTCCTCCTCAACACTACCCCCATCAGACCTGCCTTGTAATTAAACTAGCTCAATATTCTTAGATGGAGAAATACTTGATGTAATTGTGCAAATACATGACTTGTGCAGTGATATGGTAGTCCATATGACACTACATTGGATGCTATGCCAATTGGTGGGTCGCGCACAAACGACGATGATTGGCTATTGGCGGCCAGTGGTGGTGGACATATATGCACTGACAATCGATGGGTAGTGGGGGTGGATGGTGGTGGGTGGCGACGCGAACAATTGCATTAGGCTTAAGAATATAAATTTTAGAGCTTAAAATATTACACTTAAGATTTAAAATTATCTAATTTAGGCTCATAAATATAAATATTAGACTAAAAAATATAATTTTTAAGATTTAAAAATCATTGATTAGACTTGTGTAGTAATAAACTTAGACTCATAAACACCATTGTTAGATTCAAAAATATTTTTTTAAGATTTAAAAATTATCAATTAAACTTTTAATAGTTATTTTAGACTCTACGATGGTGATTGTGAGTTCCACCACCGTAATCGACTATCATCGGTCGTTGCCCCCCATTGATTGTCACCATCTATCACAAATCATTAACCCGTATGGTGCCCGACAAACTGTCATGCATGTCAGATCTAAGTACAATAAATATATTTACATAAACAATAAATTCTCTGAACTTAGCAGAGCTCTCACAACCACAACTCCTCCTCATAAGCCAACTCTCATATTCCAGATCTTTGGCCACCTATCTCCATCTAAAAAGAAGTGTTGGGGGATTTGTGAGGCAAATTTGCAGAAAGACGAGAGGAAATAGAAAAACTCTGGTTATTTATTTGAGGTGGCCGGTTGTCAACTACTCGTCTCGAATTTAATTAGAGTGGGCTCTACAACTATCAATGCACTATGAATCCCATCCGATATGTGTTTGAGATGAGCGACATAGCTAGATGGGTCGTCTTAGACGGACAGTAAGTCGTTCTCGAGATAATATAGGCATTGGATGGAATCACGAGAACTTAGCCTCAGTTTGGTAATGAGTTAGACTAAAGTTAATATAGAGTTAACTCAAAACTAACTCAAAAAATAGTTTAAAAAGATTACTAAGTTAACTCAAGTGGGTTAGATTAAAGGTGAGTCAAATGTGAGTTAACTCACAATTTAATTTCTAACCCACCTCTGGAGGTGGGTTGGAGTTAACCCATTGAGTTAAGTATCTTTTTGCTCTCACGGTACACAACATTAATTGCTACTTTTTCTTTTCTCAAGATAAATTAACTCACTTTTTCTTACCAAAATACATTTAAAAAAAGTAAGTTAACTCACTATAGGCAAATGAATTAACTCAGATGCAAATAAAGTAAAAATGAGTTAAAAGTGGACTAATTTTAGCTCTAAGTTAAAGTTAATTTTAACCCAACCCATTACTAAACTTAGGGTTAGTGATCACAAACATGATCATGTGTTTACAAGGCTGGTCTTCTAAAGACGACTTCCATTAAGAGCTAAATAATTTTCTTGTAAAATTGACGCTATATAATACATGACTATATTTTCACCGTCAAGAAGGTGGGAGGTGGGGGAGTTCGAGCTTATGAATAGAACCACATCAGTCACTGATGAGATGACATTGCATCACTTATAAACAAATATTTTCACTCTTTTGCCGGGTAAAGGACAACATATTTCTAAAAGGTTGCAAAATCTTTATTATAGGAGTGATCATGTGCTTCATATATAATGGGAGAAGGCAAGATATATACAAAGGCTTAATAGAATGTTGGTTTACCGGAGCAGGAAGTGTGATGTCTATCTCAAACACCCTTTCAATAATATATATTGCGAACCCCAATAATTTGTATCTGGGACCTCTTCTTAAATGGACAACAATTAATCCTACTGATCAAGGTTTAATAATCACTAAATTGTTACTCCCTTATGTGAGATTGGAAGGTCAGAGGAAGAAGGTTCTAGGACTTTTGTGCTCATCCACATATTTTAGTACTACTCACTATTACATAAGTGTGGAGAAGAAGACTATTGCACATTGCACAAGTTATTGTTTTTCTTACTTTAATGATGATTACTAATTTGAAGAAGCCAGTTGAACATTTTTTTTAAAAGAAAAACTATAGTATGGTACTTGAACATGTACCTATTTCTTTTCTTTCTACATGAGGAGAGACTTTTTTTTTTTACTAACAACTGAACTGCATGTGATAAAAACACTTGTACTACGTATGATATATATTTAAGGGCTGTTAATTAGACATTAAAAACAGCGTAAAATATTATCATATATCATAGGATAAATTAATTAATAATATCTGATTGTAACATAAGAAATTCTTACCGTAACAAAATTTAACATATGTTGATACGTATGATTCATCGTTAAGGATGGTATGAGTATGTATATCCAACAGGTTCAGAACAACCACAGGTGAAAAAATGGGATATGGCAGAGGATACAGAGGAGAGCAGCTAGAGAGAGAGAGAGAGAGAGAGAGAGAGAGAGAGAGAGAGCCTTCTGCATCAACTAAGCAGTGGAAAGTGACCCATGAATGCTGTGATCAGTAATGATCAATCCCACCACCAAGCTTTCAAGATTGCCGGCTCCGTCAATGCCGCCGGCCATATCTGCTCCTGCAACCAGCTGTGATTTGACTCGTCTGCAGTGTCCATCCATGGTGGGGAGTAGGATGACCACGACTCGGCCGGCTCGTAGAACACGAACTCGTTCCCGGACTCGGACGCGTCGCCAAGGAGGCTCGTCCCCAGCCGCGGCAGCTCCACGATCTCGTCGAGCTCCTCGGGAGTGGGGGTGGCCACCGCTGGGCTGGAGGGACGGAGGGGCTCCATGGCGGCGGCCCTGGCCGCCGCGGCGCGCACGTCGCGGGGCGACAGCGACGCCGGGCGGGGGAGGGAGCCCGCGAGCTCCGGGAAGTTGAGGACGGCGGCGGCGGCGCCCTTGACGCAGAGCGCCGCCGAGTCGTGGGCGCGGGCCGCCATCTCCGGGGTGGGGAAGGTCCCGAGCCAGATGCGGGACTTCTTGCCGGGCTCGCGGATCTCCGAGACCCACTTGCCCCACGAGCGCATCCGGACGCCCCGGTAGGCCGGGTGGCGGTGCTTGCCGGCTGCGGCGGCCGCTTCCTTCTTGTCGCTGCCGTCGTCGTCGGGGGAGGAGTCCGGGCCGGTTGTGCTGTTGGAGGCCGCCGAGGTCGGGGAAGGCGGTGGTCGCCGCTGCAACGTGGGGGAGGGCGGGGAGGAGGGTGACATGGAAGTGGAGGTGCTGTCGGGGTCGGACATGGACGACGGGACAGATATCCCTGAGGGGGGGGGATGAGGCGTGAGCACGCGTGGAGCACTGGCCACCCTCGTGCAATATATAGTGCAGTTGCGAGCTGTCGAACTTGCAACCCGGAGTTAGAGAGAGAGAGAGAGAGATAGAGAGAGAGAGAGGAGGAGGAGGGGAGTGATGACAAATGAAGGGAGCCCATTTGGCTGCGGGAGGTGGTCATGAGGAAGTAGATGATAAAATAAGATCAAACAAGGAAGGAAAGAGAGAGAGAGAGGGGTTATGGGGCTCCACTACCGCTGCGTTGGACTTTCTATATTGGGTGGGAGAGGAGAGAAGGGGGTGCATGCAGGCTTCGATTGTATTGAAAAGAGAGCAGGAGATCAGAGGACTGAAATCAGATGAAAAAGGGAAGGACTTGAAGAGTTGAAGAGAGAGAGAGAGAGGGCAATGCAGGACACACAAAGGTCGTCCGCACTCTTCATAGAAGGATCATATGTGGAGAGCTGTTGAGCAGCAGAGGTGAACAAAAACACAGCGCGCTCCTTCTCTCTCTCTCTCTCTCTACCTCCTCTTCCTCCCCGGCTGTGTTTACAGGCATGTAATGTTGCAGAAAGAGAGAAGGATGGGGAGTACATATGAAAGGCGACCCCCCGTGGCACACCCACTTCACGTTTTGCCCTGTGACCGAGAGAGTTGCTTAGATTTATCTTTCTGTGCGAGGAAGATAGACATGGATCACCTTCACTGCGTGCCGACCACCATGCATGCATGCTAGCACCTCTCTCTCTCACGCCTTCACTGCGTACTCCCCTTCCCCTCCTACTAGTCTTTTCAGGAAGAGAGAGAACCCATCTATTCATCCTTGCTCGTTTACCTTCCCCATTAACATATGTATTCCGGCGGCCCACAAAGATGCCGTACATTCCCCAACCTCAAAGAGAGATCACAAACTGATGTGATAATTCAAAAGTGTGGCACTCTAATATTAACACCCCATTCTCTTATGTGCTAAAAACAAATGATCAATTATGTGCTCTAATCAATCATTGTTCTATTTAATTAGTCCATAGCAGGTAGATGATGGAGTTACTAGTGGAATATTAAATGGGTAGAACGGGAAGGTAAGACAGAAATGAAAAAAAAGAGACGAAATTTGTAAATCAATGGTTGTAAATAATGACATTTCAAAAATAAAAATTTCAAATTAAATCAAGTGAAAAAATAAGAACTCTATGACTTAAATAAGAACTCCACGATTTCTAATATTATGAGAGGAACTAGAAAGAAAAAAAATAACACCCTAAGACAAAGACCCTCAAATAATTTTCTCATGATCAATTATGTGCTCTAATCAATCATTGTTCTATTTAATTAGTCCAAATCAGGTAGATGAGGGAGTCAGTGGAACATTAAATGGGTAGGGACTTCCCACACCGCCGTTAATTGTTTGCACAATCTTATCAGACGAATGAGAGTAGTCATTTAGGTAGAATGGTTTCCACCCTAGGTGGAATAATATTGTTAGGGTGTCACTTTTTTCCGTTATATTTATTTTGTTCTCTTCAAAAGATAAAAGAGAAAATTTTAGTGTACTTAAATTTTATATTTTATATTTATATTTTATATTTTTATTAGATAAATATATTATGCCCTTTCATCATTGACCAATGAAAAAAAAATACAAAAATTAAGTACACTAAATCTTTATCAAAGATAAATATTCGTCCTTTGTATATATAGAGACATGGCCAATTTTGAGAAGACAAAATAGGATGCCAAAAACTATGGGAAGCCGCATGCATGTCTAATGAAATGACAGTATGATGTTACATATATATATATATATGTTACGACCACTCAAAAGAAGTGAAAAGAAGTGACAGAAGATGCGTTCATATCTAACAGCTGTGGTCGAACTCAACTGGACTCTGAGAGACGTTGAAGGCTAACCTTAAAAGGTTGGGGTTGTGTGGTGGCCACACGTGGGAGGCAGGATACCCTCAATTATGGAGACAGAAAAGTTTGTAGAAGCCAAATCAGGTTTAGATTTTCTTGTGTTTAGCTTAATTAGCATCCTTTCTGTGTGTAAATCTCACTATCAAAGTCTTCTTTTTTGAAGCCAAATCAGGTTTAGATTTTCTTGTGTTTGGCTTAATTAGCATCCTTTCTGTGTGTAAATCTCACTATCAAAGTCTTTCGATTAGCATCCTTTCTGTGTGTAAATCTCACTATCAAAGTCAAGTCGAGACTTTGATAGTGAGATTTACACACAGAAAGGATGCTAATTAAGCCAATGCTGCTCTACTATATCTCTTCTTTATTGTTTTCTGTGGTGATTAGCTCCAGCCTGTGTTTGAGCTTCTCGACAGATTCAGAATCGAAAATAAATATTTTTACTTCTATTTCTTATAAAAAATCTCATGGTCACAGGGAACATAACAAGATTTGTCTACTTCCACATCTATTTCTACTTTAAGTTGAAAAATTAGAAACGAAAACTTCGAATGGTGGTCACAAGTGGGAGGCTGAAGACCCTCAATTATGGAGAGAGACAAGTTCATAGAAGCCAAATCTGGTTTAGATTTTCTTGTATTTGGAGGACTTTGACAGTGAGATTTACACACAAACACACAGAAAGGATGCTAAGCCAATGCTGCTCTACTAGATCTCTTCTTTATTGCTTCCTATGGTGATCAGCTCCAGCTTATGTTTGAGCTACCTCGATAGATCATATTTAGAATCGAAAATAAGTATTTTTATTTGTACTTCTTATGAAAAATTTCATAGTCACAAGTGGGAGGCAGGAGACCCTTAATTATGGAGAGAGGCAAGTTCATGGAAGCCAAATCTGGTTTAGATTTTCTTGTATTTAAGAGCTAAAATTTCAAAGTTGACGAGTTTTTATTGTCAAAATATTATATAGAGTAAATTAATTAGAAATTCTTGAATGTAATAGGGAGGTCTTTATTGGGACTGAACGTATATTGTAACATGTGATAACATTTACTATAATGAGTTACAGCTCTGTTAGGGACTAACAATTAAGTTAAAAATCTGATAGGGATTTCTAATTAATTTATCCTATTATATAATATATATTAAAATATTATTAGAAATGGAAATAAAAAAAGTGGATACGGAATTAGATGTTTTCGTTTTCACATCTTATAAAAATTAGATATTTATTTTATTTCTGTTAAATTATCAGAAAATTCTTTTGTTAATTCTGCAACTTATAAAAAAAATACAAAATTAGATTAGTTAATAAAAAAAATAGAAATCCGTTGACAACCCTACTTGTGATGATTGGGGTGCATGCCCATATGGTAGTGTCCACTGCAAGAACAAGATGTGGGTTTTTTTTTCCTTTTTTTTTTTTGGGGAGCAAGAACACGATGTGGGTTAGCCCTTTGTATGACTTGTTCATATGCTATTGATAGATCTATACAGAGATGCTTGTGGAGTATGGAGCCTGATTCAAGCCCCGCAAAAGATTGCTGTCCAACCTTTGTGGACGTCTTGTTTTGTGAAGAGGACAACTTCATGTGACCATAAATTCATACCATGCACCTGTGACAATAAATTCATACGAGTGTTGGTGCATGTTCCCTGGGGGGCAAAACCATAGTTTGGAACATCAAGTAGAAGATTAACT
The DNA here is from genome assembly GCA_014218235.1 of Colocasia esculenta. Classification (NCBI taxonomy): domain Eukaryota; kingdom Viridiplantae; phylum Streptophyta; class Magnoliopsida; order Alismatales; family Araceae; genus Colocasia; species Colocasia esculenta. The sequence continues at coordinate 99,588,407 of CM024764.1, read as the reverse complement.
GAGGGCAAAGTGATCAAATTTCACTTTGTTATGAATCCATAGAACCTATTGCATGTAACTTGGGATGTAATGCACATGTCCTCCAGTTCATGCCATGATTAGACGGATTAACCTGATAAGTGGAAACATATGTGTGGTGGTATGATCTTGTTTGGGCCTGAGCCAAACGGGCCTCCACTAAACAGAGAGGGAAGACGATCGCTGGTGAGGACGAACACCTGTAAAACCAGAAGAGGATCAGGGGGCCCGGTGAAGACCGGGAAAACCCTCCGATGCCTAAGTCAGTGAGGAACTTGAGAGGCAAGGGGTTTCGGAGTGAGAGAATGTATTCGCGAGGGATAGAGAGCGTACCCTTGCATGGTACTGTACCTATGCTTTTATAAGCGTCGGTGTCGAGGCCAACGTGCGTAACGTTCGGCGGATCGTGCCTGAAGAGGCGCCTTGACGCACGCGCATAACGGGAGGAGTTATGACTCTGGTGCCCGTTAGGCTGCCAGGCAGCTCACGCCCCTTGATGGTGGAGAACGTGGCCTGGGACGGTTACAACCGTTCTGCGAGTCAGAGAACCTGCTCGGAACCCTTTGGGAACGCTTTCCGAGCAGGTGACCCACGCGGGGGCTCGAACATGTTGTTCGGTAACATCAAGGGTAGTTTCATGCAGCGGAGTTACTGTTCCTGTTCGGAAGCCGTTCATAGCTGTTCGGTAAGGGAAGGCGTGTGATCTGCTCGGAGGTACGCCGTAGCGGAACTTGACAGCTTCCGATCACGGGGGTCACACAATGGAGGTCTTCGAGCCATCCTGGAGAGGGCGTGCCCTTCGATGACGGTGCCACGTTAGTTGACATGACGTGAATGGGCCGTAACGAACCATCATGGGCCTAGGTGACCAGATTTGGCCACCACACTTGCCCCCCACGCCCTCGAGTGGCTCGGTGAGATGAGGGCTTCGAGGGCGTCGCTTCCGCATTTAATGCGATGGCCCGTTGCGGGATGCCGCCGCTTAGGGTCCTGTCAAACGGCTAACCCATCATGATGGGTGCAAAGCCGCGCCATACCTGAGGTGCCGCCGCTGCGTTCGGACGGTCGCCAACGCTGTACCCGAAGGGGCGTTTTCAAAAATGGGAAGGAGCGGCGTTTTAGGGCCCGCCTCGAATTTGTTCCCTCCTCTTTCCTTATAAGGAGGGGACGAGACGAGGGCGGGAGCTACGCCTCCCAGAAACCCTCCATCTTTGAGATCTTCGTGCTTCCTTGCCTTCTCCTCTCCCTGTCTTCTGCTTCGTCCTCTCGCGCCGTTGCCGCTTTCTGCAGTCCTTCCGGCGATGGCGAGCAAGGGGAAAGCCGCTGCCGGAGCTAGCGGGGTGACTGTCGCAGCGTCGAGCGGACCACGATACCGCCACTTCAGTGGTCTTCGTGAGCGCTTCCGGATCGGGGACGAGTACGAGATCGTCGACGCCAGGGAAAGCGACACGATCCTGGTGAATAAACCAGGTTGCCTGCTCCTATCCGTGGACCATCTGGAGGCAGGCTTCCGGCTGCCGTTGCCGGAGGTGGCGAAGGCGCTCCTTAACACTTGGGGCGTTTCGCCAATACAGCTGACGCCCAACACCTGGAGATACATCTGTATCTTCGGTGTTGTCTGCAAGTTGAAGGAGATCCGGGGTTCGGCGGACGTCTTCCGAGCACACTTCAAGCTGTCAGCTTCGCGGGCATCAGGAGCGGACATCTACTACGCCAAGCACCGAACAGACCGGATGCACATCGGCCTGTCCAACAAGTATTCCAACAACAAGGGTTGGATGGACAGGCTGTTTTTCGTGCGCCACCGGTGTGGTGCTGAATGGGGGTTCCCCACAGTCATTCGCCCGGCACAGAAGGATAGCTTTCCGAAGCTTATCCAGGATGAGGCGAGGGCATCAGACGCACTTCTCCGAGCAGGTGTTCGGAATGGAGAAGGGTATGTGACCGAGTTCATGCTCGTTAAGTATGGGCTCAGCAAACCATGGAGTAAGTATACTGTCTCTCAGTGGTTTACTCTTAGGTTTGGTGACCTCATACTAACCTTTCTTCTTCTTATCTTCTTTGTGCGCAGCGGCTGCAGAGCTGGAGGCAGGAAGGGATGAAGAGGCGAATGATGAGTTCGCCGAACAGATCCCTGTGCTAGCGCACAGGGTGTATGAAGATGACGACGTCGCCGCTGTTGTTCGGGTTCCTTCCGCAGTGAGGGTTGGTGCCGCGGTGACAACGGCACTTGTTGCTCCATCAACTGCCGAAGGGCGCCCCAACAAGGCGCAGGCTCCTGAGAAGGGGCCTGGAAGGATTCGTTTGAAGAAGAAGGCCACTAGAGAGGTGGTACCGGCTGGAGCTCGGACTCCTCGGGAGAAGGATGACCAAGCGAGCCGGCCTTCTGCGAAGAAGAGGCCCGTTCTGGTTGACGAGAGCGCGGAGGAAGCAGAACAACTCCGTGCTCGGAAGAAGCAGAAGGCGGTCCAGGCTACTCCTCCACATGACGAGGAGGGGACCGAAGAGGAAGAGGAAGGGGCGCAGTTGCTGCTGCGCAAAAAGAGTAGGGCCGTACAATCGGCCGATGAGGGAGTGCCACGGGTGGCCTCCGCTGCTCGCCCCGAGGTCGCACAGAAGATGGCGACCGAGCTGGGGCTCATTTTTGTGAGCGAAGGGTCCGAGAGTCCTGCCGGTGGAGAGGCCGGGGGCTCCACCTGCGCGAGAGATAGGGAGCCCTCCGGTGCTTCCAATGTTGGAGGTGCCGAGCGCGGTGCTCCCAGCGACATCGCGGAGGTATCCTCTAGGAGGAGCAGAGAAGTTGTGGCGTCTCCTGTTCGGCAGGAGGAGGACACTGGTGCAACAGGAGTCTCCGCCCCTGCTGGGGTGAACTCGAGCAGCGTGGTGGCGACAGCGCCAACCACGATTCTCTCTTCGGAGCAAGAAGTGGTTCCTGCAGCAGGGGCCACTGCAGAGGCGGCCGCGACGGCGAGGGCGCCCGAAGAGGTTGCCACTTCCACTGGGGGAATCCTGCCCCCCCTGCCCCCCTCCGAGGTGGTTGCTAACACAGAAGCAACCTCCAAGGGAGTCGAAGGTACTGGGGGGGAGGCTGCGGGTGCTGCCCAGGATGAAGGGTCCGAAGACGACCGAAGACCTCTTAGTGAGGCGCTCTTGAAAAGACCTCTTGGAGCTCCTTCGGTGGCAGCATTGGAGGCGACCCTTCGTCGGATGGAGGAGGCGCCAAGAGAGCTGCCTGCGAGCCCCACTGCCTCTTGTCTTGATCGGTTGGCAAGGTGCCTGGACCTTCCTTCCGAACAGACTCCGGAGAAGTCAGTGGAAGGTTACCGCCCGGAGTGCCAGGTAGAAGATGGTCTGAGCGACGTTGATGTAGAGGCGCTTGCGGACGAAATGTCAAGTCGCTGGGCACTCTGAAGGCTTTAGCTGTTCGGGGCCAGAGACAGAAATATCTCTACGAGGCGCAGACAGCCTTCTGCAATGAGCTTTCGGCGAGGCATAAAGCTCGCGAGGCGGCGCTGGAGGAGGAGGTGAAGAACCTCAAAGCTGCTCTCCAAGCTGCGAAGTTGGATGTTACCCTGGCACGAGCCGAAAAGGATGCTCTGGCCAAGGTAATGGTGAATGCAGAGGCCCAAGCCGTTGCCGATTATAAGGCTGGGCCGGAGTACAAGGAGGACTTAGAGCAGTATGGGGCCCGCTGCTACAGGGTGGGCCTCAACGCTGGGAAGGAGGTGGGGGAACAGCTTTCCTGGGTTGAACGCGCCCGGGAAGCCTTCGAGGCCACTGTTCGGGAGTGCCGGCGTCGCACCCAGGACGCCCGTCTGGATGGTGTGCGGTTCGCACAATTCCAGTCTGGGCGGATGCCCCCTTCAGATGACAGCGCTGGTCCTTCTCAGCAGGCTCCTTGATCCTTCTTGTATTCTCCTTTTTGTAGCCAGGCCAAAAGAAGGGGTTTGCTTATAAAAAGAAAACTTTTGCGAACGAGTCTTCTGTTCATGGGATTTTTCTTGTAGCTTCGCTTTCTCTATCTTCTTCCTTTCATGATTACTCCTGTTCGGATCGAAATCCGCTAGGCGCCGTAAGCATTGCATGTATAACGCAGACCGTGGGGAACCGTGAAGGGGATTCCGATCAGGTATGTATGCTAAATGCTCGTATGGCGTCAGGAGTTGGGAGAAGAGAGGTAGGATGCTGAAAAGAGGTTCTTATACATGATAAGCCTTAAGGTTAGACACATGCCAAGTCCTGGGAATGGCTTCGCCACTAGGAGTAGTTAGCTTATATGAGCCCTTCCCGAGGACATGGGTGACCTGATAAGGTCCTTCCCATTTGATGGCAAGTTTGCCTACTGCTCTTCGGGGGTCCGAAGCCGAACAGCGGCGCAGAACCAAATCTCCCACATTGAACCGCCTTTCCCGAACTCGCGCATTATAATATTGTGCGAGTCGTTGCTGATAGGAAACGAGGCGGATGCTGGCGTCGCTTTGTCGTTCGCCTAGCATGTCCAAGTTTTCCCGAAGAGCGCGGTTATTGGCGGCTTCGTCGAAGTGGGTAGTTCGGATAGTTGGAAGGGCTACTTCCAAAGGTAAACTGCTTCCGAGCCGTAGGCCAGGTGGAAAGGTGTTTCCCCTGTAGCTACCCGAGCAGTTGTTCGGTGACACCAAAGGACGTTTGGGAGCTCATCGATCCATGATCCACCTGCAGCCTCCACTCTGGTTCTGATCCCGTGCAGCAATGTTCGGTTGGCGTTTTCGACCAGACCGTTAGCTTGGGGATGGCGACGGAGGTGAAGTGGTTGTAGATTCCGAGCTCGGCGCACTTCTGCTTGAAGAAGGTGCTGTCAAACTGTTTCCCGTTGTCAGACGTAATCACCCTTGGGACGCCAAACCGGCAGAGGAGGTTCTTCCATACGAACTTCCATGCGGCTTGTTCGGTGATTGTGGTAACGGGTTCGGCCTCGATCCACTTGGTGAAGTAATCGATGGCTACGAACAGAAATTTCTTCCGACCTTGGGCCTCTGGAAAGGGACCCAAGATATCAATGCCCCATCTGGCGAAAGGGCGCGGCTCGAACAGACTGTGAAGCTGTTCGGCCGGTTGTTTGATGAGTACTCCGAACTTTTGGCATTCTGGACATTTCCTGACGAAGGTCATGCAATCCTTCTGAAGAGAAGGCCACCAGAACCCTGCTCGGATGATGCTGCGCGCTAGCGTTCTGCCCCCCAGATGGCTTCCGCACAGCCCCTCGTGGACTTCCTCTGTGGCCGCAAGGGCCTCCTCAGGGTTGAGGCAACGCAGAAGAGTCTTGCAAGGGACCGCCGGTACAGCTTGCCTTCTACGAGGGTGAAATGCTGCGAGCGCATCCTGACTTTCCGAGCTTCGTCCTGTTCGGGCGGAAGCTCGCCTCGGAGGAGGTACGCCACGAGAGGGTCCACCCAACTTGGGGTTGGTGGGCCCGTTTCTATGGCGGCTACATCAGTCTCCGTGCTCGGCAAGGCGAGCTCTTCAATGAACACAGAGCGAGAAGGGGTGATGTCACCTGAAGATGCCAATTTGGCCAGTGCATCAGCTCGCGCGTTCTGCTCCCGTGGAACATGTATGACCTCGAAGTATACGAGGCCCTCTGTCTGGCTCTTGACCTGTTGGAGGTATTGAGCCATGCGAGGTTCCCTTACTCCGAACTGTCCGTTCACCTGGCTGGCAACCAACTGGGAGTCACTAAAGACTCTAAGCCGAATGGCCCCAAGGTGCCTAGCCATGCGGATACCGGACAGCAAAGCTTCGTACTCGGCGACGTTGTTGGAGGCTGGAAAGCGGAAGCGGAGGGCGTATTGGAACTCTAACCCCTCCGGGGAGGTGAGGACCAAACCTGCCCCGCTCCCGGTGACACAAGAGGATCCGTCAACATAAAGCTCCCATGGGGGCTCGTCTGCCAACGGTGGATCCTGCTCGGCCGGAAGGGTACATTCCGCCACGAAGTCCGCCAACGCCTGCGCCTTGATAGCCGTCCTCGGTCGGAAGCTGATGTCGAATTCACCAAGCTCTATCGCCCACTTAACCAACCTACCGGAAGCCTCCGGCCGCTGAAGAATGGATTTCAGCGGTTGATCGGTTAGAACTGTAACAGAATGGGCCTGAAAATAGGGCCTAAGCTTCCGAGCAGCTGTGACAAGAGCAAGGGCAAGCTTTTCTGCCTGGGGTACCTCCTTTCAGCTTCTTGGAGGACCCTGCTGATGTAATATACAGGATGCTGCGCCGCTCCTACTTCTCTGATCAAGACCGCACTGATGGAGTGTTCGGTGACCGAAAGGTACATGAACAGAGGTTCTCCAAGCACAGGCTTTGAGAGGACAGGAGGGGCTGCCAAATATGCCTTCAGCTCGGTGAAGGCAGCTTCATATTCGTCAGTCCACGGTACTTGCCCCCCTTGCTTCGAGGAGCTTTTAGGGCCTCGGAGCAACTTGAAGAAGTTAAAACTTCTTTCTGCTGCTCGGGACATGAACCGATTCAGTGCCGCGAGACGCCCCGTCAGGCGCTGGACGTCGCGCACCGTCTTTGGACTGCTCATTTCAAGTACTGCTTGGATTTTTTCCGGGTTCACCTCTATTCCCCTGTTTGATACGAGGAACCCGAGGAACTTGCCCGACCGAACACCAAACGCGCACTTGGCAGGATTGAGCTTCATATTATACCTTCGCAAAGTTGCAAAAGTTTCCTGGAGGTCGGGAATGTGATCAGTACTCGGAAGTGTCTTGACCAACATGTCATCAACGTAAACCTCCATGTTGCGCCCGATCTGCTGCTCGAACATCTTGTTGACCAGTCGTTGGTAAGTCGCGCCTGCATTCTTAAGACCAAAGGGCATCCTGGTGAAACAGTATAAGCCTAGGTCTGTGACGAATGTCGTGGCGTCTTGATCCGGGGGATGCATGCTGATCTGGTGGTAACCAGAGTAGGCGTCCAAGAAGCTGAGAAGCTCGTGCCCGGAAGTAGCGTCCACCAGCTGATCAATGCGCGGCAACGGGAAGTTATCCTTGGGCGTTGCCTTATTAAGATCTTTGTAATCCACGCACACACGCCATTTGCCATTGGCCTTGCGCACGAGGACCACGTTGGAGATCCATTTTGGATATTGGGCTTCTCGGAGGAGCCCAACAGTTCGGCTTTTGACCACGTGATCCTGGATCGCGGTCTGCCGTTCTCGATTCACAGGTCGCCTCCTTTGCTGAACTGGTGGGATCCGGGGATCCAACCGGAGGCGATGCACCATGACCTCTGGGGGGATGCCTGGAAGCTCGTCATCAGACCAAGCGAACACGTCCAAATTGGCCAGCAGGAAGGCTGTGTAGCGTTGCTGCTCGGCTCCTGTCAACAAGGCGCCAATGTACAAGATGTGTTCGGGGTCGTCATCCACTTGAATGGGGATTAAGTCTTCAGCAGGCGTCCCTCGGATGGTTGAAGGCTGATCGGAAGCAGGAGGAGTCGGATCAGCGAGTGGTTGCTTGTCTCTTAGGGAGAGGACATAGCAACGGCGAGACTCGCGCTGACACCCGAGCACCTCGCCCACTCCGCTCGGAGTAGGAAACTTCATCTTCTGATGGAGCGACGAAGGTACTGCTTTGATGCGTCCGATCAGACCTCTGCCTAGGATAGCGTTGTACCCAGGCATGTTGTTGACGACCAGGAAGTCAACAATTTTGGTCACAGCCTTTGGAGCCGTTCCTAAGGTGATCGGAAGGCGAACCCTTCCCATGGGCTAGACCGAAACTCCCGAAAAGCCGAACAGTGGCGAATTTACAGGGGTGAGTTGATCGGTTCGCAGGCCCATGAGGACAAAACAATCGTAAGCCAAGACATCATGAGCGCTTCCATTATCTACCAGAATCCGGCGCACATTACAGTGGTTGATGGTAGCCGAAACGACCAACGCATCAGTGTGTGGGGTCGTAACCCCTACAAGATCCTCATCCGAGAAGGTAATAGCCTCCTCGGGCTGTGCACGTGCAGGGCTGGCAGGATATGGAGCCGTCCGAACAGCCGAAGGCCTGTCGACGACATGCACTCGCCTTGCGTAATCGCGTCGGCTTCGAGTGCTTTCTCCGCCCGCGCCGAAACCTCCCGCGATCACGTTGATCTCTTGCCCATTGGGCTCGTTGTTGATCGGCTGCTCGGGAGTGCGGTCTCGGCGTCGGGGGCGCTCTTCGTTCCGGCGCACGAACCGTCCAAGGTAGCCGCGCTTGATAAGGTCCTCGATTTCGTCCTTAAGCTGGCGGCACTCGGAGGTGTCGTGGCCGTGGTCGCGATGAAAGCGACAGTACTTATTTTGATCGCGCTTCCGGGGGTCGGAGCGCATTCTCTAGGGCCACCGAACAAAAGCTTCGTTCCTGATCTCTGCCAGGATTTGTTCGGGAGCCACAGTGAGGGGGTGTAGTTGGTGAAGGGGCGCGGACGGCGCGGAGAATCGCCATTGCGCCGTCCTTTCTTCCGATCTCGGTCGGAACCGTTGTCGGAAGGCCGCTTCTTGTCCGCCTGCTCCCCCTGCTCGGCCCTGCTCGCCGCCAGGCTCTCCTCGCAAGCTGCGTGGCGCTGTGCGATGGAGAGTAGTTCGGCGAGGGTGGCAGGCTGCTGGACGCCGAGGGTCCTCTGCAAAAAACCGTCGCGAGTGCCCTGGATGAGGGCACTGGTGGCCAGAGGGACGTCCAGGCGCGAGATGCGGAGCGCCTCTGTTCGGAACCTCTTGACGAAGTCCCAGAGTGCCTCGCCTTTCTTCTGGCGCACAGCCAGAAGAGAAGCCGCCGTTCGCGGCTGCGATCTCCCGCCAAGGAAGTTGTCCCTGAAGGACTTCTTCAGTTGGCGGAAGGAAGTGATGGAGCCCGCAGGGAGGGTTTCAAACCAAGCCCTGGCGGTCTCTTTGAGCGTTGCAGGGAAGGCCCTGCATTTAGCCGCGTCTGATGCTCCGTGGAACACCATATGCGACTCGAAGCCGTGGATGTGATCGGCCGGGTCGGTCGTGCCGTCGTAGGGAGCGATGGTGGGAAGAGGGAGCTTGGAGGAGACCTGGGCCTCCAGGATCTCCCTAGTAAAAGGGGAGCGGAAGTCCAAGTCGTCCTCCGCGGGAGCTTTCCCCTCCGCCCGCTGGACCATCGCGTCCATACGACGCTCCAGATCGACCACACGCTTGAGGCGCCTGGCGAGCTCCTGTTCGGAGTTGGCGGGGCCCCCTCGTCCCGAGGCGTGGGAGTTGCCTCCCACGACTAATCGAGGCGGACGGGGGGAGACAATAGAGCGGCGAGGCGAACGCCCGCGGCGCTCTGGTGCCCGCTCCTCCGATGGGGCCCGGAGGGACCGGCGCGGAGACTCCGCCTGCTGCTCCTGCGGCGCCAGGGGGACGCGGGAGCGTCGATGTGACGATTCCGCCTGCCGCTCACGCGGCAGGGAAACCGCCGGGGCCGCTGCCCCCGCCAACTGGGCCTGCAGGGCGAGGCAGACGCCCGTCAACTGCTGCATTTGCCCCCGAAGCTCCGCTACTTCGAGGGCAGTCGCAGGTGCGGCAGTCGTTGGTGCCGGGGCGTCGTGGTTTGCGCCGGCGGTGGCGACGGCGACGTTACCAGGGGGGGATCGGCGACGGGAATCCCCTCGTGACTGGCGAGACCTCGTCGCCCTGCTTCCTATGTTCTGGTATGAAGATCGTCCTCGAGCCATGGCAGCGTCGTTTCCCACAGACGGCGCCAAATGTGGTGGTATGATCCTGTTTGGGCCTGAGCCAAACGGGCTTCCACTAAACAGAGAGGGAAGACGATCGCTGGTGAGGACGAACACCTGTAAAACCAGAAGAGGATCAGGGGGCCCGGTGAAGACCGGGAAAACCCTCCGATGCCTAAGTCAGTGAGGAACTTGAGAGGCAGGGGGTTTCAGAGTGAGAGAATGTATTCGCGAGGGATAGAGAGCGTACCCTTGCATGGTACTGTACCTGTGCTTTTATAAGCGTCGGTGTCGAGGCCAACGTGCGTAACGTTCGGCGGATCGTGCCTGAAGAGGCGCCTTGACGCACGCGCATAACGGGAGGAGTTATGACTCTGGTGCCCGTTAGGCTGCCAGGCAGCTCACGCCCCTTGATGGTGGAGAACGTGGCCTGGGACGGTTACAACCGTTCTGCGAGTCAGAGAACCTGCTCGGAACCCTTTGGGAACGCTTTCCGAGCAGGTGACCCACGCGGGGGCTCGAACATGCTGTTCGGTAACATCAAGGGTAGTTTCATGCAGCGGAGTTACTGTTCCTGTTCGGAAGCCGTTCATAGCTGTTCGGTAAGGGAAGGCGGGTGATCTGCTCGGAGGTACGCCGTAGCGGAACTTGACAGCTTCCGATCACGGGGGTCACACAATGGAGGTCTTCGAGCCATCCTGGAGAGGGCGTGCCCTTCGATGACGATGCCACGTTAGTTGACAGGACGTGAATGGGCCGTAACGAGCCATCATGGGCCTAGGTGACCAGATTTGGCCACCACAATATGTAATAGATGGGAGTTGCACCACAAGTGGAAGGAATAGACATGACATTTAACATGTGGGTTTGGCTCAGATGCCATATTAGAGAATTCAACTCAAATCAACTAATAATGAGAGGAAAATTTAGTTCATTTTTTTGTTTTGTTTTTTATTGGGAGTCAGTGAGAATGTAGAATCTTAATCTAGTTAAGATTCTTAATGGTACATTCATAAACTGTATTTTTAATCCAGTGGAGTCTCAAATAGTAAAAATTTACATCCCCAATAAAATTTTTCTAATCCAATAGAGTCCTGAGACATCATTAAGAACCATGTAAGTCCGCCACTGTTGGGAGTCCACGGTTCAGACTCGTATAATTGATATCGGATCTCGATATCTTCTCTGGTGTCTAGCATAATGCATATGGGTTAGATTTCGATGACTAAAATTAATTATTTCTAACTCTTGTTCACAAATGTCTCCAAATCTTTCCGATTTTATGCCATATCAAAATTTTAGTGAGATGAATCAGAGAGAGAGATAATTCATAATTGGAGAGAGTGTTTGAAAAATCTCCAAAATTAAGACCTTGTGAGCTTTTCAATGATTAAGATCCATCTTAGTCATTGGTCTGATATAATTTGTGATCTATTCTTAATTATTCAAGAACCAAAACCCATTCTACTTAACATTTCATGTTTTGATATTAAGATATCATCCAAGGAAGAAATGTACCCAAAAGCATATGTATAGTATACCTGAATATTGCATGGTCATATATTCAATTGTTGCTAAAAGGCAAGTATTTGGGTACTTTGAACCCAACTTTGCTTTAGGTTTCTGTATATGCTTCCCAAATTTTCATGAAATGTCAAATGTATAGATGTAAAAGCCAATAACTTTGACGCAAAACTGTCATTTTCTTTTCATTAATCATCCCAATGGCATCTGAAAAACTTGCATTGCTAGAGTCCACACAAAGTTTCAACTTGTGATGGCGACCTAGTTATCTATGGACTAAGAAGTAAGAACCACCTTTGCCCTTGGATGCACCATAAAGAAAGTGTTAGGGAGCTGAAACCATCCCAAAATGACTAGCCATTTAGGACACCATCACTCTCTATATGAAACCTTTACCCTTCAATTTGTTCCCGGTATGACTAACTTTGGCCATGTTCTCTCACACAGGCCATGACAAGAAGATAGAAAATATCGGATCAGAAATGTAACTAAATCTGGGCACTTAATTTGATGGTGCTTGTTTTGATAAGTTGGATAGAAAAATCTGGACAAATCCTGCTCAATTAGGGATAAATCTCTGATCACTTATTACGTTGTTTGATTGATTGTTCTATCTAAACTTCTCTTATCAAAAAGAACAAACATGAACTAACCACGTCTCTCCCAAGAGAAATGTGGGTAGGCAAGAAAGACTTGTTACATCAAGATAACATATGTGGGGACCCCTGTCTCTCCCAAGAATCTCGTGTGGAATATAGCAGTAGAGCAATAGTTTATGGTGGGTAGGAGGGCATGGCAGGTGGGTGGGGAACACTGTGAGTGTGAAAGAAATGTGGGGGTTGGAGAGGTGATTGAGAGCACAAAAAACTCACATTCTAAAGCTCCATAAGGTCAGTGAGTTGGTGAACAGGGACCATGCCTTCTGTATTGGAGGGTCATGTGGGTTGTGCAAGCCATAGAACTACTTTCAATTGTTTAGGTTGATGGTGAAGCGCTAAATATTTGAATATTTTATTCAAATATCAAAGGCTTGAACTTTGTGTTGTGGAATGAATCAGCTTACAAGGAAATCTTCCATTCTATCTTATTTTTTCCATTGGGTTTGGAACACAGTGATGTCAGGATGCAAAGATCTCTAATTGTTTTAATTCTGGCACCTAACAGCTTCTATTGTTGAACAATGGATGTGATATGGCTTGCAACTATTTACTGTTGAAGTTTCTTTCTCACAGTCAAAATATTCAGCGCTTTTGCAGATATCCTGGACCTTAAAAGTATGATTATGGAATCCTCCTGTTTGATAAAATGACCATTCCATGCCAGCTTAGCACCTGAGCACCATCCGCACCAATGTTAAATTGTTAACCAGTTCCTTTTTTAGCAAGCCAGTAAAACAGAATGCTATGTAAGGGGCACAAACCTGCATGCTTCTCAAATACACACAACAGTCTGTGGAGTATTGAAACTAGTCAAAATTTCAGCTTGCATCATCAGAAGGAAAGGGAAATGTTTCAGAGACAATTACAATTTCTTATTTTGATCGTTAGTACAATGAATGTCCAACTGTATCAAATCTATATGGATTTTAATTTCACTGCCTTCCGAGAGAAATCGATGCTGGTCAAGAGCCTCACCTTTTGATGGTTATAAATATGAATGCATTGCTGCCTCATCGCCTTCAACCTACTGTTGATATAAATCAGGGTGTGCCTGTTGAACTTAGCTTGCAAAACAATTGGCGGGCTGTTTTAACCCTTAGCTTTCTTGTGCTTCACAATGAAATCATCGTCGTCGTCACTGTAGTTGACTCTTTTTTTAGCCTTGATGTCTCCACTCTTCAAGGCCTGTGAACTTCTTGAGCTCTCAGGCCTATCAGGCTTTGTGGACTTGATTGGCGTGCCTGTTTTTTGCCTTTGCTTCTTCTCATATGCTCGCTTCGCTTTTTCAGGTGATAGCAAACCGTGTTCCATCATCCTGCACATGGAAGCAATACATTTGTAAGACAATGAGGGTAAAGATGAAACAGGGACAAATAGCTAGTGAAAATGCTCTCTTCTTGAGTAAGCATAAGATTTGGCATGTTATTTTACAATTTGTTTTAAGAGCAAGAAAAGTATTTAAGTGATCATTTTTGCACATCATTTTGTATCTTAGACTGTGATCTGGAGAATTGGATTTGAAATGGAATACTGTTCGAGAAAATCGGGTTAATCAATTGACTCTCAAGTAACTAAGATTGTAATTTTGCCTGCAGGAGAGTAAAAGAACAGAGGAGACAAGATGACCTTAAGACCTGTTATCTATCAAGGATGCAAAAATAGAACAATAAAGCTTTACTTGTAAGACCATGGAAGAAAATTTTTATGTAGTAAGATCATGCAGAGGAAATCTAAATAACCAGAGGAAATCTAGCAATGATTTCAATCCCTTTTAACACATTTGGAAGATGGTGTAAAAACTGAAGCTGTAGTAATATATAAATACTATTCCCAGAGCATAGATGGTAAGGATATCCAATAATCATTATCCATTGTATCCTATAACAGTTTATAAGGTTAATGCACACGTTTCAAGTACCCATTAATCATGTTCCATCCGTTGTCTCATTTTAAGCAACAGAACTATTCCCAGTTGTGTACAAAGCATAATTCACTTCCAGTAGATCATCAAATTTATTTGTGCATAACCATCAGATCCTTGATTGATGCATATTTATTTGAAGTTATCAAGCATAATTCATTTTTTCTGAATTCTGATGAACCTGAAAGAGAACAAAACCACAACGAGCAGACGTTTCCCCGCAATTTTTCATACTTGAGAACAAGACAGAGGACACCACCTTATTTACCGAGCATAAACTGCCCAAGGGGTTATATTATCTTTTGGACATCAACCATTGACATAACAGCTTTATCTCAAACCAAAACTTTCAGACTGCCGAAACTTGACGACACATTGGCTTGCGGTTCGTGAAATATTGTCCGCTTTTCCCTCGACCACCTTCATTGGCAAATGGTGTACTACTATGATCGCATCCTTGTCTGACTACAGCTCTCTAGTAAACGTCCGGGTGTTGTCCCATAGATGACATCAAACTGTCGCAGTGGAAAGTCATGTGAAGACAACCTACTCAGGTGCATGGTATTGATTTTGACATTCAGAAGGCATCGCACATGAAACGGACGCACCCCATCTTATGAGTGCTAAACCAGCTTCATTAACGACCGGATATGGAATATATTGATCTCCCAGTCCAGAAGCCCATGAACGCCATTGCCATCATACGCTTATTTCAATTATTTGGGTTCAACTGCATGCATCATTTCATGCCACTCTGAAAAGTTTTGGTTCATGATTCATGACTGAGATGAACAGTTGGTGTGCAAGGCTGCTATAACCTTTTCAGGTTCATAGAACTTCACATGGTATAGATGAACTTACATTAATCAACAAGGAGCTATGCCGATGAGCAAATTACATGAGAAAAGGGCACTAACTGTGACTTCTTTGTCCTTGACATTTACTAATGCAGTCACAAGAGATCTTGATGGTTTTTGCCTCTAGAGATGCCACCTATGGTGCAGTTCAGACCAAGTAGAGATTTTTAGACTTCAGGATTGATCCTATTTACCCAACGAAAGGGTCTTCCTTCTCACAATTACAAGACCCGGGACGACCACAGAACAGGTTTTCTAATTCTGCTGGCTGATCCATAGGGGGAACCTGGTGGCAAATTGATAAACTCTCAATAACTTGGCAGCTTATGCAGACTTTCTACGGTAGATAACCATCATTGACGACAGCTGCACACATAGGAACAGACAAGCAATATTCTATAGCATATTGCCAAAACAAGCAAATTAATCTTCCAAGAGAAACTTAATGAGTACCATTGGCAAAGGCTAGGCAGCTATTGTTTCAACGATTGCATATAAAGTTTCCGTACACCGAAAGGATCCCAACAGGAAAGGCTTATCATCTCATGCAGATCAGAACAAAACCTACCAGAATTCGGCCATCTCGCTCGAAGGAATCTGCTTAGACAATGATTCATAAAATATCCTCAGGGGCTCTCTCTGCAATGTAAACACCGAGGCACATTCAGAGTTTCACAAGATGCAGAGAAGCTACCATAAAAGGAGACAACATTACTTCAAGGATGCAGAAGCCGCACCTCTTCCGGGGGATCATACTTCTGGCCTGGAAGAGTGTACACTTTCTTCTCTGATCTTACCCTTACAGTTGTCTTCGTTGTGGTTTTGGTGACGGTCTTGGTGGAGCTTGAAGAGGACGCTTTCCCCTTCCCCTTCAACATACAACAAAGTTCAAAGGACCAAAGTGAGAAAATGGATTGGCGAGAGCAGGCAGTGGCTGTAACAGCGTTAGAAATTCAGCTACAGAAAACGAAAGGAGAAAGCTTAATCCATCTCAATAAGATCAAAACCAAACGAATCAGATAAATCCGTAAAACTCCAAACGAATTCACACGGGAATCTAGTGGGACATTCCTTCTGTCACAAAATCTGATCCTCTACTAGGTTGAAGAATCAAGAAACGGAAGCAAGATATAGGAAAATCTTCTAGGAAGCAAGATCGATCAACTACAGAAAAAGACGCGTAGAGTGAGGAGGAAAAAGAAACCCGGAGAACCAAAATCGCAGGGAAAGGAGGCGAAACTAAAGGGAAATAACCGAATCGGCACCAGAAGAGACATTTATCAAATTAGAATCAACCCCCTCCCCACCCCCCACTTCGACCCCCCTCCCCTCTCGGTGTTCGTTACCTCCTCCGGCTTGTAAACCGGCGCCGCGGGCCTCTGCTTGGCGGCGGGGATGGCCTGCGCCTTAAACCCGGAGACATCGCCCTTCTTCTTCCACGCCTGCGGAGAGAGAGGTGCCCCCTTCCCCTTCCCGGCATCGTCCCTCCCCTGTGCCGGCTTCGGCTTCGCCCCGACGCCGCCTTTGATCTCCATCGTCGTCCCCGACGGGCGGCAACCTGGAGTGGGCGACGGGAGATCTAGTTCCCCGCACGCCTCCTCTTCATCGATCAGCCCCCGGCGCGGAAGGATCCGATGGTGCTCGGCCAATTGTAGACGCAGGAGTCGCCGCTGCGGCGGCGGCGGCTCTGCTTCAGCTCGTCTCTATCTCTCTCTCGGGTGTTTCACCTGCTCTGTAACGGCAACGCTGAAGGCGACGCGAAGCAAAAGTTCTTGTACCTTGGCTTAACATCCTAACCAATCAGATTTAAGCACGTAATTAGAAATTTTTGTCCAAGTAGATAATTAAAAAAAATGATAACAACGAACCCCACAACTTCTAATTTCCGTCTACTCAAAATTATTGGTTTGAAAAAAAATTAAATTTACATATTTTAAAAAATACATATAACTCTCAAAAATTGAATTCGAGACTTTCTGACTCAGAACAAGAGTTCTATCTTATCGACCTAAATAGAATCTTCAAATAAGATAAAGTTTGGTTACACGTAACATACTAAAAAGAAATATTTGATGTGAAATTTTATGAATAAAATTTGTTGCGGACATTCAAAGAGTTGTTGCATGTTGAGGTGGAATTATTTCAAAGAAAATGTTGGTTTTGATCCGCGTGTTCTATAATCACAAGTTCCATTAATAAAAAAAAAGATAAATTAATTAAGGGTTCTTAACAAATATTTTATTTATTTTTTAATATCTGACAGAACTGTAACTCATTACAGTAAATGTTATCTCTGGTTATAATATACGTTAAATCATGTTGCAGTAAGGACCTTCCTATTACAGTCAGAGATTTCTAATTAATTTCTCTTAAAAAAATTTACTCCAAAAATATTAAAATTTAACAATTCATCAATCCAAGCGCCGACATAAGTGCGGACGACGTAACCGACCACCCACATTATATTTGGTGTTTGAATATTATGATATCCGAACACAAGGATAACTAGCAACTCTCACCAACCTTTGGACCAAAAAAAGGAACTTTCCCCAACTTTAGTGAAGATTGGCTGAACTTGAACTGTTTTAGCATTATAGAAGATCTGTTCCATAAGTTCAACTTTAGCCCAAAGGACATCTATTTCTACCTAGAAATATGTCACCATCACCATTTATCATTATTCATTAGAGATGGACATCTTTCATGGTCAAAAAAGAATTAGAGATGGTTTGTTTAAAAAAATAAATTTCATTTTTTTAAACTCCTCACGGAGAGTTTTTTTTTTAAAATAATGTCAGGTATATCTCGATCCTAAATATATATAAAAAAAACAAGTATAATTCACGACGTGGTGGGGCCCCGAGCCCACTTCGGCGCACTGCGCCACGGCGCAAAGGAGTCAGCCCTTCGTAGAGCGCTGAGCTCGATGTTGACACGTGGCTCCTGGTCTTTTCAGGTAGATTTTATTGGCTCTCGTGTGAAAAGCGGAAAGAAGAGCTGGTAAGAACGTCGTCCTCTTTCTTTTAACTTTTATGACCATAATACCCCTCCAAAGTACGCAACATGTACGCTACGATTGTGTGAACAGCGATGTTGTTACCCGCACGTATCACCCGCCACGGAGCAGACAACTTATGAATATCTGGTATAAGTTAATTTAAAAATCAATACATCTGTCTTTAAAAATAAAATGAGACCGGATATACTAATCGATTATTTTCTTACGAATTTTAAAATGTTGCTAATTTATTATCATGACTCAATTATGGGATAAGTACTTAGCCAAAAAGTCAAAAGTCATCATATATGTAGCAATTCTCAATTTTAAATTGAGAAAAATAAATTTAAATTAAAAAATATGTATAAATTAAAATTTATTAAGTAAAAATAAATTATGGACTATAATTAAGGTTCATACATGAGTTAATGAGCTACAAAGTGAAAGTCCAATGTTAGATGATAGATAATTAAGTCTAAATTCGTAATTAATTATTAATAAATTAAAAAAGTTAAGATAATCACTATTTTAGCTCATAAATATCTTAAGAAGAGTCGTGATCCTATCTTAATCTCTTGGCTACGGATTTAGAGCCCTCCCCATGTCAGATGGAAGGATAAATACTAGAAAAATGATAGATAATTAGGAAAAAATCGGAGTTGGAAGAAAAGAAAGAGTTTTAGGAGTTTTGAAAACTCTAAACATACAAATACACATATATTTCGTCCCTAGCCGACCCTATTGACTTTCTGGAGTTTGAAAGATGAGGGAGAAAGACTTTTGGACGAGGGAATCGAAGAGGAGGAGGCTAGGAACAAGAAGCTTTTTCACGTTCTTCACATCCAAATCCTAGGATCAAAAGCGCTCAAAAATAGATAATATCTCAAGCAAAACTAAATTAATTCCATCCGTAAATATATCATGATCTCATCTTCAAAAGTCTTATGTTTCCCCCAATTTTCATCATGACGTTTATGAGTATTGCGTGCTCAAAGTTCTGTTAAGAACATGTACCCGACCCAACTTGTTTACCCTAAATCCTTGTCTATACTTGATTTCATGCTCTGGAACTTTTATCATACATGCTACAGGATGTCATGGATCTAATGATACTATTTTCTCCAATTTCTATGCAAGTACTCTTTTCGAATTAAATAGTTTTCCATCACTGTGTTTGATTTTGGGATCATTGTGAAGTACCTTGTTCATAGCATGATCATATCATGTCAGAACTCTAATTACTTCTTACTGTGGATACCCCTGCAAGTCTAGTTTCGTTTAAAGTTGATTTCATGATTTTTCATCATGTATACGAATTTATATGAATTTTTAAAGAGCCATGTGTCAAGCCCTTGGAGGACTGGACCGCAACCCAAGGTGACCCAATTCACCTTTTGGATTCGGCCAGGACCTCTGAGACCATGACGGCCCGATAGCTTGCGTTCTCAGCTTGGTCGCGACACAGGTGCGCGTCGCGATATGAACGTGATGGCGTATTGCGTCGCGTTTTCCCCCGTCCTGTTCCGATTGGCCTTAACGCGACAGACCCCGACGTCACGTTCATGGCCTGATTGCATGGTCGCGACAAGTCACCCCGTCGCGATTCAGTGCATCAACTAATTGGTCTGACCAGGTTCCTATGAACACGACAGGTTTAACCATCGCGATTTGAACACGACAGGGTCCCCCGTCACGATTTTACTGTGAATTCCAAAATCCTAATTTTCTTGTAAACCTTAGAAATCATGCTTTATAATCATGGTTTAACCTCTGTAAATGTAATGTTATGAACAATAACGACAATGTTAATGTATTCTAATAATATTCACATGATTTATTAATTAAAAGAAGTGTGCACAACTCTCATGTACTATCATTGATTCTCTCTCACATGCACACACCAAACGTGAATTTTTATCATGAGACTTTACAGAAATTACTCAATAATATATATGGTAATTAAGTGAAATTATTCATGTAAATTTCTCTATTATTTTAAAAGGACGTGTCTTCGTTTTATTCGTATGATTTTATACCGTTATCACGTCCCTCTACCTCGAGCACTCAAGGCATGACGGACAAACATTTCTATACACACTTTATCTTGGCTTAGACGACCTCTCCATTTGGAATACTCCTGACTGGACCAAGAACTCCTTGTCGATGCCTCCGTAAGACTCCTTAGCTTTGGCGAATGTCCATTGCCGACGAGCAGGTTCTACAATCAATACCCATTTTACCCTTAGGGATCAGCATAATCCAATGGCCTTAGATTGCTCGCTCTTACCTTGAGATCACGTCAGACCTCTGGCCTGTGTTCGTAGCACGGTCATTGGGCGGTTAGTGACTTCCACCAGAATGCCGGCACCCAGTCGTGGGTGTTATGCAACTATTACTATCGTCTGTTTATCGTTGTTTTACGAATATAACTCTTGTTCTTATCTACTTATCTAATCTCTCATCTATTCACGTTCTCTCTATACTCTCATCTATTCTTCAATTACTCTCATCTATTCTTGGTGCTCTATTTGGCCATATAATGATTGTCTAAGATAAAATATGATCAATGTCAGACAACATTATAAAGGGCCTGATCTGGTCCTGAGAGGTGCGCCCAAAAAGTATTAGTACCCATGAGAGTTCAATGATCAGGATGTATGACATAACATCAAAGTACTATACTATCAAAATTAATCTATGACAATCAAAATACTATGTTCTCTCGGTTGAAAAGAAGATCAACCAACGTGCTATCGTGACTTACGTGCTATTGTGCTATCTCATTATATGGCCAATCTTTAACGTGCTAGTTGTGCTATTTTCTTGTGAAAATATATAACTATTCTTTTGCTATCATGTGATATTACTCTCGTGACTATACTTGATCGTTCTCTCTAGTTATCTTATTTTGCAAGACATTAATCACTTAAAGTATGTCTGTTTACACGAGATATTAAGTCCTACTGAACGTTATCATTCACCTTGCGTTATTTATTTCAAGTGTTTCAGGTAAATCTGATGGGGAATACCACACATATGAGGAAATGGATGAGGAAGTGCAGGAGTGACCTCACATTTCGACAACCAATTCATTTAGTAGCTAGTTAGATAGTTAATATGTTGCTTTATTTGAATAAATTACTTTAGACTCATAGTTTTTGACTCTGAATTAATGGTTGTAATAATAAATTAGTAAAATTATCAATAAAATTCATTAGTTCGGCGTTATTCAAATTTGTGCAATGGTTGGATGTATATTTCTCTCTCTAAATTATTTATTTAACTATTTATACGAGACACTATTAATTGATTATCAAGATTCCGATAGTCGATAAACTTATATATGCTATCTTCGGAGTAACATTTCTTCCTCACCACTCCTCGATAATCAGTTAACTTATGCTACCTCGGAACAACATTCCTTCATCACTCAGAAATGGATAAAGATAATTCATACTACCCCAACTTAACACTCAATATCCCTAATTAGTCTATACCATCTAAACAAATTCGATTACCAGTTAACCCTAATTTACCTCCTCCCCCTCAATCAAGTGGTAAATCTATTACTAACGTGGCTAATAAGGAGTGGGGTGCATAATAATGTGATGGCTGTGGACCTCATCTGTGTATGCTCAGATTAGACACATAAGATCTGTATTGTGTAGATAAGTATATATTGTGTGGATCCATCTCAAACACATATCAGCAAAATCTATGTTGACATTGACATTTGTAAATTCTCCTCATATATATCTAGAACGGATCGATGTGTGCAAGAAATACTTCTCATTTTTAAACTTGAGAATGGGCATCCGGTCATATCGGAGCTAGATATGGATGTCATTTACCTACATCAATCTTGTGGTTTACGAAAACTAAGATACTTTGGACAAGAGATTTATTTGAACAAAAAAACCTCAAATTAGTTTTTTTTAAATCTTAAACAACATGTTACCAGTCATTTAACATGGAAGTATAGAGGTAGTGGCAGGGAGAACCATACATTGATCTAGGACCACCCCATATCGCCATGAGAAGAAACGAAGGGACAAAAATCAAAGGAGAAAAGAGAAATCTATTGTAGACTTTGTATATCACACAGGAACGTCGACAGTGGCGGATCCAGAAATTTAATTTAGTGGGTTCACTCTTAAGATTAGGGTACACCTATAGATTTTATTTTATAATCCAGTGGGGTCACTCCTATTGAAATTTTTTTCAACAATATTAATTTAATAGAAAATTCTAAAAGTTTTGAGAATCTAATTTTGAGAATCCAGTGAAGTCACGTGACCCCACTGAACCTTATCTAGATCCGCTCCTGAACGTCGATTATAGATGTTAGATATTGTTGGTGACGGACTGATGGGGATATGCACACCCACAAGTAGACGATTTGCCCGGGAGGAGCTCGATTCCCTTTTATGTAGGGAAAACATGGATGGACTAAAGTCACTAAACCTCCCATATATGAAATAAGTCCCTTATTACCATATTCCTCTTTGGTTTGGATTGCTTAATCCTCTCTTAACTCAAATATATAACCAAGCTCTGATCAACTTATCCAGGATATAGGACCCTGCCATGTGATGTCTGATTGTTAAAATAAGTTTAATTACTATCTTAAGTTATCTTATTTAAGATCACAAGAAAAGAAAGTAAAATTTTTTTTTACGGTTTTTCCTTATATCCTATCCTTGTATAAAGATGCCCTGAAACTCGAATTATAATGCATTTTGATTGGAATTATTGTCGTTATTAAAAGTTTCAATAATGGTGGTGGCATGCCTGTGGGTTTTACTCCAACAAGTCTTGCAATTGGGTGCTTGAATGTTGGGAGTCTTATATATTTTTGTTTAATTATTTCGCATTTCCTAATATTATGTGACAGATTTTAAAACTTGAGAAATGCTTCTTATAGATACATGTTGGAGATAGAAGTGAGTGCTATTCATCTAATGTACATATAAGTGGAGTCTATCAATCATCACATCAATATAGATTTCATTCACATATATTTAGATAGACAATATTCATCTTCCCTAATATGTGTAAGAAATTATTTTCTTAAAATTTTATAAACAAGAATAATAAATTTAATATTAATATTGAGGGACGATGAGATATACTTGAACAGTAGACCTAGAGTACTATATATGTCTCTTCAAAAAAAAAAAAAGAGCTTTAAATATTAGAGTTATGAAGATATAGCCAGAGATGTATGGTGTGGATCCTGCAAGAAACAAAAAGTGTAAGGAGGCTCTTATGTTGGAATCAAGAACGTGACTTGTAAGCATTTGAGGGGTTTGGAGGTAGGAGACGAGGCACCTAATTTTGGAGGGTTTGATCCCTTTATATAGATGCAGACTGTGACGGTTCTTTTGAGAGCGGCAATATACAATCTAAATGATGAAAAATTTTAAATTTTGATTCCAACCATGTCCTGTAAATTGTAATCTATCCACGTGATCTTTGGCTGGATAGATCTGCGTATTGATGAACAACTGTTCAGTAGGATCTTTCACCGTGCATGGAAACCGAGGACCCTGTTCAACCACACGGAATGCAGGATCATATGGAAGAGATCATACCTCGCCGGCCGCTGGTTCCAGAGGAAGTGCTTCCTCACCTCCCTTACCCCCGCCTGCAGCGACAGGAACTTCTTCCTGGGTATCCCCGCCAGCACCTCCCTCAATCTCGGCACCTCCGCCTCCGCCAGCACCACCGCGAACGCCTCCCAGTCGAGCACCTCGAAGAAGGGCGGCACGAAGCCGTCGGCGATGATCACCGGGATGCAGCCGTGGACGATGGCCTCCACCACCCTGGGGCTGTTCACCTCGTACCCCCTCGGGCAGATGCAGTACCTGCTGCTCCTCATGTACTGCACGTACGCCGCCGCCGTCTTCCTCTTCCTCCTCCTCCCCCCGGCGGCGGCGGCGGCGCCGCCGCCGCTGCGCGGCAGTGGGCCGGAGATCTTCATGTCGGGGTGCTTGTTCTCCCAGTGCTGCAGCAGGATCGGGCGGATGTACCCGTGCATCTGCCCGGCGAAGAAGGCGAGGAAAGGGCGCTTCTTGGACGGCCTCCCTCCGAGGTACCGCTGGGGGTCCTTCCCGGCGCCGAACGGCACATTGGTCTCCGGGAGTGAGACGTCCTTGCCCAGCTCGAATCCCTCCGTGAGGTCGGCGTTGCAGAGGGCCCTGATGGTGTTCCCCATCGCCTTTGCCGTTTCGTCCGCCGCCTAATACCAGATGAATGCTTAAGCCGGATCAGAGTGAGCAGGTTAAAGGGGAAGACCATGCAGAACGTACCCAGTCGTGGCAGGCGGCCAGGAAGTGGTCGGCGCCGCCGGTCCTGTTCCAGAAGGGGTACTTCCTTGCGATGGTGCCCACGTAGCTCCTCAGGTATTCGACCAGGTTCCGGTGGCCGTGCGAACCAGGGACGTAGAGCTCGAAGCGCAGGCGGCTGGAGCTGAAGGGCATGTAGAAGAGGTTGGCCTGGCCGGGATCGTCCACGACGAAGCGCCTGCTGGACTCCATTTGCTTCATGAACCACCCCTCGGAGGCGTAGATCCCTCCGAGGGGCGGCTGGTGGAACACGGGCGGCTCCCCCTCCTTGTAGACGTACACCTTTAGCATCTTCTCCATCAGCTCGTAGCTCCTGCGCAGTGTGATGTCACAACTTTTTGTATCAGATCAAATAGTATAATTTGACCCCAAATCCAGTTTGATCCGGGTGAGGCAACAATCACAACCTTTTGATCAAATGAAACAAAAGTAATATTCATTAAAACTTCATAACCTAACCCAACTTGACATGATTTATATATGCTTGCACACCTACAGAACCCACCATCTAACATATGTCTTCCTCATGTTGTACCCGTATCATACATTGCAAATCTAAAGTTTGAAACACATTGCCCATGACAGGTAAGTGATGATAGAGGAAGAAAAATGTTTTGAACAATGTTGTCAGAGGCCGAATCTGCCATACAGAATAGCAAAAAGCCCCCCCAAAAAATATTTAGATTTCACATCACTACAAGCTACTAGTGGCTTAATTGGTTAAGACTCTCCCCTGCACATTAAGATGTGCAGACTGCAGAGTCCAAGTCTTACGGGACCCAAGATTAAAGAGGAGGTTTGTACAAGAACAAAACAGCTAGCTTCCGGGTTATGTTTCACATGGAGAGATGCACACCAAACCTAGAAAACCAAAACATGCTCTGGGTGGGTTGTTCCTGGAAAAGTAATCAAAATTAAGACAGAAGCAGACATGAACAGCATGTAACATGCACAGCATCGAGTCGAGTACACTCACCTTTTGAACATGGAAACATTACGGAAGAGAGGTGAATAGAGCTCTGTGTCGTTCTCCACAGTGGGAGCATCCAGAATCTGCCTCTTGGCTTCCAAGATTTGCCCATCAATTGGTGAAGACCATCTGGGTACCTGCAACATGTTCGGGAAGATCAAGAAAATCTCAAGGCCATTCCTCCATGAACCAACTACAGAGCACAGGGGACGTTCGCCACGTTGAGCTCAATCCATACCATCGAGCAATTAGAGGAACGCCAATTCTCCAGCAACTTCTGATACATCTCTGATCCTGTCGCTGCACTCTTTCCCTTCTCCACTGCGTGGTCCGTTGCCGGCCTGCAGTCTGGCACCGCCACACCGCTCGGCAATGGCTTCTTCTCCCCACTCTTGGGAGCTACTTCATCTGTTCCCTTCTGCACTTCTCCTGATGAAGAGATATTGGCCACGATATCCACAGCAGAAGCGTCTGATTCGTTGCTCTGTTTATCTTGTGTTTTCTTGTCGATTTCAGCGATCACTGGATGGGATTCATAAGAAGGGGCCAGAGAACTGTTTGCCGTGCCATCTCTGCTTGATGCGGGTTTAAAACCCATGTCTGCAGAGGAGCTGTTTCCCGCACCAGCTGGTTCTTCTTCGGGGGTTGTGTGCCCACCATGCGGGTCCTTCGCCTTCCTAATCCTAGCACCAATATCGCCAAGCTCAACTGGGGACTCATCATCTTCTACGCTTTCCCCTCCATCTAGATCAACATCATCTGGGTCCTCGTCTGCTTCACCCATCTCACTGCGACGCCCATCTCCGGCGCCTGCAGCAGGGGGCTGCCCCCTGTTCTGCTCCTCCTGGATCGGGGTCGCAGAGTTCTTTGGTCGATCATGGGGTGTGGCGACCTCCCCAAGCTCGGGGGATGCAGGTAGAAAGAACGGCGACGAGTCACCTCCGGGGGTGAAGGTGAAGCCCTGAAAGCTCAACGCAGCATAGGTTACCAAGACAAGCCCTACGACCAGCACTCTAATTCCAGAGCTCGTACATAGCTTCTGAGGCTGAGCAGTGTTCTTCTGAAACGCAAACATGGTTCAGGAAGGTGATGAACAGAGGCGCATGATCAGGTCGTTCCCCGGATGGTAATCTTCGACAGGAGGGAAAACAGAAGCTTTGGATTAACCACAGAATTCAAACACAACCCATGAACACGAACACGGGCATCTGCCGCCGAACCACGCCCAACCCAGGAACCCCCGAGGAGAAGAAATCCGTGGAGAGCAAGCGTGCGGCGGGAGCGGGAGGACCATACGGAGGAGAGGAGCCTTCTATCGGCATCAGCACCTGTACCAGGGAGGAATAGGAGCGAAGCAGGTAAGGGGCAGAGGAGAGAATTGGAGCACGAACGCAGAGAGGTGTCAGATGAATGCTGTGGAGGTGAGCAACCAGACTCCTTTGCAGTTTGGTGTTTGGCGAGAGCTTGCAGGTGTTTGGCGTGTCTTCTCTTCCTCGGCCGCCTTCGTCAACAATGGCGAGCTCGGCCAGAACATACATTCGATGCCGGAACTTGACGACGATTGCCCACGGTTTCAGACCAAAATTACATAGTTTTTTTTAAGAAGTGGTGTATATATATTACTTCACTTTAATAAGTACAATTTTCTCACATCTAAATGTATATTTGGACAAATATATTAATCCACCTCAGTCACTTTTTTTTTTAATTTTAGAGTCTAACTATTTATTGTAGCACCCAAATTTTTATTTTTACTTGACTCCTCAAACTTAGCTCATTACATCACATCACCTCAAAAATAATACCAAAAAAATTTTTAGTACCAAAATAGAAACTTAAGCATCAAAAAAAAAGTTAAGTTCCAAAACACACAAAAAAAAGTGACACGGTGTGAGTTTTTGAGCCACGTAAGATTGATCAATAGGTGTCTCGAAGTACACTTAGACATAGCAAAATTAGATTTCTCAAAGTTCATTAACATTTTGAAAATAAAATTATTTATAAAGAATTGTAAAGACTAAAAAATAATAAAAAAATTACATTTTATTTTTTTAGGTGGGGATTTTAAGAGTTCATGGCCATCTTGCACAAGTTATATTTTATTTTTTCGGGTGGGGGTGGGTTTCAAAGGGTCGGATGGTAGTCTCGTGGTTCCAACGGTCAACCGGGGGGGGGGGGGGTTTCCGTCATAGAGTCCTTATTGGGCCGCCAAGTAAGTGGAAACGGACGCGCCCACTAACAGACGCCCTCCGTTTTG
This sequence comes from Colocasia esculenta, assembly GCA_014218235.1. Lineage (NCBI taxonomy): Eukaryota > Viridiplantae > Streptophyta > Magnoliopsida > Alismatales > Araceae > Colocasia > Colocasia esculenta. The sequence continues at coordinate 99,561,160 of CM024764.1, read as the reverse complement.
AGATATTGACAAGAGAGAGGACAAGGGCGGCTCATGCTCGGAGACGTGCTCTAATGGGGTTTAAAAATCGACGGCCCACCAACCGATGTGGGCCCACTTCTTCAATGAGAGAGATGTTAAAAAGTTTCAATGAAGGGGTGTTTAATGTTTTGGTGCTGTTTGGAGGCACATCGATCATTAAATAGGTTTTACGTTTATCTTAAACTTATTTTATAGTGTAACCTTAATTTAGATAATTAAATAGAAAATTATCATAAATTCACTTAAGTTTATCACTTAACTCAGAATTCCTCCATAAACACGTTTTCTGTATAAACCCAGCTGCGTGAGTCGGTTTATGGTGAATACTGTTTCTACAAACAAGATTTGACATAAACTTATTCATGATTAAGAAGAACTCTAAACATGAGTTAATAGGAAATATATTTACAATAAACATATTTGTTATAAAAGTGTTTTTTATAAATTATATCCAAACATATCCTAAGAGGCTGTTCGCGAGGGATCAAGTGTCGTACGGCCAAATCAAGTCCTAGATGGGAAGGGGTATTAGTTCTTCTGTTCTTGTCCTAACTGTTAAAGACAGCAACAAGACAACTATTTCTTAAAAATCTATTTATCTCATCTAATTTTCTCTCTAACCAAGATTTCATTATCGCATGTAGGTAGAGTGATGCTGTCCGGTCTTTGTACTGCCCCTCTCTCCTCTTATATTATGTACTTTATTTCCTATTATTTAATAGATGGAGTTATAAGCTCCGCCCCTTTGACAATTTTTTTGATGATGTCCGTACACTTTTACAAACCTTGTTCTTTGGTTGTTGGGATAGATGTGACAATGGAGTGGGGTTGGGTTTGGGACAAGTCTGTCCATAATAAATCTAATCAATATTACTTGATCGATTGGGTGTTTTTTGATAATATTTATTGAAAATAGTTAAAATTTAATTCATCGTCTAATCGCTAAATATGAAATTTAAAGAGTACTTAAATATATTAAGACTTTAAAAAAGAGTTATTTGATAATTAACTTAAATAATATTTGAAGAGAATGAGATTCGAGCAGTGACTACAGACGACATTAATTTAGTTGCTGCATGGGAGAACGATAGGTGATCAACATCTTGATTGGTGACCAACGACAATGGCCAACAATTAGCGGTCAATGTGATTGGCAGCCAACAACATTGGCGACAAGCAGTCGGTGCTCGGCGGTCGATGCTCGACGGTCGGTGCCTTGCTGTCGACGATCGGCGGCTGGCGCTCGATGTTTGACACCCGACGCTTGTTTGTCGGCGGTCAGCATTGACGCCTGACAATTGGTGTTCAGCGATCAACGGTAGGCGATCGGACGTTAGCAATCGACAGTCAATGCTAGACAATCGACAGTTGGCGACCGGTGATCGACCAGTGCCTGATGGTCGATGCCCATTGGTTGACAATCAACAATTAGTAGTTGGCGCGTGGCAGCAGGCACCAGGCGCCAACTATCAGGCACCGGGTGTCGACCACTAGGCACCAGCCACCGACTATTGGGATCCAACTGTCGATCGTCGAGCATCGGTTGCCGATCATCGGGCACTGACCGTCGACTGTCGACTATTAGGAGCCTCACATACGTGGAAAAAAAAAGTGACATGTATTTCATTTTTTAATAGAAAAATTATGAAAATAGACGTAAATTTAAATATTTTATTAAAGAGTTTGAAAATATAATGTTTTACCATTTTAGACCTTAGATATCTATTAAATATTATTAAACACATATTTCATATGAGATTCTTTTTTATAATAAAATTGAGGTGATTTGGGAAAATAATCTTAGCACATATAAAGAGTACAATACTTGTCGAGGGCGGGCTCTCGTCTAATAATAATTTTTTTATATATAATCCATCTCAATTTTATTGAAAATAAAAATTTTATAATAAATATTTCTCATAATCCAAAATAATAAATCAGACCCAACTTGACGCAAGTTTGGATCAAATTTTCTATCCTATCCTTACCTAAGATCTTATAGAAAGTCTGAACTACATCTGAAGTTGACCCACTTTATCGTGGAGAAGAGGAAAGGGAAGGTTCTCGGTTGTTTTCTAACGCGAAATTTAACTACTACTCTTCATGGATTAGGATAGAAGAACCGGGGGTTGGGGTTTAATGGTTGCAAAATAATGTTTATTTGGGCCACTCCAAAATTAGAGCGAAACTTAAAATCTCAAGTGGGCAATAAGACCCATCTAAGGCATGTTGAACTTGATTTTGTGGGCATGCACAACAATTGATAGGGCCTTGTTGTATCCTTTTATCTTCGATAATTATTTTTTACTTGGTGGATTGGGTAGAAAAATAGACATGATTTGCTCGGACACGATTTGATTGGTCGACGTCTAAACCCCATGCGTACTCGATAGATATGGGATCCAATTGTCGGCACCAAATATGTCAACTCATTTTTTTACTCGGTCGATGGGATAGAAGATATTTCTCTTCATCCTTCTATATCGCAGTTTTAGGAGGCCTTAGCTCTTTGATAACCCTGTCAAGATGCCACAAAGACTTAAAAGTTCATCCTTTTACAACATATATGATAGCTAGTCTCAGCCTAATAAATTTGGGCTACAACAAACTTGTTCTATACTTACGGTAATAAATCGTAAGTGTAACTCATAAAATCGTAACAAATATATTTTACTTATGGAATGTCTTACGGTTGTAAACCGTAAATAAATCTTAGGCATAACAACCATTGATGTAGCTTACTTACGGTTTAAAAACCGTAACTATAGCATGATCTATACCATTGGTCAAATAACCGTAAGTGTAGATCCGTAAGTAATGAGAAACTTTATTACATGGTTTTAGAACACCTACGCTTTTAAGCTGTAACTACTTAACTAATTACATTTACTAGACTTTTTGACTTTGAAAGTAGTATCTATAATGATCTCTACGATAAACTACAAATCTTGTATACCATATATTGTGCTCATTCACCTACACCAATTAGCCATTCAATCACAAGAGAAAAGAAACATCTGTCACATAATTCCTGTCATATAATGCTATTTTTTCATCAATCCATTCAACTGCACATCACATTTGTACTTCAAAAGTCACAAAAATATATTGATAGACATGAACATATAAATTTATTCATCCACAAACTACATCCTTCGATCGCATATTCATAAAAAAGGGTACAATATATAACCAATAATGTACTAATCTGTCTAAACTTTGAATATCATTAACATATGTGAAATCCCTGCTTCATGACAGCAATCCATTAAGCATTCTCTATTAAGCATCTTGAACCTGTGAAAAAAAATGTTCAAAAAATATTATTTGAACATGTACATATTGAAGGTGAAATCAAAAAGTATATTCATATACACTTACATAATTTTTTAACCATACAACATGACTACCCACAACATCTTGGATCTTTTTTCTTTCTACATCTTTAATAAATAATGGTGCATCTGGTTTGATTGCCAAGAAAATAGAAACCTCGTAAAATGCATCTCCTCCCATCACCACTCTCTCCTTATCTTCACTCATCAATATGCCACTTGCAACCTCTTCTCCTCCCACATCTAACAATTTCACTCGTTTATCTTGAACCTGTGAAGTATTAAAAAAATAAGAGAAAATTGAACAATTGCACACTTCTTGATAACATAAAATGCATATGAAAGAAGAGAATATACCTGCACTTGATTTGGTTCTAATATTTTAGGAGATGGGTGAACACTTCTTGATAACTCTTTATTGTAGCACCCAAATTTTTATTTTTACTTGACGCCCCAAACTTAGCTCATTACATCACATCACCTAAAAAATAATACCAAAAAAAAAATAGTACCAAAATAGAAACTTAAGCATCAAAATAAAAAGTTAAGTTCCAAAACACAAAAAAATGACACGGTGTGAGTCTTTGAGCCACGTAAGATGGATCAATAGGTGTCTCGAAGTACACTTAGACATAGCAAAATTAGACATCTTAAAGTACATTAAATTTTTAAAATAAAATTATTTATAAAGAATTGTGAAGACTAAAAAAAATAAAAATATTTTACATTTTATTTTTTTAGGTGGGAATTTTAAGAGTTCAATAGTTGGCCATCTTGCATAGGTTATATTTTATTTTTTCGGGTGGGGGTTTCAAAGGGTCGTAGTCTCGTGGTTCCGATGGTCAACCGGGGCGTTTCCGTCATATAACTCTTATTGGGCCGCCAAGCAAGTGGAAACGGACGCACCCACTAACAGACGCCTCCGTTTTGAGATATTGACAACAGAGAGGACATGGGCGTCTCATGCTTGGACACGTGCTCTAATGGGGCTTAAAAATCGACGGCCCACCAGCCGATGTGGGCCCACTTCAATGAGAGAGATGTTAAAAAGTTTCGATGAAGGGGTGTTTAATGTTTTGGCGCCGTTTGGAGGCACATCATTAAATAGGTTTTAGGTTTATCTTAAACTTATTTTATAGTGTAACCTTAATTGATATAATTAAATAAAAAATTATCATAAATTCACTTTAAGTTTATAATATTACTCAGAATTCCTCCATAAACACGTTTTCTGTATAAACCCAGCTGCGTGAGTCGGTTTATGGTGAATAGTACTGTTTCTGCAAACAAGATTTGACATGAACTTATTCATGATTAAGAAAAACTCCAAACATAGAGTTAATATAAAATATATTTACAATAAACATATTTTTCATAAAACTGTTTATAACAAATATATTCATGTTTTTTTTTAATTACATCCAAACATATCCTATAAGAGGTTGTTCGCGAGGGATCAAGTGTCGTACGGCCAAATCAAGTCGTAGATGGGAACTGCTCTCTAACCAAGATTTCATTATCGCATGTAGGTAGAGTAGGTAGAGTGATGCTGTCCGTTCTTTGTACTGCCCCTCTCTCCTCTTATACTCTGTACTTTATTTCCTATTGTTTCTATGTAATAATATTATCTAATAGATGGAGCTATAAGCTCCGCTCCTTTGAAAAAAAATAAAATAAAAGATAACGTCCGTACACTTTTACAAACCTTGTTCTTTGGTTGTTGGGATAGATGTGACAATGGAGTGGGGTTGGGTTTGGGACAAGTCTGTCCATAATAAATCTAATCAATATTACTTGATCTTAATCTAACTTGTGGTGGATTAGATGAGGTTAGAGAAATACTTAGGTGACTTTTGATAATATTTATTTAAAATGGTTAAAATCTAATTCATCATATAATCTCTAAATATGAAATTTAAAAAGTACTTAAATATATTAAGACTTTAAAAAAGAGTTATTTGATAACTAACTTAAATTTACATTTGAAGAGACTGAGATGTGTCTAGTGATTATAGACGACATTTGGTTGCTGCAAGGGAGAGCGGTTGATGATCAACACCTTGATTGGTGATCGGCGACAACGGCCAACAATTAGCTGTCGATGTGATTGGTAGCCAACAGTATTGGCGACAGGTAGTCGTCGTCCGGTGGCAGGCGATCGGTGTCCGACGGTCATCACCTTGCTGTCGGCGATCGGTGCTCGGTGTTTGGCACCCGATGCCCAATTGTTGGCGATCGAAAATAGTCGGCGGTCGATGGTCAGTGTCTGACACTCGACGGTCGGTGGTTGGAAATCAGTAGTCGATGGTTTGTGTCAGACAGTCAACGGTTGGCGGTCGGTGGTCTACCAACGTCCGATGATTGACGCTCATTGGTCGACAGTCGGTGGTCGACAATCGATAGTTGGCCCTTGGCAACGGGCAACTGACGCCAACTATCGGGTATCGGGTGCCGACCGCTGGGCTCCGGCCACCGATTGCTGGGTTTTGATCGCTGACCATTGAACATCGATTGCTAACTGTCGGACATCAACCGCCAACCGTCGGGAGCCTCACATATGTGAAAAAAAAGTAACATATCTTTCATTTTTTAAGAGAAAAATTATGAAAATAGATGTAAATTTATATATGCTTTTAAAGAGTTTGATAATAAAATGTTTTACCATTTTAGACATTAGATATCTATTAAGTATTATTAAACGTATATTTAATATGAGATTCTTTTTTATAATAAAATTGAGGTGAATTGGGAAAATAATCTTAGCACATATAAAGAGTACAGTACTTGTCGAGGGCGGACTCTCGTCTAATAATTTTTTTTATATAATCCATCTCAATTTTATTGAAAATAAAAAATTTATAATAAATATTTCTCATAATCCAAAGTAATAAATCAGACCCAACTTGACTCAAGTTTGGATCAAAATTTCTATCCTATCCTTACCTGATCTTATAGAAAGTTTGAACTACATCTGAAGTTGACCCACTTTATCGTGGAGAAGAGTTTAGGGTCACCCAAGCAGGCACATACACCTATTACAAAGTTGGGAAAGGGAAGGTTCTCGGTTGTTTTCTAACGCGAAAGTTAACTACTACTCTTCATGGATTAGGATAGAAGAACCGGGGGGTTGGGGTTTGATGGGCGCAAAATAATGTTTATTTGGGCCAGTCCAAAATTAGAACCAAACTTAAAATCCCAAGTGGGCAATAAGACCCATCTAAGGCATGTTGAACTTGATTTGGTGGGCATGCACAACAATTGATAGGGCCGTGTTGTATCCTTTCATCTTCAAAAATTATTTTTACTTGGTGGATTGGGTAGAAAAATAGACACGATTTGACGATTTGATTGGTCGACGTTTGGATCTCATGTGTACTCGATAGATATGAGATCCGATTGTCGGCACCAAACATGTCAACTCAATTTTTTTACTCGGTGGACGAGATAGAAGACATTTCTCTTCATCCCTCTATATCGCAGCTTTAGGAGGCCTTAGATCTTTGATAACCCTGTCAAGATGCCACAAAGACTTAAAAGTTCACCCTTTTACAACATATATGATAGCTAGGCTCAGCCTAATAAATTTGGGCTTAGGTCCAATAACACCATGAGTAAAAAAACAAGAAGAAAGTCAAATTGAAATTTCAATCTTATATCGACCATCATATTTCTCCAATGGCTGCGACGATTTTTAAGAGAAAACCAAAGAATATAAGTGGGGAAGGTTAAGAACATGTGTCAACATCTTACCCTCATCACTTTTTTACTTTCTCTCTCCTTTTTTTAGATTTTTTTTTTCTTCTCAAAACTTAAAATGACTTAGAACATAGATTTTTCTCTAGAATCTCTTTTTGAGCTAACTCTTTTCTCTTTTAAATTTGAATTACTTGTCCATACAATAAGAATAACTTCTCTAAAAAAAACAAAACAAAACAAGTCACTATTAGGAGGAGTAATACTTGATATTGTGCGCGCAAATTTGACATTCATTAGGTGTCTGTCCCATCACCTTAACTAGGTGACCAATGACAATGAAATTTGAGCGCACACCACCACTTAATGATGTGTACCAAATATTACTCCTACTCGAAGACCCAAGCTAGAGCCCCTCGAGTTCGGCCCATTACAAGCACCATGAGATCAACATACACCAGACCTCACAAAACCATCTCCTTTAATCCCCACTTCCTCCTCTTAGAAATAGCTCCCCCTTGGATGTGGCATCCTTGCTCAAGGAGAAGCTCTCCATCACATACCCATCTACATAAGTACCAAAAACCTAGCAGATAAGGGGTATCATGAGCGACCAAGGCATCACACACGTACACACCCACATGTGTCCACACCCATTCAGAGCAGATAAGGGGTAACAACAGCAGCACCCACCCAGGCCTCCAACAGCAACTGATCAGAGAGGAGCTCAGAGTACGTAACACACCAGACTCCTCTCTCCTACTCCCTTGCTCGCTCACTCTTCCAATGGGCACTCTTCAGTTCAGCAATCTCTCCCGCTTCTGCTCACCACCCTCCCCTCCCTCCAGCCCCAGCACAGTCCCCAGAGTTCAGATCAGGCTCCCCTCACCACTGAACCAGGCAAGCTTGCCCCACGTGGGGAGGATCAGAGCTGCCGAGGCGGTCACCGAGAAAGCCGCCGCCGTCACCAGCGAGCCGGAGGTTGCGACGCCGGCGGAGCCCCCGTCCGTCGACTTCGCGTTCGTCAGTGTAAGTTAATTCGCCCAGCTGATCAGTTCTCTCTTCAGTTGAATTGTGACAGTAGTGGTAGTAGTAGTAGTAGTAGAGCTCCAATAAGCTTCCATTAATGGCCGCAATGACGATGCCTGCAGTCCAGGCTGCTGCCGGATGGGTCTCCAGACATCCAGATAAGATCAGCCTGCGGGGGGCAGAAGCTGAGGGACATAATGCTGGACGGCCACATCGATCTCTACGGACCCTACGTAAGATCTCAGAGCTTTCTGGCAAACTGCTGCTTGCTTAACCTGTCAGGGGAGAGGTCTTTGCCTGGATGCATGGGTCTGAACTGGGGTGCCCCTTTCCTCTGAACTGTAGGCGAGGCCTCTGCTCAACTGCGGCGGTGGAGGCACCTGCGGGACCTGCCTTGTGGAGGTGCTCTCTCCTAATCGCTCAGCTACATCTGATTAGCAAACATACATGTTCAAATCTGAGAAAAAAATGACACCTCTCCACCTTCAAAGCAGTCGGCTCTGAACTCACTTCAGCTCAGTGTTGAGCACTGGAAAAAAAAGACCCAAAAAAAAAACTTTGTTCGTGTCGACTGCAGCTTGCTAGTGTTTATTTGTATCCTTCAAGTTCTAATGTCTGAACTTTTCAGACAGATAGCTGAGAGATGATACTTTGTTATCCTTCCCTTTCCGAAATCCTGAGGCAAATGAAATTACAGGTCATTGAAGGCAAGGAGCTGCTAAGTCCTCGGACGGATAAGGAGAAGGAAGCTCTCAAGAAGGTTTATATGAACTATTCCTTCTGCTCTTAATCCGTTCATCCATTTTCCAAAAAAAAAAAAAATTGTTTTTTTCCATCAATTGGTAATCAGCTAATTTATAAGTTTTGCCCTCATTCTTGAACTGCAGAAACCCAAGACATGGAGGCTGGCATGCCAAACAGTGGTGGGCACACAGGAGTCCAGAGGCCAGGTGGGAATACTCATAGTTTTAAGTATAAAAAAAAAAATCATAAGAGGAAAGTTTCAGCACAAATTAATAGCATCCACTCAATTGCCATATACCCAGTTTGATCTGAACAAGCATATTAATTTGAGGAGCATATGTATCCATGCACAAAGATGATATCTGCTTTTTTGCATTTTTTGTGGGTAATAAATATAATTTGCAGCAAACCCTTCTTTTCTTGTGTGTGTTCTAATGTTCTCTCTCCAACCCTCTCTCTGTGTCAGGTTGTCATCCAACAGTTGCCAGAATGGAAAGCACATGATTGGGGGAAATGAGGGATACATACATATGTGGAGTGCTGTGGCATCTTGTTGTTTGATCAATGTTTCATCACTAGCTACCTCACATTAATGCAAACACTGTGAGAGAGTTATAGAATCAGATGAACTGCAAGTATTCTGCAGTGGTTCCTAGAAGCCACATTTGCTTCTTTCTTCATCATTCCCACTCTCAACAGGTGTTCTTGGTCTCTTTTTGTTTTTCTCAATAAAAAAGAGAGAGAAGTTGAATAGAAAATCAGAGGATCTCCCTTGTGCTATTATGCTTCCCACTTTAAACATTGTACCAAAATGGATAAAAAAACAGATCAAAAGTTCTTGTTGTGAGCTAGTATTCAAAAATCTCCTTCATGCACACATCTAGAGGCATGCAGACACAAAAAAAAAGGTGCAAAGAGCATAATATGGGCATGGTCTTGCCCTCATTCTTCTGTCCAAATTCTAAAGCTGGGTTCTGAAGTTTTGGTTGCACTATATGTGTAGTGCTGTAGCATCCTGTTGTTTGATCAATGTTTCATCAGTACCTCACATTAATATAAACACTATCAGAAAGTTATAGAATTAGATGAACTACAAGTATTCTGCAGTGGTTCCTAGAACCCATATTTGCTTCTTTCCTCGTCATTCCCACTCTCAACAGGTGTTCTTGTTCTCTCATTTTTCTCAAAAAAGAGACATATTGAATAGATCAGAAGATTCCTTGTGCTATTAGGCCTCCCTTTTTTAAACATGGTACCAAAAAGGAAGGGTTGGGGGGGGGGGGGGGGGGGGGAGAGATCAAAAGTCCATGCTGTGGGTTCTAAGTATTAAGAAATCTCCTTCATGCACACATTTAGAGGCATGCAGACAGAGAAGAAAAAAATTTAGGTGCAAAGAGCACCATATGGACGTGGTCTTTCCCTCGTTCTTCTATCCAAATTCTGCTGGCTTCTAAGTATTATATGAAGTGTTGGTTGCACTGATGTGGAAAGGTGAGTTCCATGAAGAGAATATTTGTGTGATTAGGAGAAATAATGCTTTAAGATTATAAGGGCTGTATAAGACATATATATATATATATATATATATATAGAGAGAGAGAGAGAGAGAGAGAGAGAATATTTGTGTGATCAGGAGAAATAATGCTTTAAGATTATACGGGCTGTATAAGACCCTTAAGATTATAAGGGCAGTATATATATATATCTATATATATATAATATTTAGAGTATTTAAAAATTTTGAATATCTCAAATATTCTCTTTAACTTTTTTTAATAATTATCTTAACATAAAAGATTTTTTTCCTGTTGGTTGCAATACTTTTTAGATTTACATATGATTATTAATTCTTGGTCCAAAAATTAGTTCCATTATTGGAAACTAAATTCTTAATAGGGTTGATGTTTATAAAGAGCACTAAGACATAGATCTGCATTTATTTATTGATCAAATTCCTTCTCTTTTATATCAGAAAATATTGGGATTTAAATATGAGATCTCTTTTTTTAAGACAAGATGCAAAAATGACATCCGAAAATTGATGATCAGTCTGTCCCCATGCAATTTTAATTAATTGTATATATATACATATTTTGATGATTAACAAAACCAAACAAGAATTTATCAATTATATCTGCTGAATATTTCATCAGTCTTAAGTACAGGAAAAATTACCAAAGTCAAACAAGCCAATAAAGGTATGCATTACTGCTCTGAAGCTTTAATCTTTTCAACATGAGATTTCTCTAAATCCATATCGATTTCTGTTGAAGTTCATAACGATTCTCTTATAAGACTGAAAAGTCATGTTGTTTCAATCAAGTCGATGTCATAACGACTTCATAAGTTATCATAACGATTTCTTTAGAACTCGCAACGACTTGCTTGTTGTAACGACTTCATAAGTGATCATAACGATTTCTTTAGAACTCGCAACGACTTGCTTGTTGTAACGACTTCATAAGTGATCATAACGATTTCTTTGAAACTCGTAACGACTTGCTAGCCACAACGATTTCTTTAGAGTTCATAACGACTTGATAAGTGTTCATGATTCACAACGATTTCTTTAGAGTTCATAACGACTTGATAAATGTTCATGATTCACAACGATTTCTTTAGAGTTCATAACGACTTGATAAGTGTTCATGATTCACAATGATTTCTTTAGGATTCATAACGACTTGCTTTTCGCAATGATTTGTTGAGAGTTTCGTAACGATTTCTGTATCGTCATAACGACTTGCATTTCATAACGATGTGTTAAGTGTTTCACATCGATTTCTTTAGAATCAAAATGACTTGTCATGATTCATAACGATTTCATAAGTTATATAGTCTTCAATTTCATATCTTAATATCTTATTCATCTTAAAGCGTTGACCAGTCAAACTCCACGTAGACATCTCTCTAACGCTTCTGCATTTATGAGATCTGAACGTATCTCTGCATGCATGCAGACTATATCTTCCTTTATCGTGCTTATTCTGATAACGTCCTTCAGACTCAAGCCAGTTGGCATTACTATTTTCTTGACTATTGCTACTGACGTTAACTGATATCAGAGACAGCCTATCTGTCTGCTGTTTGAGCTTGACATCTGTGCAGACCTTTGATGTAGCTTCATGGTACAACGTTAGACAAATAAAAGCCAACGGATCCCTGTGAAGATCTCATCTCATTACGTGCTCAAGTGATCAAAAGACTGTGACAGGAAGCTTCCAAGACTCCAGATGTCATTCAGTCTAACGGCTACTCAAGAGAGTGACAACGATCTCTTCAACGACTAGATTTCAAATTGAAGATATATATATACAAGACAGAAGAATAGAAGATATCATTGAGAGACTATTTTCAAATTCTTCTGAAGAAAATTAAGAGCCAAGATCCTTCACTCCGCTTTTGCTCTTTTGCTCTCTTGCTCTCCTCTAGTTCTTGTGAAAATCTTGAGAGAGCCTGTACAGTTCTGAGAGTGTGAATAGTTCATAATCTCTTAGCTCTCAGTTCTAGTTGCTTCAGATCCTCTCTTATCAAAAGCTGGATCTAGGGGCGTGAAAGTCTTTTTCATTCTTCTCTGTGCTGTTCCCTTCGGGTGTGAAGGAAGACCTGGTGGTATCCAGGGTGTTGCTCCCTTTGGTTGTAAAGGAAGACCTGGTGGCATCCAGGGTGTTGTTCCCTTCGTGTGTGAAGGAAGACCAGCTGAGCTGGGTGTTGTAGCATCCTTAGGGGGACTGTACCCTAGTTAGTGCAATCCTGAGTTGTTGCTCAGGGACTGGACGTAGGACTCCTAAGAAAAGGAAGTCCGAACCAGGATAATCCTTGTGTTGTGTGATTGTCTTCATTGTGTAATTGTTATTTAAACTAACAAGTAACTAACGTAGTTCGAAGATCGTTTGTGTGATTGTTTTTGGTTACAGGTATCTCCTAGATTGAATTTATAAAAACCCATTCACCCCCCCCCCCCTCTGGGCTTGTCAACAGGGCAACAAGTGGTATCAGAGCGAGTCTCTTCGACAAAGAAAGGATCCAACGATCTGAAGAGTAAAGATCCATGGCAGCCCAAGGTAATTTTGAAGGTCAGTCAGTCAACCGACCCCCTCTTTTCGATGGTGAAGATTACCCTTACTGGAAGACCAGAATGGAATACTTCTTACAAGGACACGACTATCAAATTTGGTCCATAGTAGAAGAAGGTGATCTGTTAGTCACAAATGAGAAAGCACAATGGACAGATGATGACAGGAAGAAGATTTCCCTGAATTGCAAAGCAAAGAGTATCCTATGCTGTGCTCTAAGTAAGAAGGAATTCAACAGAGTTTCAGCCTGCAAATCATCAATGGAAATGTGGGAAAAGCTCAGGATTACTTATGAAGGCACAAACAAAGTGAAGGAAACAAGAATTGATATTCTTGTCACTCAATATGAAAGATTTCAGATGCAATCAAGTGAGTCCATAACCCAAATGTTCAGCCGGTTCACTGACATCACAAATGGACTGGCTAGCCTGGGGAAAGTATATGAAATGGGAGATATGGTAAGAAAGATACTTAGATCCTTACCGTCCTCATGGACTCCAAAAGTCACAGCAATAGAAGAAGCTAATGATCTGAAGAGAATGTCTGTAGAAAAACTCATTGGGTCCCTTATGGCCCATGAAATCAATATGGAAAGATTGGGAGAGTCATCTAGCAGAAAGAAGCACTCCAACGCCTTAAAAGCTGAAGAAGATTCACCAGAAGCAAGCTCAGCTGAAAGTGAAAGTAATGCAGACAGCGAAAATGAAGAAGCTATGTTATCCAGAAGGTTACAGCGAATCTTGGCTAAAAAGAAGAAGTCTCAATCTGGTAGAAAGTATTTCAAAAGGAATAATGATTTCAAGAAACCAGATGGAAAAGAAGTAAAGAAAGGAGAACCCATTTGCTACGAATGTAAGAAGCCAGGACACATTAAGACTGAGTGTCCTAAGTTAAAGAAATCAGAATTCAGGAAGAAGGACAGTTCCAAGAAGTTTAGAAAGTTCAAAAAGAAAGCAATGGCAGCAGTATGGGAAAACAGTAGCGACTCAGATAGTGAGTCGAGCTCCTGCAGTGATGAAGAAAAAGCCCACTTGGCTTTCATGGCAAACACTGAAGAAAAGGTAACTTCTGACTCATCTTTTGATTCATGCAATGGTTCAGACTCCGATAGTTTAGAAGAGGCTTTCAATGAACTTTATGAAAAGTATAAAGAAGTAACTAAACTATTAAAAGTAAGTAAGAAAAACATAGTCTGTATAGAAAATACAAACTCAGATCTAAAGTCAGAAAATGAACAATTAGAAAGTCAAATAATTGAACTTAAACGAAGAAATGAACTGTTATGTGAAGACCTAAAAGTTAAAAATGAACAAATAACTAAACTAGAAAAACATGAAAGTACTGATGAATTAAGGAAAGAAATTGAAAACTTAAATGAAGAAAATGATAAACTATCAAGCACACTAGAAAAATTTACAAATGGTAAAAACTCTCTAATATTAAAAGGTGCGAGGAGATCAGGTAAGAAGAAAAATGGATTAGGATATACACCCCCAGATAATGAAGAAACCAAGGTCTATCCTAAAACATATCCAACACCAAAATTTGTACCCGAACAAGATATAGCATACAAAACTGATTTTAAATACATAGAAAAAGTGACTAAGTTATCCTGCTGTAGTCACTGCAATAAATTAGGACATATTAAAACTACATGCCCAACAAGACACAAAAAATGGATATTAAAAGATAAAGTTAATGATACTAACCAATCAGGACCCAAAAGAAGTTGGGTACCTAAAGCTTGATGTCTTTATTTCAGGATAACCTCGAGCATCCAAATGGTATTTGGATAGTGGGTGCTCAAGACACATGTCAGGAAACCAGAAGTTGTTCTCTCATCTCCAAGCTGAAGATGGAACAGTTACCTATGGAGATAATGGGAAAGGAATTGTAATAGGCAGTGGCTCTGTGGAAAACAAAGGAAAAAACAGTCATAGAAGATGTGCTACTAGTCAAGGGATTAAAGCACAATCTCATCAGCATTAGCCAGCTGTGCGACAGAGGCCATCAGATCAAGTTTCAAGAGTCAAAGTGCAGTATACTGAAGGATGGAACAGTCATCTTCGAAGCTAATAGAGAAAAGAATTTGTATGTGCTCTATCTTGAAGAGCTCAAAGTTCAAAATGTTTGCCTGGCAGCAAATAAAAATAAATCCACAGAATTATGGCACAGACGACTTGGACACTGCAGCATAGATGGCATGAGAAAATTACTAAAGAAGAATCTTGTGCAAGGTCTACCTAAGGTCAGTACAAAGTTGGAAAGTGTATGTAAACCTTGTGCTAAGGGTAAGCACACCAAGGTCTCCTTCAAGTCAAAGACGGTGGTGACCACCTCAAAACCCTTGGAGCTCCTTCATATGGATCTATTTGGGCCAATGAGGACTACCAGTCTTGGAGGAAAGAATTTTGGATTTGTCATAGTTGATGACTTCTCAAGATTCACATGGGTATCATTCATAGAGCATAAAGATGACACTTTTGAAAGTTTTGTAAGCTTCAGTAAGAAAGTTCAGAAAGATCAGAAGTTCAGCATTGTGTCTATTAGATCAGATCATGGTGGTGAATTTCAAAATGAGAAATTTTCTAGATTTTGTGATGATCAGGGAATTGAGCACAATTTCTCAGCACCAAGGACACCTCAACAGAATGGCATCGCTGAGAGGAAGAACAGAACCCTATTGGACATGGCAAGAACTATGCTCTCAGAATATGATATGCCTAGATACTTTTGGGCTGAAGCAGTCAATACAGCAAGCTATATTATCAACCGTGTAATGATCAGGCCAATCCTAAAGAAAACTGCATATGAACTATTCAAAGGGAAAAAGCCTCAGATCAGCCACTTCAGAACCTTTGGGTGCCCTTGCTTCATTCACAACAATGGAAAAAGAGATATCGGTAAGTTGGATGCCAAATCAGATGAAGGCATCTTCATGGGGTATACATCTAAACCTAAAGGCTATAGAGTGTTTAATAAACGTACCTTGTTGATTGAACAATCTGTGCACATTATTTTTGATGAAACTAACCCTTCCTTGAGAAAGGAAGTAGATAGTGACGATGATGATGCAGAAGAACTATCCAAGAAACTAAAGGATGCATCAATTGAGGACAAGGATGATCCACCTCTGGAAGAATTACAACAAGAAGAAGTTACTCATGAAAACCTTCCAAAGGAGTGGAGATACAAGAAAGATCACCTACTTGAAAATATCATTGGTGATCCATCCATTGGGGTAAGAACAAGAGGTAATGTTATTCCTTGTGATTATTTAGCTTTTGTTTCTCAGATAGAGCCTAGGACAGTCAATGAAGCTCTCTCTGATGAATCTTGGATAGTAGCCATGCAAGATGAATTAAATCAATTTAAGAGAAACCAAGTATGGTCTCTTGTTCCTAGACCATCAGACCATCCAGTCATTGGCACCAAATGGGTGTTCAGAAATAAACTGGATGAAACTGGTGCAATCTTAAGAAACAAGGCCAGGTTGGTAGCTCAAGGCTATTCTCAAGAGGAAGGCATAGACTTCGATGAAACCTATGCACCTGTAGCTAGACTTGAGGCCATTAGAATTTTACTTGCATATGCATTTGCTTTGAACTTGACACTATTTCAAATGGACGTTAAATCCGCCTTCTTAAATGGTTTCATAAAAGAGGAAGTTTATGTGGAACAACCTCCGGGCTTTGATGACACAGAATTTTCTAATCATGTTTTCAAACTTCACAAGGCATTATATGGTTTAAAGCAAGCTCCTAGAGCTTGGTATGAAAGGCTTAGCTCTTTCCTTCTAAATAATGGTTTCAGCAGAGGTCAGGTAGATAGTACACTTTTTATAAAGTCAAACAAATCCTACTGGTTCAAATCTATGTAGATGATATCATTTTTGGTTCTACTGATGAGTCTCTTTGCAAGTACTTTGAAAAGTTAATGCAGGGAGAATTTGAAATGAGTATGATGGGAGAACTCAACTACTTCCTTGGACTACAAATCAAACAAGGAAAGGAAGGAACTCACATCAGTCAAGTTAAGTACACAAAAGAACTATTGAAGAAATTCGGATTCGAAAATACCAAGCCACTATCAACACCAATGAGTACATCAACAAGAATGGACAGTGACAAAGATGGTAAGAAAGTAGATCAAAAGATCTACAGAGGTATGATAGGTTCACTCCTTTATTTAACAGCTAGTAGACCTGATATTCTATTTAGTGTATGCATGTGTGCTCGATATCAAGCAGATCCTAAAGAATCACATTTAATTTCTGTGAAAAGAATATTTAGATATCTAGCAAGATCTCATGACTTAGGTCTATGGTATCCAAAACAATGTGAAATTAGCCTAGTAGGTTACTCTGATGCTGACTATGCTGGATGTAAATTAGATAGAAAGAGCACCAGTGGTTGTTGTCAGTTCCTTGCAGGGTGTTTGATATCTTGGTCCTCAAAGAAACAAAATTCAGTAGCACTCTCTACAGCTGAAGCTGAGTACGTGGCTGCTGGAAGTTGCTGCACACAACTCTTATGGATAAAGCAACAGCTTGAGGACTTTGGATTACATATCAAATCGATCCCGTTGCTATGTGACAATACCAGTGCCATTAATCTCACCAAGAATCCAGTTCAGCACTCAAGGACCAAACATATTGAGGTTAGATATCATTTTATTCGTGATCATGTTGCAAATGGAAATATTGAAATATCTTTTATTGATACAAATGGCCAATTAGCAGACATTTTCACAAAAGCCTTACCTGAAAAGAGATTTACATCTCTTAGAAGGGAATTAGGCATGTGTAATTTGTGATAAAAGTTTGCTTACAAGTGGCATATTAAAGTTGAGAATTAAAGTAATTTTTCCCTCCTTGGCGATAAGCAAGAAAAAATTCAAATTATGCTGCAATAAACTCTCTCTCATTGAAGTCCAGTTGAACGGTCAAAACCTTTTGTCGTTTTCTCCGCCGCTTGGCGCCTCACTTTCCACGTAGCATTAATTTATTCATAAAATCGATGTCAGAACGATTCGTGCCTCATCGTCTACCTTTTCCCCCTCTTTTAGCCTGCCGCTCGAGCCGATGCCCTAACAACTCCATCTTAATCCTCTGCAAATTCGAATCTTCCTCCTACTTCCCGCAAAATTTCTTGAGGATTCTCTTTTCCTCACCTTCCGTCTCCACCCTCTGTTGTCTTTCCCACCTGAATCTATGGCCGCTCCTATCATCGCCGGCAGTTTGGGTGGCTACAGCGCCGAGTTCCTCACCCCTGAGGAGCAGGAGAGGTTTACATTTGTGAAGACGAAGCTCTGTGGCAACAAAGAAGTAGATGTAGCTAATCTGCGGAAAAGTGGAATGAGCAGCTTAGTAGAGTTGATCAATCAGATGCAGTGGACAGAAATTTCCACCTTTTCAGAGGTCAGTTATCCGGACTTGGTAAAAGCCTTTTTTGTGTGTATGCGAACAGAGGAAGATGGGTCTCTGGTTTCGTCAGTAAAGGGAACTTTGATTAGAATAGACCCTGAGTTGCTGAAAGTGTTGTTCAATGTAAAGACTTCCGGATTTAGTGGGATTCACTCTGAGGATGCCCAAGTGAAAGGTCTGGGAATTATAGGGCCAGGATTCAAGCTGAGAGACGGCAAGATCGACATAAATCAACTATCAGCCTTCAATCGTCTTCTCCATTTTGTTGTCTGTCAAATCCTAGTTCCCAGAAGTGCAACGTTTTCATCTTGCACAAAGGCCGATTCGGACATGATGTACTGGGCCATTCAGAATAAGGAAATAAATATGGCCGCAGTGATAATGGAAAGAATGAAGTTTGCAAGAGATCAGATTTGGGACACCAAGAGTAAGTTAAATGTGTCCCTGCCTTATGCCCATCTACTCACCAAAATTTTCAAACACTTCGGTGTTGATTTCTCTGGGGCAGTTGTAGAGAAAATGGGCCAAGCAATCAGGTCCAGGAATCTGAAGAAGAGTGGTTTCTCTGTGGAGAATGGTATTTGGTTCAAGGCTTCAGTGGCCGAAGGCGAGGCCATCATTATCGACACTGCAGTTGTTCATCCGGAGATGAGATCAGCAAATATGGATCCAGAATTGCCAGTGGAGTCAATTTTAGCTCCAGCAGTTGAAGCAGCAGAATCTTCAGGACCCTCCATTGCAGAAGTTCAGTATGAAAGTGCAGTAGAAGAAGAAAGGGCGTCTGTAGAAGCTTCAGGATTTCCAGAAGAACCAGTTCAAACCTTTGCAGAAAGGCGCATTGAGGATCTCCTTCCAGAGGATATTATTCCTGTTGAGGATCCACATCCCTCAATTGTAGTTGCATCGATTCTGGCAGACCTCATAGATTCCATTCCTTTTATTTCCAGTGCTCCAGAAGCAAGTAGCAGTATTGCCAAAGAGACTGTGGCACCAGGCCACCTTGATGAGCAAATGGAAGATGTTCCAGTTTGTGACGGAACGCCTTACTTAAGCCCATTAAACCGATAACAAGCTTAATAAGGATCCGCCTCCCGCGAACGGGCCGAAGCCTCGCAAGGGAAACCAAACCACAGTCCATGTAGATACAAAGGAACAAACCATTTATATATATATATTCCACAAGTTTACATAGCCAAATTTCCTCAAAACTGAAAAGAAAGTACAAGAGCCTGGGGCATACCCCGAGGTACAACTGAAACAAGTAAACAAACTAGCTACACTACACTGCTGGAGCTGCTACTACACAGCTGGAGGTACCGACCCTGCACTGCTACGACGCAGCTCTGAACTGGACGACGGTCGAGAAACGTCCTCCTCGCTCCCACCTGTGGGGGTAGGGGTGAGCCTCGCTAGTCACTGGCTCAGTAGGGAACTTCCCCAACACCGAGCAAACCAAAACCACAGGTACGAAAGCAGTAAACAGTACCAGCAATTTATAGAACAGTTAAGCAGGTAAGTAAAGCTGTAAAAGTACTCACCGTCTGCCGACTACGAGAAACAACTTTAGTAAATAAACGGCAAACCAGTACAGGTGTACAAGCTAAAGTAGAGACAGCCAACACGAGCCACGTAAACTGGTTCGCGACACCAGAAACTGACTCGGACAACTAACACAGGTAAAAACCCTCCAGTCTCGCAGCCACGGACGTAAGGTCCAGCTACCGCTCCACAAGAAAAAGACAAACAACTGTGGAGACCAACTAAACACCACCACCTGCGGACCACACGGTCACAGGCCCATGCCTGGCACCTCTAGAGATCCTGGCCCGGACTCTCTAGAGTGAGGCACTGGAGAAAGGACTAGCTGGGGTCCAGTACGTCTACTGGTGTCCGTACCCCCAACTACGAGCGCGCTACAAGTGACTAAAAACAAACTCACGTGTCACTGTCCCACTGTCGTCTTTCCCTCAGCCGGACGTGCTACTCAAACACAAGAGTGAGGGTGTCCAGGTCAGACGACACAGACCTCGACGGTACAACACAAGTACCGGGACAAAGCCCCGAGCTAACAGCCTGGCTCACACAGAACCTGGGGCACCCAACTGGAGAGGTAACCACGGTAGGCGTCTACTACTTGCCACGTACACAGAACCACGTGCTCGTCACACACAAACCACGTGAAACCTCAAGTAACCTCGGTCCATTACACGTGAACGCAACTGACTCGCGTAAACAACACGCGGTCACTGAAGTAAACAACTAACTGCATACCTTGTATGCTAAACACGAGAACCATGTGCACTCAGTGCACCTCGTATGATACCACACATGCATTATCGATAAAACACCATAAATAGCCTTTTCTGTTCATAATCAGTAGGCGTCCATATCGATTGCCGCCTACAGAGAGTCAACGGCAGGGTTCCTGGCCGTTGATCTCCTGGCTGAAGAGCTTGGCGGCAGTCGATGTTGACGCCAAGTTCTCCGGCCCTATGACCCTGCAGAAACCCTAATCCGGTTCTGCGGGCTTTCTGACTATTCTAACTACATAGAAACATGCAAATGCGATTCCTTTAGCATGTTAATACCCAATACAACCCATTATAACATGATTCATACAGTAAACTACTCAAACCACCCATTATCCCGCATGGTGCAACTTTACTCAAACATGGATTATCATGCTGGTTCAAGTGGTTATGATCTATTTTAATGTTTCTATGGAGCTACCAGGGTTCGTCCCCTATCTCAGAACGCGTCAGAATCTCCTGCAATCCCCCGGCTCACACCGAGCCCTCCACGAGCTCCCAGGCGAATTGCACCACGCCGCGACGTTTCCTCGCGCAATTCGGCGACGCCGCGCGTTCTACGATCGTCCAACCACTGCTCGGAACCTATTAGAAGCTTCAAAACCACCAGGGCGCGAAGCTGGGGCAAGAGGGAATGAGAGTGAGCTGAGAAAGCTACCCTCGGGTGAGCATATAACCTGCTGGACTGACAGGTTAGCGTCAACCCCCTTGTCGCCAATAGCAACCGCCAGACTAAACGACCACATCTACTGCCGCCTAGTTCATGCGGTCAACGTCCATGCATCTGGACGCCAACAGTCAACGGCCACCCCTTGGCCGCCAACTCAGACAGAACAGCAGCAGATTCTATTCTATTTCCGGACCTACCCTGCGCTGCTCCTGGACAAACCACACATCTATACCATATATTCCACATAACTAACTCGCATTGGCCTCACAACGGCCGCCACAACCACAACATACACGATCCGCATGGATCCGAAAAGCACGCGACGTTACATTACTATCATCTAAAAAGAAAATTTCAACCTCGAAATTCATAACACAACCCAAAATTAAACAACTTATATAAACACATCTTTACAAGCACTATCATCTAAAAAAAAAATACAATAACTCATTCAAACAGGTAGGGATATCCTTTAGCCATTTCTTCGGCTAATTCCCAGGTATCCTCACCACCCAACCTATTCTCCCATCTCACTTTAACTAGCTCAATTTCTTTATTTCTCAGCTTCTTCATCTTCCGATCTGTGATCTGCACCGGATACTCTGGCATAGTCATGTCCGGTCTCAGGTCACCACCTTGATATCTAATTATCTGAGCTGGATCTTCAATGCATTTCCTTAACATAGAAACATGGAAAATATCATGCACATCAGCAAAATCTGCTGGCAAGTCCAGCCTATAAGCTGCTTCCCCAATTCTTTCAATTACTTGGAAAGGTCCTACATATCTTGGACTCAACTTCCCAGTTTTGCCAAATCTCATAATACCTTTACTCGGAGAAACTCTTAGGAAAACAAAATCTCCCACCTCAAACTGAAGTGGTCTCCTCCGAACATCAGCATAACTTTTCTGCCTACTTTGAGCTGCCTGCAATTTCTCTTTAATAAGCTTCACCACTTCCGTGGTTTGCTGAATTAATTCAGGACCCACTAATTGCCTTTCACCCACTTCATGCCAGTTCAATGGAGTTCTACATGGCCTTCCATATAAAACTTCGTACGGTGCCATTCCAAGACTGGTATGATAACTATTATTGTAGGCAAACTCAACCATTCCCAGATGATGCTCCCAACTACCTCCCCAAACCAAACAACAAGCTCGCAACATATCTTCAATTGTCTGAATGGTCCTTTCTGTCTGACCATCTGTCTGGGGATGATATGCGGAGCTATACCTTAACTCGGAACCAATTACTTTCTGCAGACTCCTCCAAAAACCAGATGTAAATCTTGGATCTCTATCAGACACAATAGTCTTCGGAATACCATGCAATGGACGATCTTTTCAACATAAATATTTGCCAATCTGTCTACTGTCCAAGACATACTCACTGCCACTAATCTGCACACCTTAGTCAATCTGTCAACGAATACCCATATTCCATTATGCCCGGAACTCGTCCTCGGTAAACCTGCCACAAAGTCCATTGCAATATCATCCCACTTCCACTGTGGAATAGGCAACGGTTGCAATAAACCTCCCGGCTTTTGATGCTCGGCTTTAATCTGTTGACAGATAGCACACCTTGCTACGAATTCTGCTATTTCTTTCTTCATAAGAGGCCACCAGAAATGCTTTCTCAAATCATGGTACATTTTTGTACTGCCCGGATGAATAGTGTACCTTGATTTATGAGCCTCTTCTAATACTCGCTGTTTCACCTCTCTTTCTGCAGGAACAAACAACCTGCCTCTGAGTCTAACCACACAATTATCATCAATGGAAACCCCTTCCATTTTCACAATCTCAGCTAAATTGGCATCTGCTCTCTGGGCTTCAATAATCTGCCAATATAAAGATGGCTCTACTGCACTAGCAGCTAAAACTGCCCGTCGCTGACTGCTGGGCACATACAAGGAATTCTCTGCTACTTCTTCATACAACTTCCATTCTTTAATCATCATCAAATTCATATATGCCTTTCTACTTAAGGCATCAGCTACAACATTAGCCTTACCCGGATGGTAAGCCAGACTAAAGTCATAATCCTTCAAATATTCAATCCATCTGCGCTGACGAAGATTTAAATCTTTTTGCGAGAAAATATACTTCAGGCTTTTATGACCTGTAAAAATCTCAAATCTCTCGCCATACAGATAATGCCTCCACATTTTCAAGGCAAACACCACTGCAGCTAATTCTAAATCATGAGTGGGGTAACTCTCTTCTGCTGGCTTCAATTGTCTGGATGCATAAGCTATTACTTTGCCATGCTGCATAAGCACTGCACCAAGACCTCTCCTTGAAGCATCAGTATACAATACAAAACCACCACTCCCTGACGGTAATGTCAATATAGGTGCTGATGTAAGTCTCTTCTTTAATTCCATAAAACTTTTCTGACATTCACCGGACCACACAAATGGCACACCTTTCCTGGTCAACTTAGTCATAGGTGCTGCAATCTTGGAAAAATCCTGAATAAAGCGCCTATAATAACCTGCCAATCCCAGAAAACTCCTAATCTCGGTTATTGACCTAGGCACTTCCCATCTCATTACTGCTTCCACTTTACTCGGATCCACTGTCACTCCTTTAGCTGAGATAACATGACCCAAAAATTGAATTTCTTTCAGCCAAAATTCACACTTACTAAATTTGGCAAACAACTGATTATCCCTTAACAACTGCAAAGTAAACCTCAAATGAGCTGCATGCTCCTCTTCAGATGCTGAATAAATTAGAATATCATCTATGAAGACCACAATAAATTGATCTAAATATGGATGAAAAATTCTATTCATCAGATCCATAAAACCTGCAGGAGCATTAGTCAACCCAAAAGGCATAACCACAAACTCAAAGTGACCATATCTAGTCCTGAATGCTGTCTTATCTATATCTTCTTCTTTGATTCTCAATTGATGGTACCCGGACCTCAGATCAATCTTAGAGAATACTTTCGCTAACTGCAACTGATCAAACAGATCATCTATTCTTGGCAACGGGTACTTATTCTTAATGGTCACATCATTCAATTTTCTATAATCAATACACATCCGGAAACTTCCATCTTTCTTTTTCACAAATAAAATCGGCGCTCCCCACGGGGAATGACTCGGTCTAATAAAACCTTTCTGCAACAACTCTTCTAACTGCTTTTTCAACTTCTTAAGTTCTGCTGGTGCCATCCGATATGGAGCTTTAGAAATCGGCATGGTACCTGGCAGCAACTTAATAGAAAAATCCACCTCTCTGTGTGGAGCTAAACCAGGCAAATCCTCAGGAAAAACATCAGCAAATTCCCTAACCACGGGAACTGCTTTAACTGGCTGATTAGCCTCTACCAAACTCACCGAGGCTAAATAGGCCACACATCCAGCATTTATCAACTTTCTAGCTTTAATTGCAGAAATTAGAAACTTAGAGGTATAGAAAGGCATACCTTGATATTCAAACACTGCACCATTAGGATGACAAAATCTGATCCTTTTCTTCCTACAATCAAGCATTGCTCCATACATCTCAAGCCAATCCATACCCAGAATGATATCATAATCTGACAATTGCAGGGCATACAACCGACCCGGCATCTGGTTCCCTTCAATCATAATAGGAGCTTCATCTACATAACTCGAAGTGAGCAAAAACTCACCTGAAGGAACCTCCACTACCAACTCACAAGACTTCTCTTCTAAAGGATGAGCTATACAATTCAGGAATTCTTCGGAAATAAAAGAATGAGAGGCACCCGAATCAAATAAGATTCTTGCTGAATATTCATAAAGAGGTAAAGTACCTTCAATCATATTCGATGCCTCCGCCTGGGCTCGGGTGATAGCCATAACCCGGCCTCTACCCCGCTGCTGCGGTACTCCTCTGCCACGACCTGCCTGTGGCTGCTGAAACTGCTAAGGCTGCTGCTGCTGCACACCTCTGCCATAACCATATTCTCTTGCATAGGGACAATTGCGGATCAAATGTCCCGGCTGATCACAATTATAACATCTATATCCTGGAGGAACAATGGGCTGCCTGACAGTACTCTGCTGCGACTCCTCCACCTCAGGCTTACCACGGCCTTGCTGAAACTGCGAACGACCTCCCCATCCTCTTCCTTTGCCTTTCCATGCTTGCTTTAATTTCTGACCCCATTTACCAAAACCTGATGAAGAAGGTCCTGCTGGTGCTTTACCCTTACTGGCACCCACTGACTGCTGCGGTAGCCGAAAACTACCAGAACCTGACTCGCCTGCCTGACGAGTCCGAATAGATCTCTCCAAAGTAGCTGCTCTCTGAGCTGCCTCTTCCACTGTCTTACACATAAGAGGCACTATCGCATCCTGCAATTCCACTCTCAAACCTCTAATAAAATACTCAACCATCATATTATTATCTGAAACAACATATGGCGCATAACGGCTAAGCGCCATAAACCTCATCTGGTACTCTAGAACCGAAGAGTTACCTTGCTGAAGAGTCCGAAATGCTCCCTTTTCACCTGCTGCACTTGAATGGGAAAAATGTATCGTTAAAAACATCAAGAAATTCCGACCAAGCAATGGCCTCTTCTCTCCTACCTGCGAAGGTGGTTGCATCTTCAATCGCCACCATTCCAAGGCAAAAACCTCAACTGATAAGCAGCCAATACAACTCTATCCGCTGCAGAACACCGCATAGTCGCAAAAACCCTCTCGATTTCATGAATCCAATGCTCAGCTGTATCTGGATTCGGCCCTCCTGAGTAAGTAGGGGGCTGCAATCTCAGAAATCTTTCAACTTGCATCACAGGTTCTTCAACTAACTGCACTGGCGGTGGTGGCACAGGTGCTACAGAAGGCACCTCCACTCTCGGCGGAACTGGAGCAACAGGTACATCCTCTCCGTCCCCAGGTGGGACTGCAACTGGCGGTACTGGTGCCTGCTGATCCATTCTTGCTCGAATATCCGTAAGGCTCTCCCAGATTCTTTCTATCATACGCTGGGTACTTTCCTCCGGATCATCTCCTCCACCACCCCAATCTCTCCTATCAGCCATTACAGAAATTCTACATACACAAAACATCAAACAAAAATCAAAATCACAAATGATCAAAAACCAGGGTCCCTACCAGCAGTGTATAATAACCGAAATAAGGCTATGTATCTTTCTAGTTCCCTTATATTAACACGGACCTCGCTCTGATACCAACTGTGACGGAACGCCTACTTAAGCCATTAAACCGATAACAAGCTTAATAAGGATCCGCCTCCCGCGAACGGGCCGAAGCCTCGCAAGGGAAACCAAACCACAGTCCGTGTAGTACAAAGGAACAACCATTTTATATATATATATTCCACAAGTTTACATAGCCAAATTTCTCAAAACTGAAAAGAAAGTACAAGAGCTGGGGCATACCGAGGTACAACTGAACAAGTAAAAAACTAGCTACACTACACTGCTGGAGCTGCTACTACACAGCTGGAGGTACCGACCCTGCACTGCTACGACGCAGCTCTGAACTGGACGACGGCGAGAAACGTCCTCCTCGCTCCCACCTGTGGGGGTAGGGGTGAGCCTCTTAGTCACTGGCTCAGTAGGGAACTTCCCCAACACGAGCAAACCAAACCACAGGTACGAAAGCAGTAAACAGTACCAACAATTTATAGAACAGCTAAGCAGGTAAGTAAAGCTGTAAAAGTACTCACCGTCTGCCGACTACGAGAAACAACTTAGTAAATAAACGGCAAACCAGTACAGGTGTACAAGCTAAAGTAGAGACAGCCAACACGAGCCAGTAAACTGGTTCGCGACACCAGAAACTGACTCGGACAACTAACACAGGTAAAAACCCTCCAGTCTCGCAGCCACGGACGAAAGGTCCAGCTGCCGCTCCACAAGAAAAGACAAACAACTGTGGAGACCAACTAAACACCACCACCTGCGGACCACACGGTCACAGGCCCATGCCTGGCACCTCTAGAGATCCTGGCCGGACTCTAGAGTGAGGCACTGGAGAAAGGACTAGCTGGGGTCCAGTACGTCTACTGGTGTCCGTACCCCAACTACGAGCGCGCTACAAGTGACTAAAAACAAACTCACGTGTCACTGTCCCACTGTCGTCTTTCCCTCAGCCGGACGTGCTACTCAAAACACAAGAGTGAGGGTGTCCAGGTCAGACGACACAGACCTCGACGGTACAACACAAGTACCGGGACAAAGCCCCGAGCTAACAGCCTGGCTCACACAGAACCTGGGGCACCCAACTGGAGAGGTAACCACGGTAGGCGTCTACTACTTGCCACGTACACAGAACCACGTGCTCGTCACACACAAACACGTGAAACCAAGTAACCTCGGTCCATTACACGTGAACGCAACTGACTCGCGTAAACAACACGCGGTCACTGAAGTAAACAACTAACTGCATACCTTGTATGCTAAACACGAGAAACCATGTGCACTCAGTGCACTTGTATGATACCACACATGCATTATCGATTAAAACACCATAAATAGCCTTTTCTGTTCATAATCAGTAGGCGTCCAATCGATTGCCGCCTACAGAGAGTCAACGGCAGGGTTCTGGCCGTTGATCTCCTGGCTGAAGAGCTTGGCGGCAGTCGATGTTGACGCCAAGTTCTCCGGCCCTATGACCCTGCAGAAACCCTAATCGGTCTGCGGGCTTTCTGACTATTCAACTACATAGAAACATGCAAATGCGATTCTTAGCATGTTATACCCAATACAACCCATTATAACATGAAATACAGTAAACTACTCAAACCACCCATTATCCGCATGGTGCAACTTTACTCAAACATGGATTATCATGCTGGTTCAAGTGGTTATGATCTATTTTAATGTTTTATGGAGCTACCAGGGTCGTCCCTACCTCAGAACGTCAGAATCTCCTGCAATCCCCCGGCTACACCGAGCCCTCCACGAGCTCCCAGGCGAATTGCACCACGCCGCGATGTTCCTCGCGCAATTCGGCGACGCCGCGTTCTACGATCGTCCAACCACTGCGGAACCTATTAGAAGCTTCAAACCACCAGGGCGCGAAGCTGGGGCAAGAGGGAATGAGAGTGAGCTGAGGAAAGCTACCCTCGGGTGAGCATATAACTGCTGGACTGACAGGTTAGCGTCAACCCCCTTGTCGCCCTAGCAAACCGCCAGACTAAACGACCACATCTACTGCCGCCTAGTTCATGCGGGTCAACGTCCATGCATCTGGACGCCAACAGTCAACGGCCACCCCTTGGCCGCCAACTCAGACAGAATAGCAGCAGATCTATTCTATTTCCGGACTACCCTGCGCTGCTCCGGACAAACCACACATCTATACCATATATTCCACACAACTAACTCGCATTGGCCTCACAACGGCCGCCACAACCACAACATACACGATCCGCATGGATCCGAAAAGCACGCGACGTTACACAGTTGAGGGTTGAGCACCAAGCTGCCCAAGGTGACTCACAAGTGGAACCTGCTCCCAGTCAGGGGGAGCAAGTATCAGCTGAAGAAATGCTCCTATTGAGGGGGAGCTATCAAAAGAAGGTCATGAAGGGCATCTCCAGATGTTGATAAGGTTGAACAGCAAAGAGATTTTTCCAATTTGGATGACAGAGAAGGAGTGACTGCAAGCTCTTCAAGCTCAGATGATGATGTCCTCCTCAGAAAATAAAAGTAAGAAGAAAGGAAAGAGGCTGTCTCTGGAGTTCCTCTCTGGCTGATTCTCCATTTCAGAGGAAGGCTAAGAAGAAAATTGTCATACAATTGAAGCCAGTAGTTGACAGGTTGAATGTTCAGGGGATTACTATGTTCTCTCAGTCAGATGTCAACTCTATTTTTCTGAGTCAAGCTTCGGCTAACAAGAGTTGGCCCAAATCAAAAAGCTATGACTTTGTTCTCCAGGATTTGAGCAGCATGAAAGGGATGCTCTCAGATATATCAAGGCTGTTGGAGCATACTCCTCCTCCTCAAGCAGAAGCAGTTTCACCAGGAGCAGTAGCAGCATCAGAAAAATGCAGGGCCAGATGTTCAGAATGCAGGGCCAACAGGGCCAGATGTTCAGGATGCAGGGCCAACAGGGCCAGATGTTCAGGATGCAGGGCCAACATGGTCAGATGTTCAGGATGCAGGGCCATCAGGGCCATCTGTGCAGTCATCCAGACCATTGGAGAGTGTGTCTGTGCAGTCAGAGGCAGAAGAGATCTTGGCACCCAAGCCCCCAGCTCCCTCTTCCCCCTCTCGCACACCTATTCCTCCCACTCCACCATCAGCTCCTACAGCACCTCTGCTCCTCAAACTTTCAAGAAGCCTCAATCTCGACCAATTCATCTCCTACTCCATTTCAGTCCACCATTCCTTCTCCTTCTCCTTCATTTGAGGACCCTCCTGTATCCTCAGCTGGAGCATCATCCTCCTCCTCCGGTCCCTCCCTTGGACCACTGATGCTCCACACACTACCTCACATTCTTTTCTTCATCCTACTCCTCCACCATCCTTCATCACAATCATACCTGTACATGCTCAACTCAGTTCTCCCTTTATGAAAAGATAAAGGATGAATTTGAGGAAGGGATCTCAGGTCTGTGTTGAAAGTGGGAGACCATATTCACAGGGAGATCCTTCTGTTCCTGCCTCCAAGAAGAGGAAACGTACTTCCACCTCTTCCTCTTCCTCTGAACCCAAATACCCTCCTTTGTGGTTTTCTCTCACAGTGGCCAACCACCATAACCCACTGTATAGGGAATATCTTCTAAAGTTGCTTATGCCACCATCATCAACCTTCCTTCAAAACTTACAGATTATCGCACACTATTTTTCCTTATACTTCTCTTTCCAAAACCGAAAAAATCCAAAATTTTCTCTCTTGCTCACTCCAAATCTGAAGAGCAGTGGGGCAAAGGTCACAAGGATCTTCTCAAGAAGTCACTCTTGCCAGATCTGCCAGATTCCTCCAAGGGACCACTCCTTGACTCTCTCTGAGTGGTTCAGGATGTACCACAAAGAACTCTGGGCACCCTCATTCAATCAGAAATCAAGATGATCAGGCATTTCATGCACTTCAACAATACAGATACATTAATAACCTTCCAGAAGTTCAGCTCTGTCAGTTCAAGAAGGTCATTTCAGCCTTGTCTCTAGTCTAGCTCACTCTTCAGATATTAAGGTAGATTTTGCTACACTGCAAATACCTAGGAGATAGCCCTGCCTCAAATTCACTTCTAGTTATGGAATCCCTGTAGGATCCATCATCTTTGAGCGTTATGCCAGGGTTTGGGGAGAATTAAAGTACAGAAAGGCTGCATGGTTTCCTTTCTAGATTCCTCTTCAGGGAATATCACAGGGCCATGTCAAGGCTGAAGTTCTCTCCCCTATCTTGTCTGAATGTGAACGGCTCAATCTTCTGATTAGTCCACCTTCTACCCTCTGTCAGCTCAGCGTTGTCAGCACTCAATGAAGCTCAGGTCAGGGAAGGCAAACCAGCTATCTCTCCAGCTACTTTTCTAGATATGAACCCATCAATCTGGTTGATGACCCCTTCAAAGTCTGGGAAGAAAGATACAAAGTGTATGTGGCTTTGCACCAAGCTCTCAGAGCTAACCACAATCATACCGGTCACCAGGACCAGTTCCTCTCCTATGCCAGTTTTGGCACTTCTCGGTTTCTCAAGCTCAACATGGACAAAGATGCCTATGCTGATCTCTCTATAGGCATTTAGATCTTCATATCAAGCGGATGGCTCCCACCATGGGACCATCTAACCATCTTACTCTATGTCTTTTGGTGCTTTTAAGAATCTTTTTGAAGAGCAGGAAGCTCAGGCATGGGAAATCATCTCCCATTTTGCCTCTCTGTTGTCTCCTGCCTTCTATTGCATGTACCTCCGCAATGAATGCCATGACTCTATGTGTATTCCTCTTCTCTTTCTCTCCTTCTTTGTCAAAGTTTTTCTTTTTGCTTAATGACAAAAGGGGGAGAAAAGTACAGCAATTCAGATATTTTTTATGCTTATTGTTCAGTTTTGTCATCACCAAAAAGGGGGAGATTGATGATCAGTCTGTCCCCATGCAATTTTATTAATTGTATATATATACATATTTGATGATTAACAAAACCAAACAAGAATTATCAATTATATCTGCTGAATATTTCATCAGTCTTAAGTACAGGAAAAATTACCAAAGTCAAACAGCCAATAAGGTATGCATTATGCTCTGAAGCTTTAATCTTTTCAACATGAGATTTCTCTAAATCCATATCGATTTTGTGAAGTTTTAACGATTCTCTTATAAGACTGAAAAGTCATGTTGTTTCAATCAAGTCGATGTCATAACGACTTCATAAGTTATCATAACGATTTCTTTAGAACTCGCAACGACTTGCTTGTTGTAACGCCTTCATAAGTGATCATAACGATTTCTTTAAAACTCGCAACGACTTGCTTGTTGTAACGACTTCATAAGTGATCATAACGATTTCTTTGAAACTCGTAACGACTTGCTAGCCACAACGATTCTTTAGAGTTTATAACGACTTGATAAGTGTTCATGATTCACAATAATTTCTTTAGAGTTCATAACGACTTGATAAGTGTTCATGATTCACAACGATTTCTTAGAGTTCATAACGACTTGATAAGTGTTCATGATTCACAACGATTCTTTAGAGTTCATAACGACTTGATATCAGTGTTCATGATTCACAACGATTTCTTTAGGATTCATAACGACTTGCTTTTCGCAATGATTTGTTGAGAGTTCGTAACGATTCTGTATCGTCATAACGACTTGCATTTCATAACGATGTGTTAAGTGTTTCACATCGATTTCTTTAGAATCAAAATGACTTGTCATGATTCATAACGATTTCATAAGTTATATAGTCTTCAATTTCATATCTTAATATCTTATTCATCTTAAAGCGTTGACCAGTCAAACTCCACGTAGACCATCTCTCTGACGCTTCTGCATTTATGAGATCTGAACGTATCTCTTGCATGCATGCAGACTATATCTTCCTTTATCGTGCTTATTCTGATAACGTCCTTCAGACTCAATCCAGTTGGCATTACTATTTTCTTGACTATTGCTACTGACGTTACTGATATCAGAGACAGCCTATCTGTCTGCTGTTTGAGCTTGACATCTGTGCAGAACTTTGATGTAGCTTCATGGTACAACGTTAGACAAATAAAAGCAACGGATCCCTGTGAAGATCTCATCTCATTACGTGCTCAAGTGATCAAAAGACTGTGACAGGAAGCTTCCAAGACTCCAGATGTCATTCAGTCTAACGGCTACTCAAGAGAGTGACAACGATCTCTTCAACGACTAGATTTCAAATTGAAGATATATATATACAAGACAGAAGATAGAAGATAATTGAGAGACTATTTTCAAATTCTTCTGAAGAAAATTAAGAGCCAAGATCCTTCACTCCGCTTTTGCTCTTTGCTCTCTTGCTCTCTCTAGTTCTTGTGAAAATCTTGAGAGAGCCTGTACAGTTCTGAGAGTGTGAATAGTTCATAATCTCTTAGCTCTCAGTTCTAGTTGCTTCAGATCCTCTCTTATCAAAAGCTGGATCTAGGGCTGTGGACTTTTTTCATTTCTCTGTGTTGTTCCCTTAGGTGTGAAGGAAGACCTGGTGGTATCCAGGGTGTTGCCCTTTGGTTGTAAAGGAGACCTGGTGGCATCCAGGGTTGTTGTTCCCTCGTGTGTGAAGGAAGACCAGCTGGCTTGGTGTTGTAGCGTCCTTAGGGGGACTGTACCCTAGTTAGTGCAATCCTGAGTTGTTGCTCAGGGACGGACGTAGGACTCCTAAGAAAAGGAAGTCGAACCAGGATAATCCTGGTTGTGTGTGATTGTCTCATTGCGTAATTGTTATTTAAACTAACAAGTAACTAACGTAGTTCGAAGATCGTTTGTGTGAGTTTTTGTTACAGGTATCTCCTAGATTGAATTATAAAAACCCATTCACCCCCCCCCCCCCCCCTCTGGGCTTGTCAACAGGGCAACAAAAATAAGATATCACGACGTAAATTACCCTTGCGTGCACATCAATTTTAGAAAAAGGGAAAAATTAATTAAGAGTCTCTATTAAAGGAGACTTATTTTTGATCCCTGTCAGAAAAAAGTGCACCAAGTAGTCCTGTCTTTTGGTGAATTTTAACAATCAATCTCTGAAAGTATAGTTTTTGTCGTCTATTTTGTTCCTCGTTTTACCCTTCCATGAATGCATATCTATATTCCATATTTTAATTGATTTTCTCATCTACTTTAACTGATTTTTTCTTCTACTTTAACCAATTTTCTCGTCTATTTTAGTTGGATTCTACATTTACTTTAACTTATCCTTTAAATTTTTATTCTCTGTTCTTACACTTCACCAAATTCTTCTTCTACTTTAACTCATGCACCATTACTTTAACACATTCATGTGTGTACTTCAACAGAGAGGTTGGTCTTCTTTTTGAGTTCAACCTTTTGTGCATCTCACAGTAAAGCGAATTGTTTATTACTTTAACAATTTATAATTTTAGTTTAACCTTCTATGTTACACTACATGATATTTGTAACTTTTTTTTTTATAAGTAAGTTAGTGGGGGTGGGGAAATATGAGGAGGAGGGCGTGGGATCCCTTCCCCGTCTCCCCCCTTTTCACAACAAGGAGGAGACCACCACGCCATGTGCAGTTCTCTCACATATGTAACTATTGTAAAGTTTTAAGGTAAAAATTCTAAGTCGTTAAGGTATGTACGACAATAAGTTAAAATATATGGGACTTAAAGTCACCATAGATATGATTTAAAGTCTAAGTTCGAAGGCGTTTAAAGTAAGAGTCCGTATATGTAACAATGAGTTAAAGTGTGGAAACTTAAAGCCACTGTTGGCATGATTTAAAATCTAAATTTAAAGAGTTCGAAAACACTAAAGTAGAGTTTGAGGTCGTTAAATATTGTGTGGTAGTTAGTTAAAATGTGCGAGACTTAAAGTCACTGTTAACATGACTTAAAGTCTAAGTTTTAAGGCGATAAAATAAGAGTTTGGAGTTGTTCAAATATGTGTCATGCTAAGTTGAAGTATGTAGGACTTAAAGTAACTTTTGACATAAATTAAAATCTAAGTTTGAAGATATTAAAGTAAGAGTTCGAGTGTGTTAAAGTAAGAGTTCAAGGTCATTAAAGTATATGTGATAGTGCGTTAAATTGTGTGAGACTTAAAAATACAGTTGAAATGACTTAAAGTCTAAGTTTGAATGTGTTAAAGTAATATTTCGATGTCGTTAAAGTATGCGTGATAGTTAGTTAAAATGTGTGAGACTGAAAGTCACTATTAACATGACTTAAAATCTTAGTTCTAAGATGATAAAGTAAGAGTTTGGAGTTGTTAAAATATGTGTGATGTTGAGTTAAGTGTGTGGGACTTAAAACAACTGTTGACATAAATTAAAATCTAGGTTTGAAGAAATTAAAGTAAGAGTTCAAATGTGTTAAAGGAAGAGTTCAAAGTTGTTAAATTATGTGTGACATTGAGTTTAAATGAGTGAGACTTAAAGTCACTATTGACATAACTTAAAGTCTATGTTTGAAGGTGTTAAAAGGAAGAGTTCAAAAATACTAAAGTAAAAGTTCGAAATCGTTAAAGTATGTGTGAGGATTAGTTAAAATGTGTGGGATTTAAAATCATTATTAACATGACTTAAAATATAAGTTCTAAGGCGATAAAATAAGAGCTTTGAGTTGTTAAAGTATATGAATATTGCGTTAAAAGTCTGTAGAACATAAAGTAATTATTGACATAAATTAAAAATCTAAGTTTGAAAATATTGAAATAAGAGTTCGAAAGTATTAAAAGTAAGAGCTCAAGATCGTTAAAGTATATATGATAGTGAGTTAAAGTGTGTGAGACTTAAAACCACTGTTGACATGACTTAAAATTTAGTGAAAGACTTAGTGCACTTTCTTATTGCACTTAAGTGTAATATGATTAGGCACTAAGCCCATGTGGCACCCAATAATTGGGTTGCCACTTTATCACTCCTCATGTGAGGGGTGTCACATGGACTTAGTGCCAAGTCATATTGCACTTAAGTGCAATAAACAAGTGTACTAAATTTTTCTCTAAAATTTAAGTTTGAAGGTGTTAAAGTAAGAATTCGAAGACGTTAAAGTAAGAGTTCGATATCTTTAAAATATGTGTGATAGTTGGTTAAAATGAGTGGGACATAAAGTCACAGTTAACATAATTTAAAATCCAAGTTGTAAGGTATTAAAGTAAGAGTTTGGAGTTGTTAAAGTATGTGTGATACTAAGTTAAAATGTGTGAGACTTAAAATAACTATTGACATAAATTAAAGTCTAAATTTGACGATATTAAAGTAAGAGTTCAAAGTCGTTAAAATATATGTGACAGTGAGTTAAAACATGGGAGATTTAAAGTCATTGTTAACATCACTTAAAGTCTAACTTTTAAGACGTTAAAGTAATAATTTAAAATTATTAAAATATGTGTGACAGTGAGTTAACGTATATAGAATTTAAAGTAACTATTGATATGTTTAAGTGTAACTTCAAAAACATTAAAATCAGAGTTGAAAAATTTTAAAATAACAATTGTTCATGATCAAATAACGGAAAACTATACACAAAGATCGTCAATGCAAATTTCAAGAAAGAAGAGACAAAAAATTAATATTCTTAAAAGAGAAAGGTTTTCTACACTTGTGAAAGTGCAGAAATATCTCGTCATCCTACACTTCTCTCCTCTCATTGGTGGAAAAGAGGAGAGAGGTCTATGTGACAGCTTTATTCCCACTAATGATAGAGGAGAAGTGTAAGATGACTAAGCATTTCTGCACTTTCACAAGTGCAGAAAGCCTTTCTCTTCTTAAAAATATCTAAATTTGTTGCGTAGATATTTCTAACAAGAACCTAGGATTAAGATACTCTAAATGACATAAACATATAATTCATTTTCTCCTATTAATATTGAGAGAGTAAATAATTAAGCTATGAGAATTAACGATACAAAAAAGGGAGAATTATCAATCAGTTCTTTTCTTTTGGAGACTTATTTTTAAGTCCCCGACTCTTTTAAAAAATTGTGTAACTACACACTTTTTTTCCTTTAAAAAACTGTGTAAGTCAGGGACTTAAAAATAAGTCCACAAAAACAGAAATTAATTAATAATTCTCCCTGCAAAAAACCCTAGAAAAAAAACAACAAAACATCTGCGAAAATTCCCACCTCCTCCGCCCTTTTCTTCACCTCTCTCTCTCTCTCTCTCTCTCCTATTCTCTTTGCTTCTACTCGGCGTCCTCGCCCGCCACTGAACTGATTGGTTTTGCTCTGCTGAGAGAGAGAGAGAGAGAGAGAGAGAGAGAGAGAGAGAGAGGAAGATGCAGGAGAGCGTGCTGTCCTCCCGGCGGTCCCCGCCGAACCCGGAGGAGGAGGACGGCGACGACGAGTCCAAGACCAGGAAGCACGGCTCCCTCGCGGACAGGCTCTCCAAGCACCTGGGCGCCAGCAACAGGGCCGTCGCCCTCATCGTCTCCCTCCTCCTCCTGCTCCTCCTCCTCGGTTCCCTCCTCTCTCGATCCCGCAGCTTCGTGTGCGTCTCCCCCTACGAGACCCTCCCCCGCATGGCCCTCTTCGGCAGCATGGAGGGCCTCGCCTCCGATTTCGGGTCCCTCGGCGTTCCCTGGTGTAAGTCTCGTCTGCTCCTCCCCGCCACCGCGTGTCTCAGGCTCCTTTCCGCCATCGATCTGGATGATGGCATGAATTGGGACGGATTGATGAGGAGGATCTTTTCTTTGGGGAGGGGGGTGCGCTTGTTGAGATCTGGGGCACATTGTTTGTTTAGGTTTCTTCCGTTTTAGAGGTGACAATACATGGATCCGTCCTCGTCTTTATCTTTTGGGGCGCGGAGCATAGTGATCCAATAAGTACTGGTGATGTGGTTCTTGATGGGAGGTCTATGCATTTCGTCGTTTCTGTTTCCTTTCGTTTTATTTGAAGGAAGGCGAACTCCAGACAAAATCTGGGGATATAAGCCATAAATACGGGAAAATGCTGATGGCTTGTTCTCTGCATGCGTTCATTTGTTTGTTTGTTCTGCTGTTATGTGTGAATGCGCGTCGAATTCCACCGTCATTTTTTCCGTCTTTGCTGTGTGCATTTTGTTTGTTGAAAGATGTTCTACCTTTTCTGTGGAATCGGAATAGGCGGCTAAATGGAACTTGTTTTTTCTTCTCTTTCTCGTGCTTTCTTAATTTCTTATCTTGGCAAAAGGCAGATCGAAACAAGGCAGAACGGTGGAATGGACTACAAAGGATTTGCTTAAAGGACTGGAAGAGTTTGTACCAATCTATGAGACCCGCCCAATCAAGAATAACATGTTCGGGATGGGCTTCGACCACAGCTTTGGACTCTGGTTCATGGCCAGGTGGCTGAAACCAGATCTTTTGATTGAAAGTGGTGCTTTCAAAGGGCATTCAACATGGGTACTCCGGCAGGCAATGCCTGAGACCCGTATAATATCACTTTCACCCCGTCATCCAGAGAAGTATCTGAAGAAGGGGCCAGCATATGTTGATGGCAACTGCACTTACTTTGCCGGCAAAGATTTTGTTGATTTTGGGAGCATGCATTGGGAAGCAGTGATGAAGAAACATGGGATTTCAGATCTCAGTCGAGTGCTTGTTTTCTTTGATGATCATCAGAATGAACTAAAGAGGTGAGGTATGCTCCAAACTGTAAAAGTTGGAAATGCCTCATGTAGTAAAGCAAGTGTTGTCAACTTTTTCTTTAGAGGCCTGGTATTGTTTACGTTTTTTACCTGCTTTAGTATCTCACATATATCATTACTTCAATATATTGCTGAATCTATCTTAGCAAGTTTTGTGACTAGTTCATTTCCCTGCTTGTTATTATCCACCTTTTCCAGCTAGGTTCAGTGTCTCACATATAATCATTGCTCTGGCATATAGATAAACCTACCTTTTCTTATGTTGTTTCTTTGACTATTGTAAGTTGTGAAAGTCTTGTTCCATGTGCACTAGTATAATGCTCCTGTTTTTGTGAAGCATTCAACATGCATTATTTGCTTGCGAGCTGCGCATACACACACATTGGCTCAAGATCGTCTACTTCTTGTCTGGACAGATTGAAGCAAGCACTGAAAGCTGGCTTCCGACATGTCATATTTGAAGATAATTATGATACAGGAACAGGAGACCATTATTCACTGAGGCAAATTTGTGACCAATTTTACATTAGAGGTCAGTGTTACCCTGTTGACATTCTTGAAATAGAGTTCTCTGTCTGGTGCTTCATGTGCTCCTTTGATATATTTCCTTTGTCTTAGAAGCCTATCAATATTGAAATGGAAATGTTATATCCAGTTTAATTTTGATTGCTTCCATATGGTTGTACTGGTTGATTCCTGCATACCAATAATAAAGCCCAGTCGTAAGCAGCTGATGAGATAATCTTTTTTCAAAGAATATGTTGTGCTTTCGTCTATCTGCTCAGGCCCATTGGCCGTTTGTTTCACTTGATTTCATCTGTCAGAATATGCTTCAGAAACTTTCTTTAGGTGTTTATAAATTTCCAGGTCTTCCTTGGATGGATGATGAATCTTGCTGCCCATTTTTTATATCTAGTCATGATTGATGAGGTGCTTTTTGCGGCCTCGCTGCAAAATTTCACATTGTTTCTGGGTCATGTATCTTTGTTAATGAAGGATAGACAAAAGTGCTTTTATGTTATTCTTTTTACCAGTAATCTGGTGAAGGTAAATAATGGGGTAATCAACTGAAAAAAGGGAGTTTTGGCGATAGGTAGTTCAGTTGAAGATAAACCCATGTCAACAGTGTTTAAAACATGACCTAAGCTGCATATGACCTTTTTCTCAAGTGTGATTGAACAATCATCTGCTATATTTAATTACGCGTCATCTTCTGTTCAGAAGGAAGAGATAGGTTTGCAATATATTTTTGGATACTTATACATGCATTTATCTCTGACAAGCCCCTGTCCGGTATTCTAGACGGACAAGATTCTTTGTTCAGTTTGCCTTTTATATGTTTCACCGACCTTCAAGTGGAAGAAATGTCAAACATCTTGTGCTCTTGTGCTGGTGCTAGATCATCGCACCTAGAAGACCCTTTGTTTGTATACTGAGTTCGTAGCTGTCTGCAGGTGGTGGGCATAGCTGCTTCAGTGACAGTGATGAAGCCAGGATAAGGATGAAGAGGAAGAAGTTTTGGGAGAAGGCAGTGGACATAGAAGAACTCTGTGGTGTGGGAGAAGCGTGGTGGGGTGTTAGAGGGCAAATGCGAGATGATTTCAACCACAGCAACAAGGCAATATCCTATGCTGAACATTTTCAAAACAGCAGGTTTGTAGAGTCTGTGCTGGATGTTTACTGGGAGCTCCCGCCTGTTGCCGGTCCATCCCTCACTCATCAAACCAGGTATGACCCTGCCCGTGCTCCTGATCCAATCATTGAGGATGGAAGGTTCGGCTTATTTCGAAGACTTGGTTTGACCGGACTGGAAGCATCTTTGTTTAATGGGTACACCCAAATGGTGTATGTTCAAATCTCTGATCCCACCTCGTAGGCAAAGACTAGGAGACAGTTCTGTTGTCTGAATGATGCACTTCATATTTGTTGAAATCGTCAACTTTGCATTTCTTCTGTTACCTTGAAACTTTACACTGTAAATTTTGATCATCACTGCGTGGGAACCTCACATTTCGGGCAAGAACTGTAGAAGTAGTGACGGAATGTTTAGCTTACACTTGCATCTCATCTGTATTAAAATGTGCGAGTCCTGCTCTTGGTCGGCTTTGCCTGTGCTTCTCTTGCAGCCAGCTTCTTCGAGAAAGTTTCGAGAGTCTAACTAGCAATCATTCTTTTTACTAGAATCATTGGAACTGCGTAGTGTAGTCGAAGTATTTACAAGAAAGACTCATCAGACTAGACATGTTACGTTTGGGGTTTCAAAAGGCAAGATTCCCATAGGTGTGTGATGGTTCATTCCTTGCAACAATGAACGTGGCAGGTCCATGTAACAGCACAGAAAAGCTGCATAAGGGAAATGCTATACTGGGAACAAACTGAAGGGTAAGTTTCATAAGGGGAGTGTTGGGCCTTTTAAATGGTTGTCGTTTTGCGATGGTTTCCGCTCTTTACCATTGGTGTCTCAGCCCGTTATCTCGGACGGTTATGAGGGACCATGCATAAGGGAAATGCTTAAAATTTTAATAAGATTTTTCTCTCTTTCTTTTTCAACTAATAAATTTTTTGTTAAGTGATCCACATCATATTTATTACCCTTCTCTAAGAAGGGTAATAAATATCAAGATAACATTTATGGAAATAAATATCAAGATAAGGTGCGAATAAACAGTTGTTCCTTAAAGGAGATAATTATGAGAAACATTTAGTGCACTTTCATATTGACTAGATAATAAATCTTTGTGGCATCCAACAATTGCGTTGTTATTTTATTACTCCCCATATGAGGGATATTACACGGATTATTATTTAGTTATATTGTACTTAAAGTGTAATATGAAAGTGCACTAAATCTTCCTCGATGAATATATCATGAATTTTGGGGGATTAAACAGTCCCCCCCCCCCCTCTCTTCTCTCTCTCTCTCTACACGACCCGAAGAGAAATACTTATTTCTCATTAGATAGTTTTTGCTCTCTGTTCACACAAGATCGGCCACACTATTGAGTCCCACGTTCCAAAATAGCTTTGCAAGGTTGAGACCTAACACAATAATCAATCTCATATTAGACGGGCAGCAAGAATTAACCAGCATTTCCCTTACTCGAATTGTTATATGATCCCCCTTCATGTCCGAAACTTTATAGGAAGAACGCAGCAAAGATCGTGTGAGCCCAGGCCTCAAATTATACACAAAGTAGAACCCACGTGAAGGTGAGGTCATTAAGCGCTGAGAAGCTTATTGACCAGACATCTCTGAGACAATAAAAAAAAAATTCCCAATCCTAAATTTGATTTAACCATACTTAGAAACATTCTTGATTCATCCCATACTCTTTGGCACTATGAATTGCCAAGACTCGACCTAATTAACCCTTTTTTTTGCTCTTTAAAAATATTCTCCCCCTAACGTCTCACTTTAAACCCAAAAAGAGGAAGCTATGTGGCATCTTTCGGCACAGATTAGACTATGGAGTAATACTTGCTACTACTTCCGTGACTTATTCAATTTTCATATGATTAATTCACATAAGATAGCGATATATAAAGATGTTATATATCTTATCTCTTTAAAAGAAAATTCTATGCCTTGTCACTCTATATAAACAGAGCACATAAAGATTGAGCGAGCTATATTAATCAACCAGGACTATTCATGTACTTGTTTGGTGCCCGTCTTCTTTGGTAACTTACATCATGATATGGAGATAGTGACCAAGTGTTCACGCGGACAACACCAGTCCTTCGCAAACGCACACTTTTTAAAAGTCATAAAGGAGGCAACTTTAGAACTAATTATAGCCCTCACGGGACATGAAAGAAAGATGACCATGCATGCCCCCAACACCACGTATCCAGGGGTGGACCTAATCTATATTCAGTGGGGTCCTATGACGGATAAAAAAATTTATATTAGGGACACAAAATTTCATCGTGGATAACCCCACTAAATTTATATGTGTGCACCATTAGGACTTCACTGAAAAAAAATTCTGGATCCGCCATTGCACGTATCAGCAAGTGAGTGCAACTCCAACGAAAGTGGACAATGTGGATGACAATTTATCCATATCCACCACAGTCGTACCGTACCGTGTTAAGGGCGAGGCAAATCTTTGATACAATTGATTTGATCTCCTTATTTTAATTTTTTATTTATTATTTTTAAAATATCTTATCCGATCGGTCCAAATCATGTCAACCGGAGCTCAACACGGCCAAGTCTCATAACACGGCAAACCCTAGAACTATGACGGCCATCAAATAATCACAGATTTAGGGGGGTTATTTTTAAAATGGGAAAGTGGACAATGGGGATGACAATTTATCTATATCCGCACAGCCGTGCCATACCGTGTCAAGAGCGAGACGAATTTTTAATACAATCAATTTGATCTCCTTATTTTAATTTTTTATTTATTATTTTTAAAATATCTTATCCGATCGGTCCAAATCATGTCAACCGGAGCTCAACACGGCCGAGTCTCGTAACGCGGCAAACCCTAGAACCATGACGGCCATCAAATAATCACAGGATTAGGGGGGTTATTTTTAAAATGGGAAAGGGTCAGGAGACATGATTACACCTAAGGGCCCATATTATATATAAAAAAAAACCCTAAAAGAAGGCCTAACTCGGGCACACGCTAATGATTAACAAGTTTTGTTAATTTAATACTTAGGGTTCAATTATTCACAGGACATTATGATGCTCTTCTGTTCAGAGGGTATGTTATAATTGGCAGGGCCACACACAAACAGACACAGACACTCTCTGCCACCAGAAGACAACTGTGATAATTAAAAATTGCAGAGAGGAAAGCCTGATTCTTAGGTTAATAATGGGAATGATGGGTTTTTAGGGAAAAAAAAAGTGACTTTTGATGCTCCTCTTCCGACAGCCATGGGCCCTCCTGAGAGGACGGACGGTGTTGGCACCTTCCACAGGTTGCCATCCACAGCTCGGTGGGAATCCGTGGACCAGCACCTTGTGAATGTTGTGAGGAAGTAGGGGGTGGGGTGGTGTGGGAAGAGGCACCTGTGCCGCGGCACGGTGCGCCCATCTGGTCAGACGCCTCACGGTAGGGAGGTGTCGGCGGGGGCACAATGCCGCCTTGCCCGGCTCCTCGTATCGGTGAGGGCATGGTGCACCCGCCTTGCCTGAACGTCGGCATGGTGCGCCCGTCTTGCCCGGTGCCTCGTATCAGCGGGGGCACAGTGCGCCAAGGCGCAAGAGGGAATCATCTCAGTTATAGGAGGAGGGCATATTAGGTAGTAAAAGGCCAAGAATCAGGAGATGGAGCTTCCTAATCACTCTAAGTGGAGGGTGAAAGGTGCATGTCTCCAAATGAGAAAGAAGACACAGAATAGATAAACCATCCATGCCGCGCATCACCCAGCATAAGCAATTAATTTGGCTTTGCCCTTATCGGTTCAGAGGTCACCATCAGAAGAACAAACCCTATGGGTGCCAACAATTAGGCAAGCTATTGAGAGATTGGGGAAAACTAGAAGGTAAGGGGAGGGGGAGGACCCACTCACACACACACACCACACACACACAAACACACAGAGAGAGAGATGTGATTTTTCCAAGATATTGGCAACCCCCAATGGAA
Organism: Colocasia esculenta; assembly: GCA_014218235.1. Taxonomy (NCBI): domain Eukaryota; kingdom Viridiplantae; phylum Streptophyta; class Magnoliopsida; order Alismatales; family Araceae; genus Colocasia; species Colocasia esculenta. The sequence goes on along the minus strand of CM024764.1, from coordinate 99,517,499 downwards.
ACACATGATATGGAGGTAGACCCACTAGGTAGACAGGCATGTGGCCTCTGATAGGGATGTAATATAATTGTGCCCATGCCTATAACAAGTACTGGAACACCCAATACCTTCTTGTTTCAGTTCTATGAAAATGGAAGGGGAACAACATGAGCATGTGGCTGGTATTGGCCACACAGAACAATGTATGCCTCAATGGGAGTTACAAACATCAAACCAGCATTCACATAAACAGTAAGCTAAGGCCACAAACTCTGAAAAGAACAGACACTGGGGGGAGGAGCACAGCACAGTAGTCTTTATGTCTCTAGGAAATCTCAGGAAACTAAGTAGAAGTTCCAGTCCACATGACTCTGCAAACCATGAGAAAGAGAAAGATGACACTTTCCTGACTTAAGCTACTAAAATATCCAATCACCAAAAGGTTGTCGAAAGCCATTGATTTGTTCGCCTGTTGGGGAAGATTTTTGATGTGCCCTCCCTAGTTACGGTTTTTGTTCTTTTCCATTGCCCTGGGAGCTGCAATCAGTATCAGAGAGAAGACAATAGGTGAACATGGAGCTGCCGACACAAGAACAGTTTTTTTTTTTCTGAAGAGCAGTGCTGAATCTAAGAAGCAACAAGATAATAACAAGAAGTGATTCCTGCAGATAATGATTGTGTGAAAAAAAAAATACAGTTTTATCGCTCTCAACTTTGTGTTTGCATGCATGTCATCAGAAAAACCAAACATAAGGAGAGAGATCATGGACTCATGTTTTTTCCATGTAGAAAAAATGGTAGAGAAAGATCATGTGCAAACACAAACGCAGAAGTGGTACATTTACAACTTCCATATAAAAATAGTTTATACACAAAAAACATCTAATGAGGACTAATGCAAGTCATATCTCAGGCTCTAGAGGGTGTACAGTGGACAGATGACATTTTTGACAGATAAACTATAAAATCTATCATTCTCATGACCATACTCCATTCCTAGATATCAAATTAGAAGGCATACCTAACCCAATTGCCTCTGAACCCTTCATTATCCTCAGCCTCTTACAAGAGTCGGTGAACATGCTGCAGAACACAGAATCACCAACAATCAGAATGGATCCTGGTCAAATATTGACCTTATAGTATTGCACATACAAATACAAAGGAAAAGAAAATATTAGATGGAAATTTTAATATCTATGACGACCTTGGGACTAATTGAGGTAAGATCCTCATAAAATCATTTGGAATGTATGTATGTGTGTTGTAGTGGATGAACCATGTTAATTTCAGCTTATACAGGTATCTGTTATTACAAGATAATGACTTTTAAGGATATTAGAATAAAATGGTAGATAACCAATATAATTTAGAAAGGTCCTTTGTCATCCGTTATGGAGTAGTTTGGAAGTTGATCAAAAAGTAGAAAGTCCATTGAGGAAAGGTTCTCGGCTATATATATATATATATAGGTAAATGCTGGGGTGCGGCCGTGCCATCCAACGGCCAGCGCTGGGGTGCGGCGGAGGCGCCAGCACTTCTCATATATATATATATATATATATACCTCTTCATTAACAATAAATCCAGTTGGATTGTAACTAGAATTTGAGATCAGAACTAATAATTATTACTTACTCCCATGGAACATCTCCAACCAGCATCCAGTCTCCATCCTTGTCCTCATAAGTGAGCACATATTCAGAGCCATGAAGAAGATCTGTCAAACGGCTTTCACTTAACCCATCTCTCCCATGTACTCCATTTGTGCCACACTGGCCTGAAAAGAATAATTTTTACAAACACAAGTAAATGCTGCCTCATTTTTTTAAAAAAAACCTGATTATTTAAGTGTTAGAATGAAATATGTGAAAAGAACATACTTTTTGCATCCGGGTGACTAGAAAAAGAAGACTAGTATCCTCATCAAGTGATATTTGAGATGAAGAGAACAAAGTAGACTAGAGTATCAGATCATGAACATTGCCGCAATTAACTAGGGAAAGATTGGGAAGAAAGAACTATTCTTTCTCATATACCCACTAGCAACTTTTCATTGCTGTCTTTTAAAAGAAGAACGATCATGCAGATGACTTGGCTTCTTGGAACAAATTAAGGTCAGTTGTGGCAGTCTCTGAGTGGAGTAGTACCACAGGGAACACAAACAGAGATGGAAGTGAGTGCGGTTGGGAGGAAAAGAAACAAAGATCAAGAAAACTGTATACTGAAAAGAGGAAATCACGAAATAAGGCAAAAAGATTACTTCCCTATAATTAACAGAAGATAAAATGTAGAACAAGGATAAAGAGCATAGCCAGGGTTTCTAGGCATAGCAAAATTAAATAGCAGAGTGATCTCACTAAATGAGAAAACATAAGCCCTTTGAGTGGAAGAGAAAAGAAACCACAGCATATCTTACAGCTCCTGGTTCACATGACAGCTAAGCAAAGGCACTCCACAGCAGAATCTGAAAAACAACATAAGATCCTCAACCGAAAGGAGCAGAGCTCACCAATGGTGAAGCAGCTGAACATTTTCTCCAGTGCAGATGAGAGTTCCTTATAGTTGACATAAGTTTTCAGATCAACTTTCCTCAGATATGGAGCACCATCCATGCTAACCTTCACGTAAAGACAGCTTTGTCCATGTTTCCCTTCAAGGTCATCAGTGCCTTTCGGTGGGTTAGCAGCCATTGTATTCTTGCGGTAGCTTCGGATTGGTGGCCAACCTACAACCTGCGCCCTGACATGCAACATATTTTTAGACCACATACTCACTTGGAACAAACGTAAGAACAGTCTTCATTGATGATGGCAAGGAGAAAAACTTGAATTTCAAAACTAATGGTAAGAAGGTGTGTTTGAAGTAGCTGGGGCAAGATGAAGTCTATGACCAAATATAAAAAATATGAACGTTTGAAGTTAAAGAAGTAAAATTACATAATTGGGTACAATCAAAAGGAAAGCAAAATCATGAATGGAACAGAACAGCCACTCAAGGGAGACATGTAAGGGAGGACTGGACTGACAAATGGAGATCAGAGAGAATGAAAACAAGGAGGAAATGGACAAGCATCTTTGCAGGCCTACAATCTTTTTTTCTGAAAAGGAAACTAACAATGGACAATGAGAAAAATCAGTGATAGTAGATGAAAAGACATGAAAGAGACCATCAAAACTTCTGTAAGTTATGAACCTCCACACCCCCACTCATCCCCAAGAAAAAGGAGGGGAAAAAAAAAAAAGGAAAAGCAGCAGCTAAAAGTTCCTCCCCCTAAAACATAGGAGTGCCACCAAAATTTTCTCAAATGCACCACAGAAGAAATCAAACAGAGGTAAAAAGCCAAACAGAATCATACTCGGCAAATGCATAGGAAATAAACTCCAAAAGAAAGAGGACAAGAACAGTCATCGACATAGGCAGAAGAGCAGAAACTTCTCATCAGAATGCATTAAAGAAAGAACAATCCCTAGAGTTCAGATCAATCGTCCCCCCCCCCCCCCTTCAAACAAGCCACTGCACTGTAGACTCCAGAGATAACCACGAGAAGGGAAAGGAAATTTGATGGGGACTCTAAGCATTCCCCCACAAGAAACCCAAGAAAAATGCACAGAAATCCCAGGAGGAAGAAAAGAAGGGAAAGCTGACGATCAACTTATTCTGAAAAGAAAGAAAAATGCTTATTGCAAGACCGAAAAGACTCTCCACCATAGTTACAGTAGACTCGCCCTCCACAACTTAGTAGATCAAAAGCTGAAACCAGGCTAGGTATTCATCAGAAAGACTACATGAAACTGCATCCTTCATTCACCAAATGTATAAACCAATTGCAATATTTCCATGTGTATGAGAGAAGCAATTCCTATGTTTCTGTTTCCACAATAAACAAATTCCAATGCTTTCACCCAACTATGTCAGCAATTCCACCTAGAAATAAGAAGGCGAAGAAATAGAAAAAAAGAGAGGTGAAAGCCATTTCTGCACTTACTTTGCAGCAGGCGCTCCCCCGCGGTCAGCACCACCAGGAGAAATCTGACCTTTCTTCTCCTGCCCAGTGGCCATGGACACCAAAGGCGCCTCCTTTCGGGAGTTCGCGGCGCTCCCCTCCCCCCTCGGTGAGAACAACCCGCCGCCTTTCCCCAATTCCACCTCAGATCCACTGCCCCCGGAGAAAACCCACTTCCCTGATCCATCGATGGCGTCGGAGAACCCCCTCTTCGAGCCGGAGACGAAGCCCTTGGGGAGCCCGAGCGTGAGCACGGCGCCGCCGTCCTTCTCCTTCCTGTCGGGCGACTTCGACCCGGGGAGGCCCAGCCTCAGCTCGGTCTCCTTGAGGCTGTGCAGGCGGTCCTCCTCCTGCGCCGCGGCGGCGGAGGCCGGGGAGGGGAGCTTCTCGCGGGCCTCCATGGGTGCCACCTCCGAGCGTCCTATGTAATCATGCTCCAGGGAAGGCGACATTCACACTGGTCGAATGCCAGCTGAACATGTAGCAGAGAGAATGAGAAGGGAGAGAGAAATCAACAGAAAGAGTAGGAGCAGGAGATGCTCGCAGCCACACACAGACACAGAGCTAGTGTGTGAGGGAGAGTAAGAGAGAGAGAGAGACGCCTTTGTATCGGTAGGGCGGGTAGGGGAGGTGGGTATGCAGGAGAAGAAGCTTCCTCTGGTTTTTCTGTAGTGTGTGGAGTGTGTGCACAGGTAGAGAGAGAGAAAGAGCTAGCGAGCGCAGAGGGAGAGGTGTGTGTGTGTGTGTGTGAGAGAGAGAGAGAGTGAGAGAGAGAGAGAGAGAGCTAGCGAGCTAGCGAGCGCAGAGGGAGAGGTGTGTGTGTGTGTGTGTGAGAGAGAGAGAGAGAGCTAGCGAGCTAGCGAACGCAGAGGGAGAGGTGTTCTACCCTTTTCCTTTGTCTAATCTCTACGCATCAATTAAGTAGGTTGGGTAACGAATCCGTTGGCGCTGCTACAACGCCATTATATGCCACAGACGCCAATGGCAAAGGCCAACACAGCATCGCCAGTGCTAGGCCCTGCCCAGAGAGAGAAAGTGCGGCCCCTGTGAAGGGCACGTAGCAGTACTCATGTTTCGCCGACGGCGTGCTCTCATTGGCTGGAAGATGGTTAAGTTGCAGAACCCCCCCTGCATGGTCTAAAAACTGCGTCCCCTTCCAGCCAATTGGAGGACGCCGTCGGTTAAACCTACGTCTCCGTGATCTAGCGGGCAAAGCCCCGCTCCCGTGCCCTCTGCGCCTTGTGTCCCGTCCAGACAAAAGAACGAACAGAGACGCAAAAGCAAACAAAACAGGGAGAGAGAGAGAGAGAGATGGGTGTCTGATCAAGCAGAAGAATGAACAGAGATGCCCAAACAAAAGGCAAAAGACTAAAAACACAGCTATAAAGATGGGGCCTTTCTCTCCCCTCCCCCCTCCCCTTCGCTTGTTACCGTCGTTGCCATCGCCGAAGACCAGTTTTGTCCATGGCGTCGTTGATGGGTTCTTCTTCTTCTTGTTCTTCTACCATCCCAATTCCCTTTGCTTGCCATCGCTGCCATCCTTAGCAGCAGTTTTCCTCGGCAAAGGTGGGATCTTTTCCCGCAGCCAACAACAACAGTTCCCTTTTTAGAGAGATGGGGTCTTCCCCCACCTCGTTCGCCTTTGCTTGATACCTTTGTTCTCGTCATAGACTTAACCCCAGTGCAGTTCTTCTCAAGCAAAGATGGGGTCTTTCTGGCACCCTTTTGCTCGCCATCTTTGTGATTCATCGTTTCAGATTTTTTTCCCATTTTTTCCTCAGGAAGAAAGCGCAGGTTTCTCCCAACTTTCTACGTAAGAACACGGATATATGGATAAGGTTCTCGATTCGAAATTTGTTCGTGTTCTCGACGGAAGCATGTGCAGATTGCGGAGAGAGAGACGAAGAGAAGATACTCTTAACTTGTGACCAGGGTAGACGGGAACGCGAGTGTGGGGCCCGCAGGCGGCGCCGTGTGTCCCAAAACGGGGACAAGCAAGATCGAGATATGTTAAATCCACGTGTGTACACGTGGATATATCGAGATTGCAGGGTCGTCTTAAAGATTTTATTTTGTTTGGAGGTGATCAGGACATATATAATATTTTAGTAAAATTTTTAATTATTTTTATTAATTAAGATAAATTGCATCCTCCCTCTCTACATATATCCGGAAGCGTCACTTAATTTATGAAAAAATATATTTTATCTGTGATATGATAAAAAAAAATTGCACTTCATTAGACCCTCCTCTTTACTAACATGTGGGACTCAAACATTGACCAATGTGATATTTTAGTCAGACAATTATTTCTTTTAATTTACATGTCATCGTAAAATTCTATATAGCTCCATTTAGGTAGATGGGTAACTTAAAAATTCTCTTTATAACGTGGTTTTAGTTATGAAAATTTGATTATGTGGAGAAATTAAACTCAGAAAAACCTTGGAAAAAGAAAAATTTTCTCACTTTTTAAGTGATGGGAAATGCATAAACTTATTGCTTTAGAGAAATTAGCATGTACATTCTCAACATGTTTAGCCCTAGCAAGTATAACCATATAGTATCAAAGAACATATAAATAGAGAAATATTTAATTTTTATTATAAATATTATTAGACTATGACAACGTTTGGTAACGCTTGTTCAAAAATAAAAATCAGCAAAAGTCGATTTCGCATGACGTGTCGGATGGGGACGAGATTTTCACCTCGTCACTTATGCCAACTAGGTGAAACGACACATCCATTTAAAAAAAAAGGCCCAACTTCGAGCGAGGGGGAGACACGTCAACTTTTTCTCGTCGATCGTGTCAATTATCGAAAGCGGCATCTAACCCACTTCGGCCACAGTGGAGAGAGATCTCTCTCCTCTTCTCAAAACGGCATGCACACTGAAACCTAGGCTCACTGAAGGCGTTTGGACTCGCATTCAATTTTGTCAGAGATTTTGCAAGATTTTGTAGGGTAAAATATCCCTAAACACAGCGCCAAACGTTGTCTATGTCTGCAACATGTGGCCTCATCATTTTTAATACAAATCTACCATTTTCAATATAAAATCATTTGTCTCTCTTTACACATATTCACATTCCCAATGCTAATTAAAAAAGATAAATATTAATATTATTTGTCATCCTTAATATTATGAGTGACAAATAATTTTATAAAAATAATATAAAATAGTTAAAAAATATAAATACTCTTATTGAATGAGGTGCTTGGATAGATAATAAAATATTACACATCTAAATATGCAACTAACATTTCTCATTTAAATAAGCACATCTAACAAGTTCCTCTTATTTATTGGTCAAGCCAAGTCCAAACGAGTAAGGGTCCATCTATATTTTCTCTCATAAGTTATCTTCTAGATCATACGAATGTTAGTAGAATGTATTATCAAGTCAATTAATTTAAAAGTCAATTTTATACTCAATAAAAGAAGCCCAGAGAATAAGCTTCTTAATTCTTATTTGAGGTGAAGTGGTGAACTCTTACTAACTAATCTTATTGTACTTAAGGGTTTAACTTAGTCTTATCTACGTAGACAAATCAATATATTATTTTGATATTAGGAATAAGAAAATTTGATAGATAAGTCCCTTACTTGTGATTAATTTTTAGACTATCTCTTTGTATATATGAATCTAATTATCATAAAATATTTTTTCCTAGACTAGACTACCAAGGAGGAAAGAGAAAAATTAGGAAAAGTGAGTTTATCCATCCGTGAATATAAATAGTCAACTTATTTGGTTGTTCAAACATCCCCTTTGTTTTGTGTATCATTAAGGGTTGATTTTATAATATGATAGAAGTAATATTTTACTCGATGAGTGAGGGAGTAAATGGTCAGTTGAAATAGTTAGGTGGCATCTGATTAGTTGTCTTAAGCTGCAACACATATCTATATAAAAATAACATTTAATATTTGTCAGAATCTAATAAAATATATAAGTGGAACAAATAGTTACATAAGTATAATAAATAAATAGTTAAGTAGAAAAAATTTATTTTATTTCACTTATCCAACTATTTGTTTCACTTATCTATAGATTTGATCTAGTGAAAAAAATAAATATATAAGTTGAATAAATAAATATGCAAGTGGAACAAATAATTTTGTTCCACTTATCTATCTATTTGTTCCACTTATTCATCTATTTATGTCACTAATTATCTATCGATTTGATCCACTTATAATTGAGATAAATAGTTAAACAAGTAGAACAAATAGTTGAATAAGTAAAACAAAATAAATCTATTTCACTTAACTATTTATTTGTTCCACATATATACATATTTATTCTGTTTATATATTTTATCAAATTCTAATAAGTATTAAATATTAATTTTTGTGGAGACTTGTGTTTCACTCAATGACAACCATTCAAATGCCACCCGATTATTCCAACTAGATATTTGTCTCCTCACCTCACGAGAGAATATCATTTTTTTTATCTAATAAAGTCAGTAAGAAATACTTACTAGATCTGATTGCCAAAACATCAGTTTTGAAAAGGTTGATAAGCTATCTGACATTAACTCAGATAACCCTCTTGTCACGACTATTAACCCAACCGATCATATTATTAAGATCAGATTATCACTACACTAAATTTGAGCTATGTGTATGGATCACCATCTTTTCTTTTAATTTAGTTATTAACTACATTGCGAATTAGACTTATCAGACCCTGTCACTTGACCCTCCAATCTCTTATCATGTAGTGTTACTCAAGAGAGATGTTGATTCGACTTTCTGAACCAATCACACCAATAATTTCTCTCTCCTCCATCCAACGACACTTTTGGATATTAAATTTGAGACCTCACTCTAATATCACTTATTGTCAAGATCCCTACACACAATCTAAGTTTTGACGTAGTAGTAATCTGATCCTAATAATAGACCCACAAAAATAGATCCTCTGCCAATTGACTCTTTTCAAAAAGGTTTGCTATCCGACAACTCAAAACTTAAAATCTAGTAACTCTAATTAAACGATTCCAAAATTATTTACCTATTTTTATCTTTATCCAGTAATCAAACCGGGTATAAGAACTCTTGACAAGTTCCAAATCAGTGATCAAATGCCATTTACCTTTAGTTCAACGGGCAAAAAAAGAAAACTTTGCATTACTCATTAAACTACACTACTTTATTTCCTTAGCTTTTATATAATATTTATGGTAAATTAATTAAAAGTTCCTAACTATAATAGGGAGATCCTTGCTATAACAAGACTTAACATATACTGTAATAGGAGATAACACTTACTGTAATGAGTTATAACTTTGTCAGAGACTAAAAAATAAGTCAAACATCTTATAGTGATGCTAATAATTTGTCAAGTTCACCACCACCACCATCGTGATCACGAAGGAGGAGGAAACCACAAACACAACCATTAAGACTAGCTTCAGTTGTGGGTATTAATTTTTGTGGAGACTTGTGTTTCACTCAATGACAACCATTAAATGCCACCCGATTATTCCAACTAGATATTTGTCTCCTCACCTCACGAGAGAATATCATTTTTTTATCTAATAAAGTCAGTAAGAAATACTTACTAGATCTGATTGCCAAAACATCAGTTTGAAAAGGTTGATAAGCTATCTGACATTAACTCAAGATAACCCTCTTGTCACGACTATTAACCCAACCGATCATATTATTAAGATCAGATTATCACTACACTAAAATTTGAGCTATGTGTATGGATCACCATCTTTTCTTTTAATTTAGTTATTAACTACATTGCGAATTAGACTTATCAGACCCTGTCACTTGACCCTCCAAATCTCTTATCATGTAGTGTTAATCAAGAGAGATGTTGATTCGACTTCTGAACCAATCACACCAATAATTTCTCTCCTCCATCCAACGACACTTTTGATATTAAATTGAGACCTCACTCTAATATCATTATTTCAAGATCCCTACACACAATCTAAGTTTTGACGTAGTAGTCATCTGATCCTAATAATAGACCCACAAAAATAGATCCTCTGCCAATTGACTCTTTTCAAAAGGTTTGCTATCCGACAACTCAAAAACTTAAAATCTAGTAACTCTAATTAAACGATTCCAAAATTATTTACCTATTTTTATCTTTATCAGTAATCAAACCGGGTATAAGAACTCTTGACAAGTTCCAAATCAGTGATCAAATGCCATTTACCTTTAGTTCAACGGGCAAAAAAAAAGAAACTTTGCATTACTCATTAAACTACACTACTTTATTTCCTTAGCTTTTATATAATATTTATGGTAAATTAATAAAAGTTCCTAATATAATAGGGAGATCCTTGCTATAACAAGACTTAACATATATTGTAATAGGAGATAACACTTACTGTAATGAGTTATAACTTTGTCAGAGACTAAAAAATAAGTCAAACATCTTATAGTGATTGCTAATTAATTTGTCAAGTTCACCACCACCACCATCGTGATCACGAAGGAGGAGGAACACAACAACAAACCATTAAGACTAGCTTCAGTTGTGGGTAAATGATGGGTTTAGGTGGGGGTGTGTGTAAAAAGCCGTCTTTTTTTTAGAAATACACTTTGGGAACAAAGGTTTGCTAATCAAGTGGGTCGCCAACGTCGTCCTCGTACGCAAAGCCAACGGGAAGTGGAGGATGTGCGTGGACTTCACCGACCTGAACAAAGCTGCCCCAAGGACAGCTACCCCTGCCCCGAATCGATCAACTCGTCGACTCCACGGCGGCGGGGACACGAGCTCTTAGCTTCCTAGACGCATACTCAGGGTATCATCAAATCAGGATGGCACCGACGACGAAGAGAAGACCTCATTCATCACGGAAAAAGGTTATACTGCTTTACTCGCATGCGTTTGGGTTAAAAAATGCAGGGGCAACATACCAGCGGCTCGTCAATACAATGTTCGAGGAACAGATCGGAAAGATAATGGAAATCTATATCGACGATATGCTGGTGAAAAGTCGACGCGCCGAGGACCACGTCAAAGACCTAGCCGAGACATTCAAAGTGCTTAGGAAGTTCGGGATGAAGCTCAATCCCGAGAAGTGCGTCTTCGGCGTACGCGCGGGAAAATTCCTAGGCTACTTCGTCTCCAACAGAGGAATCGACGTCAACCCCGACAAGATACAAGCCATCTTGAACATGACGCCGCTGAGGACGATTAAAGAGGTACAACGTCTCAATGGTCGTATCACTGCTTTGAGTAGATGTGGACATTAAAAAACAAAAAAACAAAGCAAAGCAAGATATAGGCCCATTTATTGGCCCATTATCAAATGACCCAAATACCCCATGCTGGGGGTCATTTTAAGGAACTCCTCACCCCCCACTACAAAAAGCTCTCCTTCTAAAGAAGCTTATGGAGAGAGACGGGACTGGGCCTTTTTGCAACCTGGGAAAAGGGGAGAGAGGGTCTGCGTGAGGAGCAAGAAAGCAGTGGGGAAAAGGAGGAGTTGGGTTGGTTTTCCTGGTTCCTGGGCAGCAAGGAAGAGAAGAAGAAAAAGTAGAAGAGGAGAAGAAGAGAGGCAGCTGTCAACGCAAGGGGGAAGGGGCCTTGAAGAGAGGGAGTTTCCTCCTCAAAAGGTGTGCAAGAAGGCTAAAGGGAGAAGAGAGATCCAAAGAGAGAGATCGCCCTCCCTCTCTTACTTGTCTTTTATTTGGTTTATTTCTTCCTCCCACTTCTTGTCCCATCACAGTCTACTTATGATTCATGTCTCCCCATCCCCATATGTGATGTGAAGGGCATTCAATACTCTCCCTTTTTAATAGAATTTTAGATGTTGAGAATGTGTGTCTCTTTCATTTGATGCTTACCGTGAATGCTTCTTCTTTAATGGTATATTTTGATGCTTGAGTATTGGACATTCTCCTTTCCCAAGCATGTTCTTCTTCTTTTATTTAGGGATTTGGAGTCTTCTTCTGAGAAGAACTCCCTGTCTCTGCTGCGTTTTCCCTGTTCTTAGCCTTTGAAGGTACCCCGCCAACTCACTGGGTGTGAGTTCGAGGGCGCCAAGGATGAGCAAATCGATGCCCATTCCTTGTGGCACCCTAAATGGGACTGAAAGCCCTCCCCATCATGCATGGGAGGTGCTGCAAACCCCTGCGTAGCAAGGATTTCTTTCTGTTTTATTCAATTTGAGCATGCATGCTCCTCGCCGAATCACTCTCTCCCGGTTCTGAACACAAAGGGTTAGATAATGATACCTATGCCCCGTTCAAGCCTACAAAGGGATTCTCAATATGTTAAATAGATTCCCATCCCCACTGGGTGCTCAAGTCATTTCCAAACTTTGAGAATTGCATTTCCATAGCCTTGCCGACTCACCTGATAGTGAGTTTTCGGTGTTTTAAAGTCAGTCGGCACGGAATTTCGCTGTCCAAAAAGACAGGGTTGCTCGACACGTATGTCAGTCCCTCTCATAAAAATTTCGAGTTTTTTCGATGTGATTTGGGCGGCCATCCGATGTTCAATAGATGTTTCTGTCTCGTGGCCGACTCATCTGGCCTGCTAGCCAACTCACCTGGGCAGTACGCACGTCTTTTACGATCTGCGATCAATCGGCACGACATTTTGTCGTCTAAAGAGACTGGGTTGCTTGACACGTATGTCTGTCCCTCCCATAAAAATTTCGTGTCATTCCGACGTGATTTGGGTGCCGTCCCGTTGAGAGAGCTCGTGGCCGACTCACCTGGTCTGTTGGCCAACTCACCTGGCAGCACGCGTGTTTTCCGCAATCTGGAACCGATCGGCCCGGGATCTCGCCCGTGTAAAAGTTCGGAACTGACCGGGACATCCCTCAGTTCCTCTTGTAAGAGTTTCACGCCGTTCCTCTGTGATTTGGGCGTCGTTCCGTCGCAAATGAAGGCTCCCGACTCACTCAGGCAGAACCGCTCACCGCCAATTTGTGCATGCTGAGCAGTTTTCTTGCCGACCCGCATAGAAACGAGACTCTACGAGGCCTCGGGTTTGATAATACGATATCTATGCCTGAGTTCTTGGACTCGTACATTACTGGCTTGTCCACCGGACTGTTTTCGGTCTCGGTACTCTTTGGTTCCTTTGTAGCCATGCCTCGAAAACCGGTACCGTGTGCCATTTGGGTAGCGCCGTGCACGGCCAATACCCCGTTTTGGTACCATCTCCATTATGGTGGATGGATACCGTGACCTCCCTCACATCTCATGAGTCCGGGGGAGGTGCTGCCGAATTTTCTGACGAAATTTAAACCGTCTTATGTGTTTGGCGGATGAGTCGGCAAGGAATCAGCAGGCTCCCGACTCACCGAATCAGTGAAGAGATTTGAACCGGTGAGTCGGCGAGCCTCATGCGTGATGAGCCGACAAGTCTTGGTTTATGAGATTACTTGCTTTCGGACCTGAAACTCATCAGTTCCTCGTGGCCATGCCTCAGGAATTGGTATCGTGTGCCATTTAGGTGGCGCCGCGCGTGGCTAACACCTTGTTTTGGTGCCGTCTCCATCATGGTGGATGAGTATCGCGCCCTCCTCTTGCGTCATGAGAAATGGGGAGGTGCCGCCGAATTTTTCTTGTGCATCTTTATGAGACCAAAAGACTTTGTATGATTAAAAGACCCGAAAGCTATGTTGGCTAGGTGATTCGCAGCGTTGCAATGGCCCGGCCAACTCAGTCATCTGCCCAACTCATCCACCTGCCCAACTCAGGCATCTGCCCAACTCATCCACCTGCCCAACTCAGGCACCTGCCCAACTCAGGCACCTGCCCAAAATCAGTCATCTGCCCAACTCAGGCACCTACCCAACTCAGCTATCTGCCCAACTCAGTCATTGCCCAACTCAGTCACCTGCCCAACTTAGGCATCTGCCCAACTCAGTCACCTGCCCAACTCAGGCATTTGCCCAACTCAGTTATCTGCCCAACTCAGTCATCAGCCCAACTCAGGCACCTGCCCAACTCAACCACCTGGCCGATTCAAGCGCTGCCCAATTGAGCCTGGCCACTCAGTAGCCTGCCGACTCACCAGCACAGCTATAGTTATTGTGCTTTAAATGAAGTAAAGAGCAGCGCAATTGACATTAATTGCCAAATATCTAATGAATAAGCGGATAAAATCCTCCAAATTGTACAAAAGATGATAATGATCACAATGTGTCAAATGCTATCAATAGAAATCTTTCTTGTTGTTGCTATTCTAGCTTCACTCTAGCACGCACTTTGCACCTTTATCGGATGTTTCCATTTTAAAGCCATGAGACTTTCTAATCTGGCGATTAATCAAGGGTTTTCTCTCTCAGAGAGATGTAATTAACGTCATTGCGCTTAGGCAACGACGGGATCTTGGTCCCGACCCGATCTCTACTTTCGTTTGACGAAGTCAAACGGTGCGCACAATAGACCTAAAGTCCTCCGACTCTCAGAGGCAGAACACTTGGTTGTCACTTCGGTGACTGACACGCCTGCGCTATGCAAATTGCCAATTCATCTCTCATCATTATCGCTCGCGTAGCATTCGACGAGATTTGGATTAGCAATACAAATCCATGAGAACATGAGAAAAATATGATAAAAGATAATTTTAAAAAGATTTTTAATAAATCCATTTCCACAGCGTGGCACGCCCGGTGGGACCAAGCTTCCCTTCATCTCTTCGCCAGAATAGAAAGCCGTGTGGCCTTACATGATCAATACTGACCATCATTTTGAATTGACTAACAAGTACTAACAGAGCGATGGCTGGAGTACGTTTTGGGCCCCTGGTTGTCCAAGATCATGCCAGGTACGGCTACCTCGCCGTGCCGACCCGTTTCAGGAGCTTTCCTCCGGTGGTGGAGTTCCCCAACTTCTTGGGGGTCGCATTCATCGACATCCTACACCTAGAAGCCAAAAAGGAAGCTGAAGCTGAAGCTGCACATGAAGCTGAAGTCGAAGAGATCGCTAAGGAGCTAAGCTGCCACGTCCACCACTTGGAGCATGGCAATCACAACAAGTACAAGGGGGAAAGAGCTAATAGGCATTCTCAACAAGCAAGGGGGGTTGAGAACATTGTCACTCGTCGTGCACGAGTTTCTAACTCAGGGAGAAGTGTGCGGATTGGAGATCTAAGAATTCATCTGCAAGCCAAGAGAACTGAGGTTGTGCCAAAACGAGTCATGCCAACAGTACCCGTAAAGAACTCTTTCCAAGCTTAACAAGCAAAGGAGAAATATTGTTCAGCACATTCAAGGGCAAGCTGCCCCCGAAATCGATCAAATTCAAACAGGTCTGGCGACCTAAAAGAGTGCAAAAGCCCAGGCTGGAGGAGCCTGCACCAGAAAAGAGTGTACCAAAAGAAGCAGCCGAAGAAAGGGTCCCTGACTACCATAGGCCATCCAGAGGCTTCAGGGCCAGAGTTCGGCAAGGGGGGGCATGTGCTTATGCCCACTTCCACAACAAGAAGGCAGAGCTGCGGAAGTCCGCCTATCTTCCACCTATCCGGGGAAAGTCTCCCGTACATGTGCTCTCATCCACGTATGGCCGACAGGGGGCAACACAGGTCGGTATGACCGCATTCCCCATCTAGCAACTGCCCCACTGCGGCAAGCGAGAATGCAAAGAGATAAAGGAGCTCCTCAGACGGAAGCTGAGAGCAGTACTGATGGATTGATGTTCCTTGCGAACACGATCGTGAGCAGCCTGGGAAAGTCAAACCCTGGGTGTCAGTCTTTAAAAGGTTGACCTTTCCTTCCCGAAGGGTCGAAAGAGACCGAAACGGGAACATTAAAATCTTTGCATGTCACATGGCTGGCATAGGAAGCCATTATGGAGCCTTTCCGATCGATGATAAAGAGCTGGCAGAACTGGCTGAGAGGCCCGGTGCCGTTACAAGAAGAAGAGCAGCTGCGACACCTCTAACAGCAGCATACGGAGGAGTTAGCACCTCCTCAACCCAAATGACGACAATTGCTACCAATGTGATTACCTCCCAAGGCAGTGGGGGCAATAGTGAAATTCCCCCGCCACCGCGTCGGAAATGACGCCTGGGGGCAGAGCGCAAGAGATCCCTCTCGTTGCACCCCTAGATCCAACCGTCTTGGAGCTGCTACAACAATATCGAGCTGAAATCGAAACGCTTAAGCTGCAAATAAAAGGCAAAGAGACTGAGGGACATACATCCCGAGAAGCTGAGGGCTCAGGAGAAACTCATCAAGGGACCTTAGGGTCAATCGAGGCCTCGACCCAGCGTACTGTCGTGCGACCAGTAAATGAACAACCACAACAGTCACTTGTGGCTACTGTTCAGCAGCAGCGTCCACAAACTCAATATCAGCTCCTGCAGCCGCAATTCTTCCAGCAGCAGCAACAACAGCAACACCAACAGCAGTCATTGCCTGCTCATGCTCCTGAGCAACAATTTGAAAATCAAGAGCCGCCCCCGGTGGCCGTCACCACCACTCTAAGTAATCAGCCGGCCCACTTCTAACCTCAACAAGTGGACCCTGCCGTCATGAGCAAATTGATGGTAGAGCAACTGATTGAGATGAAGCTGGCAGAGCGGGGTGATGGAGAAACATTGCTTTCAATGTGTACAGGGTACCCTACCCTGCACACCATGCCGCAAAGAAATTACCTCCAAGCATCACTAAACCCCCGAAGTTTGACAAATTCAACGGGCAAGGATCCCCAAAAGAGCATATAGCCTACTATATCAATGTGATGGGCGACCTGGCTGCTGATGAGTCCTACCTACTGAAGTTCTTTGGCTCCTCCTTGACGGGCCTAGCATTTGAATGGTATTCTGGCCTGCCAGCAGGGTCTATATTGGACTGGGCAGACATGCAAAAGAAATTCAGAGAAAGGTTCTACATTGCAGAAAGGGAGGTTACAGCTACCGAACTCTATGCAACAAAACAAAAGGCAATGAGTCTGCCCTGGATTATATCCAGCGGTGGAGGAACCTTAGTATGAGATGCAAGCGCCCTCCTCACCAGGAAGATGCGGTGCAAATTTGCAAACAGAACCTGAAGAGAGAGTTATTGGAAAAAATGATTGGGATGGAAATTCGGTCATTTGACAGGCTGAACGATGTGGCAGCAGAAATTGAAGCCTTCATGACAAGATATCCCAACAATACATCAATGGGACAAAAGGACAAGCCAACCAATAAAAAGCCTGCCGGAAAAGAGGCGAACACTGTCGATCTGAAAAACTTAAGGGTGTTGGGGCTTCTGGCACCAAGCCTAAGACTCCAAAGCGGAATATGCTTCTCCAAGACAAATTTAGGAAGCCATACTCTTTCCCCAAAGAGAAAACAAAAACATTGTTCGAATGGGCCACTCATTACAACAAGATTACATTTCCAACGCCCAAAAGACCTGAGGAATCGGGAAAGAGCGATGATCCTCTATTCTGTCCGTACCACCAAGTCTTGGGACATAGCATAGAGGATTGTTATGTGTTCAAAGACATCATGGAGTCTTTGATCAAGAAAGGGGAGCTACAAATGGGAGAATATAAGGTGAATCCACCTCAACCACATGAAACCCCTGTTCGACAGCCAACAGCTAACATAGTATCACTATACCAACAACTGTCAAAAGAGATTTCTGAAGCTAGTACGCAGGAGAGTTATGAACACTGCATTCCGGCCCCTGCCAGATATCTAGAGAGTTGGAAGAAGGTGCCTCAGAAGGAAATGAGGAAGCCGTCCGAACAGCCTACTCCACAGGCGCACGTTCAAGGGATGATAGCTCAACCATCTCTGCCAACTGTCACTTTAGTAGGGCATCTGGCGAAGCCCGAGTGATTTCTATGAGAAACACTAGCAACAGAAGGCGGCAGATGCCTCTACCATTGTACAGAGGGGGCAGCCCCTCACTCGAACAGCTGCAAACATTAATAGATGAGTTGGATAAGTATGAGCAACCTGAAAGGCATCCTATCCAGCTACCAGAATATGCACCATGGGAGGAGCTAGAAATGCTGAAGCTAGAAGAAGTAGCTGAACAAGAAATCTCTCAACCCCAAGAAGAGCTGCTCTGGGGGCAAGTACCAACGGAGCATGAAAGGAAGAAGAGAAGATCCAAGAGAAAGGAGGATAAAATGGTTGCTACTCTTTCCTGCAACACTATATCATCCCTGCCAGATATGACCAAACATGGTGAGGGGAAAGAGATCAACTATAATTCCAATGGGGCGAACCAGACCGGATCGTCAAACCCTGAATCTCTCACAAGATCCAGAAGAAGGTGGGAGAAACTACCTCTGACGAATCACACCATTATTCTCAGGGGAGAAGCATCTTATAAGATTCCAGAGCATGAGATCCAAGAAATGCAGGCTCCACCTCCACTGTAGGTGTACGAGGATCAAGAAGCTGGGGGCAAAATATCATCTTTTGTTGAGTTCTTGGCATTAAGGGAGCATTTTGAGTCATCCCATGCACCTCAAATGACACGAGAAAAAAATGACCTTGATCCAAATAATCCCATCAGTGAGGTTCCAAACAGGACCTGCTCAAATATCAAAAGGGAATGTGGCTCTAAGTCTTTGGCTAATATTCCCTGCATACCTGCAGATAATCCTGTCAGGGTAGCTCAATCGTAAAGATATCAGCTGGAGATTGAAATACTGAGGAAGCAAATTCAAGAAAAAGAGGCATATATCTTGGCATCAAAAGAAATGGAAGGCTTGGTTGAAGCATTGCAAAGCGATACCAACCCATCCCAAATTCTGCCAACAGTGTCGCAGTCAATGCCAGCCCACACCGAGAGCATCTCGCTCACACATCCATATCAAATGACTCCGAAACGGCTGGAGACCTGTTCAACAAGAGGCCAAGAGTTTACCCTAAAGCCACAAGTTGAGAGGGTGTCCATACAACCGGCTCATAACCGCCCAAGCTTGGTAGATCCAGCATTGATGAGTAGCTTGGTAAAGCTGACAGGGATGAGTGATAGCATTACTGCTACACTTCATGGTCATCCAGCTCCATGCCCTGGGGTTCATGATCTGCACCATACCGAGGCAATGTGAAATGTGACCCGTGGGCCGACAGTTTATAGGTCCTTATCAAGTAGGTGCACATATTCAAATCGCCCTATCAAGCCCATGGCAGCAGAAAGACTAGGCAAACAGGGAGTACCGGAAGCGGGCCCCTATATGGCTGAGGAAGAAGCATCTTGGCGACTAAATTACATGCCATTTCTCAGGAGGGGGGGGGAACCAGCCCGAGACTATATCCAACGGTGGATGAACGTCTGCAGAAATACAAGCAGCCACTATCTGAAGAAGAGGCTGTCAATATATGCAAGAACAACATGCAAAAGGAGATTCTAAATAGATGGGGGCATCGACATCAGAACATTCGATTGACTGAATAATGTTGCCACTGATATTGAGGCATTCCTCGCCAAGTACTCTTTGCTGATACTACTGGCCAAAGGAAGAGGCAGTTCCTCACGTGACAAATTGTCAAGGCGAAGGAAAATTCCGTACAAGAGAAGTTGCAGAGAAGCCTTACTCTTCCCAAAAGATAAGACACTGTTTCTTTTTGAATGGGCGCAACGACATAACAAAATCGTCCCACCGAGCCTAAAAAGTTGAAGACATCAAGAAGAAAGACGATCCTCGGTTATGCTTATATCATCAGCTGCCGGGACATGTTCAGAGGACTGCTACATCCTTAAGATCAAATTGAGTCCTTGATAAAAAAAAAGGAGAACTGCAAGTGGGCGAGTACCTGGTGTATCCGCCGCGATCTCATGGGGCTCCAATGCAGTAGAAAAAGAAAACATACGATAGCTTATACTGGCCAATGTGGGGGCATATGCATGCCATAATATACGAGCTAGAAAGTATAAGAAATTCAATATGCTCAGTGCACAGACGAATCTCGTGCACCCTAGAGGCACTTCAAGATCTTTGGCTCATCACAAGCAAGTGGGCAAGGATCACCTCACTGAAAATGAGTCACTCTAGGGACATGTGTTGATCACATATGTAACTTCCATGGATGTAAATGTTCATTCAAAAAAAGAAAAAAAAAGAATGACAAAAAAAAATATTTACAAAAAAATTAGTAAAAAAAAACATGACAAAAAAATAAATAATAAATAAAGCAGCTTGCTTAGGCAGTCACACCGACCACCCAGCATGAGACCTAGTCATTGAAGTGGTCTCAACCGGCTCTTTTAGGGCCACCTGAGGTATTATTGTCAATGACGAGCAACAAAAAATAAATAGGCCAACCATACCGCTAGTCGGACTATGGTTCTGAGACAAATTGAACGCGCGACATTGTTGACTGTGCATTTTCGTTGTCTAGAGTTCCTCGCACAAGTCAACATGCGCACTTCTTTAAACTGTCTCACAAATTTAAAATAGCAAATATGAACTAGTAAAATGGTGAGCACAGGTCATATCCACAGAGAGGCCGAATAGAACTTGAATTAAAACTACTTGACTTGGATCAAATCTTAAAGACACTTTCTCACCAAAATTACATTGCATTAAAAGTAATTCTGTAAACAACATCAATTAAATTTCTCACAACTTGACAAATCAATTTAATGGGAAACAAATAGACTTGAAAACCAAAAAATGTACCCTCACAGCTCGAGGGATGAACACTTAAGAATCGCAACTCTCCACAAACACCGGACCGTATCCTCACAACGCAAAGATAGACAGAGAATTAAGAAACAGAAATTTATTGTGACACTAATCAACTAAGCACCAACAGATCTTCAATTATCAATGCGTTAAAATTGAACTAAGAACTCTTGATGACAGATCAAATTAAAACACTCTTTTCACTGAAAACAATATGAACTATGAGGGTTCAGATCACGTACCCTCAACTTGAGAGATGAAGATCAAATCAATAAAGAGAAAAATATAAACTGCACATCCAACATCCGATCTGTCCAGGGGGAGAGAAAACACTAAACGAAATAGAAATCTCCAAGAATAAAAACAGAAGAGGAATCAAATTTCTGATCTCCATTGCTAATTGCTCTATGCTACATTCAGCAACTTTCTGTATACCATCACCGGACAAAACCAGAACATACCAAGTAAAGGGGGGTGTTCCTGGTTGCCTTGTACCTTCTCCACAGCGCAGAAGACAGGAAGAAGAACAAGAAGATTAGCAGTACAGAGGAGAACCTCTGATCTCCCTGGATCAAATCCCCACTGAAGAGCAGGGCAAACCACAATATCGACTATGCAAATACTGATCCAGAGAACAATCTTTGCAACAAGGAGAAGACCAGAAATCTGAACCTAAAAATCCCAAATAATAAAGAACCTCCTTGATCTGAACCCGCCATCTGATCCCCTTGTGCAATCGCTCAATCAGAAGAACAAAAGAAAACAAGAATTGCTGTGAATCGATCTCCAATAGATCAAATGCTCAAACTGAATTAGCCATCCAACCATGCTGGAAGAACAGTAAAGAAACTAAAAACGCCTAAAGAAATTAAACTAACCACCCGTCTCCTCTCTGCTGAAAACAAAATACAGGAAAAGAAATTGCCAAACAAAACTCTCTAAAGCCTCACTGGTGAAACCCCTGAACTCTCAGAAACCTGGAAGAAAAATTACAGAAGCATGAAAGAACAACATCTCCACATCCTCCGAAACACACAAAGAATGCATATAACGAACTCCACTGGTTCGGATTTTACAGCACAGAAGAGATGAACTAAACGCAGGAGCAATGAAATTAACTCAGAAGAAATAGATGAAATAACATCAAGGAAATGGAAGAACACAATTCTGAACTCTCAAAATCTAGAAGAAAAATTACAGAAGCATGAAAGAACAACATCTCCACATCCTCCAAGATCTGCTCGACAGGGAGACGAAGAACACCAAAATTAGAACCCAAAAATACTAAACTAAAATCCCCTCCCTGCTCTGCTAAAAAAAAAAACAAAACACAGGAAAAACAGAAAGAAAACCTAAGAATTCTAACCCGAGAACCCAAAAAAAACTTAGAACTGCCAACCCCCTACTCTGCATAAACAGAAAAAATGGCAACTAAAAATCTTCAGAAATTCTAACCAGCCGAACCCCCCAAGAAGAGGACCTCGGGTCCTTTTATAGATGCCCGGGCGCCTCCCGGATCACCAACGCACCAGGATCGCCATCACTCCACACCCGGATCGCCAACGTCGCACGACCTCCAGCTCAGCACGAGCTCCTCAACGGATCTGGCCACTGCATGCCCAGCCTCCATCGCCCTGCCAAACAGATCGCCTGGGCGCCGTGCTCTGCACAAGATGCCAGCTCAGCCGCCTTCACAGCTGCTCACACCCGCGCCAACACACCATCGTGCTCAGCCCTGGCCTCATCCATCTGAGCTCCAGCTCAGCAGGTCCAGCACACCAGCGCGCCTCAGCCGCTCGAGCTCCATCAGCCGCCTCTGCATCAAACCGCCATGCCATCGCACGGCCTGCTCTCTCTTCCCGCCAACTCCAGCATCGCACGACCTCCTCCGATCTGCTGCGCACACCTGGGCGCGTGCTCTGCACCAGCCCTGCACCGCCTCAGCTGGCCTGGATCGCCACCTCAGCAGGCCCCATCGAAGCCGCCTCTTGCATGCATCGCGCCAGGGCCCAGTGCCGGCCTGCACAGCACCCTCGCCCAGCACAAAAACCCCAGCGCCGCCCTGCTTCCATCGGCCCTGGTCAGCACAAAACCAACCCCAGTTCCAGCTGCTTCCAGCAGCTTCTTTTGGCTTCGTCACCTGGTAGGGAAGAAACTAAAGGGTAAATAGGGGATTTAATGGTATGCGTGGCCCGCTTAGGTTAGATGAGAGGTATGAGGGTTATTAAAATCTAATCTATTAATATTTACAAAAATTAGAAAGGTGTTTATGAGAATTATTTATGTACAATTTATTTTGTAGAATGAGAAAATATTTTTCTTAGTCAAACTATTCACAAAGAATTATGACTTTATTTAATGAAAATCTAAATAGTGTATTCTACTAAAATATTTAACTAATATACTCGAAAACCTATTAATGGATGAAAATGAGAATTAAAATCGAATGTGCTTATTTATGAACAAAAGATGTCAAAATTACTATATGTATGAAATTTAACACGAAAAATTAGTAGTTATCACTCCCCCCTACTTGAACTTGCTAGTCCCATAGCAATAAAAACTACTCAAAATATAAGACTAGAAGATGTAATGTCTCATGCTAAATAACCATCATGTAAAAGATTAATGTAAAGATATGTCTTTCCTAATGTATGGATTTATGGCAAGGAATTTGTGCACAAATGGTAGCTCACTTAAGAGTTCACATCAGCCCTCTGACACTCCTCTACTTTAGCTAGTATTTGAGATTAGATTGATTTGAGGGAGAAGAAAAGAATTGTGGAATAAGATCCTTGTTCAGTAGATCGGGTTGTTTCTCTTAGTTCCATTCTACTCATCTTCCTTGAGGATTATTTCTCTGAGTTTGAGACTTTTGTCCTTTATTGCACTTTGTGCACTCAGAATTTTTTTTTCATCCACAATGCTACACAACCCATCACTCAAGAGTAGCGAGTCCAACTTTACTCAGATCCGGAGCATTTTCATGGATATATTTTTCTTTAGCTTTTGCTTTTTGCTTTTGCTTTTTCTTTTCTTTTCCTCTTAAAGGAAGGAGAACAGTCAGGTTCCTTGATCACATGCCTTCACCTCCTTCACAATTCACTTAAGGGGAAGGAGAAATCAATCACCTCTCTCTACTAGCTTTAACAGATTTGCTACATCGGGTTCAGCTAATCTAAGTGGTTGTTAGTGTGTGTATGAAAACTCTTGCCATAAATCCTTACATAAGGTAGACAGAAGTACATGTAATCCTGTATTAGAGGCTACCTAACATGGATTTTGCAAGGGAATGTGACACCGCAAAATTTTAATGGTTAAGATCAGACACATAGTCTGGGATGCGCAAAGCCACGTATTTTTATTCAAAGATGAAACATTGTGAATTTTTTTATTTGCATAGGTACAAGCTCAAGAAAAAGAAATGAAGCAATGGTGGGGATGAGGACTATGAATGCATGCTTATTCTACCTCTCCCCCCTACTTATTCACAGGAAAAGAAAGTAAGACAGAGACTTACCGGATGAAGGAAATCTGTACACTTGGGTTGCCTCCAAGAAGCGCTAAGTTTATCTCGTCTTCAGCCAGACGCAATTAGGCTCCATTTGGCTCAAGTAACTTGGTAGAATCAAATTTCAAGGAATGTGGGGCTTTCAAAGAAATGCTTTAACCTCTGCCCATAACAGTGAATGATGTTCAGTTTTAAGATCACGAATAACGACAGCACCATTGTCACAAGCTTTGACAACAGTAGGACCATCCCATCGGAACTTCAATTTTCCACGAAGCCTAGAATTGAATAACCGAACCTTATCATGCACTTGAAAAAATTTTCTATGAATGTGTTTGTCATGGAATGATTTGTCCTTGGCTTTATATATTTTGGCATTGGCTTTGAATTTTCTCTCCCTTAAACCTAGAGCACAGGGTTGGTCTACTACTTTCTCCACGCAAGATTCTTCTAAGGAATCACCACTAGACAATTTCTCCTTGATCATGGTGCCAGATGCCTTAAAAATATTGATACTAACCGCTCACCCCAAATGATATATCCATCATCCCGTTAGCACAATCAATGTTAGCTTAGTAGTGGCCAAAAAAGGTCTACCCAGGATGATGGTGGACTGAGTTAAATCTTGAGGAGTGTGTCATGTCCCAAAATGATAATCGACAGGGAAGTACAATCATTGATTTTTTAATAACGTCCTCAAACTAAGCTTTTAGGAGGGTGATAGATCGATCGGCTAGTTGAAGGACGACAGAGGTGGGTTCAATTCTCCTAACTTGAATTTCTCAAAAATAACATAAGGTAGGAGATGCCGGGCTCCCAAATCCAAAAGACTGCTTTCAAAGGTGACTCTACTGATGGGATGCGCAAAGCCACGTATTTTTATTCAAAGATGAAACATTGTGAAATTTTTTTATTGCATATGTACAAGCTCAAGAAAAAGAAATGAAGCAATGGTTGGGATGAGGACTATGAATGCATGCTTATTCTACTCTCCCCCCTACTTATTCACAGGAAAAGAAAGTAAGACAGAGACTTACCTGATGAAGGAAATCTGTACACTTGGTTGCTCCAAGAAGCGCTAAGTTTATCCGTCTTCAGCCAGACGCAATTAGGCTCCATTGGCTCAAGTAACTTGGTAGAATCAAATTTCAAGGAATGTGGGCTTTCAAAAGAATGCTTAACCTCTGCCCATAACAGTGAATGATTGTTCAGTTTTAAGATCACGAATAACGACAGCACCATTGTCACAAGCTTGACAACAGTGTAAGGACCATCCCATCGGAACTTCAATTTTCCACGAAGCCTAGAATTGAATAACCGAACTTATCATGCACTTAAAAAATTTTCTATGAATGTGTTTGTCATGGAATGATTTGTCCTTGGCTTTATATATTTTTGGCATTGGCTTTGAATTTTTCTCTCCTTAAACCCTAGAGCACAGGGTTGGTCTACTACTTTCTCCACGCAAGATTCTTCTAAGGAATCCACCACTAGACATTCTCTCTTGATCATGGTGCCCAGATGCCTTAAAAATATTGATACTAACCCGCTCATCCCCAAATGATATATCCATCATCCGGTAGCACAATCAATGTTAGCTCTAGTAGTGGCCAAAAAAGGTCTACCCAGGATGATGGTGGACTGAGTTAAATCTTGAGAGTCATGTGTTTTGTCCAAAATGATGAAATCGACAGGGAAGTAACAATCATTGATTTTATAATAACGTCCTCAACTAAGCTTTTAGGAGTGGTGATAGATCGATCGGCTAGTTGAAGGACGACAGAGGTGGGTTTCAATTCTCCTAACTTGAATTTCTCAAAAATAAACATAAGGTAGGAGATTGACGCTGGCTCCCAAATCCAAAAGACTGCTTTCAAAGGGACTCTACTGATGGTGCAAGGAATTAGTGGAGTGCCTGGATCTTTAAGCTTCTTTGGGAGTTGGTTCAAGATAACGGCACTCACAGTTTCTGGAAGAATGATTGTTTCAGTTTATTTTCATTTCACGTTTTGGAGGCACATTCTCTTTAAGAATTTGGCATAAGCAGGCACATGCTTAATGGCATCAAGGAGAGGAATGTTGATGTGAACTTGTTTAAAGAGTTCCAAGAGTTCTTTATTATCGGTTGGTTTGTTTTTGGATTTTGGCTTTAAAGTTTCAGGAAAAGGAACTCTCAGAATGTAACAACTTGGGTCTTCATTCATTTTGATTTATCTAGAGGTTCTTCAATAATTTTCTCTTTTCCCTTGGATTTTCTTTTCAGCATTTTCTTCCATCTCTTCTTCAATTTCAATTTCTTTTTCTTTTTCTTTATCTCATGCAATGTTGACATGTATGGGTGAGGATTTATCAAGATTTTTCCACTTCTTAAAGTTGACACAGTTTTGACATTTTCCACTTGGGGCCCCTAGCTTGGGCAGGTGGATGGTCCTGTTGTATAAGTTGATTCTGATTTTGTGGTGCTGGAATGTTCTGGACAAAAACTTGCTGTTGGTTTTGTGGTGGAGGGACATTTGGTCTAAAAGGTGGTCTATACCCTGAGCTTGATGGTATTGCTGGTTCTGATGAAATTCGGGAGGGTTGTTCCTTGGGTTTGCTATAGCTTGACTTGACAGCTGCCCTGGTTCCCTCCTATGACATACATCAGCAATATGGGACTCTATCCTTGCCAAATTTTGTTGAAAATTTTGATTTTGAGTTTGTTGTTCTTGCACAGTTTGGCATAGAGTCGCCATCGTGTTTTGGAGTTGATTCATTTTGTCATCCCAATTAGGTTGAGGAGGTGGTGGTTGATATGAAGGTTGTTGGAAATTTGTATGAGCAAATTGATTGGAATTTTGACTTCCTTGGAATTGTGGAGGTTTTGAGTTAGAAGATTGGCCAAATCTTGAATTCTGATTGGGATAGGATTGACCGTACATGGATTGCTTGAAGGTAGGTTGGAAAACTTGTTCAGATTGATTTTTCCATGAAAAGTTTGGATGGTTTCTCCAACCAGGGTTGTATATGTTAGAATATGGATCATAGGAGGGTTTGTTGAAGCCTTGAGCAGCTTGGACTTGTTCCTGAATGAAAGGAGGTAATTGGGCAGTAGTGGGACAAGCATCGGTGGGATGAGCTGGGCTAGCACACATAGCACAAGTTTCATGTTGTTGAGAAATTTTGGGTGTGGTTTGCCCAGTCAAAGATAATAATTGATCGAATTTTTGTTCCAACTTCTGCTCCAATCTTTGGTCAAGTCTAGCTATCAGATCTTCTACCCTAGAGTCTGGTTCCCCTCTTCCTCTTACTTCATACATCCCTGCCTTCTTTACAGGTCGTAACGCTCTCTCATAAGAGTAGAGTGAGGCATGATTGATAGAGTTCTCACTCAATGTCTCAAACAGATTATATGCCTCATTCTCGCTCTTAGTCATGAATGCTCCTCCACACGAAGCATCAACCATTTGCCTATTTGATTCAGTTAGTCCTTCATAAAAGGCTTGAACAATTTGCCACCTCGACAGACCATGATGGGGGCATTTTCTAAGCAACTCCTTCAATCTCTCCCATGATTCGTGCATTAATTCTCCCGGTGTTGGGAGAATCCAGTGATTGCTCTTCTCATTGTATTTGTTCGGCCAATCGGGTAAAATTTCTTTAAAATTCCTGCTGCATTTCTGGCCATGTTGTGATAGTTCTCCCTATGGTTCCCAACCAATGTTTAGCCTTATCTTTTAAGAAGAATGGAAATAGGGTCAACCTTAAGGCATTTTCAGTGAAGTTTTGGATCCTTACGTGGAACAGATCTCTAGGAACTCATCTATATGCCTATAAGAATCTTCATTGGGATTGCCATAGAAGGATGGTAACATTTGAATGGTTCCAGGTTTGATCTCAAAATGATTTGCCGGAATTTCCGGCCTAATGCAAGTGGCAGGTTGATAATTAGAAGGAATAAAGTATTCCTTCATCTGTCTGGGTACAACCTCCTCCATATTCCTATCAATTTGGTTCTGGTTTTGATTGGCCATCCTATGAAAGAATCTTTCAATCTCGTCTATGGGTTGAGCCAAATCTAAGTTCAAAGATCGTCTACCAAGCATACATAGTGGAAAAGCCCTCTATTTATGATTTTTGAATTTTTTAGATTTTTATTGATTTTTGATGAATTTTTAAACAAACACAAACAAACAAACAAACACTTTCAAATCAAATTAACCTACCACTAAGTGTTCCTTGGACTTATGTTATTTTTCTCAAAATCAGATTTATGCTTGTTTAAGTCCAATCCTAACTCTTCTTGTACTGGCCAGGTAAGAGGTGGAGTAGAGGGAGGCCCCCCTTGCTTTCGCAAGGACCCAATTAAATAACCTCTAGCTCACTTAAGCATAAGCTTTTTAACCTCTAATCCTAGACACCAGACTAAAAGAGAAGTCTTAGAATTAAGAAAGAACAAATCTAATTATGAACCCTAGGGCCAAGTCTACTGGTTTTTATTAAAAGCTGAGGAAAATGCAAGAATGTGGAATTTTTTGTGATTTTTGGGCAAAGGAAAGGGTGATGAAATCCCTCACCTTATCTTTTTATTCTAATGGGTGAAGCCCTTAAGCAGTCACATTTAAAAATGTGAAGTGCAACAAACAATAGATTTTCTAATGCTAAGTCTAATGCATGAAACAAAAGTTAGAACCCTTACCTTTCCCCCGCACTCTTCAATGCAAGAAAATGAAATTCAAATGACAATTAAGATGATGAATGTCCTAAAATATGGGATTCTAATCTTGAGAGATGAAATTTTTATTTACAAACAAACAGCTAACATGAAAGAGTGATTTGGAAAAAAAATTTAGATTTTAGAATTTTTTTAATTTTTATTTGATTTTTAAACTGAATGAAATGAAATTTAACTAAGAAAATATGAAGTGGTACTATAGACTAATACCAAACCAATCAAACCACCAAGAGGCCAATTATTACATGCCAACGTGAAAGAAATCTCTGTACATGCACAGAGAATACATCAAAGCCTCACTACAAAGTTCACTCACACTCTTTCTATCTAAAATTCAGAATTAAAAGCAATTAAAAAAAAATTCAGCAAGCTCCTCCTCCAATGGGCTTCAAAAATCAAGCCCAATATCCAAGTTCCTCTCCTTGTGCAAATCTGAAATTAAAGCCCAACAAGTCAATAAAAAGCCCAATGCAAATGAAATCAAATCAAAAGTAGAATTAAATCAAACTCTAATGCCTCCCCGACAACGGCACAAAGATGAACGCGCGACATTGTTGACTATGCATTTTCTTTGTCCAGAGTTCCTCGCACAAGTCAACATGCGCACTTCCTCTAAACTGTCTCACAAATTTAAAATAGCAAATATGAACTAGTAAAATGGTGAGCACAAGTCATATCCACGGAGAGGCCGAATAGAACTTGAATTAAAACTACTTTGACTTGGATCAATTCTTAAAGACACTTTCTCACCAAAATTACATTGCATTAAAAGTAATTCTGTAAACAACATCAATTAAATTTCTCACAACTTGACAAATCAATTTTAATGGGAAACAAATAGACTTGAAAACCAAAGAATGTACCATCACAGCTCGAGGGATGAACACTTAAGAATCGCAACTCTCCACAAACACCGGACCGTATCCTCACAACGCAAAGATAGACAGAGAATTAAGAAACAGAAATTTATTGTGACACAAATCAACTAAGCACCAACAGATCTTCAATTATCAATGCGTTAAAATTGAACTAAGAACTCTTGATGACAGATCAAATTAAACACTCTTTTCACTGAAAACAATATGAACTATGAGAGGTTCAGATCACTGTACCTTCAACTTGAGAGATGAAGATCAAATCAATAAAGAGAAAAATATAAACTGCACATCCAACATCCGATATGTCCAGGGGAGAGAAGAACACTAAACGAAATAGAAATCTCCAAGAATAAAAACAGAAGAGGAATCAAATTTCTGATCTCTCAATTGCTAATTGCTCTATGCTACCTTCGGAAACTTTCTGTATACCATCACCGGACAAACCCAGAACATACCAAGTAAAGGGGGGTGTTCCTGGTTGCCTTGTACCCTTCTCCACAGCACAGAAGACAGGAAGAAGAACAAGCAGATCAGCAGTACAGAGGAAGAACCTCCTGATCTCCCTGGATCAAATCCCCACTGAAGAGCAGAGCAAACCACAATATCGACTAATGCAAATACTGATCCAGAGAACAATCCTTGCAGCAAGGAGAAGAACCAGAAATCTGAACCTAAAAATCCCAAAATAATATAGAACCTCCTTGATCTGAACCCGCCATCTGATCCCCTTGTGCAATCGCTCAATCAGAAGAACAGAAGAAAACAAGAATTGCTGTGAATCGATCTCCAATAGCTCAAATGCTCAAACTGAATTAGCCATCCAACAATGCTGGAAGAACAGTAAAGAAACTAAAAACGCCTAAAGAAATTAAACTAACCAACCCGTCTCCTCTCTGCTGAAAACAAAATACAGGAAAAGAAATTGCCAAACAAAACTCTCTAAAGCCTCACTGGTGAAACCCCTGAACTCTCAGAAACCTGGAAGAAAAATTACAGAAGCATGAAAGAACAACATCTCCACATCCTCCGAAACACACAAAGAATGCATATAACAAACTCAACTGGTTCGGATTTTACAGCACAGAAGAGATGAACTAAACACAGGAGCAATGAAATTAACTCAGAAGAAATAGATGAAATAACATCAAGGAAATGGAAGAACACAATTCTAAACTCTCGAAATCTAGAAGAAAAATTACAGAAGCATGAAAGAACAACATCTCCACATCCTCCAAGATCTGCTCGACAGGGAGACGAAGAACACCAAAATTGGAACCCAAAAATACTAAACTAAAATCCCCTCCCTGCTCTGCTAAAAAAAAACAAAACAAAACAAAACACAGGAAAAATAGAAAGAAAACCTAAGAATTCTAACCCGAGAACCCAAAAAAAACTTAGAACTGCCAACCCCCTGCTCTGCATAAACAAAAAAAATGGCAACTAAAAATATTCAGAAATTCTAACCAGTCGAACCCCCCAAGAAGAGGACCTCAGGTCCTTTTATAGATGCCCGGGCGCCTCTCGGATCACCAACGCACCAGGATCGCCATCACTCCACACCCGGATCGCCAACGTCGCACGACCTCCAGCTCAGCACGAGCTCCTCAATGGATCTGGCCACTGCATGCCCAGCCTCCATCACCCTGCCCAGCATATCGCCTGGGCGCCGTGCTCTGCACAAGATGCCAGCTCAGCCGCCTTCACAGCTGCTCACACCCGCGCCAACACACCATCGCGCTCAGCCCTGGCCTCATCCATCTGAGCTCCAGCTCAGCAGGTCCAGCACACCAGCGCGCCTCAACCGCCTCTGCATCAAACCGCCATGCCATCGCACGGCCTGCTCTCTCTTCCCGCCAACTCCAGCATCGCACGACCTCCTCCGATCTGCTGCGCACACCTGGGCGTCGTGCTCTGCACCAGCCCTGCACCGCCTCAACTGGCCTGGATCGCCACCTCAGCAGGCCCCCATCGAAGCCCGCCTCTTGCATGCATCGCGCCAGGGCCCAGTGCCGGCCTGCACAGCACCCTCGCCCAGCACAAAAACCCCAGCGCCGCCCTGCTTCCATCGGCCCTGGTCAGCACAAACCAACCCCAGTTCCAGCTGCTTCCAGCAGCTTCTTTTGGCCTTCGTCCACCTGGTAGGGAAGAAACTAAAGGGTAAATAGGGGATTTAATGGTATGCGTGGCCCACTTAGGTTAGATGAGAGGTATGAGGGTTATTAAAATCCAATCTATTTAATATTTACAAATATTAGAAAGGTGTTTATGAGAATTATTTATGTACAATTTATTTTGTAGAATGAGAAATTATTTTTCTTAGTCAAACTATTCACAAAGAATTATTGACTTTATTTAATGAAAATCTAACTAGTGTATTCTACTAAAATTATTTAACTAATATACTCGAAAACCTATTAATGGATGAAAATGAGAATTAAAATCAAATTGTGCATTATTTATGAACAAAAGATGTCTAAAATTACTATATGTATGAGATTTAACACGAAAAATTTAGTAGTTATCACAAATAATACCTCAACAAAATTACACATTTTTTGCAGGGCGATGATATGAGCCTGCATGATCATGTCGCACCGGGCTTTCACCGCTTATATCCATATTCGTACATGGGTTTTCTTATCGGATTCTGAGTGCATATTCTTTTTTCCGGATCCCTAATAAAGTTGACGGAGGATTTATCCTTATTCCGATGTCATCAAAAAAAAACTGCAAATTGTCAATCATATTTTCAAAAGTCATGTTTTTAAATCGGCACGCTTGCCATTCATGATTTCAAAAGAACTCATATTTCAAAAGTGGCGACTCGCCAATCATAATTTCAAAAGTCATATTTTAAAATTGGCAAGCTTGCCATTCATGATTTCAAAAAAAAAAACTCATATTTCAAACGTGGCTACTCGCCAATCATATTTTCAAAAGTCATGTTTTCAAATTGGCAAGCTTGCCACTCATATTTCAAAAGAACTCATATTTTCAAGAGTGGCGATTCGCCAACCATGTTTTCAAAAGTCATATTTTAAAATTGGCAACTTTGCCACTCATGATTTCAAAAGAACTCATATTTTAAGAGTGGCGATTCGCCAACCATGTTTTCAAAAGTCATATTTTAAAATTGGCAAACTTATCATTCATGATTTCAAAAGAACTCATATTTCAAAAGTGACAATTTGCCGATCATGTTTCAAAAAAACATATTTCAAAATTGACAATTTGTCAACCATATTTCAAAAGACATATTTCAAAACTAGCAATTGGTCAATCATATTTCAAAAAAAAAGTGATAATTTGCCAGTCAAATTACAAAATCGACGTTTTCGAAATAATGATGCGTCGATCATATTTGAAAATTCATATTTCAAAACTCAAAATCATATTTTTCAAACGGGGTCTTAGTGCCCACATGTTAAATAAAAAGATCGAGTCATCTATGCTCTCACAAATTTTTAAAATCGGGCTCCTCTGCCCCCATGATTTCAAACTAGGCCTTTGTACCCACATCTTTTAAAATCGGGTTTCTACGCCCTCATGATTTCAAATCGGACTTTCACGTCCTCACAATTTCAAATCGGGCTTCCATGTCTTCATGAGTTCAAACTCATTTTTTTAAATCGGCTTTTGTCAGCCATTAAAAAGAAAAGGTTTCTGACCTTATACCTCCAAATAGATTGCCCCTGATTGTTGGCCACTCCAATTCATTGCAGGTCATCAATTCCAACACCTGATGATGAAACCAGGCCAACGAAGTCATTCGTGGGTCTTGAAGCTGTCGACGTCAACATAATCGACGTCCCCAGATGATGAAACCAGACCGACGGAGTTTCCCGTAGGTCTTGAAGCTGATGGCGTCAACATAAACGGCGTCACCTGATGATGAAACCAGGCCAACGAAGTCATTCGTGGGTCTTGAAGCTGTCGACATCAACATAATCGAAGTCCCCAGATGATGAAACCAGACCAGCGAAGTCGCCCGTAGGTCTTGAAGCTGATGACGTCAACATAATCGACGTCCCCAGATGATGAAACCAGATCAACGGAGTTTCCCGTAGGTCTTGAAGCTGATGGCGTCAACATAAACGACGTCACCTGATGATGAAACCAGGCCAACGAAGTCATTCGTGGGTCTTGAAGCTGTCGACGTCAACATAATCGACGTCCCCAGATGATGAAACCAGACCGACGGAGTTTCCCGTAGGTCTTGAAGCTGATGGCGTCAGCATAAACGGCGTCACCTGATTATGAAACCAGGCCAACGAAGTCATTCGTGGGTCTTGAAGCAGTCGACGTCAATATAATCGACGTCCCCAGATGATGAAACCAGACCGACGGAGTTTCCCGTAGGTCTTGAAGCTGATGGCGTCAACATAAACGGTGTCACCTGATGATGAAACCAGGCCAACGAAGTCATTCGTGGATCTTGAAGCTGTCGACGTCAACATAATCGACGTCCCCAGATGATGAAACCAGACCGACGGAGTTTCTCGTAGGTCTTGAAGCTGATGGCGTCGACATAAACGGCGTCACCTGAATATGAAACTAGGCCAACGCAGTCATTCGTGGGTCTTGAAGCTGTCGACGTCAACATACTCGACGTCCCCTGATGATGAAACAGGCCAACGGGGTTTCCCGTAGGTCTTGAAGCTGATGGCGTCAACACAACTGGCGTCTCTAGAATATGAAACCAGGCCCACAAGTTATTCGTGGGTCTTGAAGTTGATGGTGTCAACATGATCACATCACCAGAAGATGAAACCTGGCCGACGAAGTCGTTCGTGGGTCTTGAAGCCGACGTCGCCAATAAAATTGACGTCACTTAAAGATAAAACCAGGCCAATGGAGTAGTCTGCAGGTCATGAAGCAAGTGTCAACAACCTTGACACTCGTGTTAAAAAAAATGAATGAAAGGGCTAAAAATAGAGATGCCCGTCGGACCTACTTGGATTGCACCGCCGAGTAGGGGTAAAAAGGACAAGAAAAGCCCAGCCACGATGAAAACCCGAAAGGGCGTCGTGGGCAAAATTGGGAACCCTGCCACGTGAAAACCCGAAAGGGCGCGTGGGTAAAAGCAAGAAGGGGCTGACTCCGGTGAAAACCCGAAAGGGTGCTTGGGTCAGTAATGTGGTTAAAAAAAATGTGTGTTAAAAAAAAGAGTTGCAAGAAGAGGGAGTTCTATCTTTGCTCCCCCAAGTGGACCTTCTTTTGTTATGTTTTCCCTAAATCTAGAAAGGCACTTTCTTGTCAAGTTGTCTTTGTCATTTGTGCCTCTCTAGAACCCTAGGTTTAGATACCACTACCGTTTCAAAACTCCAAATAAAGTCCAGTCTTGACTTCTTGCCTTGGCTGGCCATTAGATGTTACTTTTCGAACCCTTGTTGAAGCCAGCACATAGGTTTTCTAAGTCACCATTTTGCAATCAACCCAATAACCTCACACCATCTACCAACATCATGGTATGATTGGTGGTCGAGTTATATTCCACTCATGAATCTCTCTTTATAATATATATATATGTATAAAAAAAAACAAAAAAGGAGGCTTAAAATAGAGGTGCCTCGTTGGACTTGTCTAGGTTTCCCCCTGAACAAGGGTAAAAAGAGCTAAAACCCCGTCATAACGAAAACCCGAAAGGGCATTATGGAAAAATTGGGTACCCCGCTACGTGAAAACCCGAAAGGGCGCGTAGGCAAAAGCAAGAGGGGGTCGTATTGAGTGAAAACCCGAAAGGGCGCTCAATTCGATAATGTGAAAATAGAAACAATCATCATCAAATCAAAGACACGTGCCAAAGGCATGCAGACTTCAAGTCTCTACAAAAGGAAATCTCAACATAAGTGGTACTTGGCAGTTAAAGCTCATCTTCATGTCAGTGCCAGCCGAGGCTCGTCTTCATGCCACTGCCAGCCGAGTTTCTTCTTCATACCAGTCAAAGCTCACCTTCATGCCAGCGCCATCCAAAGCTCGCCTTCATGACAGTTGAAGCTTATCTTCGCGACAGTCAAAGCTCATCTTCAAGTCAGTGCCAGCCGAGGCTCGTTTTCATGTCGGTGCTAGCCGAGGCTCCTCTTCATATTCATTCCAGCCAAAGCTCATCTTTGTGCTAGTCGAAATCTGTCTTCATTCCAATCGGATTTCTATCTCATATGGGACAAAGTGAAACTTCGCTATACACAAGATGATGCATCCTAACAGCTGGGTGGAGAATGCTGAAGGAATCTGTCGATACTCGGACACAACAAAAGTCAAAAGAGGAAGACAAGAGCGCATTAATCCAACTGCAAGCGAAGCGGTGCTGATAAGAACTACAAGATCTCCAAACTAGCAGTTTGGTTATCATAATCAGTAACAACGATGTGGAAGCAGTTTACCTCCTCCTACTAAGACCTCAACGCTACTACATGCTCAGATTGTGCATATCCAAGGCGACCAGCTGACAAGATAGTTCAAAGGAAAGGAAGTTGCAAGGCCACTTACCGAGTCCAGAAGGAGCTACCAGTTCACAAATCAAGCCAGTATGCTCCATCAGCTCATACAATAGGCCAACAAAACCCAATGGATGACTGACCCATGAAGGCCACCAGCTCACATGGCCTTGCCAATTGAAAGCGGCCACTGATTTAGGGCTCTCGCCAGCACAAGGAGGCTTCAAAAATCATATGTTACAAACGTCCCACTGGGTCAGAAATCCCAGCAATTCGAAGAAGTTGCCAGTCTCAGTGCTCTTGCCGACTCAGGCATTCTGTCCACTCAAGGCGCTATTGAATCAAGAGTTTTTCGACTCACAAGAGCTGTTGATTGGTCCACTCATCAAACCAAGAACCCTTTCATCATGCGAGCAAGCTCAGAGGCTGCCAACTCGCATCGACGTCAACCATCTCTAGCTAGGCACAGCAGGATGAACATAATAGACAAAGTCAAGAAACCGTCAATACAATGACGGACCATGAGGCTATCAGTATGGCAACCAGTTAACGACCGTTGATGCTGACAAATTGACTCACATTAAGTTGAAGAAGAAACCCGGTTGACGTCGTACGAGTTCACCCACGAGTGCTGCTCCACTCGTCCCTCGCTCGCACCACCCCTGGGTGGGGGGCATTTGTGGACATTAAAAAAAAAAAAACAAAGCAAAACAAGATATAGGCCCATTTATTGGCCCATTATCAAATGGCCCAAATACCCCATGCTGGGGGTCATTTTAAGGAACCCCTCACCCCCCACTATAAAAAGCTCTCCTTCTAAAGAAGCTTATGGAGAGAGACGGGACTGGGCCTTTTTACAACCTGGGAAAAGGGGAGAGAGGGTTTGCGTGAGGAACAAGAAAGCAGTGGGGAAAAGGAGGAGTTGGGCTGGTTTTCCTGGTTCTGGGCAGCAAGGAAGAGAAGAAGAAAAAGTAGAAGAGGAGAAGAAGAGAGGCAGCTGTCAACCCAAGGGGGAGGGGCCTTGAAGAGAGGGAGTTTCCTCCTCAAAAGGCATGCAAGAATGCTAAAGGGAGAAGAGAGATCCAAAGAGAGAGATCGCCTCCTCCCTCTCTTACTTGTTCTTTTATTTTGTTTATTTCTTCCCTCCCACATCTTGTCCCATCACAGTCTACTTATGATTCATGTCTCCCCATTCCCCATATGTGATGTGAAGGGCATTCAATGCCTCTCCCTTTTTTAATAGAATTTTAGATGTTTGAGAATGTGTGTCTCTTTCATTTGATGCTTACCGTGAATGCTTCTTTCTTTAATGGTATATTTTGATGCTTGAGCATGTGACATTCTCCTTTCCCCAAGCATGTTCTTCTTTTCTTTTATTTAGTGATTTGGAGTCTTTTTCCTGAGAAGAACTCCTTGTCTCTGCTGTGTTTTCCCTGTTCTTAGCCTTTGAAGGTACCCCGCCGACTCACTTGGGTGTGAGTTCGAGGGCGCCTAAGGATGAGCAAATCTATGTCCATTCCTTGTGGCACCCCTAAATGGGGCTGAAAGCCCTCCCCCATCATGCATGGGAGGTGCTGCAAACCCTTGCGTAGCAAGGATTTCTTTCTGTTTTATTCAATTTGATCATGCATGCTCCCCGCCGAATCACTCTCTCCCGGTTCTGAACACAAAGGGTTAGGTAAATGATACCTATGCCCCATTCAAGCCTACAAAGGGATTCTCAATATGTTAAATAGCTTCCCATCCCCACTGGGTGCTCAAGTCATTTCCAAACTTTGAGAACTGCATTTCCATAGCCTGGCCGACTCACCTGATAGTGAGTTTTCGGTGTTTTAAAGTCAGTCGGCACGGAATTTCATTGTCCAAAAAGACCGGGTTGCTCAACACGTATGTCAGTCCCTCCCATAAAAATTTCGAGTTTTTTCGATGTGATTTGGGCGGCCATCCGATGTTAAATAGATGTTTCTGTCTCGTGGCCGACTCATCTGGCCTGCTGGCCAACTCACCTGGGCAGTACGCACGTCTTTTGCGATCTGCGATTAATCGGCATGGCATTTTGCCGTCTAAAGAGACCAGGTTGCTTGACACGTATGTCAGTCCCTCCCATAAAAATTTCGTGTCATTCCGACGTGATTTGGGTGCCGTCCCGTTGAGAGAGCTCGTGGCCGACTCACCTGGTCTGCTGGCCAACTCACCTGGCAGCACGCGTGTTTTCCGCAATCTGGAACCGATTGGCCCGGGATCTCGCCCGTGTAAAAGTTCGGAACTGACCGGGACATCCCTCAGTCCCTCTTGTAAGAGTTTCACGCCGTTCCTCTGTGATTTGGGCGTCGTTCCATCGCAAATGAAGGCTCCCGACTCACTCAGGCAGAACTGCTCACCGCCAATTTGAGCATGCTGAGCAGTTTTCTTGCTGACCCGCATAGAAACGAGACTCTACGAGGCCTCGAGTTAGATAATACAATATCTATGCCCGAGTTCCTGGACTCGTACATTACTGGCTTGTCCACCGGACTATTTTCGGTCTCGGTACTCTTTGGTTCCTTTGTAGCCATGCCTCGGGAACCGGTACCGTGTGCCATTTGGGTAGCACCGTGCACGACCAATACCCCGTTTTGGTACCATCTCCATTATG
This sequence comes from Colocasia esculenta, assembly GCA_014218235.1. Lineage (NCBI taxonomy): Eukaryota > Viridiplantae > Streptophyta > Magnoliopsida > Alismatales > Araceae > Colocasia > Colocasia esculenta. The sequence continues at coordinate 99,478,758 of CM024764.1, read as the reverse complement.
GTGGATGGATACCGTGACCTCCCCCACATCTCATGAGTCCGGGGGAGGTGCTGCCGAATTTTCCGACGAAATTTAAACCGTCTTATGTTTTTGGCGGATGAGTCGGCAAGGAATCAGCAGGCTCCCGACTCACCTAATCAGTGAAGAGATTTGAACCGGTGAGTCCGCGAGCCTCATGCGTGATGAGCCGACAAGTCTTGGTTTATGAGATTACTTGCTTTCGGTCCCGGTACTCATCAGTTCCCCGTGGCCATGCCTCAGGAATTGGTACCGTGTGCCATTTGGGTGGCGCCACGCGTGGGTAACACCTTGTTTTGGTGCCGTCTCCATCATGGTGGACGAGTATCGCGCCCTCCTCTTGCATCATGAGAAATGGGGAGGTGCCGCCGAATTTTTCTTGCTCATCTTTATGAGACCAAAAGACTTTGTATGATTAAAAGACCCCGAAAGCTATGTTGGCTAGGTGATTCGGCAGCGTTGCAGTGGCCCGACCAACTAAGTCATCTGCCCAACTCATCCACCTGCCCAACTCAGGCATCTGCCCAACTCAGTCACCTGCCCAACTCAGGCATCTGCCTAACTCATCCACCTGCCCAACTCATCCACCTGCCCAACTCAGGCACCTGCCCAACTCAGTCATCTGCCCAACTCAGTCACCTGCCCAACTCAGCTATCTGCCCAACTCAGTCATCTACCCAACTCAGTCACCTGCCCAACTCAGGCATCTGCCCAACTCAGTCACCTGCCCAACTCAGTCACCTGCCCAACTCAGGCATCTGCCCAACTCAGTTATCTACCCAACTCAGTCATCAGCCCAACTCAGGCACCTGCCCAACTCAATCACCTGGCCGATTCAAGCGCCTGCCCAATTGAGCCTGGCCGACTCAGTAGCCTGCCGACTCACCAGCACAGCTATAGTTATTGTGCTTTAAATGATGTAAAGAGCAGCGCAATTGACATTAATTGCCAAATATCTAATGAATAAGCGGATAAAATCCTCCAAAATTGTACAAAAGATGATAATGATCACAATGTGTCAAATGCTATCAATAGAAATCTTTCTTGTTGCTATTCTAGCTTCACTCTAGCACGCACTTTGCACCTTTATCGGATGTTTCCGTTTTAAGGCCATGAGACTTTCTAATCTGGCGATTAATCAAAGGTTTTCTCTCTCAGAGAGATGTAATTAACGTCGTTGCGCTTAGGCAACGGCGGGATCTTGGTCCTGACCCGATCTCTACTTTCGTTTGACGAAGTCAAACGGTGCGCACAATAGACCTAAAGTCCTCCGACTCTCGGAGGCAGAACACTTGGTTGTCACTTTGGTGACTGGCACGCCTGCGCTATGCAAATTGCCGATTCATCTCTCATCATTATCGCTCGCGTAGCATTCGACGAGATTTGGATTAGCAATACGCATCCATGAGAACATGAGAAAAATATGATAAAAGATAATTTAAAAAAAATTTAATAAATCCATTTCCACAGTAGATTCATGTCCAGGTCAGCAGAGCGGTGCAGGCCCTTCTTCAAGGTACTGCGTAGAGGACGATTCGAATGGACCAAGGAATGCCAGTAGGCTTTCAACAACCTGAAGACACACCTAGCACATGTGCCGACACTGAGCAAGCCCATTGCCGGAGAAGAACTATTATTATACTTGTCGGCAACAACCAACTCTATCAGCTCGGTGCTCGTACGAGAGGAAAGTCGCAACCACCTTCCAGTGTACTACACCAGCAAAGCACTGCGCGGAGCCGAGCAGCGTTATACCAACCTCGAAAGGGTCGCGTACGCCCTCGTGATGGCAGCAAGAAGGCTACGTCCATATTTTCAAGCACACAAAGTTGTCGTCCTTACCGACGTCCCAATCAAGCAGGTCCTCACCCGACTCGAGGTCTCGGGAAGGTTGGCAAAGTGGTATAGAGCTCGGTGAGTTCGACGTCGACTACAAACCTCGGGTCGCGATAAAGGCACAGGCTCTGGCAGACTTCATCTCTGAAGGAACGGCGAGAGGGCCCGAGGAAGAAGAAGAAGGAAAAGATAACAATCGCTGGAAAGTGTTCGTCGACGGAGCATCAAATGCCCAAGGGAGCGGCGCAGGAGTGGTTCTCCACTCCCCAGACGGGCTAACCCTAAGGTACGCTGTTCATTTCGGTTTTGAAGCCTCTAATAACGTGGCCGAATACGAAGCTGTAATCTCAGGACTAAAAAGGGCGAAGTCCCTCGGAGCGGAAAGAGTCTCTATTTTCAGCGATTCTCAGCTAGTTGTAAGCCAAGTGGCGAACGAGTTCGAGGCAAAAGAGGCAAAGCTAGCCTTATACCAGACCAAGGTCAACCGATTACTCGCTGAGTTCGAGTCAGCCGAGCTAATAAAAATCCCGCAAGCAGAAAACTCATAGGCTGACGCGCTGTCCAAGTTCGCTTCGTCATCAGAAGGACGATCTTCTGTGCTAATCGAAGAGCTCGTCGAGCCGTCCACGTCGGCTAAAGAAGTTATGTTCGCCAGCACCCCGACGACATGGATGACTCCTTTGATAGAATTCATCAAAAGCGGCCTCCTCTCCGACGACAAATTGGAAGCCGACAAGACGAGGAGGCGGGTAGCTAGATTCTTCCTCGTTGGGGAAGATCTATACAGGAGAGGGTTTAGCTACCCGCATCTCCGATGCATCTCCGCAAGTCTGGCCGAGGAGATCATACGAGAAGTGCACGAAGGAACTTGTGGAAGCCTTGCGGGGGCGCGTTCCCTCATCAAAAGGATCATGCAGCAAGGCTTTTGGTGGCCCACCATGCTGAAAGACGCCGAGAGGTATGTTCAAAAATGTCACCAATGCCAACTCTTCGGTAAGTTTCACCGACGACCTCCAGTAGAGCTCACCCAGCTCGTCTCATCTTGGCCTTTCGCTCAGTGGGGTATGGACATCCTCGGCCCATTCCCGCCAGCCACCGGCCAAAGGAAATTCGTTATAGTGGCTATAGATTATTTCACCAAATGGGTAGAAGCCGAATCGCTGGCGAAAATCACCGACGCCAACACCTGGGGTTTTGTTTGGAAGAATGTCATATGCAGGTTCGGCGTCCCCAGGACGATCGTCACCGACAATGGCAGGCAGTTCGACAATGCCCGCTTCCGCAGGAACTGCTCAGCCTTGGGGATAGATCACCGATTCTCCTCGGTAGCACACCCACAATCCAACAGGCTCGCCGAGGTGACCAACCGAACAATTCTGGACGGGCTGAAGCGAAGATTAGAAGACCACAAGGGTCGGTGGGCTGAAGAGCTCCTCCACGTCTTGTGGGCATACCGTACGACACCACGGGAAGCAACCCAAGAATCTCCTTACGCCCTCGCTTTCGGAGTAGAAGCCGTGACACCGGTGGAGATGCTCGCCCCTTCGGGAAGAGTCGTCGGCTTTCATCACGACTTAAACGAAGCCTCACTCCGGTCCGAGCTTGACATGATCGAAGAAAAACGAGGAAAAGCGTCGGCAAGAATGGAAGCATATCGTAGAAGAGTGAAAAGAAGCTTCGACAGGAACGTCAAGGAAAGAAGCTTCAACGTCGACAGTTTGGTCCTAAGAAAACTATCGGTATCAGACCCCAGGTCGGCCGTCGGGAAACTGTCGGCCGCCTGGGAAGGACCCTACCGCGTGACGGAAAACCTCGGCCAAGGCGCCTATAGGCTCGAAAACCTTGAAGGATCTGCCATTCCAAGGACGTGGAACGCAGAGCACCTATGGAAATATTATGTCTAACCAAGGTGGCAGGCAATCGCGTCATTCCGTTCAACGAGGTCGCTCCGACGAGGTCGCTCCAACCCTCTTTTAAGTAAACGAGGTCGCTTCGGCACTCTGACTCAGAACGAGGTCGCTTCGGCACTCTAACTCGTAGAATGAGGTCGCTTCGGCACTCTAACTCGTAGATCGAGGTCGCTTCGGCACTCTAACTCATAGAACGAGGTCACTTCGGTACTCTAACTCACAGATCAAGGTCGCTTCGGCACTCTAAAGTACATGAGGCCGCTTCGGCACTCTTCTAAATAAATAAGGTCACTCCGGCACTTTGTCATCGCACGAGGTCGCACAGGCATTCCGTCACACCGCAAAGTTGTTCATAACTGATTAAAAGTAAGCGCATCAGCGCAGAGTTCGACAAAAGAGAAAAACTACTGGAACTCAAGTCTCCTCGGCCACCACCTTCTCGGCCACTTCAATATAAATCTCGTCAGCCACTTTTGACATAGCTTCATCAACGACGACAGCCGCAGCCTCCTTCACATCCTGCTTTGCCCCGCGAACGGCCGAAAGATCGAGATCGGGAAACTGCTCCGCAACGCGAGCAAGGCAGTCATTATAGCCCTCGTGGTATAGGCCGGTAATCTCCTCGGCAAGCTCCTCAGAAGAACGATACTCCTGTATCGCCGCATCTCGCTCATCCGACACGAGCTGTGTGGTCTTCTCGCGGTACACCTTGAACGACTCAATCTCGGTGGCGAGGGTCGACTTCACCATCTGAAGTGCTTCCTTCTCGGCAGTGAGGGCCTTGTTCGCAGAATCAAGCTGCGCCCTGATCTCACCCTCGATCTTCTTCGCTTCCTCGGCATCCTTCTGACGAAGGGACTTCTCAGAAGCAACCGCCGCTTCAACCTCGGCAACACGCTTGCTCAAAGAGTTGGTCATCACCTCGGCTCGATAAACAAAGGCATCATAATTCGCCATTTGTGCCAAGACCGTGGCGTAAAACTCGCCGACCGGCCTCCGCGGCGACTTCGCCAAGGTCTCCGCTTTCAGCTCGACGGGGACCGACGTTTGACCCCAGTTAACAGGGTCAAAGACTATCTTGGGCCCGGTAGGCTCCTGCGGGAGGGCCGAAGAGGATGGCGTCAAAGTGTGGAGACGCTTCGGAACCTTTCTCGCGACGACGACAGGAGCCTCGGAACCTTCCAAGGGGCGCTTCTCGACTCGTTGTTGAGCCTTCCGAGCACGCACGATGTCGGCCAAAGAAGGGTCGGGCCTCGCCTTGCTCGTCGGGGATGTCATCTCGGCCATCACTATTTAAATGACAAACCAAACAAACTGTCAGAAAACACCAAAGAATTCATGAGAGAAAGCAAAAAATAGTGCGCAACGACCTTTTGAGCCTTCAACAATTAGCTTCAGCAACTCGTCGGATGGTTCGGTCAGGTCAGGTTTCTCCGTCTCCCGTAGGTATGAGAAGTCTACGAGCTCGGCTTTGCTAAGCTTGGGGGGCCCAAACGCCTTAAGATGAACGTTGACCTCGGACCATTCGGTCGGGAAAGGCCAACCGGAGGGAGAATATATGAAAACAAATTCCCTCTTCCACCCATGCACGGATGACGGGAGATTCTTGAGGAGCTGACGCCCCGACCGAGCCGTAAAATACAGCCAATCGCCAAATGGTTTCACGGAGAAACAATAGAAGAAGAGGTGGAGCGTCGGGGACACAGCAGCAGACACACAGAGGGCCAGGAACCCGACAACCGACCGCCACGCATTGGGCGTCAATTGTGAAGGGGCGGCCCCAAGCTCGAAAAGCAGAGCTATGACAAAAGGATGAAAAGGGAAACGCAAACCGCCACGAACCGCCTCATTGTAAACACACACCCCACCCTCCTGGACGTAGTGGGCTCGAAACTGCTTATTGGCAAAAAAACACTACGTCGGCGGAAAGCGTGGGGCTCAGACGCTTCCTAATCCACTTAAAAATCTCAGAGTTTGTCTCGCACCAAGCATCATTGACATTATCGGCCAGACGACGGTCCCCGGAGGTATGTGCAGAAGGAGTACGAGGGACATACCTCCCAGGTCGGACTCTCAAGACAAAATCCTTCTCTACCGGACCATAAATGAAGGTGCCGGTCCTAGGGTCATAGTTGGAGGGGGCATCGCTATCTGTCCTAGAGGAGGATTCCTCGTCAGAAGGCTGAGATGGTGTTAGGCTCATTGCTTACCTCGTGGGAGAGCAAGCGAAGGTTGGGCCGACAACGCTTTTAAGCGGGGGAGGAAAGAGCGTGACGTCGGAAGAACACTCCACAGTCACCAGGAAGAAGAAGCAGGTGAAACTCTTTCTCGCGACAAATCCACCTATTTATAAGAACAGCAGCCACGGCATAATCAAACGATCGTAAGCGGGCTTGATGTATCGAATGGAGGAGAAGCCGCCACGCGTCAGAAGTCCGACGGTCAAGTACTGTTCACCAGGATCGGTAACGCTTGCCGCCTTTCGGGTTACCATCATTAGCAGAGAGATCGAGGCGATCGCGCGCCGATCGGCCTCTCAAATCATCCATGAATGTGCACGATTCTCGATGCCTCCTGTCAGAGTCGTCGCCTGCAAGTGACGAGACCACTCTCGGCTTATGCATACAGAGATTCTCGGTAGAAACAGCGGCGAAGGGTTATTTCCGCTAGGCTTCTCCTCGGATCCCGTAGATCCGAAAAGAAGCCGGGGGGCCAATGATACTGATAACCACCGCCGACGTTGAGCCTGAGTAGGGCCCACGAATAATGCCGACGATAAAGTCATCGGGATTGACGAACAAGGTCCTAGGCTAAAGATCTTTTCGTCCCCATGTAAGGAAACCCGAACTGTCCTTACCTTCTCCAAAGTTGCATGCCTAACAAGGAAGGGCTCTGAGATCCCGGGTCGCGACAGCTCCTCCATCCCCAGCTGGCAATCGCCAGCTGCAACCCAAGAGATAACATCCGGTGATCACGCCCCTTACCTTGGGGCGCCGGCTCTACAAGGAAACATGCATGGCTAACTGAGACAGGGGGAAAAGCTTACTTGGTTGACCCCCCCCCCCCTATAAAAACAAAGGAGACGCTTCAGGCCAAGGTATGCTACTCGTGGCATAAGAACTCTCTCACTTTTTTCCTTTTGCTTGACTTGGGCGTCGGAGTGTTTCCAACCGAGGCAACTCGGTGGTTTTTTGCAGGTTTTAAGCAGCCCAAGCCGACGACGACCCGCCATCGCCTCGGAGCCCACTTGGATTGACCCCGGTCAAATCCCTCATTAGTCAAGTCTTTTGACTAATGATAACTAAAAATATACTAAAATAGTACAATAAATATTTCTCTTATTATATTTTTTAAAGAATAACATGCACTGACCCATCTGAAGAAACATATGGGCCATGAAACAAGACCCGAAACTAGGTCGGGTCAAGTTAGAGGGTTAATTGATACCCAAAACTATCATATCCTTGTAAAAAAAGAATGTGTCATTCTCTTATATGATAGTTTCTTATCTTTTTTTACCAAAAGTATGTGTCGTTCTATCTCTCTATATAGTTATAGGCGATTTTGATAATCAGATAATTCTTGATAAAAAACATATATATATCAGTTTTGATAAATTGAGACTTATTTTGGTAATTTATATAATTTATTAGAATTTTATCACTAATAAATGTTGATAAGTTCTAATAATTGTATCTCATATTCTCAAATATAATAAAATTATTAACTTTGATAATTTTATCTCTTAAATAAAAATTTTTATAACCTGAGATATCTTATCTATAAAAATAAACTATCAAATTATCAAAGAAATCTATATTTTTTTTGCTTAGAGAATCTATGTACACAAAGTTAAGATATAAAAGGAACCAAAACTTATGAGATTTAGACAACCAAGATTTACATATGGTGATCTTATCTCTCATATCTTACATTTTGGACTGGGGCTTTCAATGATAGCTGTCGGGCCAAAGATGGGCTGTTAACTCTTTTTTAATTACCATTCTTCTGGTTTTAATAACCTAGCTAAGCATGGTCAAAGATGCATGGGGAGTAAAGAAAAATAAAAAAATAGATTTTTCTTTAGCCGTAAAGGGGGAATCATGAAGGGGTTAACATGCCGACATAAGTTGTCGGGGGAACTTGGTATGTGTACCTTGTAAGAAGAAGAAGAAGATATTATAGAAGGTGGGTTTGTGTACTTCTCTCTCAAGTGTACTATGTATACTATACAATACAGTTGATTGAATTGGATCAGACCAAACTCTCATATCAGTATGAATCGAAATGTATCAGTCCGGTTTGATCTAATTTTTATTTTAAATTTTGATAATAATATATTTTAAAAAAAAGTTTAAAATTTTTTATCAAACCAAGTGTGCCTAAAATCGTAAGACCCCCATACTAATATGAACTAAATATATTAGACTGATTTGGTTTGGTAACAAGTGTTATGATCACCACAGTTTAGAGGTGTAAACGGAACCCGATATTTCGACCCGATTCTGATAAAAAATATCGGTTTCAGAATCGAAAAATGATACCGATAGCTTATCGGAATCGAAATCGATATCAGATATTCCGATAAGCTATCGGAATCGGAATTGAAAAATAATCGGAATCGGTATCGATTATTCCGATAAATTATCATACACTCAAAAAGTAAAATTATGGTAAACACCTTAGCTTATCGGAATTTTGGTTTCGGTAATGTTATCGAAATCGGAACAGAATCGGAATTAACCATTCGATTTTATCGGAATCAGAATCGGAACCATATTTTAGTTATCGGAATTAGAATCGGAATCTGTGTTTCCGATTCCGAACCCGACCCGTTTGCAGCCCTACCACAGCTGCAAGCCACCTATGCGTGAGTCTTTTCTTTATAAACTACTTATTGTGCCCCCTGGAGATGGGCAGGGAAAGAAATAATAATTGTTTTATGTGTATGTTAAATATATGTTACGTAGATTATTAGTAGATTGTAAGTGTATTTTTAATAACCTGATAAGTTATAGTTCATAGGCAAAATATTTCTGTTTATGAGGTATTTGATTTGGCAAATAAAATTATCAACTCGTATCTCTATTATATATTTATGAGGTATTTGATTTGACGAATTTTAGAGGATTGATAACTTTTATCATATATATTTGAGGGGATGAGATAGAGAGTTATTAAAATTTATCAACATTTATTGATGATAAAAATTTAATAAATTCTTTGTGTTATCAAGTCATTCTTTGAGTTGACAAGTCTAATAACTAGATTTATATATCAAAATTATCAAAGAAGCCGTTAAGAAAATAGTATTAATTGCTACAATGTTGCACACTTACTAGGTGCACAAGTCTTATTGCTCTTTGATGTTTCATTTCTTTAGTAACATGACAGTTTGTGGGCAATTTATTAGAATCATACTCTCAGATTTTTTGACAATAAGAATGAATTGTTAAGTTTAATTGTTGAAGAATAGCGATGATACACTTTTTTGGTAAACCAAAGGTGACTTACCCATTAATTTAAAGTGTGTAAGTTTTTATTTTTTTTTTGTCTATTTCTCCAATCCATTGTTGGCGTGTACATGTCTAGCTAGGATGGGGGACAATAGGGCATTTTAAAAAGATTAAGAGGGGAAAACAGAAGAAGGATAATGGTCACAACAGTGAGCAATATTGTAAGAAACAACTGAGGTGCTGAGTCTATTAAAATGTGTAAGATGAAAGCCAAATTGTTCAACATCTCACCACTGTTTCATGCAGCACATTTGAAACTAGAAGGCCCTCTCTGCAGGTGTCCATGCAAGTGTGTGTTGGTTTAGATGCCATTTGATAATATCTAAACCTATTATTTAACACTTTTAGATGCATATTTAACTATGTATAACCAATATGGGATAAAGTACCAAAGAACCGAACCCATTTCTGGCATCCAGGAATGCCACAAAGCTGCATTTGATCTTGGACTTCAACTGATATTGCTAAAACTTCAGATTTGATCATAGTAAAGTATATATGATGATGATGATTTATTACACGTACAGAGTGGATACTCATCTGGTATCTATTCTTACATATATATATAATAGAAGAAGAGTAATGATATGCTTTCAGTTAGCGGAGAGTATAGTTTAGTGTGAAGCGGTCGTGCCTCTTCACAGCGTGTCATGTGGAGAGACGCAGTCTGGTATATTTAATGTACTTTTTATTTTTATTTTTTTATCCTCAAATAATACATATAAATATTCATTTGATGCACACAAATACTTATTTATTACACACAAATAACGATTTAGTACACACAAATAATATAAGAATATACACAAATAATCCGTGTGCATCAAATGAGATATTTGTATGTATTATTTGAGAATAAAAATAAAAAATAAAAGATATATTAAATATACCGAGAGCCGCGCCGCTCCACATGACGTGCTGTGGAGGGGCACGACCCCTCCACATCACGCTAGTCGAGAACATAATATTTCTCATAGAAGAATCCATCTGAAATGAGTCTAACCACTATGTAAAGACAGATACGAGATGAATACTCGCCCATATATATTCCCCAAACATCTACATATACCCTATTCTAAGTTGTCTCACCCCGGCTTATTTACATACCATCTCCACGATGGAGAGATACTGTGAAAAGAAAGAAAGAAAGAGGGATCCTGTGATGGTCGTAATAATAATGTTAGATAGCACTGAAAACCAATTTGAATGTGACCCTAGAAAAATGGGTAGCTAGATCTCCCACACACACATACACATGGCCCACCCAAAGTTGAGCATATACCTACACTTTTTTGCACGTACCCACATCGCCAAAGTCCACATTTTAGAGTTATCAAATCCACATGGCATGGAAGAATTGATAGCTCCAATATTGGGGATGGAGGGGGCTCGCATACATGATTTGATAGTTCAACGGTAGAGTGTGGGGGTGGGAAGAGAAAGAAGAAAAGGGGGGGGGGGGGGGGGGGGGACAACAACAACCACAGCACATGAGAGACGGACCAACGGCCGGTGGAGAACAGCAAGGGATGGTCTGAAGGGGACGTGGTGGTGGTAGCCTGGTAGGCCTCCGTCGACGGCGGCAGCGGTGGTGGTGGTGGTGTATCCGTAGGACATCTGATGATGATTATAAGAGAATTTGATGACTAGTGGAGAGGAAGAAAAAGGAGAGAAGAGAAGCCCACCATGACCCACTCTATATATATATCCCACCTCTCTCAAGGAAAAAGTGCTAAAAGGCTTCAAGTTTCCTCCTATATATGTTTGCCCAATCTTATATATTTATATGTGTGTGTACATGTTAAAAAGAAAGAAAAAAAATCTTCTTTCTCACAGCATGAATCAGGTCTAAACTTCTCTCAAACACTGGGCCTTCCCTTGATCCAGTGAAAGCTGTGACAAAATATAAGATAAGATACACATTCTTCTTATGGATGTGAGGCTTGAGAGAGTACATATATTGCATGTTAACAAGTGCCCTCCTCTCCTTGCTTGCTTGCAGAATCTAAACTCTTGCTAGCTAGATAGGCAAAGTTGGGGAGGACGACTTGAAACAGTCACACTAACAGAGAGAAGCTTCACGCGTCACAATGGCCATGGTGCCTAATGGGAGACTCCCACGATCTTGAGCCATCCAACCAAGTGTGCTGGGTCCTTCTCGGATGTGCTTATGACCACTTATGGCAAAAGTGGGAGCACATGTGATGATGGATGAGCAGATGAAGAGGGACCTCCCCAAACACTGAAGGTACTGCCACACACTTCTCCTCAGCAGCAGGGCTGGCTTGGCCTTAAACTAGGAAAGCAATGGGGGGTCGTCGTCGTCTTCTTCTCTCTCCACTCCTCCCACAGCAGCCTGTGAAAGGGGGAGAGTAGGAACAGCTTGTCCTCTTTGGAGCTTGTTAAGGTTGGCTTCTTGGGTGGCCATCAGTGTCATGCTTCTCTCTCTCTCTCTCTCTTCGTGCAGAAAGGTGGTGGGAAAAGAATAAGAGGTGGTCGCCGAAAGTGACCTCTGTCCGTAGGGTGTGCCTGGCCTTGGAGGATTACACCTCGTCCCCTCCATCTCCACCTCCCCCCCAGATCCCCTCCCATGGAATCATGGAAGGCTTGTCACGTCACATAGAACACTGCACAGAGAGAGAAAAAGAGACTAGAGATCAGATGAATGCAGATACCCAGCAGAGCGAGTGTTAATAGCTAGGCTTTGTAACTCCTGCAACTCAAACTTGGACATTGAGTTGAAAAAAAAAAAACTTTCATCACAGATGAAAAGAAGCTAGAGGAACTGCTGAAAGTCTTGAATTGTTAAACTCAAAGTAGTACTTAGGCATGCATGATTGAGTTGAAAGAAAAAAATCTTTTATTGTAGATGGGAAAAAGGATGGCCCGCAGCATTGTCCATGTATGTGATAGGATTACACCTCAACAGTACTGGGTGGTGGCAAAATCTGAATGGTTTCAATAAGAATGGTGTTATTAGACAGATGGGGTAGTGGCCCAACAAGTTTTGGAGCACGCTGTAAAAGCTGCTGCAGTGCAGCTGCTGCAAGATATTATATATATATATATTGGGAGGTGATCAGGGGAGCATAACCGAAGGTGGAGGAATCCTTCTGTCGGAGAATCCCAGGTTCCAGGTGCAGCTCAGCTGTGTGTGTGTGTGTGTATTCACATAGCAGAAGAGGAGGAGGAGGTCCCCTCCATGGGGTGAGTGCAAGGGGTGGATGTCCTCATTTCCTCAGGTATTCGTAGTGTTGCCATGGAGGCTTTCCACTTGGGAGGCAGGCCATGGTAGCAGGAACAGTACTTGGAAGGTCCGCAGGCCAACGAAATCGGATCTTCTACAATTTAATCTATTTGCTCTCAGTTATAATTACGATTAGGATTAATATATCGTACCGTATCGTATCATATTTAGGTATTGTTTGGTAATATTTTTAAAATGTAGATTTTAATTATTTAATAATTAAAAATTTTATTTTTGCCTCTAATTATTAAACAAATAAAATAAATTTTAGATTGTGTAAATTAAAATAGATTTTAAGAGAGAGGAAAGAGATAAAGTGTAACGATGATGTGTTAGATTTTGAGTTTTAAAAATTAATATAAAGGAGTTTTTTAAGGTTATGTTTGGTATTTGAATAGATTGGGGATAAAATAAAAATATCTCTAAAATTTTAGAGATAACTTCAAAATTTTAAAGATATTCTCACTCTATCTTCAATTTATCTAAATATCAAACATAATTTAAGATATTTGAGATTTCAAAAAAAATAAAATATTTAAAAATATTACCAAACAATATCTTAGAGTTCGATTCTTAATCAAGGACAGCATTTTTATTATTTATTTTTTCTTTTTTTTTTTATTTTATAGCCGTACTAAATTGATATGATATAATACATTTGATACTGTATTGTGTCATGGAAAAAATCGTTCGACGCTTGGGTGAACCTTCCTTCAGACAACTCAAAGAAATGGGAAGGCAAATGGAAAGAAAAGCCTTGGTGTCCTGTTATAGCAGGGAAGTATATATGTGGCCTCACAACAGAAGCTTCAAGCCAGGAATATTCGCCTGGTACTTTACAATAGAAGGGTGGAAAGATTTAAGGGAAAAATAATTATATATATATATATCTTGAAATCTACATATTGTATTTTATATATGTGTATTTTATCATATATTGTTCTACTGTTGGATTCCAATATCCATTTAACCTAAGTATAATTGACTTAAAGAGGACAAAAAGATTAAACTTGCTCTTTACAATTTTTCCCAAAAAATTTTTTTTTTACAACTCTCTTTCTCTTTCTCCTCATTGACAGATCCTAGCCCCACCCAATCAATCCACTAGGTCATCTCTCTCTCCCCTCTTGAAGAGAGATATTTTAAATACTTTCACCATTTATTTAACAGTTATGTTCACATGTTAATAAAATATTCCTTCCATTTTGTCAGATTGCTAACGATAGCAATATAATTGATGATAGTATATAATATAATATAAAAATTTCAGAGACGTAATAAAATTTAAAGATATGTATATGATTTTTCAAAGAATGAATGAGGAAAATGTAAATTTTATACATCTCTAAACCCCTCCCCCAACTCAGCTGATGAGACACCACTTGGAGTTTATGCAGCAATGTCAGAAATCTGGGAGCTCAGGGAGCCTTTGTGAAGTTGTCTGCAAGTTGTTATATATGTTGTGTGAATGTATTTGATTTCTATGTCTCACTTGGCAGCTTTGTCTATGAGAACAAAGTGAAAATCAACTTTCAAATGTGTGCTCCAATGTTGTCACACCATAATATAGGTGGTTGAGCTAAATCAATTCCAAGTTCTCCTATTAAGGACTGCAACCATGTGATCTCAGCCATAGCATTCTCCATCCCAATCTGCATCACTAAAGGGTGGCAGTGTAGTTGTAAGTAATGAGACCATGTGTAATTGTTCTTTTGAGATATCTTAGAATTCTTTTAACTGTAGTCTAGTGAACTTCTGTGGGTTGATATAGAAATTGACAAACTTTGTTAACAATGAATGAAATCTTAGGTTTTGTGAGGGTGACATATTGTATTGCTCCTACAATACTCTTGTAGAAAATGGAATATGCAACAAGTGAAACAAGAGCAAGAAGATCCATTTTTGGTGTGATTGGAGTTGTAGCTGACTTGGAGTCTGCCACAGAAGCTCACCAGAGAATATCAATTTCTAGGAAATAGTATAATTCATCCAAATCTTAAGCATCACGATACACCCATAAATACTAGAATGTAATTGTAAACATCATGATATAATCATAAATATTAGAATACAATCACAAACACCAGAATACAATCTTAAGTACTAAAATACAATCATAAGCATCAGAATATAATCTTAAGAGAAATGTTAAGTGTCCGGAGCGAATACTCAGGCACCAAACACAAAGCAAGTGGAGCACACACCACCTCGTGCCACCTTGGCGGGTCCCACCGCAGATGCTTGTGTCTGGTGCTTGAGTATTTGATACTTGAGTATCCGAGCACTTAGTATTTCACTAATATTAAATACCATGGTATAACTATAAGCATCAAAATATAATTATAAATAACAAAATACAACCACAAATACTAAGGTACAATCAAAAGTATTAAGATATAATTATAAGTACTAAGATATAGCCATAGACACCATGATACAACTATAAACACCTAAATATAACCATAAACATCAGGACATACCATAAGCACCATGATACAACATAAGTATTAGGATATCGCAATACAACATTTAAGTACTACAACAGGCACCAAGATACAATCAAACTAACAATAACTAGATACAACTGTAAGTGCCATGTTATAATCATAGGCACCAAGATACAAGAAAAAAGAATATAGCATAACCATAAATAAATAGATGCAACTATAAGTACTATGAGACAAACATAAACACCAAGATATAATTATAAATATTTATAAAAAATTGTACATACTTGGATATAATCATAAATACCAAAATAACTGTAAGTACTTAGATATAACTATAAGTACTAAGATACAACTATGAACACTTACATACAATATATGCATAAGAATAACTATAAGCACAAAAATACACTCATAAATATTATTATGATATAATCATAAGCACCATGATATAACTATTGGCACAATATACAACTATAATACCATGATATAACTATAAATATAAGTACAATCAGCAATTTCATGATTGAACTATAAACACACACATATAATTATAAGCACCAAAATACAACTATATACATACATATACAAGTATCAACATGAGATGGCCCCTATTTGGGATAAACCCCAAATGACCCATTAATATTATATAGAGCAGCACTTGTTACTCTTACCCGCCCCTTTGGTACAACAAAACTTGAGTTTGATGACTCTAATTTTTGAATAATTTCAACATGATCAATCACGAATGTTGCCAATTATTTACATTTTAATCATTTAGAATTTTGCCACTAAGTACAAAATAAAATCTCAAATCTTTAATCAACAAGAAATGCTTACTAAATAAGAGGTGCACCGTGCACCGCATCGCACCCTACGTGGCACAGTCATTTAAGCAGGTGAGTAAATAAATAATAAATAATTTTCTAAATAACCTAGCTAAATGTGGATGTTGCCTTCAAAAACCTAGCTAAATGTGGATACACAGATAAATACATTAGCCATCTTTGTCAAAACGTATGCCAACGAGGCAACGACCACTGCTCCTCCGCCAACGAGATCGTCTTGCTCAGGTCGTACTCTCTGGCATTTCCTCGAACATCTGCAAATCCCATCTTCACACATGCCTCTTCTCTTACCTGCTCCGTCTCTGCCGCCGCCGCCTTCTGCCCTCGTTCGAAGCACCGCCATTAGCGACGATGCCACCGCCAGCAGCAGCCCCCTCTTCCTGCATACGCGACTAGAATCCCTTTTGGACCGCGAATGGCGGCGTCCAACACTAGCCAGGGCCGTCCACGCCCAGGTGCTCAAGCACGGCCTGCAGGACGACGTCGGCCTTGCCATCCGGCTCCATGCCCACTATGTCGCTTCCTCCTCGGACATCGACGCTGCCGCCGCGCGCGCCCTCTTCGCCGGCGTCCCAAAGCCCGACGTCCTCACCTGGAACCTCCTTCTCAAGGCCTGCGCGTCCGCCGGGCAGCAACGGCAATGCCTCCACCTCTTCGCCATTATGGTTTCCGGGACCTTTGTCCCCGACGAGTTCACCATCCCTGTCGTCCTCAACGCCTGCGCCGCCGTGGCGGACTTGCAGGCTGGTCTGGCCGTCCATGCACTCGCTATGAAGAGCGGCCTCTGCGGCTGCCCGTACGTCACCTCGGCACTCATCTGCATGTACGCTGAGTTCGAGCTGCCGGAAAGCGCCCAGGAGGTGTTTGGCATGGCTCCTGAGCGGGACCTCGCGACCTGGAACTCGCTGATCTCTGGGTTCGCCAAGCATGGCGACTACCTACGCGCCGTCGCGGCCTTCGCTCGCATGAGGTGCGACGACGTGGCTGCGGGGCGGAACGCGCTCTCGAGCGCCATTTCCGCCTGTGGACGGCTGGGGGAGTCCGGACTCGGCCGCGCGATCCATGTGCTTGTCCTGAAGTCGGCGGACAGCACGCGAGAGGACGTGTCAGTGAACTCCTCTCTGGTGTTCATGTACTCAAAGCTGGCGGATTTGGACTCTGCCACCCGCGTCTTCTCCTCCATGTCGTGCAGAAACCCGGTCACGTGGAACTCTATGATCAGTGGGCACGTTTTGTGCGGCAAGAACGCGGACGCTTGGGGCATGTTCATGGAAATGCAGCTTCAAGAACTTGAAGCGAGCGGCATTACCTTTACGACCATGCTAACAGCTTGCGAGTGGCCAGCAGAAGGCAGGATGCTCCATGGGATAGTGATCGGGATGGGGTTTGCCCGTGAAGAGATCGTTGGTGCTGCTCTGATCGATATGTACATGGATCACGGCAGCGTTCGCGACGCAAGGAAGGTGTTCGACGAACTGCCGACGAGGAAAGAGATGGGTTCTTGGAACAGTATGATACTAGGGTACGTTAGAAATGGGTGTCCAAGAGAAGCGCTAGACCTCTTCTTCAAGCTGCGGTCTGCCGCCCTGAGACCGAACACGATCACACTGGTGGGCGCGCTGAGTGCCTGCGCGAGCCTTGGAGCTGCCCAGATGGGGAGGGCGATTCACGACTACGTTGTGGAGAACAGGATCGAGGTGGACCTGATCCTGGGCACTTCATTCATCGATATGTACGCCAAATGTGGGGCCGTGGAGCGGGCCAGGGAGGTGTTCGAGGGAATGCCGAAGAAGGACGTCGCGACATGGAGCGCCATGATTTCAGGGCACGGCATGAACGGGCAGCCGGAGGCCGCCATGGAGCTGTTCGAGCGGATGGTCACGGTCGAACGAATCATGCCCGACAACGCAGCATTCACGTCGGTGCTCTCCGCCTGCAGCCACGGCGGGCTGGTGGCGGACGCCTGGCACTACTTCGAGCAGATGGAAGAGCTTTACGAGCTGAAGCCGGAGGCCGAGCAGTACGCCTGCATGGTCGATCTGCTGGGTCGCGCCGGAAAGCTCGAGGAGGCCCTACACTTCATCGAGCAGATGCCCACAGAGCCCGGCGTCTCCGTGTGGGGTGCGTTGCTGGGCGCCTGCAGGATACACAACGACATGGCCCTGGGGGCCTTCGCTGCCGAGAGGCTCTTCGGGTTGGACCCCGACGACGCCGGCTACTACGTGCTGCTCTCGAACCTCTACGCCGCGCAGGGGAGGTGGAGAGATGTCGCCGGGGTAAGGGGACTGTTGAGGTCAAGGGGGCTGCGGAAGCCCCCCGGCCGCAGCTGGGTCTACCTGCACGGCGGCGTCCACGAATTCCATGTGGGTGACGAATCCCACCCGCAGGCAGACATGATCCACGCGAAGCTGGAGGAGCTGGGCGAGCAGATGAGGGCGGCCGGCTACGTCGCCGACACGGACCTGGTGCTCCACGACGTGGACGACGAGACGAAGGCGGGGATGCTGAGCAGGCACAGTGAGAGGCTCGCCATCGCCTTCGCGCTCATAAACCAGGAGCCCGGCGAGACGGTACGGGTGACGAAGAACCTGCGCGTCTGCGCCGACTGCCACCGGGCGGCCAAGCTCATCTCGGTCATCACCGGCCGGAGGATTGTCCTCAGGGATGCCCGCCGGTTCCATCACTTCGAGGACGGAAGGTGCTCGTGCCGGGATTACTGGTAAGAGAGTTGCTGGCTATCCCGCGCCAGCAGGGTCCAGACAGAAGTGAAGGTGGAACTAAGGTTGGTTGAACCACATATAGGAAGCCAACCGAGTTTTATCTGGTACAGTGCAGCATCGGATACATCGTATAGCTCAATTTGACTCTAAAATCTTAAAATTTTATTATAAATATATATATATATAACATTATTTATATCGAACCATACTAGAATTGAAAGATATGTAACACAATATGATATACATGTGATGTGCCGGATCAATTAAACCACGGGCAGAACATTGTGGACATATTTGGTTGGGTGTGAG
Organism: Colocasia esculenta; assembly: GCA_014218235.1. Lineage (NCBI taxonomy): Eukaryota > Viridiplantae > Streptophyta > Magnoliopsida > Alismatales > Araceae > Colocasia > Colocasia esculenta. The sequence continues at coordinate 99,459,907 of CM024764.1, read as the reverse complement.
TACTACTTGTTGCAGATTGAGTCTTATTTGACATTTTTTTTCAACATTTGAATAAATGATTGGTCCATCTCAGAATAATAAGATAAAAAGACACACCATAAAGATGTCTTGTCATCTTTAAATTTGCTAATCAAAGTGCGGACTGAACCCAACTAAGATTTAATAAGAATATTAACTTGTGTGGGTCAGCTAGCTAGAGAAAATATATGTGCATGGGGATTCTGAGTTCCTTCCATATCAAAATTTGTTTGAACGAGGTGCTTCCAGGGTGATGATCCGTGGCAGGCGATGGCCCGAGAAGTCTCGGCCCAGCCCATCGTTCACAGGGTGGTCTATGATTTTGCATGTGTTTGCCCAAGGGTGGGAAGTGGGGAATAGGCAAAAGATCGGAGCACCTGAAGCAACTGTGGACATCACTGTGTCCCAAGGGTAGGAAGAGAAGTGCACGATTATTTTGCTGTGTTCATTGATCAAATGTGTGAACGGACATGAGAAAACCATCGTGTGCCTTAGTTAGACGACGGGTTATGTATAAATGATAGATTCTTTTATGTTGGGCCAAATAGTATTGATGGGCTCGGCTCAACCCTAGTCATTGGAAGAGAAAGCAAATGGGAGAAGAAAGAAGACACCAAAGGGACTTAGTCCAATATCAATGTCACCTCTTCTTCTTACTCCCAATTACTTTCTAAAGAATCCCAACAATCATAGATAAAAGGAGAACACGTGTATGCAAGGTGATACAGGTCGTCCCATGCCGACATATGTTCTCGGAGCTGGCGCCTAAACTGACGTCCATAATCGTTGGTTGCTCGAACTATCCGACCTGGGGACATTAGCCATAATAAGGCAAGAGAGTTGTCCACAGTAAGAGTCTGGTCGACATCGGACTCACCGGTGAGATTCTCGGAAAAACGACTTGTTGGTCCGCACGATATCTGCGAGCCATGCCCTCCTACCTTCTTAGGCGTGGCAATCACGGTCGTAGTAAGGTAACCCTAATCATCTCGCTGGCTATCTTTGGTGCGGGCTCATAAATGGAGGATACGAAGGGTTACAGCTATCAGAGGAAGGTACTAACCCTATAAAAGATGCTTAAATGTTCCATCACAAGATACGTTATTTTTAGCACCAAAACCCTTTAACTCCAACCTCCCGAACTAACTGATCGCCGGAGTCTCTATCCATCAGTGGATCTGTAGGTCGGAGCTCGATCACGCTCTCCTCGTCGCCTCGCCATCATCCCTTGGGTCCCCGGCTCGGCCTGAGTCAACCTCACTTGCTCCAGCAACAACACAAGGTATAACCTAATTCTGCACTATACTCTCTCATTCCCTCATCTCTTTTTCTCAGATCGAGTCAAGTCGAGAATTTTAACTTGATTATTGAAGGGTCAACTTGAGGAACTCTTTTTTAAGATCGATTTTTTGTATAGGTGGGGTGGACTCCAGCAATAGTTGAGTCTTTGCTCTCCCATTCTCCCTCAGCGCCCATGCTCCAAACTCAGCTTCCTCATAGATCGGTCCATCAAAGTCTTTACAAATGAAACCGACTTCATTACTAAGAATTTCTCTAACTTTGGAGAAAGTAGAGTGAAACATGACCTCTTCCTATGAGACTCCATTCTTACCACTCCTAAGGAGTTCACAAGAATATCCGGATGCTGGTATCAATGCTACATTCCTGCCTTGACGGTGTGGCCCATGTGGGTTTTTTTAATGAAAATTTCCCACTTCATGCTTTCTTTGATAATTGGATAGGATAAGATAGATTAAGACAATATTACAAAATTGAAGTTTTTTTTTTCATTTTCCTACTCCGGCATAAAATTTATCTTAGTCAGGATAGCTAAATATACAATAATATGATATTAATTGTTATATTATTACATTAAGATTAGTCATAATTTACTATAATATCATTAATAATTTGATTAATAATTTATTATAAGAAAAAGTTGTCTTCAAGTGTGTGAAATGAGGATAAAAAAAGTGAAATTAACTCATTCTAGGGAGACCTATGAAATAAGCTACCCCTATTGTTACCCCCCATTTTTGAAGTTATCCCTGCTAAGTCCTCTTGGCGCCTTTTATTCATATGATTCTCCAAACAGAGAGAGAGATAAATCATCCCTATTTTCATTTTATCTGCATACCAAATATGTAATTCCACAATCAGATAAGTCCACCACATATAAGATAACAACATGTAACTTAGCAGGTTTAATATATATATATATATTTTTTGGAACTTTGACACTTGATAATCCACATATAACTTTAGCGGAAGATTATCTTCTCTTAGTTTATTCTTACTTACCTGAGGTAACATTATAAATCGATCTCTGGTAAGTAATTAGTAAGATCTCAAATTGAAAAAAAAATATTTATTTATTTGTGCTGCTAAACTTATCTTAATTATCCAGACTTACTGAGGACAGAATCTGTTAATAGATGTGCACCAAGTATTTTTCTAAGGAGAAAAATTTAGTGCACTTAAATGTAATATGATTAGACAATAAATTCATATGACATCCAACAATTAAATTGTCACTCTATCACTCTCCATACGAAGAGTGTCACATAGACTATTGTTTAGTCATATTACACTTATGAAAGTGTACTAAATCTTTCTCTTTTCGATGAGCACCCAACTTTGAATTCCGTATTTTGTGGACATGTGAAATCTAAGTATCCGACCAATTTAGTCTTCATCAAGTAATTTTTTATTAGATAAAAAATATTGCTCAAATATTTTTCATTGAAGAATTATATTTTTTTATATACTTCTTGATAGCCACAATGAGATCAAATGTATGAAAAATATAATTCTCAAATGAGAAAGGTTTAATGTACTTTCATATTGTCTTTAAAATGCAATATGACTAAACACTCATCACATGTGGACCCACTCTCACATGGAGGGTGATAAAGTGACAACTCAATGATTAAGTGCCACATAGGATGAGTATCTACTACCTAGTCATATTACATTTAAGTGTAATAGAAAAATATATTTAACCTTTCTCTTCTCAAATAGAGTAAAATAAAAATTTCTCAATGTTTCAATGTTGAAAGGCCCTCCCCTCCCTCACCTGCAGGTGGCCGTCTCTTTTCCTCCTCCCCCTCGTTCCTTTCTCTTTCTGGGGCGCCGCAGAAGAACACATTGGACTTCTCACCCCCACCCACCTCGGCCGGCATTAAAACAACTCTTCCTCACTGTTCCCTTTCGTCCTCCTCGTAGCTGCTGAAAACGCCGGCAGCAGAAGCGACGGCCCCGAGCGGCCACCGCAAGCCCTCTCTCCCTTGGATTCCTCCCCGCTGTTGCCACCTGCCCCCTCCGTTTTTGACCACCTCTGCAAGTGCTAACAGTGGGGGGGGCTTCGATCTCGATGCCCCTTCCCCACAAAAGATTTTAATGCCACTGGCGTGTTCGTATCTCTGTAGCTGCCTCGGGCGGTGAACCACCACCGGCCATCAGCCCCCCCCCCCCCCCAGAAAGCTTTTGCCTGTTGCTCCTGCTGTGTCGTCTCTGTCCTCCCCCCACGCACCACACCATTTAAGGCGAGAGCAGTGAGGAGGGAAGGAGGAGGTGTCGCGGGGGAGACCGGAAGAAACGATCGAGTCGGACTGACCTCTTCCTCCTGCGAGGGTCGTGGGCGGGGGGGCGAGTGGCGGTGCTCACGCCTGCCGGGTCGCTGCAGGCGAGGCATCGTGGCGTGCAGAAGACCGGGAGACGGTGGAGCTGACGGGGAGGCTTTACTGCACTATCCACCACCTTGGACTACGGAAAGCGGCCACCTCTGCTTTTGCCTTTTTGACCTCGGCGACGGCGGAGGAGGAGGGCGGTGCGGTGCGGGGCCTGCGCGCTGTCGCATGTGAGTCTCCCGCCCATGGCGACGTTTGAATACGGGCGAGAGGAAGGGGGGTGGCAGCGTTTGAGAAGGAGTTGGAAAAAATTTGAAGTTTTAAAATCTCTAAAAAAATTGCTTCCGTTTTCAATCACCAAAAAAATGTGTTTCCATGCCCAGCCGACGTGGGACGGCGATTTCGTCTTGTCACCCGTGCGGCCACACCTTTCGTGGCACGTGCGATGAGTTCTGCAAATTTGAAAAGAAAAAAGTTCTTCAAACATTCGCGTTGAATGCGTCTCTCTCCACTCGAGTTAAAAAAAATTCAAAACAGGGTTACATCTGTTTTTGCAGGACGTGCGGCTTCTGTCGATCTCTCTCCTCTGTACAATTTTGCATAGCACAATCAGTGGAGGCGAAAGGTTGGCTCATTTGAATGTGGTACAGGTCTTGTCAAAAAATTTTAATTTTTTGTAACTCGTTATCGAATATTATTTTAGTCGTCGACTTATTTTAGTTAGGAGTGTACAACGGTTCGGTTCGATTCGGATTGGTCAAAAAATAAAGATGTACAACGGTTCGGTTCAATCCGGGTTGGCCAATTTTTAGCTAACCCGAATCGAACCGAACATACATCTCAACCCGAACCGAACCGAACCGGAGTTATTTCGGTTCGGTTCGGTTCAAACCAAATATATTTAAAATCTTTTTATATTTTGAGAATCTAATTTTCTTAATCAAGATGGGTTGGGTGGAAATGAAGTTAAAAATAGGTTAAATTGGTGGATAACCTACCCAAGTCAAAAGACTTGAGTCACTTAATCGAATTTTTACCTAAAATTATTTTTTGGGTCAAAGTAAAATAAGGAGTTTTTTTAGTTAAGCAAACTCTGGATAAAATAATTAGGGGTTGCTTAACTATTTTTCAAACTGGCCTAGTCGATTTCGCTGATCCGCATTGGTACAGACGTGATACTAGCATTGTCGTACATGTCGAAGAATAAAACATATGAAAATCAAAATGTTGAGAAAGCCATGAGCATACATTACAGATAACACCACTAGTTTTTTTAAAAAGCGGTCTCTAGAGATCGCGATGGCGTTGTGTCTGTCTTCCTTCTCTGTTGAAAAATTAGCTCGTACAAACATCTAAGCAGAGGCGGATCTAGAGAAGAACCAGTGGGGTCATGTGACCCCACTGGATTTTTAAAATCTTATTGATGAGTTTAAAGTTTTTCATTAAATTAGTTTGGTTGGAAATTTTTCTAAAAGGAGTGACCCCATTGAAAAAATTCTTAAGTCCGTCTATGCATCTACTAATTTTCAACTTTTTTGTGAGGTTCCCAATCAGCGCCATAGTGGCAGATGCTATGTATATGTACATATATGTTTAAAAAGAGGGTTCGTTCGTGTAAAAATTTATCTTACATTCCTCTATGTCTAAAGTATTTCAAGCACTGCAATAAATAAAGGTGTCTGTGTTTACTGTGGAGGGGAAAATGAGGTTGGTCTTATAAAGCGATCATTCCATACATTAGCTTATAAAGGTTGGAATGTGGTCTCACTTGATCTTGATCTACTATGGCGACTTGCACAAGATAGAGTGGGTTTGAGATCATGAGTCTAGCATGGTATCGACTTTTCGGACCCGTCTAACATCAAGTTCTCGACCCCATTAAGTCTTAATGTGACCTCTCTCTATATAATACATGACAACTCACTCGCATTACTTAACATATTTCTCTCTCGTCGTGACATGGTCTCACGATCTTAGAATGTGTCCTGCAATAGGTGCCAAAGACTCCCATCAAAAGTGACACCCCTCGAAAAGGGACCCACAGGCCCTCTCTTCGGACATTGAGATTGCGAAAGCAATACACTTCTTCACCTTGAAAGAATGGTGGCAATTGATGGAGATTCTTCCCACCCTTGTACATCTCATCTACACATCTAAAAGATAGGGAGATATACCAAACAATCTCGAAACAACGTCATCATCTCACACTTCCAAATAACTCATCTATTCGATCGAAAAATAAGAAATACACATCTATAGGCCCTCCAACGAACGTTGAAAATGGATACTCCGACTTCGGTATGAGAGAGTGGACACACCTCACAAGTAAAGTGTCATCTTAGATATAAAAAAAACACTCTCCTTACTCTTCCACTTCCTCTTTCTCATATTCAATTATTTCATTGACTTGAGCATCAAAAAAATTTTCTCCAACACCATTTTCGAGATCGCCTTACATGAGAAATACTTGTTACTCGGGCACCCGAGTAACAAGCCAAGCTGGCTCGGCCGCGCAGTCGACCTGACTGGCCGGCCCTACATGGGCCCCACGAAGATGCGACGTGAGGCCCACGCGGCCGACCAATCAGGTCGACCGCGCGGCCGATCCAACTCACGTTGGTTATCCGGATGCCCGAGTAACTAGCATTTCTCGCCTTACATACTGTATTTGTTTTACAAATGTTAGTCGACAATTTCTTTCAAACAAACAGATTTAAAATCTTACGAGAGTGTCCGGGAGATGCCGACCCCTACACTTATGTTTACTCAATTACTTTTTTTACACCTCCTCTAAAATGACATGGATCAGATAGGAGACAAGACAAGGTTCTTCTTCAGAGCAGGACTGCTTGGGTACTTGTTGGCAGCATTTTTGTTTTGTGTGGACCACTGACTTATTAATCTCAGACATTGACATCAGTACTAGAACCTGACCTAATTTTTTTCGCATAATAAAATATTTTTATGCTCTTTTTATAACTGGATTGACCATGAATTTATCGGTAAATAAGCTCGGAATGAATTTAGTACACATGGTTTTATTGGCACGAATAACCTACAGAGAAAATTTCTCTTGCTAACTTCGGACACTCATCTTACTGAAAATAACATCCCTTTCTCCGGCCATTTCCTCATCTTTTACACTCTCTTTCTCCATTCCCAAGTTAACATCTATATTTCGGAGTTTAAATTTGTATATATGTGTGTGTGCGCTTATCGCTAGAATTGTAATTGGGTCGGATTTAGAATCTGAAACACATATTCTGATTTTGATTTTAATTTTGATAATTGAAATATAATTTTAATTTCGATAATAGAAATATAATTTTGATTTTAATAAAATCGGAATAGTTAATTTCGATTCCAATAATATTATCAGAATCAAAATTTCGATAAATTAAGGTGCTTACCATGATTTTATATTTTAAGTTTGTGGATAATTTATCAAAATAACCGATATCGATTTCGATTCTAATTATTTTTCAATTCCGACTCTGATAACTTATCGGAATATCCGATTCCGATAAACTATCGGTATCATTTTTCAATTCTGAAACTTATAAATTTTATCGAAATCGAGTCAAAATATCGAGTTCCATTTGCAGCCCTACTTGTCGCAATCCCCCTCCACATGTAGGACATGCACATGCACACGTGTATTTAGTTGTGATTTTAAATAATAATAATTTAATGACACTATTTTATAACACAGGTATTTGACACCACTCATATAATACAAATTTTAAAATATTTATGCTACACTTTAAAATTTGTGTCATGTGAGTGATACTAGATACATGTGTCATCAAATCATTTTTATTTTTGAAATGTTTGAAAATTCTTTTGCGTTAACTAGTTTTTCTATATATTAGATCGCATTCATAAACTCCAAAGACCCATCTACGTGCATGGACTAGATATATGGAGGCTTTATATGTAGAGTACTTTTATATGATCTATCCTCACCGGCAATTCACATTTTTCTTGCGTTAATTTGAGGCTTCTATCTCCATCTTAAATTGAACGTTGTAAGAGTAGTTACAAATATATCCGTTGGAACCAAGCATTCTGCTGCCCAATTGCTAGAGAGCAATGGACACTTAAAAAAAGTAGGAATAGTCAAGCAGTAGAGAGAGAGAGAGAGAGAGAGAGCAACATCTCATCATATCCTCTTATCATATGTTGCAGGTTTGAGACCTCTTTTTGATGATTTGATTATTTATTTGTGGATAAATTATTCATAGATAAAATATCTTATTTATATAAAAATTATTTAACAAATAAAATTATCCGGACTGATAACTTTTATCATAATAAGGTCAAATAGAGCTATCAAAACTAATCAAAATTTAGTGATGATAAAATCTTGATAAACTATCAGAATTATTAAAACAACTCTCAATTTATTTGAACTTTGATAAACATCTTTTATCGGAGATTATTCGATTTTCAAAAGCACCCATCGTTATCAAAACGAAACTTTTTACCCTCTTCGATAACGAGATAAGGAGATTTCTCCCCACTTATCATCTATATAAGTGTATATACATTACCCCACTTTAAAAATATATTTAAGATAACTCTCGATAATCAAAGCTAAACTAAGATAAATGGTTGTTAAGGTAGGGATAAGATATCCCTCCTTTTGGCCAGGGATAAAATTATTCATAGATAACTCGTTAATTGCACATACTTTCACTATAAAAGATACATACTTTCAACCAATATACGAATAAAATGATATATTTTATTGTCAAAGTCAACATAAATGGGTGACAATTCTATCTCACCCTATCACAACAGATAAAAGGTGATAAAAGTTATTTTCTTTAATCAATGGTAAATTAATTAAGAGTTTCTATCAAATATTTGACTTATTTTTAGTCTTTAACATAACTGTAATTTATTACAGTAAGTGTTATTCTCTGTTACAGTATTTGTTAAATCATGTTATAATAAAGATCTTCATGTTATAGTCAGAGACTCTTAATTACTTTATTTTATAATCTATTCATAATTAAATCATCTAATTTTTTTAAAAAAAATAAACATGGATAAACTATATATATGGATAATCTATCCTTAGACATGCTATCCAGTTCACAAAGAGGTATGTAATCTCACGTGAACAACAATACTCGGGTTTTTTTTAACGGGTACTTGGAGTAATGATCACACATTTTTGTAAAAGTTATTCGCTATTAAAAAAACAAAATATTGTGTAAATTTATTACTCAAATTCTGTTCGTTAATTTTTAATCGAGTTCGAGCTTTTTCGAGTATTGAAAATGGTTGTTCAAACTTGGTTCGTTTAAATACTCTCGAGTTCGAGCCCTTAACGAGTATTTTAACGAGTCCAATTGATTTACGAGTTATATATATATATTATATATATATATATATATATATATATATATATATATATATATTATATAAGTCCAATTCAATTTACAAGTAAAATTGTTAATTATTTATAAGACTCAAATTTATCTTATTTCAAAGTCATACCCTAAGATCCTTCATAAGTTACTTATTTATTATCTTAGTATAATGTTTAAAATATTTAAAAATTATATTTATAGTTTTTATAATTAAAAAATTAAATAAACTTGTTTACGAGTTTAAAAAAATCGAGTAATCATTTGCTCATACTCGGCTCGTTTATGAAACGAGCTTAAATTTTGTTAGAGCTTGACTCATTTACCTTATTAAATGAGCCGAATTCGAGTAACATCTGAGTCGAATACAAACGAGACGACCCCACCCCAACTACGTATTCCGAACTAGTGCCCTACGTCTCCAGCAACGGACCAAATCAGAATCAAACACGTGGACACGTCCGCGTTGGTTTTCTCAGAGGCGCACTGCCGCAGCATGCCGCGCGTGGTTCACCCCTCTCTGCTCCCGTGGGGCCCATCCGGCGTCCCTTCTTCGTGTTTTAAATACGCGCTGCGCCTTGGAACCCCACCACCCACGAGAAAAAGGGGACTCCTGCGAGCTCCCTCCCCTATCCTCCTCCTCCCTGTTCTCTCCACCCCTTCCTCCTCCGGCTCCGGTTTCTTCCTCTGCCGGCGGGAAGCAAAAGCAGAGAAGCCTCGCCCAGTCCCCTGGTCGACCCTTCCCAACCCCATTCTGGGGGCGCGGGTCCGCGACAGCGAGCGCCATGAGTGCCACGAAGTTCATCAAGTGCGTGACGGTGGGCGACGGCGCCGTCGGCAAGACCTGCATGCTCATCTGCTACACCAGCAACAAGTTCCCCACCGTATGTGATCCCAACCTTCGTGTCGCCAGGCCCGGCTCTCTTTTTGTATTCTCTTTGTTTGCCCTCTCTTTCTATCCCTTTCTTCGGCATCTTTTCTTCTCTGCTACTGTCCCGCCTGCTGCTGGGTTCCCTTTTCTCTTTGTTCCCTTCCACATTTCACATCTTGTCGTGTAGGTTTTGTCATGAGAGACTGAGAAGGAAGCTGTTGAGGGCAACCCATGTTGTTTGTTCAAGGATTTGCTAGATTTGTTTGTTCCCTGAGCTCCATTTGTCTTCATGGTTTCCAGCGGATTTTATGGTTGTTCTGCCCTGATGCATTTAGCCCAATCTTCTTCTCAAGGATTCCTCTGCTTCCTGCATCCTTATTTTTCTGAGTGGGCGCTTTCCATTACACTGATGAAGGGTCTTGTTACTTGGGTACATTTTTTAATGACCAAGGATACACACGCGGCTGAGTTTGGATATTTTATATTCCTGGTTTCCCGCAGCCTGTCGATCTTTGTTTATATTCAAGTATTTTATGTTATATGAGAAGATGCATATGAAGATATCAGCAGTGGTGGGTTCCTTTCTGAAAAGTTTTTTTTTTTTTTTTTTTTTGGTGTTTGTTTGTGCACAGGACTATGTACCAACAGTGTTTGACAACTTTAGTGCCAATGTTGCTGTGGATGGGAGCATTGTTAACTTGGGACTCTGGGACACTGCAGGTATGAACTTTTATTCATGTTCTTCTTGTCATCATCATTATGTTATTTCTTGGTCATTTATGCAACTATTCTTGTTGGGTGTTTGTATACTGACTTGGTTGGGGATCTGAACTGGGCTTGTGTGAGAATATGTATGGTATTTGATGACTGGTTCTACAGGCCAAGAAGATTACAGCAGACTGAGGCCACTAAGCTACAGGGGAGCTGACATATTTGTCGTGGCCTTCTCCTTAATCAGCAGGGCAAGCTATGAGAATGTGCTCAAGAAGGTATTACTCATCATCTTGCAAGTTCATTAGGAGAAATGCCACAGCACCACTCTTTTTGCTGTTCCCATTTTGTTACTCCCATGTCCCATCATTGTTGTCCGATCTTGAGATCAAATGACCAAGATATATATCCCACCCTGTATAGTTTCTCTGAACAGTCATTCATGATTGTGGTTTTTATGAGCAATAATAGTTCAAGTATTGACTAATTGTGGCCTAACAGTGGATGCCTGAACTTCGCCGATTTGCGCCTAATGTTCCAATTGTTCTGGTAGGGACAAAGTTAGGTATGCAACATTTTTATCAATGTCACTTTTTTATGGTTTATTGCAGTAGTATGCATCTTTTTTGTACTAAGACAGACAAGGTTTCAAACTGAATCTCAGATCTTCGTGAAGATAAAGGGTACCTAGCTGATCACCCTGGTGCTTCAGTGATATCACCCGCTCAAGTAAGCAACTTCCATATCTTTCCAAAGATTGTCCTCTATGAAACCTTGAACTGCTTACTTATTTTTGTGACCGATGCTCTCTGATATGCATAGGGTGAGGATCTAAGGAAACAGATAGGCGCCGCAGCTTACATTGAGTGTAGCTCTAAAACTCAACAGGTAGATCATCTGAAAGTGCTCAAGATTTTCAATTATCTTCTTTGGCCATCCTCTGATGATGGAAGTGTTCACATGTTACAGCAAACCATATGGTTAAATATTTCTGATATCTTTGACTCACTTCCACTACCTCTCTTGACACCTAGAACATCAAAGCTGTTTTTGATACTGCAATCAAAGTTGTGCTTCAGCCCCCAAGGAAGAAAGAGCTGGTGAAGAGGAGGAAGCGTTCTGGTTGCTCTCTGATGTAAGTAACCAGTGTTTCAAAATATCCTTCTGGCTAATTAGAACCTTCAATTGTTCAGTTGAAATAGTAATATCTGTTGATTGGAGAAAATATAACTCAAAATAAGATGTTCATGCCCCCCTTTTTTCAAATATTTTTCTGTGGCCATGTAAGAGTGCATTTCTTCTTCATTCCATTCCTGTTGCTGATCAAACTCTTTCACATATGCAGGACAGTCGTCTGCGGCGGCACCTGTGTCGCCTAGATTTTCAGAAATCTACCATGTTTTGGCATCAGATTGCTTCATGTTTTGGCATCTGATATGCTGTTGTCCACAACCAGCAGCACCCTGTATGATTTGTTCTACAGCTTTATAGGGCTGGATGAAGATCATAGGGAGGACAGAGATCATTTCATCAGTGTGTGTAGGCAGGGGAATTATTTGTTCCTTGATGCTTCAGTGGGGAAATGTTTGGTTTGCTTCCCCATGGTTGTTAGAGGCTGAACGTTACACTATGTAATGGCCTGTAAAACTTCCAGTTTCTCTTTATACTGTCCTGGTAATCTTATTGTTTTTTTGTGAATGGAAAGAATGAACACCTTCCTACTTTGTTGTGGATTGCTGCCATGTTAAATGAAGAAAAAGGATAGTGGAAAGATGATCAGTAATACTTCTGCACACCTAGGTTTGCAACAAATATGATGTGATTTGCTCAGCCTTCATATGATTGATACATATGGGTGTTGAACAGCTCATATCACAACAAATGGAATGCATTGGATGTCATTGTTTTTATCACATAGTATTGCAAGAAAAATGGTCGGGAACATCGGTGATCCGTTTTATGGTTTTGCGGGTTTGTAATTGATGTTGTCGAAGGGCATCAAGATACTGAGAATGAGACGATGAGGTACTGATTTAAAGAGTAATGCTAGCAGAAAAATAGATACGAGCTCTTTGATGTATTCCAACATTTCATAGTGTTTTGTGGGTTTCACATCACATCAAACAAAACAACCTTTCAGTGGTTATTCCACATTGAGCCGTATACACCATTCATACGGGAATCAGGGGTAAATAACAAGTAGAACACTACTATTTTTGAGCTCAAAACAGAACGTAAAGGTGGGGTTGGTTGGGGGCATCTTCGGCTACTAAGAGCCTGGTCGAAGCAGGTACCTTCATACGACGGTTCCATCTCTCTCATATTGGATGCCATATTCCAGGAGTTACATGTGAGTGAGGCTTCCAAAAGCCACAGCAAATCATGTCATCTACGGAGCCACCGTAGCCACCACCTTTGTTGAGGAGGTGGTGTTAGGAGGTCCAACATGGTCTGTTTCTCGATTGGAGTCAATGGGACGCCTCTTACCAGGTTCAACGCCATGATGTGCACGTTGGTCCTCTGCTTGTGCTTCTTGTATGCCCACACACCAACTGCACCCCCGGCAACAATCACCTGCCCACCATGGATCACAAAATCTAAGACACCTCGAATTGGAGTTATATTGTAGGGAAGCAAGCAAGATGATAAATATTTATTGCACTTGACAATTACACTTTTGGGTGCACTTCTTGCTTTCCATTGCATTGGCCAATAGAGAGGCCAAAAGTAGTGTAAATCGAATCCGAAATTCCGATTCGATTTTGATAAAATTTATCAATTGAAAAATTGTAAAATGATACCAATAATTTATCAGAATCGGATATTTCGACAAACTATTAGAATCCGAATCGGCTATTCCGATAAATTATCTATTAACTCAAAAGACAAAGTCACGATAAACACCTTAGTTTATCAGAATTTGGTTCCGATAATATAATCGAAATCGGAATTAACCATTTCGATTTTATCGGAATCAAACTATATTTCGGTTATCGAAATCGGAAATCGATTCCAAATCCGACCCGTTTGCAGCCCTAGCCAAAGTGCAATTTTATATTTCAGATGATAAGAAAGATAAAGCTGAATACCCCAATGTTTTGCTATTCTCCCCGTCCATGCACATGCAATTAAAACATCAAACTGAAGGATAGAAGGTTCATCCTTAAGCAGTCAATCTGAGGGTCAAAGTTGCTTCATGAACTGACCGGTGAAAGCCATAAAGCAGCAGTCTGCAGGTCAAAACGAGGGGCATAGAGCACAGTCTCCCCAAACTCATCTTCAAGCTTTTTATAGATCTCCTTGTCAGTTTTACCCGACCGAACCTCGTCCCGTATCAACTGACAGCGACAATAGAGCGGTATTAATAGAAGCATAAAAGTTAATCACAGTGACAGAAGAACAAAGACATCAAGAGGAAACAGCTAAAAGCTATGATGAACAGTGCAATGATGATAATACTGGGCTTTCATGTATGAATTTTGTAATCCAAACAGCTAAAAAAATAATAATGACATAATACTGGGCCTTCATGTATGAATTTTGTAATCCAAACTTCCTCCAGGCCATGATGAACAGTACAATGGATTCTTCACAATGAACACATTTGTCATGGCTTTCTCACAGAAGCTCCCAGACAGGAGTCAACCATGTTTTTTTGATACTCTACACTTGACCATCCAAAGAATAGAAACTGTTTAACCATACAAAAGCTGAACAAGCAATATTTCAGAGTTAAACTTAGAACATAGGAAGTTATGCCTAAGCAAAATTGCAATGGCAGCCCTCACATAGTCGATGCTCAAGAGTCTGTGATACCTTTCTGAGGAGAATTGCGACATCTGCTTGAGAGTCCTCAATCGATTGGCTTCCACACTCAGTGCAACGGACATTGTGGCTAATGTTTCTAGCTCGGGCTTCTACAGTTTGGGCCTTCTTGAGGTCCTCTTCACTTGCCATTGATGGGGAGGAAAAAATGCGCTACAACACTACAAGTGAAAAGAGAAAAGATGCTTAAAACTTTAGTGCCTCCCCACAGTCATCTCATGCATGCAGTTATAGATCTGCCCAGAGACATTTCGTCAAACAGTTGGCGCCCGACACATCGGACTGCCACCTTACTGAAGACACCACCCTTCCTCAGCGGGACTCTAACAATCGTTAGCATAGCCTTACACCCACAAACAATCGTTGGCATCGAAAGAGGGAAGCTCAAGATTCTACACTAGATGAGATTGACGTGGAAAACCACAGAATACAAACACAAGGACGAACTTGATCTTGGAATTAACACACTGTTCCCAAGAAACGAGTCTCAATCGTTCCCAGCACAAAGTGCAGGACGAAATGCGAAGATAGCGAAGACGGAGCAACGGAGGGGGCGACGACGGGGAACCTGCAGCGGGGCAATCGCGCTTCACGGACCACAAGGCGTCGCTTGGCGGACGGAGGGCTGATCCCTGAGTTCCGTTCTCCAAACCCTCAACACCCCGCCTCTCTCGCCGGAGCTGCCACTGCCGTGATTACGTTCGAGCTCGCTGGGACGATCGCCGGCGGCGCTGGGAATGAGGAAAGGACCTGCTTTTACAAACCGTTGGATCGGACCTCTTAGATAACTAGGTAGTTCCTGCAATCTACTTATAGTTTATTCATATTTATTTATTTTTAGTTTGAATAATTTAATCAAGAGAATATTTTACCAAGAGAGAGAATTTTTATTACCTTTTATCTGGTATGATAGGGTGAGATAGAATCATAGAACTATCACCTTTTTATATTGACTTTGATAATAAAATATATCATTTTATCTATGTATAAGGTGAAAGTACATAAAAGTACATACAATTAATGAATTATCTATCATTTTTTTAAAATGTGAATAGTATCACTATATATATATATAAGAAAAGAATATACAAATGTAGAAGTATAACCACAAAAATTTCTATACAGAGTGATCTTCCTCCCAACCACTAAAGGAGATAACACGAAGTTAGTGTTCTATTAATTATTGGGGTTTTTATTAAAATAATTATATTTTTTATTTTTTATTAATAAAAAATTTCTCAAAAATAATCACCAACTTGACAATTAGTGATCGGATGACTGCATGTTGGGGGGCCATCCTACCAAAATGTCAGCATTGCCAACATCGACACTTGTGTTGACACGATATTATCAACACTGATACTATGTCGACATTAGCAACGTCGACACCATCAAATTTAGGCTCTCATCTTCTTCTCCAGAGTTCTAAAAAAGAGATACTCATTTTTTTTCTTTGAAATGGTGTCGACATTGACAAACTTGACATGTGTTGGCATTACCAACGCCAACACTAGTGTCTATGTTATCAACATCGACTCATAGACTCATAGTATATCTTTGCACTCATCCCACTAGACGGTGACCAATTTGCCAACGAAAATATTTTTTAAATATAATTATTTTATTAAAAAAATAATAAAAAATAATTCTTTTAATAAAAACCCTTAATTCTCCAATAACACAAGTAGAGTAGAGTTATGCCCCCTCAATTTACACTACTTGTGCATTACCAAAAAGGAAAAAGATTACTACCCAGCAAGTCTTACTTGAGCGGCCCGCCATTGATGGGTCCAGCCCCACATGCCACTTACTTCACGGGCAACAAGTCGTTTTTGTGACGGATCGCCTCGGCCAAGCCCGTTAAACCGATAACGTACTTTATCCGAGTCCGCCTCCCGCGAACGGGCCGAAGTCTCGCAAGGGATACCAAACCACAGTCCGTGTAAACATAAAGGAACACACCACATTTCATATATATTTCACAATTTTACATAGCCAAATTCCCACAAAAACTGAAAAGAGGTACAAGAGCCTGGGGCATACCCCGAGGTACAACAGAAGAAAGTAAACAACTACAAAACTACACTGCTGAAACTACACCGCTGGAGGTACTGACCTTGCACCGCTACGGCGCGGCCCTGAGCTGGACGACGGTCGTGTGACGTCCTCCTCGCTCTCACCTGAGGGGGTAGGGGTGAGCCTCTCTAGTCACTGGCTCAGTAGGGAACTCCCCCAACACCGAGCAAACCAAACACCACGAGTACGAATAGTAAACAGCACCAACATTTAATATAACAGCTAACAGGTAAGTAAAGCTGTAAAAGTACTCACCGTCTGCCGACTACGAGAAACAACAGTAATAATTAAACGGCAAACCAGTACAGGTGTACAAGCTAAAGTAGAGACAGCCAACACGAGCCACGTGAACTGGTTCGCGACACCAGAAACTGACTCGGACAACTAACACAGGTCTACCTCTCAGTCTCGCAGCCACGGACAAAAGTTCAGCTGCCGCTCCACGTGAAAAGGTCAAGCAACTGTGGGACCAACTAAACACCACCACCTGCAAACCACACGGTCACAGGCCCATGCCTGACACCTCCAGGGACCCTGGCCTGGGCTCGCTAGAGTGAGGCACTGGAAAAGGACTAGCTGGGGACCAGTGTCGACTACTGGTGTCCGTAACCCCAACTACGAGCGCGCTACAAGTGACTAAAGACAAACACAAGTGACACTGTCCCACTGTCGTCTTTCCCTTAGCCGGACGTACAACTCAAACACAGAGTGAGGGTGTCCAGGTCAGACGACACAGACCTCGACGGTACAACACGAGTACCGGGACAAAGCCCCGAGCTAACAGCCTGGCTTACAAAGAACCTGGGGCACCCAACTGGAGAGGTAACCACGGTAGGCGTCGTACTACTCGCCACGTACACAGAACCACGTGCACGTCACACACAAACCACGTGAAACCACAAGTAACCATGGTCCACTCCACGTGAACCCAACTGACTCGCGTAAACAACACGCAGTCACTAAAGTAGGTAGCTAAGTGTATACTTTGTATGCTAAACACGAGAACCATGTGCACTCAGTGCACCTCATGTGTCAACACACATGCAATAACGATAAATATTGTACTTAGTCATTTCAGCTCTTATAGAAGTAGGCGGCCACATCGACTGCCGCTTACAGGGAGTCAACGGCAAGGGTCCTGGCCGTTAACCTCCTGGCTGAGGATCATGGCGACAAGCGATGTTGACGCCAAGTTCTCCGGCCATAAACCCTGCAGAAACCCTAATCCGGCTCTGCGGGTTTCCCAAACATTAAAGCTACTCAAAAACATATAGAATTGGTTCATTTAACATGCTGGAACCCAATATAACCCATTTCAGCATGCTTTAAACATTAAACTACTCAAACCACCCATTATCTCGTATGGTGCAACTTGACTCAAACATGCATTATCATGTTAGTTCCCGTGGTTATGATGAGTTTTAAAGTTTCTATGGAGCTACCAGGGTTCGTCCCCTACCTCAGAACGCGTTAGAACCTCCTGCAATCCCCCGGTTCACGCCGAGCCCTCCGCGAGCTCCCACGCGAATTGCACCACGCCGCGACGTTTCCTCGCGTAATTCGGCGACGCCACGCGTTCTACGATCATCCAACTACTCCTCGGTACCTGTTAGAAGCTTCAGAAACACCGGGGCGCGAAGCTGGGGCAAGAGGGGAAGAGAGTGAGCTGAGAGAGCTGCCCTCGGGTGAGCCTATAACCTGCACCATTCTCAGGTTGGCGTCAACCCCCATGCCGCCAACAGCAACCGCCACCCTCTGCGTCCACATCTACTGCCGCCAAGTTCATGCAGTAAACGTCGACTAACCTGGACGCCGACCAGTCAACGGCCACCCCTGGCCGCCAACTCCAACTGAACAGCAGCAGGTCCTGTTTCATTACAGAACCAACCCTGCTCTTCACCTGCTCAAGCCACACATCCACACCACGCATTCCACACAACCAACTCACACTGGCCTCACAACGGCCGCCACAACCACAATACACATGATCCGCATGGATCCGGAAGACACGCGACGTTACATTACTATCATCTAAAAGAAAAATTTCGACCTCGAAATTCACAACACAATTCAAAGTTAAATAACTCATACATACACACCTTTACAAGTACTATCATCTAAAAAGAAAAATACACAAGCTTACTCAAACAGATAGGGATACCCTTTAGCCATTTCCGCGGCCAACTCCCAGGTATCCTCACCACCTAACCTATTTTCTCATCTCACTTTAACTAGCTCAATTTCATTATTTCTTAGCTTCTTTATCTTTCGATCTGTGATCTGTACCGGATACTCTGGCATAGTCATGTCCGGCCTCAGGTCACCACCTTGATATCTAATTATTTGAGCTGGATCTTCAATACACTTTCTTAACATGGAGACATGGAAAATATCATGCACATTTGCAAAATCAGCTGGCAAATCCAGCCTATAAGTTGTTTCCCCAATCCTTTCTAACACTTGAAAGGGTCCCACATATCTCGGGCTCAACTTTCCAGACTTGCCAAATCTCACAATACCTTTACTCAGGGAAACTCTCAGAAAAATAAAATCTCCCACCTCAAATTGAAGTGGTCTCCTCCGCACATCTGCATAACTTTTCTGTCTACTTTGAGCTGCCTGCAATTTTTCTTTAATAAGCTTCACTATTTCCGTGGTTTGCTGAATCAATTCAGGACCCACTAATTGCCTTTCTCCCACTTCATGCCAGTTCAATGGGGTTCTACATGGCCTTCCATATAAAGATTCATACGGTGCCATCCCAAGACTGGTATGATAACTATTATTGTAGGCAAACTCTACCATTCCTAAATGATGCTCCCAACTGCCTCCCCAAACTAAACAACAAGCTCGTAACATATCTTCAATTGTCTGAATAGTCTTCTCTGTCTGACCATCTGTCTGGGGATGATAAGCGGAACTATATCTCAACTCAGAACCAATTACTTTCTGCAAACTTCTCCAAAAACCAGAAGTAAATCTTGGATCTCTATCAGATACAATAGTCTTTGGTATACCATGCAGTGGAACAATTCTTTCAATATAAATATTTGCCAACATGTCCACTGTCCAAGACATACTTACTGCCACTAATCTGCACACCTTAGTCAATCTGTCAACAAACACCCATATTCCATTATGCCCGGAACTCGACCTTGGTAAACCTGCCACAAAATCCATAGCAATATCATCCCACTTCCATTGTGGAATAGGTAACAGTTGCAATAGACCTCCAGGCTTCTGATGCTCTGCTTTAATCTGTTGACATATAGCACACCTTGCCACAAACTCTGCTATTTCTTTCTTCATATGAGACCACCAAAAATGCTTTCTTAAATCATGGTACATTTTAGTACTACCCGGATGAATAGTGTACCTAGATTTATGAGCCTCTTCCAAAACTCGCTGCTTCACCTCTCTTTCTGTAGGAACAAACAACCTGCCCTTGAGCCTGACCACACAATTATCATCAATAAAAACTCCTTCCATTTTCACAATTTCAGGTAAACCTGCATCTACTCTCTGAGCCTCAATGATTTGCCAATACAAAGACGGCTCTACTGCACTAGCAGCTAGAATTGCCCGTCGCTGACTACTGGGCACATACAAAGAGTTCTCCACCACTTCTTCATACAACTTCCATTCTTTAATCATCATCAGATTCATATATGCCTTTATGCTCAAGGCATCAGCTACAACATTGGCCTTACCCGGATGGTAAGCCAAACTAAAATCATAATCCTTCAAATATTCAATCCATCTGCGCTGGCGAAGGTTCAAATCCTTCTGCGAGAAGATATACTTCAAGCTTTTATGATCTGTAAAAATATCAAATCTCTCGCCATATAGATAATGCCTCCACATTTTCAAGGCAAATACAACTGCAGCTAATTCCAAATCATGAGTGGGGTAATTCTCTTCTGCTGGCTTTAATTGCCTGGATGCATAGGCTATTACTTTACCATGCTGCATAAGCACTGCACCAAGACCTCTCCTTGAAGCATCAGTATATAACACAAAACCACCACTCTCTGCCGGTAATGTCAATATAGGTGCTGATGTGAGTCTTTTCTTCAATTCCATAAAACTTCTTTGACATTCACCGGACCACACAAAAGGCACATTCTTTCTAGTCAATCTAGTCATAGGTGCTGAAATCTTAGAAAAATCCTGAATAAAGCGCCTATAATAACCTGCCAACCCCAGAAAACTTCTAATCTCAGTTATTGTCTTAGGCACTCTCCATCTTGACACAGCTTCCACTTTACTTGGGTCCACTGCTACTCCTTTAGCTGAGATAACATGACCCAAAAACTGAATTTCCTTTAACTAGAATTCACACTTACTAAATTTAGCAAACAGCTGGTTATCCCTTAACAACTGCAGGGTAAACCTCAAATGAGCTGCATGCTCCTCTTCAGATGCTGAATAAATTAGAATATCATCAATAAAGACCACAATGAATTGATCTAAATATGGATGAAAAATTCTATTCATCAGATCCATAAAACCTACAGGAGCATTAGTCAACCCAAAAGGCATAACCACAAACTCATAGTGACCATATCTGGTTCTGAACGCTGTCTTATCTATATTCTCCTCTTTGATTCTCAACTGATGGTACCCGGACCTCAAATCAATTTTAGAAAATACCTTTGCTGATTGCAACTGGTCAAATAAATCATCTATCCTCGGCAACGGGTACTTATTCTTAATGGTCACATCATTCAATTTTCTATAATCAATACACATCCGAAAACTTCCATCTTTCTTTTTCACAAATAAAACCGGCGCTCCCCACGGGGAATGACTCGGTCTAATAAAACCCTTCTGCAACAATTCTTCTAACTGCTTTTTCAATTCTTTAAGTTCTGCTGGTGCCATCCGATATGGAGCTTTAGAAATCGGCATAGTACCTGGCAGTAACTCAATAGTAAAGTCCACCTCTCTATGTGGAGCTAAACCGGGCAAATCCTCAGGAAAAACATCAGCAAATTCCCTAACCACGGGAACTGCTTCCACTGGCTGACTAGCCTCTACCAAACTTACCGAGGCTAAATAAGCCACACACCCATCATTTATCAACTTTCTAGCTTTAATTGCAGAAATTAGAAACTTAGAGGTATAAAAAGGCATACCTTGAAATTCAAACACTGCACCATTTGGATGACAAAATCTGATCATTTTCTTTCTGCAATCTAACATTGCTCCATACATTTCAAGCCAATCCATACCCAGAATGATATCATAATCTGACAACTGCAGGGCATACAACCGACCCGGCATCTGGTTCCCTTCAATCATAACAGGAACTTCATCTATATAGCTCGAAGTGAGTAAGAACTCACCTGAAGGAACCTCCACCACTAACTCACAAGACTTCTCCTCTAAAGGATGAGCTATGCAATCCAAAAATTCTTCGGAAATAAAAGAATGAGAGGCACCCGAATCAAATAAGACTCTTGCTGAATATTCATAAAGAGGTAAAGTACCTTCTATCATATTCGATGCCTCTGCCTGGGCTCGGGTGATAGCCATAACCCGGCCTCTCCCTCGCTGCTGAGGTGCTCCTCTGCCACGACCTGCCTGTGGCTGCTGGAACTGCTGAGGTTGCTGCTGCTGCACACCTCTACCATAACCATATTCTCTTGCATATGGACAGTTGCGGATCAAATGTCCCGGCTGATTACAATTATAGCATCTATATCCTGGAGGAACAATAGGCTGCCTGGCAGTACTCTGCTGCGACTCCTCCACCTCAGGCCTACCTCGGCCCTGCTGCAACTGCGGACGACCTCCCCATCCTCTTCCTTTTCCTTTAAATACTTGCTTTAACTTCTGGCCCCATTTCCCGAAACCAGATGAAGAAGGTCCTGCTGGTGCCTTGCCCTTGCTTGCACCTACTGGCTGCTGCGGTAGCCGGAAACTACCTGAACCTGATTCACCCGCTTGACGAGTCCGGATAGACCTCTCCAAAGTAGCCGCCCTCTGCGCTACCTCTTCTACTGTCTTGCACATAAGAGGTACTATCGCATCCTGTAATTCCACTCTCAAACCTCTGATAAAATACTCGACCATCATATTATTATCTGAAACCACATATGGCGCATAACGGCTAAGTGCCATAAATCTCATCTGGTACTCTAAAACTGAAGAGTTACCTTGCTGAAGAGTTCGGAATTGCTCTCTTTTTACTTGCTGCACTTGAATCGGAAAGAATGTATCATTGAACACATCAAGAAACTCCGGCCAAGTGATAGCTTCTTCCGTCCTGCCTGCAAAAGTGGTTTGCATCTTCAATCGCCACCATTCCAAGGCAAAGCCTCTCAACTGATAAGCAGCTAATACCACTCTATCTGCTGCCGGACACCTCATTGTCGCAAAACCCCTCTCAACTTCATGAACCCAGTGCTCTGCAGTATCTGGATTCGGCCCTCCTGAGTAAGTAGGCGACTGCAATCTCAGAAATTTCTCCACTTGCATCACTGGTTCTTCTGCTATCAACACTGGTGGTGGCACAGGTGCTACAAAAGGCACCTCCACTCTCGGCGGAACTGGAGCTACAGGTACAGCCTCTCCATCCCCAGGTGGCACTGCAACTGGTGGTACTGGCGCCTGCTGATCCATTCTTGCCCGAATATCCGTGAGGCTTTCCCAGATCCTTTCTATCATACGCTGGGTACTTTCCTCCAGATCATCTCCTCCACCACCCCAATCTCTCCTATCAGCCATTTCAGAAATTTCTACATACACAAAATACCAGACAAAAATCAAAACCACAAATTATCAAAAACCAGGGTCCCTACCAGCAGTGTATAATGACCGAAATCAGGCTATGTATCCTTTTAATTCCCTTATATTAACACGGACCTTGCTCTGATACCAACTGTGACGGATCGCCTCGGCCAAGCCCGTTAAACCGATAACGTACTTGATCCGAGTCCGCCTCCCGCGAACGGGACGAAGCCTCGCAAGGGATACCAAACCACAGTCCGTGTAAACATAAAGGAACACACCACATTTCATATATATTTCACAATTTTACATAGCCAAATTTCCACAAAAACTGAAAAGAGGTACAAGAGCCTGGGGCATACCCCGAGGTACAACAGAAGAAAGTAAACAACTACAAAACTACACTGTTGAAACTACACCGCTGGAGGTACTGACCCTGCACCGCTACGGCGCGGCCCTGAGCTGGACGACGGTCGTGTGACGTCCTCCTCGCTCTCACCTGAGGGGGTAGGGGTGAGCCTCTCTAGTCACTGGCTCAGTAGGGAACTCCCCCAACACCGAGCAAACCAAACACCACGAGTACGAATAGTAAACAGCACCAACATTTAATATAACAGCTAACAGGTGAGTAAAGCTGTAAAAGTACTCACCGTCTGCCGACTACGAGAAACAACAGTAATAATTAAACGGCAAACCAGTACAGGTGTACAAGCTAAAGTAGAGACAGCCAACACGAGCCACGTGAACTGGTTCGCGACACCAGAAACTGACTCGGACAACTAACACAGGTCTACCTCTCAGTCTCGCAGCCACGGACGAAAGGTCCAGCTGCCGCTCCACGTGAAAAGGTCAAGCAACTGTGGAGACCAACTAAACACCACCACCTGCAAACCACACGGTCACAGGCCCATGCCTGACACCTCCAGGGACCCTGGCCTGGGCTCGCTAGAGTGAGGCACTGGAAAAGGACTAGCTGGGGACCAGTGTCGACTACTGGTGTCCGTAACCCCAACTACGAGCGCGCTACAAGTGACTAAAGACAAACACAAGTGTCACTGTCCTACTGTAGTCTTTCCCTCAGCCGGACGTACAACTCAAACACAGAGTGAGGGTGTCCAGGTCAGACGACACAGACCTCGACGGTACAACACGAGTACCGGGACAAAGCCCCGAGCTAACAGCCTGGCTCACAAAGAACCTGGGGCACCCAATTGGAGAGGTAACCACGGTAGGCGTCGTACTACTCGCCACGTACACAGAACCACGTGCACGTCACACAAAAACCACGTGAAACCACAAGTAACCATGGTCCACTCCACGTGAACCCAACTGACTCGCGTAAACAACACGCAGTCACTAAAGTAGGTAGCTAAGTGTATACTTTGTATGCTAAACACGAGAACCATGTGCACTCAGTGCACCTCATGTGTCAACACACATACAATAACGATAAATACTGTACTTAGTCATTTCAGCTCTTATAGAAGTAGGCGGCCACATCGACTGCCGCTTACAGGGAGTCAACGGCAAGGGTCCTGGCCGTTAACCTCCTAGCTGAGGATCTTGGCGACAAGCGATGTTGACGCCAAGTTCTCCGGCCATAAACCCTGCAGAAACCCTAATCCGGCTCTGCGGGTTTCCCAAACATTAAAGCTACTCAAAAACATATAGAATTGGTTCATTTAACATGCTGGAACCCAATATAACCCATTTCAGCATGCTTTAAACATTAAACTACTCAAACCACCCATTATCCCGTATGGTGCAACTTGACCCAAACATGCATTATCATGTTAGTTCCGATGGTTATGATGAGTTTTAAAGTTTCTATGGAGCTACCATGGTTCGTCCCCTACCTCAGAATGCGTTAGAACCTCCTGCAATCCCCCGGTTCATGCCGAGCCCTCCGCGAGCTCCCACGCGAATTGCACCACGCCGCGACGTTTCCTCGCGTAATTCGGCGACGCCACGCGTTCTACGATCATCCAACTACTCCTCGATACCTATTAGAAGCTTCAGAAACACCGGGGCGCGAAGCTGGGGCAAGAGGGGAAGAGAGTGAGCTGAGAGAGCTGCCCTCGGGTGAGCCTATAACCTGCACCATTCTCAGGTTGGCGTCAACCCCCATGCCGCCAACAGCAACCGCCACCCTCTGCGTCCACATCTACTGCCGCCAAGTTCATGCAGTAAACGTCGACTAACCTGGACGCCGACCAGTCAACGGCCACCCCTGGCCGCCAACTCCAACTGAACAGCAGCAGGTCATGTTTCATTACAGAACCAACCCTGCTCTTCACCTGCTCAAACCACACATCTACACCACGCATTCCACACAACCAACTCACACTGGCCTCACAACGGCCGCCACAACCACAATACACATGATCCGCATGGATCCGAAAGACACGCGACGTTACAGTTTTTACCCAAAAAAAAAACCACTTCTCACAAACAAACAAAAACCCTCTCTTCAAACCTCGCTTCCTTTCTGAATATTTTGTTATTTTTCACGGATCACAGTGTTCAAAGAGTGGCATGAAGAATAAGCCACCAAATAACTCTGTCTCCTTTGATTGTTCATCTACTATGTCAATTAGCCATCATGTGGTGCACTGAAGAGAACTAGCCAAGAGGCTGCTAAGTCCATTACCCAATCCTTTCCCACAACTTTTTTTGCAAAAGGGAATAAAGTGAAGATATGATCCAACTCTTCTTCGGACTCTCCACACAAGTAACATCTAGTGGAAATGTTTTGAAGAAATTGGGCCACCCTATCACATGTGGGTAACTGTCCATGTGAAATCCTTCGCATGAGCACCTTCACCTTAAGTGGATTTTTTGGTGCCCACATTTGAGAAAGCCAAGGTTATCTCAACCTTTCATCTTAAAGGACTCTTGATAAGCTGACTGTAAAGTGAATTTGCCACCTCTCTCCCATCTCCATACCCAAGAATTAGACAGTCCAAGCTAAGGTCTAAAGTCCAGAAGATAAGTTAAAAAGTTCTACAAGTGCTCTATCTCATGTGGTGTGCAAGAGATCATCTGAGAGGGGTTGGGGGGGCAAACATCCCCTGACAACTAGAATCTAGCTGTTTCTTTAGTTTGTACCAATTACATTATTCCCATTATCATGTGTACATCCTTATATAAGGACATGTTTGGGTATAACTTATAACAAACATGAATATATTTATTATGACTATATTTATAATAACTATGTTTATTGTAAACATATTTCTATTAACTCATGTTTAGAATTTTTATTAAATACCAATTATGTCAAACTCTGTTTACAGAAACAACTTTCATCATCAGGCAACTCAGAGTTGGTTTATGAAGAATACCTTTATGGAGAAAGTGAGTTTATCATGATAAACTCCAGTGAGTTTATTATAACCTCATTTTATATTATCCAAACTACACTATAAAACTGTTTAAGATGAACCTAAACACAATTTAATTGATGGTGTAAAAGAAAAAGAATAAGAATTTGAAAAGATATGAAAGACACCGCGAAGAAGATTCTAAAAGAGTACATATTAACATCTTAAAAATTGTAAAAATGACAGATAAGGCGACGAGTGTATATAGGCGACGAGTGTATATAATGAACGGATAGGTTGAAACGAAGAACAAATTCCCAGAACACCAAGCACAGAAGATAGTGCTTTCATGTAAAACTCTTCAGCTATATATATATATATAGAGAGAGAGAGAGAGAGAGAGATCATTACGATAATACCATAATGTACAAGACAATCTAACTGGATTCCCATCAGCACATGCTTCTGATGCAAACGGGGAAAGAAATAAGCAAACTCAAATCTCTCCTCTGTAGCCACCCGAGCCATAGTAATCTCTCTTTGAACCAGCAATCGCCATGCTCTTCTGGTGCTCCAGTTTAGGACAATCACGTATACGATGACCCAAGCCACCACAGTAAGCGCAGCCCTTCACCCCACTGGCATTGGTGATGGCATCCACATCTTCCATGGGATCATGCAGCTCTGCCAACACTGGTGGTATTCTCTGCTTAGCTTCCTGCAACAAATGCTTCAGATCGAGCAGCGTCGTCTCGCTCTGGTTCTTGTTGATGAACGTCGTGGCTATGCCCGTCTTGCCGCACCGCCCGGTCCGTCCGATCCGATGAACGTAGTTCTCGATCTCGGCAGGCATGTCGTAGTTGACGACATGTTGGATTTCTGGGAAGTCCAGGCCCTTTGATGCAACATCAGTGGCAACCAGGACATCCTTCTTCCCAGACTTGAAGGATGCAATTGCATACTCCCTCTCTTCTTGGTCCTTACCTCCATGGATAGCAACGGCCTCCACTCCTTTCAGAAGGAGATACTCGTGTATGTCGTCCACATCTGCTTTGTTCTCGCAAAATATCAGCACAGGAGGTGGTGTCTTCTGGAGACATTCCAGGAGGTAGACAATTTTTGCCTCTTGCTTCACGTACTCGACCTCCTGGATGACATCCAGGTTTGCAGCTCCCGCTCTCCCCACGTTGACGATCACAGGTTTCACCAAGGCATTCGTTGCAAAGTTCTGAATCTTTTTGGGCATGGTGGCAGAGAAAAGTACGGTCTGTCTCTGGGCTTTAAAATGGTCAAAGACCTCCCTGATGTCGTCCTCGAACCCCAAGTCCACAAGCCTGTCAGCCTCGTCCAGTGTCAAATACCTGGAAAAGAACAGTTAGAGATATGCAAAAAAGAATAACAATATAAGATTCTAATAACACTGAATTCATTAGGACAATCCAGACATTTTCAGTCTTTAAGCTGCATTGCAACACAATTGGAAAAAATGTGGACGTCAACAAAAAATTAACACTTACGTTATGGCGCTTAGATAGTCCATGTCATAAGCTTAAAAGAAAATAATGTCATGTAAATTACGCAGGTCCAAGTCAGCAAGTTATCGTCAATATATATCTCCTTAAGTTGTTCTATTTGTTGTAGACAGTTTACAAAAGCATAGATGTACATGTACATAAGAGTAAGATGGAAATATCATGCTCTATCAAGTGTGCACATTGTATTTAAGGTAGTACCACTCGTCTAAAATGGTCGAGATAGCTTGATCATGAGCACTAGCATCCACGTTTGCCACAAATTAGCAAGTTGCACTAAACTTTGGGTGAAGGACCGTAAGGAACTTGAGGAAGGTTTAAGACAGTTGCATGTAGTGATGGGACTTAATAAGTATGGCATTGATAGGACAAAATGGCAGGGCAAGATTCACTTAATCAATCTTGAAGAAGTGGCATAAATTTCGACAATGATGATGATGGCGACAATAACAAGATCATTAAATCCACATGTTACCACTTAGCAATCCTTGTGAAACAAGTGAAGCCATTTTGGGTAGCATTAGCAGGATCATGCAGATATCAGAACAAGAACTGCGGGAGAACGGCATACACAGAAACACCTATGCTTGTCTAGAGCAAAATGCATCCTTTACGTCATCATTTCTTACCGGGCCATCCAAAGACCAGACTGCTAGTTGGCAGTTTACATATAAACCACCTTATTTATAGAAGGAAGAGCATTTTTTTCTGAACTTAACAAACAACTACAAGCCTAGCACCTGAAAGAGTACTTTCAAGTTTAGTTGCTTGAGTCATTGATCCAGGAAAGTTCCAAATTATGCCTTGGGCAAAAAGATTCAATATTGGATCCTGTTAACAAATGGAAGTTGCTTAAAAGAACAGTGAAATGGATTAAATCAAACAGTATAACTAATTGGTTGATTTGAAAGACAGTACAAAGAGCTCATAGGTCATGAAAAACAAGGAAGCAACCATGAAGTGAGAAAGAAAGGGAGAGCAAAATCATAAAGAACACTGGAATCTCCACCCAAAAAGTTTACAGAAAATGATAAAGGCTAAAACATTTGAAGCGCAAATGTACGAGAAGTAGCATCAGGTACTTCCCATGATGTCTTGCAATATCTTCTCTTAGAATTCTATGTTGGCATCTTCCTAAGTCCTTAATGACAAACAGTTTTTTCTGAATATTTTACATGCCTAATTCCTCTGGAGTTTTTGGACAAGAGTCTTCGTCGTGAAGAGAACACTCTTCCCACAGATTGGGGGAGGGAGGGGGTGGGGGTTAGTTGAATGATCCTCCCACAGTCATAAAACCTTGCTATATCAAGGCTCTCTCCTATAGGTAAAGTGATGAACTACAAACCACCCTACACTGCAGAAAACAGAATCATCTCAACAAACAATTCTAACAGGAACAATAACCTAAAATCCAAAAGCTTCGCAGTTACCAAATGGAACTGTAAATTGATTGGTTACCATGTAGCTTCTCTGGGGACAAACTGTAGAAAGATGCATCCCAAACCAAAAAAGAGCTGCCATTTTCATTCTGGATCCTTAAACTTTCCCTACAAAACATATTTCTTTTCATAGGAGAGGCTAGAGTGTGAAATATCGATTTAACACTACGATAGACAACAATAAAAGGTGAATTTCCTGGAAATCGATTTCAGTATTTCAACTTTATGAAGAAAAATAGGAACAATTGCAAAACCCTGGACGGTTCTATCGTAAAGGATGATGCAAAATACTGAAATAACCAAGTAAATGCCGTTTCCTTTCCTACAAACATGATGCCAGAACAGTAAAGCCCTTTCCCCCGAAACACCGCTCACACATATACATGCACGCAAGAACAGGACACAGAAAGGAAGAAATTACCAAAAAGATTGGCTGTTCTGAGCATTACCTGCAGTTATCTAGATTCATCTTCTTCTTGGCCAACAGATCCTTGAGCCTCCCGGGAGTGGCCACAACAATGTGCACACCTCTCTTCACAATCTCCAGCTGCGACCTCATGTCCACGCCCCCTATGCACAACAGCGGCCTGACCTCCGGGTAACCATTTTCCCTCATCGGGGTCAGGAACTGCTCCACGACCTCAAACGTCTGCCTCGCGAGCTCCCTCGAAGGGCACACGACCAGCCCAAAGGGTCCCTCCCCGGGGACGATCGGCATCATCATCTCCTCCTGCAGCGCCACCATGATCAGCGGCAACACGAACACCAGTGTCTTCCCGGACCCCGTGAAGGCGATCCCGATCATGTCCCGCCCCGACAAGATCACCGGCAGTCCCTGCACCTGGATCGGCGTCGGCTGCACGATCCCCTTCTCCTTGAGCTTCTTCAGGACGGGGGCTGGCAGGCGCATGTCTTTGAAGTTCTTGATGGGTGGAGGCACGTCGTCGCCCTCCACGATGATGTGCCACTGCTTCCGCAGCGCGTCGCGCTGCCGCGGGGGCATCCGGCGGATGGCAAGCGGGGGCTTCCAGCCCGTGGGGATGGGGTCGGAGTAGGTGATGCCCTTGGCGAGCTCGCGGACGGACATCAGGGTCTTGCGGTCGGAGAGGTGCTCAATCATCTCCTTCTCCTGCTGGACGAGCTGCTCGGTGGGGCTGATCTCGGGGAGGTCTCGCTTGAGCTGGGATGCCTTGACGAGGAGGCTGGGCTTCGCCTCGGCAGCAGGCGCGGGCCTGGGGAGCCCGGCGGCCGCAGCGTCGTCCAGGGGGGAAGGGGCCGCCGGGTCGGACGAGGAGAGGCGGCCCTTCCGCTGGAGGAGCTTCTGAGCCTCCAAGGTCCGGCGCTTCTGGACGGGGATGTACTCGACATAGTCGTCGTCCTCCTCCTCGCCGGCCATGGCGGGCGCGGGCGGCGGGCGGGCGGCGGGATTGGGGTTCTCCATGGCTAGTGACGGGAAACAGGTTCCGGAACAAGGCGGTATTCACAGATTTCTGTGCCCTATTTACTTTTGGGAAAGAAACCAACAAGACTTGCAAACCGACTGGGGTTTGCCACATTTACTGCTTTGGTTGAAGGGTAGAATATTTTACTCATGATAGGATAATTCATAGTAGGAGTGATTTTATTTTGAGAAATAGAGTTGTATTATTTTATTTTTTTAGTCAATTAATAATTTTGATTTTATTTATTTTTATATAAAAAATTAAAAAATAAATAAAATATGAGATATATAATAATAAAATATTTAAAATTTTATGATATTTTTTCAGTTTTTTTTTTAAAATTAACCCCCTCCACCCCATCTCAACCGATGGGGTGAGAGCACCCCGAGGTAAGTGCGGTACTCCGGAGTATCCTGGAGCAGAGCCTCTCTGCGCCCGAAAGCGGAGTCGGGGCTGAGGTACCCCGATTACCAAAGTAGCCTGAGTTGGGTGATTATGACATGGAGTATTATTATAATACCCCATGTCATGAGGTGGCAAACTCTCATTGGGTTTGCAACAAGTGTTGCAAACCAAGGTTTGCACCAAGTGTCTCTCTTTTAAAAGAATATAATATGCATTGCAAAGTATGATGGATTAACATGAAAAATTACAATATGTAAAGATATAATATAATGGTTAGTCTCTCCCTTCTTAATGAGAATTTATTATATTTTATCATTTTATGTACGATCAATTGTTATGTCACACCACATCACACATAAATATTGATTTGTAGAGGTGTCAATTAGGTCAGGTCGGTTTAAAGGCTCGGCTCGATTTTACAAGAACTTGAGTCGGATATTTTAATCTCTTTTAATTTTGAGTCCGATTCGGAGTAAAATTGGGTCGAGTCCAGACTTGGCTCGGCTTGGTCCGGTGGCCCGATATTTTTTTTAAGTAAGCAACACAGCAATAATTTTAATATTTTAAATTGAAAATTATGTTTAATGAATTAATATTTATTTCATATTTCTAATAACTAGAAATAAATTTATCTAGATTAGTCTAATATTTATCTTATGATGTTTTGATTCAATAAACACTAATTTTATTGTAAATAATAATAAAAATATTTTTAAAAAAGTAAAATCGTGCTGAGTCGGGTCTTACCTAATCATCCTAAGTCGGATCAAATTTTTAAGAATTTGATATCGCTTAGGACCGGATTGGTCGATTAGAAATCGAGTTAGACTTGGGCCAGCCCAGACCCAACCATTGCCATGCACCCCTGTAGATCTGTTTATTATTTTTTTCCTTTTTAAGATGTTACATGTTTCTAAATACTAAATTGTGATCAGACTTTTATACACGAGACTCTGAATTTGAGTTGCCTGCCCATTATGACTGGGGGCGAATTCCACTAAATTGTCTCCAATATTTTTATTGATTACCATCTTAAATGAGGTCAATATTATTATTTGAAGGTACCAGACATTTTACAATGTCTTAATCTAGACACTACTGTCAACTAAATTGCTGAGAATAAGATATATTGGAAATTCAAAGAAGGTTCTCAAATTTGGAACAGCTATCCATATAAAATGAATCATTTGCCCACCTTTAAGAAAAATGAAGTTAATATGTGGTGAATGTGTAGAAAAATGTTATGTTCGATAAGACTATCTCAAAATGTCATATAATTGAATAAGAAATTTTAATAAAGAGAAATGTTTAGCACAAGGCACTCTTCCATTAGAAGCTCTCATTGATCCACTTAGAATGACCCACTATGTCATGACACAGTGCTATCACATTTTTATGATCTAACTTAAATATTTATAAACTAAATATAATTATTTATGAGTCTAATTTAAATTTTTTACGAGTTCAGTGAAATGTAAAAATACTCTTGCACTAATAATTTCTCTTTAATATGGGGTGAGTAACTTACTTACCTTGTCACTATTCTAAATCACATTATTATTCTATAACATATTATGGTAACAAAAGATAATTAGTGGTGACCGATGAGAATTGACGACAAATCGTAAACATGACATGACAATTAGAGTGAAGTTTATATAGTAATAGATAGTGATCCATATTGCACTACATCATGGTCATTATTATTGTGATGTGGATCAATGAAAAGTTGGTCGAACGATAAATTATCCCGTAATTAAATTATTTATAATTTTCAAAATATTAACTTTCATGTGCAATAAGATGAGTATGCTACCATCCTATTAATTAAACTTTTCTTACTACTATCTCAACGCAAGAGAAATATCTTTCCGTCGTGGTGGAGTGGATATCGGTGAAGATTGGAGAGGGAAGAGTCTCGAGTTGAAATTTGGGGTAGGATAGGGTTACAATAAAAAAAGGATAGGGTTACAATAAAAAAATAATTCAAACGCACGAGAAAAAAAAGTTACGATGTAATAAATTCAACCTGTTTTGATGCATCACAGCTCCTACTTTTATGAAATGCTCACAATATTCTTCACACGGAATAATATCCGATAAAGTCAAATTTAAGGTCAGCAAATGTTCGTTAAATAAACTAATTTCTTTTAACTAAAACCCCATTGTTGTCTAAAAGGCCATCAAACGGCTCAACAAATCTGATCCCTTTTAGTCGTTTGGTATTAGAATACATTAAAAATAAATTAAAGTTTATTAAAATTTTAAAAAATATATTTATTATATTCTCGATCGTTCCAAACACAAATTTAAAATATCGTCTAGATACTCCAGATCACGAGATTGGCACGCCATGAGGCGAAAGGCCGACGCGTGTCCTCGGCCCCCGCTGCTCCTCCTTCGTGAGACCTTTCCTTAATCGGTAGACTAGGTGGGTAGGCCACAGGTAGGGTTGTTAATGAATCAGGCTGGCTCGACAGTGCTACAGGTTTAGCTCGATTTTGAGTCGGGCTGCAATATTTTTTTCAGTCCATGAATTTTTAGTAATGCATAAAAATCTAGCCTAAGTAGGTTCATGGGTCGGACTCGGACTTTGAATTCGGCCTGATGGATCATCCAGACCCGTTCTTTTTTTTTCTTTTCAAATCTTAATTTTTACTCAGTTAAAATTATGTTATTTTATTTATTAAAAAATTAAAACTTTTTTCAAATAAATTAAATAAGTAATATCAAAACTCTACTCAATTGATTGAAATTATAAATTTTATATTATTAAATATATTATTATTATTAACTTAATTTTTATTTAAGTATACGAACCGAGTCAGATCTTAATCGAATTTTACAATTTATAAAAATATTGAATCTGACTCAACCCAGACTGATATTGCTATAATTTAGATCGAATTTATATTTACATATTGATAAGTCAGACCTAAATCAGACTCGTATAAATTCAACTTAAATCCACGGTTGACAGTACGCTCCTGCAGACTCCCGTAGAACGGCCCCGCACGCACACCGCGGACCGTTTGATCACTCCGTTCTCAGATGAACGGTCAGATCGAAGGGCAGCGAGATGCTACAATTCGGGAAAGATGAGAGCTTTACATTTTGACGGTTGGGTAATGACATGGTGTTATGTAGAAATTATGAAATCGATTTTTCTCACTCCCTGATGACATAGAATATAACCCTTTTTTTGGGTAACTAAGGACCCCCGCTATCTGCCCTCTGTGTGGTTTTGTGGATTCAAAATTTGATATTCGTGTAGAATTTAAAATTATTAGAAGAAAAAATTATTTGATTTATGTATAATTTTTTAGATACGTAGATCTAAATTTTTTCGATTTAATAAGATATGATAATACAGACATGAAAATTAAAGATTATTAAGTTTTAACTTTGAGACTTATGAACATCAATCTAAGCCTGCATAAATTTCATGGGATGGGATTTCTTCTTTATAAGAAAAAAAATATAAATAGGGTCCCTAATGTGTTTTTTTAAATCATATTGGTTTTAGGGGTGTCAATTGGGCCGGGTCGGCCCGGAAGTCCGGCCTGGTTTTAATCGGACTTGGGCCGAAAAAATGAGCCCGCTACAAATTTTTGGTCCGGTCCGGCCCGGAAAAAAATAGGGCCGGGTTTGGGCTTTGTGTGGCCCGGCCCGGTCAGCCCGCCGGCTCGGAAAAAAATAAATATAATTTATATTAAACATAAAATTTATATTTAGAAAGAGAGTTATATGTATTTTTTCTACAATAAATCTACTCAAAATATAATCTTTTGAAAGTTAAATGTTAATATAGATGTAAGTAAAATATATATTATTTTTTATAGATATATTATAGTGGATATATTAAAAGTATATATTATATAAATAAAAAATAATACTTTTTTATTTTTCGGGTCGGACCGGGCTTTTCGGGCTTTGTCTGGGCCGGGCCATACCGGGCCTACTCCCGGGCCTGGGCCGGCCCGTGCCGACTTTTAAAAAACCGGGCCTGGGCCGGGTCTAGCAAGGCCCGGTCCAGGCCCGGCCCATTGACACCCCTAATTGGTTTCCTAAATTTATTTAATGTACTTTGAATACTTAAAGCAGCTCCAAAATAGACATGAAGATTTTTACAAGAACGCCCTCGTATCTCCATCCGACGGCCACCAATCCCCCAATACCCCCATCTATGAATTCCACCCGTTCGATCACTCCAGTCGATCACCACCGTCCGAAGCGGACACGTCGGCTCCATCGGACCCTCCAATATTAGAGTTCAATTTTGAAAGTCTGAGAGACACACCCAAAAGGCTTCCCCTCCTCCCTCCTCCCTCCTCCCTCCTCCCCTCTCTCCCCTTCCTCATAAATTCCTGCCGCAGCAGAAGACCAAGCTCACATCTCTCTTTCTGTGTTCTTCGTCTTCCCGGCGTTTGAGTTCTTCCCAGAAGAGGAGGAGGGCCGCCGCATCCATCCCGTGGATTCCCCCGCGCCGCCGTCTCTTTGGATTCTCGCTTCCCTTCTCCCCGATCTGTCTGTTGTTTTTTTCCCTACGGATCCGGAGGATCTCGAGTTTTCATGGATTCTCGGCGTCCGCGGGGCCGCCAGCGGCGAACTCCGATTGCGGAGCTTGGAACTGCCTGATCGGTTTCCGCTTGGCGAATTCTCGAGTTTTTTTGTGTGTTTTTTTGGTTCCAATTCCTGCGGTTTGAAGAGCATGGCGGCTCCGGCGGAGCAAGGCGTCCAGACTATTTCGTCGGCGTCTGGGGATTTCCCTCTGAAGAAGCTTGCTCGGCAGTTGGATTTCACTGTCTACAGCTCGCTGCCGGGGGCGGTGGCCTCCTCCTCGGAGCAGCTGCAGAGGCCGCCGCCCCCGCTACAGCAGCAGCATCCGACAGCGCAGCCGCTTGTTCAGTCGCGACATGAAGGTCACCTCCCATCTCTGATTTCAACAGCGTCGGCAACTACACTTATGGCGGCAGCTCCGGTTCCCGGAGTGGCGTTCCCCCGGATGCCTGTCCCATTGCCCGTGTGAGATATTCTCCCGTCTTTCTAATTTAAGTATTGGTTTTTTTAAACGCTATTGAGAATTTTGAACTCTGCATGATTCGTTTACCCTATCTGAGTTGATCGACGTTTTGTGTTTTCACCGTCCACAGTCATCGCCATAATTTAACGCCAGTATGATGTTTGACTACCTGCTCTCTTGTCACTATTCATTTGGATTAGTGCTGTATGGTTTATTTTAAACTGCTCATCGGCCTTTATCAGTGATTTTTATTTTTGATAGCTAAGTGTTGGGGATGGGAATTTGAACCTAGCACCTAAGGTGTACAATGGAGGGCCTTAACCACTGAGCGACTCCTTGTGTACAGTGATCTTTGTTTTTACAAAGAGAAACATGAATATCCAACACCTAACAAAAGGAGGTTTCTATTTCTATTCTAATTCATGGTTTTATTTGAATCACTGCTAAATTATCCAATACCCACACAGCTATGCATGTTTCTTTTCTGTCATATGCTTCGATTCCTCTGGGAAAAGTAGGAAAGCGAAATTTGATATTAGGGATATTGCGGTGCTGTGGCGATGAAGCGGCCGTAATCTATCTATCTATCTATTCTATTCTATCTATATCTATACTTCTATACTTCTATACTAATATAATATAACTCAGTCTTGGTGCTGCCACGTGGCTGCACCAGAACAATCTTATTCTCTCCATAACATCTCCCTCCCTAAAAATAGAAATACAGGTAGTTTAAATGAATTAAATAATTATCTTCCTACTCTCTCTCTCTCTAACTTTCTCTCCTATTAAACTTTCCAAAAATATATCTAAACGTTCAAAAACCTCTCAACCTCACTCTCACCCTTCTTAAACTAACAAAAACTTGCTAATATAATTTCCCTCTCTTTCTTTCCCATTAAATATCTCTCCATTTCTAAAAACTCACGTCTTTATTCAAAATCTATTTTTATAAATAATGAAAAATATTACCATCATATATACTACTTATAAAATTTATTAATTCAAACCTAATAATATTCCGTGCAATGCTCGGGCATAGAACTAGTTATGTAATATTCCAAAAGAATAAGTGGTCCTCTGCGTATGAAAAATGCTAAATAGATGTTCCTACTTCCCGATATGTTATTTTGAAAGTTTTGGTCTTGTTTTTCATTTTATTTTTCGAAAAAAAAACCTGGCTTTCAAAAGGCATGCTGTTCGTAGATGACTCGGGATATTAACTTTTCTCTTTCTACTTTCTGTTTGCCAACTCTGACAGTCTATGGTTAGTTGTAACTTGTAAGTCGATTATCTTGTGGCTAGATCATCCAACATGGGCTTGCATAGTTAAGAGCAATCGGAAATATTTGCAATAATACATTGAAAATTTTGTCGTTTCTAAACTATGACAATGTGTTCCCTGTTTATTCTAACTATTAGTGTTCATTTCTCTTCAGGAAATCTGACTCTCCAAAGTCACATTCACGACCTGTATTTGATGTGAAGGATGGCACTCCAAAGAAACAAAAACAATGCAACTGTAGAAACTCAAAATGCTTGAAGTTGTAAGTGACCTTCCTATTTGTGAGCAACCCTGATTTTATTTTCATGCTTCTACATGTGAGATAGTTGAATTTTAGCGTAATGAAAGCAAATATTTACAATCATGTGTAATTGGTTCTCATAGTTGAATGTAAGCACACTTCAATGCCTATCTTTCTGGTCATCCAATGTGTATGCTTGCATGCTAAATATTAAGTTGCTACCTGAATGTATCTTCATGGGTTCTTATCGTTTTATTCATGAATTCATCTTTTTGGACTTTGTTTATTTCACTTTTGGTTGACGTTGACAACTTCGGTGTTGTGAGGTGATTGATTTTCTTCTTTTATGGTTTCTTCCACCATATGATGGCACATGTTTATCCTCTAAGCTTTGTGCTACATTTTGCAATTGTATTAATTTTGTTCCATGATGTACAGGTATTGTGAGTGTTTTGCATCTGGAGTATACTGTGATGGATGTAACTGTACAAATTGCTTTAATAATGTTGAGAATGAAGCTGCACGGAAAGAGGCTGTTGACGCAACCCTAGAGCGTAATCCTAATGCTTTTAGGCCAAAAATTGCCAGCAGTCCACTGGCAGTACGGGACAATAGGGTATGTATTAAGCCATTTTCTTTGCTGTGGCATAGAAGTATTAACATTGCAATCATTGCACATTTCAAGCTGTCGATAGTTTTGGAATATACACTTACCTAATTACCTATAACTACAGTACAATACTGTAGCTTTATGAAGGTTCCTTATCACCTCCCACCATAGCGATAACTTTTCCCCCCATGTTTTTGGCTTGTCAAAGTAAGGAACTGAAAGGAGTTATAAGAATAAGAGGGAATATTGATGGTACCTAGGAGGCGCCAGACTAGTTTGATTAGCCATTGGGACTGGATCGGTCCAACCCAGCATGATGCTTAGCTAGGTAGCCCGGATTATGCAGGGAATGTGGATAAAAAAATGTGTGATTCCTTCTTGTTAACTAGTAACATGGAGTGTCTCTTTATGATCATATGCAAGGCTATCATATATAGTCTGATCCAGCCCGTATTTGAGCATTGAGAGGCCCTGCAAATTGGTTATTGGGAGCCTCAGCCAATCTCCAAGCATCTCTTCTTGATTTGGCAGCTCTTTTTTCCAGGGAAAAAAATGTGAGGCACAACCTGGATGCATCAATCATGTACTGGCACAATTAGACAGCAGATTTGTTTTGAATATCTGCCTGCCACAGTAGGCATTGCACCATGGTGGCATTGGCACAAAAGCACCTTCACCTGAGCCAGGTTATCCAATTGTCCAAGTGGCAGCCTCACCCAACCATATTACCATTTGCAGGAGGGGCATATGTCTGATCATTCTTGGACCCACATCAGCTGGAGTCTTTGTGTCGTGGGTGTTGCGGGCAGGACTTCCCTTTTATCCAGAGCACTCCAAGAGAACGTATTTCGGTTGTTTCACATATTTTAGTGTGTATGTATGGCAAAAATTTGTCTAGTGATCAAGATGTTATGTTTCTGTTGTCTGATGTGTAAGCAAGATGATGTTCATGGTTTTGTTTTAAGTTTTCCTTTTTACATGTCCAGTCATCTTGTTTCTATTGAGTCATAACACTGCATTACTGTTTATATTGTAGGATGAAGCTGAACTCCTTTTGGTTGGGAAGCACAACAAAGGGTGCCATTGCAAGAAATCATGGTGTCTAAAGAAATACTGCGAGTGCTTCCAGGCAAATGTTCTCTGTTCTGAGAACTGTAAATGTTTGGATTGCAAGAACTTTGAAGGAAGTGAAGAGAGGCGCGCTCTTTTCCATGGCGATCATGGTAATAACATGACCTACATCCAACAGGCAGCCAATGCTGCCATTACTGGTGCTATAGGATCTTCTGGATATGGCTCTCCCCCTGCATCAAAAAGAAGAAAAACTCGGGAGTTCTTGTTTAGCTCAGGACCAAAGGATCCATCTGGTTGCAGGGTTGGACAACTCCCGATGGTATTTTTTTGTCACAGATGCCACATAAACATATGCATCAATTAAATTACTAGATACAGATCTTCATATGTGACTTTTCTACGTGGACCATTTAGCATATGTACTGTACTTCTTGTGATTATCTGCCTTTTTCTTTTTCTAGTTTCTGTTTATGCCTAGTTGAAAAAATGACCTTTCAGCAGCATTTATAC
The DNA here is from genome assembly GCA_014218235.1 of Colocasia esculenta. Taxonomy (NCBI): domain Eukaryota; kingdom Viridiplantae; phylum Streptophyta; class Magnoliopsida; order Alismatales; family Araceae; genus Colocasia; species Colocasia esculenta. Next base: position 99,419,780 of record CM024764.1, on the reverse strand, counting down.
AAGTCTTCTTAGGATATCCTGCAAGTATGCACCAGGATTATTTCAGTGTCCGAGAAACCTGTTTCATCTATGATGTTCTTGATCTTAAGAAGGGTTTGCTTATCTAAATTCCTCATCTTATCAGGTCAACCATTCGAAGAACTTGAATCCTACTTCCTTGGGTTCCATGCCTGTGGATTCTAATCCTATAGGACTGGCATGCACAAAGGTGACATACAGGTAATCATTGTATGGCAGAAAATGCAATCATGTGAAGAGGCTGCTATTGTTTACTTTCTAATTCCTACTGCCTTTGCCCCATTTTTGAAGGTCACTTCTAGCGGATGTTATACAATCAGAAGATGTTAAAGAGCTTTGCAAACTTTTGGTAGTTGTCTCGGGAGAGGCTTCCAAGACACTCATAGGTCAGGTTGACTGGCTGATAATCATGGGATGATAATTTGGATTTGTATTTTTCAATATGTGATTTTAGGTGGCACTGTGCATAATTAGGACAATATGGAGAAAACAAACCAAACAGGCGGATTTGGTTCAGTTCTGTTGTTTAACTAAACTGAAAAGCTAAATTTATTATCTAAGTTTTGCTAGCTTCTGTTCTAATTTTATTTTTATTCTTAATGATTTGAATAATTGTAGAGAAGAGAGGCCTTAAGGAGGAAATCAGACAAACTACAAATCATGCAGCAGCCTCCCGTGCCTCATCCAATCAAAACAGAAATGAACATCAAGTAGTATTAGATGGTCAAAAGAGGTCAGATGATTGTCCAAGTGGCTCATGTACAGATAAATTGGGCATGGGAGAGACGAAGTTGGATGGTTCTGAAGTGCAACAAGATGGAAGGCCTACATCTCCAGGAACTCTATCTTTGATGTGTGATGAGAAAGACACGATATTCATGGCATCACCTTCTCAGAATGCCGGTGCCTCGTCAAGGACTTCGGCAAGTCGGAGCATGTCAGATGTCTATATGGAGCAGGAGAGATGCATCTTGACGGAATTTCGAGATTGCCTGCGAAATCTTGTCATGTATGGTGGACAGAAAGGTAAAAACCAATGCTTAATTTTACAAAAGATTCTGGAAGAGTATGATCCGGCTGCTCACATGTTAATATAGCTTGTGAATAAATGATTTCAATGTGATTCCTGCATGTAGTTTTGTACCCTAAGAATCGTCTCTTGGACACCATCCGTAGTTTCTATTGTGAAGCAAACAAAACTTCTAGCAGCTTATGAAAAATTTAAACATCTTCCAACTGAACTTAGGTAATTTCTGAAAATGGTGGTACCGAAACCAAGCCATGAACTGATCAATTCTTTCACGTTGCTCAGTTTCTCTGACTTTTTGCCATTAACTTGTTTCCATGCCCTTTCTTGGTACAATGTTGGAGTCAGCTATATGCTATGCAAGTATCCCATGCTGTTTTATCGTCGACGGCCTTTTTTTATGGATTATTACACATTTTGGAGCCACTCTGGAAACTGAACTCATAATTATTTTCCCCTTTCGTTTGACTTCAGAAGCAAAGTATTCTTCCATGGCTACTAACTCGGACGCATCAAATCATCGCCTACTCGTCAACGGCATTGCAAAATCTTCAATCCAGAATGCATCAGGGATACCCCTCCCTTTCAGTAACCATCTATCACCAGTGGTCCGACGCCAAACCCTGGAGAACGGTGGCCTGAAACCCAAGGTTGAGGATCTGTAACTGTAGAAAGAAGAATGACAAGGAAAGGTTTTTGATATTGGAGAGCTGGACCATCGATGGTGGGTGAGTAGAAAATCTGATTTAAAAAAAAAAATCCCTAACAGAGGCTGCAGTCGATTATTCTTTCTCTATTGTTATTTACGTAACTAAACTTATCTATTCAGTGCCACGGCTGGAAAATGCCTTGGAAAAAGGGAAGTATGTGTTTCTCAAAATTTCATAGCTAATTGGGCATTTCACGTTGATACAATTATTCTAACTGTATTTGTATCAATCTCTGGTCAAAATGCTGGCGCATATACCCCTCACCATGTAAAACACAGAGAGATACCTTCGACCATTGAATAAATTCTTTTTTTTCTTCCTTGAATAAATTATTATTTTTGTAGATTCGGTAGATCTCTAATGCCTCTCATTGATTGGACTGTTTGCAGTTGTTTTTCCCAATTTTTGATAATTTTGTTTTCAGAAACAATGCCATATCAAATAGGAGAAATATTTATTGTATTTTCTCAAGTACCATTGTTGCACCTGTGAGGGATTTCCGTTGGGAGAAATTATTAGTAACCAACTAATCAAATAATAATGATGAGATAGAATGTCTATCACTCCATCCCATTGGTGGGGTGAGACCCAAAATTGGAGCTCTTCTGTTGGTTACGTGAGAGCTGCGCAATATACTCTATCCAAAGTAGACACAAATGCAATAAATATATTTAGGTATGATAAATTCTTCTCGAACAAGACATGAGATAGTTTGATCTCCAGGCCGTTTGCAGTCACATCGTACGATGAAGGCGGTCATATCTTGTGAGTTTAACTTGGCAAATACACTCAAACAGCTTAATATAAATACTTGAATACCATGAGTTCAACTTGGAAAACCTTCCCAACTCCAAATTAATTAGGATTTAGCGGGTGAGTAAAGACAAGGATGATGAAAACCATTATTGCTCGATCATGAGTAGAGCTGTTCAAAATTCGGTTCAAATCAAATCGACCGGTTCGGTTTGGGATCCTACACAGTTCAGTTCGATTTCACTTTCTGAAATCGAATAAACTAAATATATTTTATAAGTATAATATATACCGGAACGAGCTGTAGCCCGATTGGCTAATCCATGCACCAAGACACTGGTGCGGGTTCCAAACCCACCTGGCCACCCGTGTGATTTTTTTGCCAAAATTTGAGAATTTCTTTAACAAAAGACAGCAGGGATTCGAACTCCTGACCGCCCAGAGAAAGTAAACGCGCCTTAGCCACTGAAGTATGCGCGAGCTTCTAATATAAAAGTTATTACACTTTGGTTTAAACCGAACCAAACCGGTTCGGTTCAGTTTGACCTTGAGATTCGATTTGCAAAAAAAAGAGTCAACCCGAATCGAACCGGACTGTGTTCACCCCTAATCATGAGAATGGTTGTCGACATCTTGCCACAGAACCTCCTGAACGCCTTAAGCGTTGGGAATGTTATTAGAGAGAGAGGAGGGAGGCATCCAGACGAAATCAAAATAGCAAAGTCCATATTCATATGAATGCCAAAATGAATAAATCTCAACGCATACAAACTGCTGCAGAAAAAACCCAAGTTTTGAGCAGCACTTGGACGTTTTCTGAAGGATGTGATAAAAGCCAACACTTCTCCATGATCACATCCACAGTGAAAAAGAAAAAGGAGGAGCCTGAGGCACGTGATAAGATTCCCATGATTTGATCCATACTAGGGTGATTTTGCACGCGACAATCTTATCCTTGCGAGAAATAATAACTTTTACACAAAAGGGTCTAGTTTGAGGACCGATACATCAACCGAATTCCTCGCTCACACAAATCATGCGCCAAAGAGTGTGGAATACAACGTTTTGTTAGTGGAATCAGCCCTTCTTCGGCATAGCAGCTAGTCTCGTATACATCCTTGCCATGGACCTGTATCCCCTGAGATCACCAGATCGAAGAAGGTTGCCTGCATCAAGAAACAATGTAGAATATATGAATTTGGTGTGGGCCAAGAGTCGAATTTCTTAAACATTCATGCTCTTCTACGTCGGATAGGACTTATTGCCCTAATACAGCCAGCATGGAGAACTCGGTGAACTGAACTAGCATGAACAAAGATGGAAGTTACGAAGCTTTTCAACTGATCTTAAATTGCCGAGGGCAAACCTCTTTCTACAAAACCCAGACCAAAAGCTGGCTTTACCTGAATCACAGTTAAGAGGGCTATCAGGTTCGGGGTGAGCCATCAAAGCAATTATTGCTCTGCAAACAGACTGCAGTGTCCATGCGGGGCTCCACGCATTCTTCAAAATATCTAGACAAATTTCTCCCGTCTGCAGCACCATTGTAAACAATAATTTGAATTTTGATAATACAAGGGGATATATATAATTCCTAATGCAATAATCGTGCTATGGAAATCTCCAAGTAGAACACTGCATGGCTGCGGCAATGAATAAGTTTACATGGTTAGTGGAAGAGTCAGAGTGACTGTACTCTTGGCATATAATGCCCTGCCAAGGTAACAAACTGCAAAACATGAAATGCTACTTGGAGCAGCAATTTAAGCTATATGATGAAATGAATGAATCAAGTCATAATCCTGATCATTAGTTCAAATATTCAAAAGAATTTAACAAGAACATTGATCATCGGTCAACCGGATGTTAACATTGGTTAATAAGCAGTGAGGAAATAAATCATTGTCACAAACAACTGATTTGGAATCACCAATGACATATTACATAGCCTTACTGACGTCCTAGTGCACTTCCATGTTCAGTAAACTCCATTCCAACAAAGGAAAAGGGAAATTATTTAAGAAAATAGATTAAACAGTCACCTTAAAATGCACATTTGGATGGAATATTTTTGTCAAGAACCGCACTTGAGGAGGTAGCAATGGATACTGCTCTGGAATAGCAAATGCCAACTGAAATACACCACCTTCATAGGGAGTTTCTGAAGGTCCCTGATCATCCATATCATATATAAATGGTTAGGATCCAATAAAGAGTTCACTCTGAAGAGGACGTGTTTCCAAAGAACAGGTTCCACATGGATCCTCATACCTTGATAAGAGCAGTCCACTTGAATATGTTAGAATCATCACAAACTAACTCAATGTCAGGGTCAGCTGCTTTCTCTCGCTGCACTTCTTTGTATTCTTTAAAGAGTCTAGCTCTGGATGCCTGTATGACTTCCACAAGATCAACCAAAGACTGTACAAGAGAATCTATTGCATGCAAACTTTTAAAAAGGATCTAGATAGAAAATAAAACATTAAGAAGCTCTGACTTGCTGGTGACAGTTTCAAACTCTCCCACAGACCACCTTCTCAAATACTCAATTCTCAAGTACTCTGTTTTTATTGTGAAGGCTTTTAAACCTTCTTCTTTCATTATCTTCTTTCCAAATAACAGTTACTTCTTTTCAGGAAAAGGAAAATATCAGTTACTTGTTAATTACTCATTCTTTCAATCAGGTAGTAATTCCCCATCACAAGTTCAAACTAACTTGCCACCTTCTCATCAAAAAGTAAGTGCCTACCGAATCAAACAACTGACCACTGACCTGCATTGCTGCTGCTGAGAATATTTCCTAGAGCTCACAGCTTAAAACAAACAAAATCCCTCCACACTGCAGAACAGGGAAAACAAGAGGCTTGCTTCAGAAATGCATCATGAGATCAAGTCCAAAGTTGTGGTGTCAAATTGCTACTACCATAAGGTGAAATTCAAAAGGAAAATAGACCGGACATGAGGTGGCAAACATCTTGTAGATGCGTGAAAACTAATGGACAATTGCTAGCCAATCCTTGACAAGATCCAAAAAAGGTTTCATCCAAACAGACTGCATATGGGGGTTTACAGTATTCGTATAAAAGGGAAAACAAAGATTACAACATTCAGCACAGCATTTTAGAGACTACCTAGCTTGGACCGAAACGGGCTCCACCAAGTTAAACCCACGCAACTTGCCAAGTTTTTGCTGGATTTGGAACCAGAAACACCGGAATCGGCCAGAATCATACGAATATAAAACCACCCAGAGACGGCTAAAAATCTACATCCCCCACAGAACTCAGATCAGATCCCATGGGATCCAGAAGAGAACGCCGTCACTAAGATGCCATACACATTCCCAACAGCACCATCGGACTACCTCACACGAACCCCACCATAGCTCCTGCCGAACGAGACCCAAATCGGACCGCCAGCCAAACAAAAACCCTAATCTCCACCTTTACTGAAACGAACCCCAACCCCCGTAAGATCACCTCCCACCCGCTCCTCGGAACGGAAACCTAGATTACCATCCAACAATTGTCGAAGAGAAATCGAAAAATTAGATCCCGGCGAACAAATTGCAGGCGAGTATCTGCTTGTTTGGCTGCCCGCTGAGGCGAGAGGAAAAGAATCCTTAAGGATAGTGTCCTCACCTCCTCCGCGATCTCGCGAGAAAAGAGAAATCCAACACCGGAGAGACGAAACATACCTTGGGAGAAGAGCGCGACGCGGACTCCTGCGGTCAATCGACAGAGAAGAACGATCGGGGGGGGGAGGAGACGCCGGGAAGGATGGAATGACCAGGACGAGTTAATTCCCACATGTTTAATACACGTCATACATGCTAGACAGAATTGCAGAGCCAACCCTATTAAATGTGTAATTGCAAGAGTACTTTTTTGTATCTTATCATACTTTTTCGGTTCTATACGGTAAAGCACACTAACATTATCACTATTTATTTAATTATAATGAAAAAAAAATTCATCCCACAAGAACAATGCTAATACGAACTCACATACGTGTGGGAGTCATCTTAGGACATTCAAGTGCTTTACTAAGACAGTGAAGTTAGTAAAATTAATAATTTATATGATGAGAGCTTTTAATTTAGAATAATTATTTATAAAGATAACACAAATCAATATTATATACAGATTTATCGAGCAACCAAATAGAATATATACAATTAAAAACATTTTGAGGTATTGTTAAAAATGTGGGGATACATGATCCGAACTCAAAACAAAGGCTAAATGGCAAGAATATGTTCGCACATATCTTTACATATATATAACTTTACAAGTGAGCTTGTATGATTGAGAAAGAAAAATACTTTACTTCTTTGTATAGATGAGTAGGTTTATTATCCATCGTTAAACTACATGTGTAATTAATGCCTGGTTTTTAATATTATTTTCTCTTTTTTATATATATATAGAGTCACGCTCTCAATATGAAAAGAGTTTCTTTGGTGTTGAAGTTATTAGTAACTTTAATATTAAAAGTGACAAGTAAAGACTTTGGTGCTCTTACTTGGTGGGATCCACGTGTTAGTATACATATTAATAGCGTATTGGATGAATAATTTTTTTGAGAAATACTCGGTAAAAATTGTCTCTTTGGGCCACACCAAATGTGTCTACAGACACAAATTATATGATAATAATATCTACATCCACTTGTAACTGTAGACACGAGTGTTTTGGCGCAGTGAGCCCTCGCCGTGCAGAACCTGGACCTTCGCTGGCCGGCCCAAAAGAAGAGACTATTTTTACTGCAGGGGAAGAAGGGAAGGAAGAAGAGCATTACCAGAGGCCGAAGATGTCCACCGCCGCCGGCGTTCTTCTCCGATCTAGGGCTCCCAACCGGACCCTCTCTGTAGCGCTCAGAACCCACTGGGGGCCCTCCTCCGGGGCGGAGGCGCCCTCCCCGTTGTCGAGCTTGCGCTCGCAGATCTCCACGACCGGGAGGCGCATCCGTCGCGCTCCCAGGTCCGCCTGCCCCGCTCCGCTCGGATTTTGGGTTTCTTCTGACCATTTTTGGAGGGTTTTCTGTGTTTGACGTGCCTCTCTTCTGCCGGTGATGTTTGTCGCTCAGATTACCGGTCGAGGCGAGCCGTCTGGTGACTATGATGCCTCTGCACAGCGCAATAGCGTCCGCTCGGCTCAGGTCGATCCTGTCCGCGGAGTCCCAAAGCTGGGGTTTGGTTCCGCAAGGTAACTAACGGTGCAGCTGTTAAGTTTGTGGGAATAGGTAGTGCGAAGAAGTGATATGTGTGTGTTTGCTGAGATTTAATGCTTACACGGTGTTAGAGCCTTAGATGATAATGTGATGGCATGGTGTTGCATTCATGAATACAGCTTTTTATGAAAGAAAAGAGTGGTTCATGCCATCAATTTTAGTAAAATATGTAGAGGTTAGATAGCAGTACCAAACGGGTAGAGGTGAGGTTCCTCAACCTCAAATCAGAAAAGGAAGATAGTGAACAGTCTCTTAATCACCTCCTACCAGCTCTTAGTGAAAATTTGAGGATACATCTGCTACATGTACAAGGTAAGATAAGGTTCAAGACGAATTTGGTAGAACCATTTATGTCTGGTTGTTTGCAAAGGAAATGCCGCTAAATGTTTATTTGCATGGTGTAACTGGTGGCCATGTTTTATGGGGTCTAATCTCTGGAAATTTCTCTTACTTGATAGTATACCCAACATGCAAAGGATTTTCAATGTTTTGTTTTGAATTATCCTTGGCACAGCATGGATTTGAAGGTTAATCGGGTTAAATTAGTATGCACCTGCATGTCACTATCTTTCAAGTTCTCTTTATCTCTAGGGTCCCAAGATGTTTTTCCTTTTCACCGAGGTTTTGAACAGTAGACAACTATATACACAACTGTACAGACTGGAACTGCCACAGTACTGAGATGCTGTCAGAAAGTGATATAGCAAACTTTGAACCTCTTTACAAAATTTCAGTAGAATAGATGGTATACGAACCATTTCTTCCGAGATGTTGCACGTTTATGCTAACCAGTTGGCTTGCTTGTTACTTATGTTGAAGACTGTAAAGTTGGTCGGCTGAACTCATTATGGGAACTGCCACAGGACTTGATGCAACATCATATTCCACGTAGCCTCTTTGTCTTGCTTTTAAACTAGATGTCGTGAATGTGGCATTCAGAGAAAACCTCATGTGTTTTTTTTTGGTACACAAAGTTGGATCATTAGATTCTATGTGCATAATCACATATAGTATTGAAATTTGAAAGTAATGTAAGTTGCCACATTCAATAACCTTAATCATGATCTGAATCAACTGATCCTATTCTGAAACAATGGCATATGTAGTTTATAGAGGTTGAGCTATTCACTGATGTAGCCTGATGGTTAGAGCCGATGGCCCGACAGGCACAGTGGAGATCCGAAATGATGACAACCAGTTTGGGAATTCCACTTTGATGGTTGTGGTGGTCACTTCCTGCCACCCAAGCCCATCAACAAAGCTTGCGTAGCCCATGGCGAAACGAACTGGCACTGCATTGCCCTAGGGCATCATCTGTCCTCGGACGACCATCTCCAGCATCCTCAGAGACACTTGCCCTGCTCGGGCCCAGAGCAGTATTCGTGGTCATCGAGCACCAGGTTCGCCTTCCCCCAACAGGCAACCAGCTCGAGATCTACAATCAAGGCCGCCCGAGCAACCTCTTCGTGACAGCGACGGTTACAACCGCTGCGGGCCATGCGTCCCACTATCAAGAGGCGCATTAACTGCCAAGCATTCCAACGGACATCTGGACGTGTAACCTCCTGTTACGTGCGTCAATCAAGGCGCCCTTCCAGGCACGATCCAGAGACGTTACATCCGTTCGCCTCAACACCCATGCCTATAAAAGACACAAGTATAGTGCCATGCAGAGGTATGTCCGCCCTCACGCAAACACGTCCTCACACACGAGAATCCCCATCCTCTCTAGTCACCTACTGACTTAGGCATCGGAGGGTTCTCCCCGGTTCTTCAACCGGGCCCCCCTGACGTCTCTTTGGTGAGTGCAGGCCTTCGTCCGTCACCGGCGTTCATCTCCTTCCTTCTCGAGGTGTAGGCTTAACAGGCTCCGGCCCAGTAAAGGAAAAAGCCTCCACACTTTTGGCGCCGTCTGTGGGAAGGACGCAGCTATGGCTCGCGGACGATCCTCTTACCAGAACATCGGGAGCAGGGCGACGAGATCTAGCCAATCACGCGCGGAGTCTCGCCGTCAGTCCTCTCACGTTGACGTCATCATCGCCCCTGCTAGCACAAATAATGACGTCCCTGCACCAGCGGCCGTCATGCCTACAACCGCCCCGGAGATGGCTGAACTCCGGGCACAGATGCAGCAGTTGACGGGCATCTGCCTAGCCTTGCAGGCTCAGTTGGCTGGGCCGCCAGCCCCGGCGGCCTCCTTGCCGCGGGAGCGGCAGGCAGAGTCGTCTCACCGGCGATCTCGCGCCCCCCCTGCGCCCCAGGGCCAGCAGGTGGACTCACCGCGCCGGTCGCACCGAGCCCCGTCTGAGGAGCGGGCACCGGAGCGCCGAGGCCGTTCGCCCCGTCGCTCTGTCGTCGCCCCCCGTCCGCCGCGCTCGGTTGTGGGAGCCAACTCCCATGGCACCGGCCGAGAAGGCTCCGTCCATTCCGAGCAGGAGCTCGCCAGACGCCTCCGTCGTGTGGTCGACCTGGAACGCCGCGTGGACGTAATGGTCCAACGTGCGGAGGGAAGAGCCCCAGCGGAAGATGACCTGGACTTCCGCTCCCCTTTCAGTGGGGAGATCCTGGAAGCCCGGGTCTCTCCCAAGCTCCCTCTGCCCACCATCGCACCCTACGACGGCACTACCGACCCGGCCGACCACATCCACGGCTTTGAGTCGCACATGGTGTTCCACAGAGTATCAGATGCGGCCAAGTGCCGAGCTTTCCCTGCAACCCTCAAGGAGACCGCCAGAGCCTGGTTCGAGACTCTGCCGGCGGGCTCCGTTTCCTCCTTCCGCTAACTGAAGAAATCCTTTCGGGACAACTTCCTCGGTGGAAGGTCGCAGCCGTGCACGGCAGCTTCACTCCTGGCAATTCGCCAGAAAAAGGGCGAAGCGCTCTGGGACTTCGTCAAGAGGTTCCGGACCGAAGCGCTTCGTATTTCACGTCTGGACGTCCCTCTAGCCACCAGTGCCCTCATCCAGGGCACTCGTGACGGCTTCCTGCAGAGGACTCTCGGCGTCCAGCAACCTGCTACCCTCGCCGAGCTGCTTTCCATCGCACAACGTCATGCGGCTTGCGAAGAAAGTTTAGCTGCGGGCCGAGCAGAGCAGGGGGAATCGTCGGACAAGAAGAGACCCTCCGACAACGGCTCCGACCGTGATCGAAAAAAGGGGCGGCGCAATGGGGATTCACCGCGCCGACCACGTCCCTTCACCGACTACACCCCCCTCACTGTGGCACCCGAACAGATCCTGGCGGAGATCAAGAACGAACCATTCATTCGGTGGCCACAGAGGATGCGCTCCGACCCTCAGAGGCGCGATCAAGCCATGTACTGTCGCTTCCATTGCGACCACGGCCACGACACCTCCGAATGCCGCCAACTCAAGGATGAAATTGAAGACCTCATCAAGCGCGGCTACCTTGGGCGGTATGTGCGCCAGAATGAAGACCGCCCCAGATGCCGAGAGCGGACTCCCGAGCAGTCGATCAACAACGAGCCCAACGGGCAAGAAATCAATGTGATCGCCGGAGGCTTCGGCGCGGGTGGAGAGAGCACGCGATTACGCAAGGCGAGTGCACGTCGTAGACAGGCCCTTAGCGCCTAGGCCAGCTCCATATCCCGCCAGTCCTGCACGCACACTGTCCGAGGAGGCCATAACCTCCTCGGACGAAGACCTTGTAGGGGTCACTACCCCACACGTTGATGCGCTGGTCGTTTCGGCCACCATCAACCATTGTAATGTGCGTCGGATTTTGGTAGATAATAGAAGCGCCCCCGACGTCTTGGCTTACGATTGCTTTGTTCTTATAGACCTAAAAGCTGACCAGCTCACCCCAGTTGAGTCGCCCTTGTTCGGCTTCTCAGGGGTTTCGGTGCAGCCCATGGGCAGAGTACGCCTCCCGATCACCTTAGGGACGGCACCGAAGACTGTGACCAAGGTAGTTGACTTCTTGGTCATCAAGAACATGCCAGGCTACAACACCATCCTCGGCAAAGGCCTGATCGGAAGAATCAGAGCAGTACCTTCGTCCCTTCATCAGAAGATGAAGTTTCCAACTCCGAGCGGGATTGGCGAAGTGCTCGGGTGTCAGCGCGAGTCTCGACGGTGCTATGTGCTCTCTCTAAGAGACAAGCAACCACTCGCGGCTCCAGACCAAGTTCCGACACCTACCGATCAACCCTCCACCAGTTGAGGAACGCCCGCTGAAGATCTGCTCCCAATTCGGGTGGGCGACGACCCCAAACACGTCCTTTATATTGGTGCTCTACTAGCAGAGGCCGAGCAGCGACGCTACAAAATTTTTCTGCTAGCCAACTTGGACGTGTTCGCGTGGTCCGACGACGAACTTCCGGGCATTCCTCCGGAAGTAATGGTGCATCGCCTCCGGTTGGAACCACGGGTCCCACCGGTTCAGCAAAGAAGGCGATCTGTCAATCAGGAACGACAGACTGTGATCCAGGATCACGTCGTCAGAAGCCGGTCCATTGGGCTCCTTCGAGAAGCCCAGTATCCGAGGTGGATCTCCAATGTGGTTCTCGTACACAAGGTCAATGGCAAATGGCGTGTGTGCGTCGACTACAAGGACCTCAACAAAGCGACGCCCAAGGATAACTTCCCCCTGTCGCACATCAACCAGTTGGTGGACGCTACATCCGGTCATGAGCTTCTCAGCTTCTTGGATGCCTACTCTGGTTATCACTAGATTAGCATGCATCCCCCGGACCAAGACGCTACCACGTTCGTCACAGATCTGGGGTTATACTGTTTCACCCGCATGCCCTTCGGTCTAAAGAACGCTGGCGCGACGTACCAGCAATTGGTCAATAAGATGTTCGAGCAGCAGATCGGGCGCAACATGGAGGTCTACGTCGATGATATACTGGTCAAAACGCTCACAAGCATCAACCACATATCCGATCTTGAAGAAACTTTCGCAACTCTGCGAAAGTACAACATGAAGCTTAACCCAGCCAAGTGCGCGTTCGGAGTACGCTCGGGTAGGTTCCTCGGCTTCCTCGTTTCGAATAGAGAGATAGAGGCAAACCCAGAGAAAATCCAAGCCATACTTGAGATGGGTAGTCCGAAGACGGTGCGAGACGTCCAGCGTCTTACTGGACGCCTCGCCGCCTTGAACCGGTTCATGTCCCGAGCAGCGGAAAGAAGTTTCAACTTCTTCAAGTTGCTGCGAGGTCCTAAAGGCGCCTCACAGCAAGGGGGGCATGTACGGTGGACTGCGGAGTGTGAAGCTGCCTTCACCGAGCTGAAGGCATACTTAGCAGCCTCACCGATTCTCTCAAAGCCTGTGTTCGGAGAACCACTGTTCATATACCTTTCGATTACTGAACACTTCATCAGCGCGGTTTTGATCAGAGAAGAGGGAGCGGCGCAGCATCCGGTGTATTACATCAGCAGGGTCCTCCAGGAAGCTGAAAGGAGGTACCCCCGAGCAGCGAAACTCGCCCTTGCTCTGGTCACGGCTGTTCCGAGGCTCAGGGTCTATTTTCAGGCCCATTTTGTTACGGTTCTTACCGACCAACCGCTGAAGTCTATCCTCCAGCGGCCAGAGGCTTCCGGCAGACTCATCAAATGGGCCATAGAGCTTGGCGAGTTCGACATCAGTTTCCGCCCAAGGATAACAATCAAGGCGCAAACGTTGGCAGATTTTGTCGCGGAATGTACTCTCCCTGCCGAGCAGGACCCACCGTTGGCTGATGAGCCTCCATGGGAGCTCTACGTTGACGGATCCTCTTGTGTCACAGGGAGCGGAGCAGGTCTGGTCCTCACCTCTCCGGAAGGGTTAGAGTTCCAATACGTCCTCCGGTTCCGCTTTGCAGCCTCCAACAACGTTGCCGAATATGAAGCATTCCTGTCCGGTATCCGAATGGATAGGCACCTCGGAGCCCTTCGGCTGAGGGTCTTCAGTGACCCCCAGTTGGTTGCTAGCCAAGTGAACGGGCAGTTCGAAGTAAGGGAGCCTCGTATGGCCCAATACCTCCAGCAGGTCAAGAGCCGAGCAGAGGGTCTCCTTTACTTCGAGGTTATACATGTCCCACGGGAGCAGAACGCGCGAGCCGATGCACTGGCCAAGTTGGCCTCCTCAGGTGACATCGCCCCTTCTCGTTCCGTATTCATTAAAGAGCTCGCCTCGCCGAGCACCGATGTGGACGTCGCTGCCATTGAGACAGGCCCACCGGCTCCGAGCTGGATGGACCCTCTCTTGGCCTATCTACTTCGAGATGAGCTTCCGCCTGAGCAGGGCGAAGCTTGAAAGATCAGGATGCGCTCTCAGCGCTTCACCCTCGTAGAAGGCAAGTTGTACCGACGGTCCCTTTCAAGACCTCTTTTACGGTGCCTCAACCCCGAAGAAGCACTCGCTGCCACCGAAGAGGTTCACGAAGGGCTGTGCAGTAGCCACTTGGGGGGCAGAACGTTGGCCCGCAGTATTATTCGAGCAGGGTTCTGGTGGCCCGGAGGTGCCCGGAGTGCCAGAAATTCGGGCAGCTTATTAAGCAGCCTGCCGAGCAGCTTCACAACCTGTTCGAACCACGCCCTTTCGCCAGATGGGGCATCGACATCTTGGGCCCCTTCCCAGAGGCCCAAGGTCGGAAGAAGTTTCTGTTTGTGGCCATCGATTACATCACCAAGTGGATCGAAGCCGAGCCTGTTGCCGCGATCACCGAACAAGCCGCGTGGAAGTTCGTCTGGAAGAACCTCCTCTGCCGGTTTGGCGTCCCAAAGGTGATCACCTCCGACAACGGGAAGCAGTTCGACAGCACCTTCTTCAAGCAAAAGTGCGCCGAGCTCGGGATCTACAACCACTTCACCTCCGTGGCGCACCCCCAGGCAAACGGTTTGGTGGAAAACGCCAACCGAACACTGCTGCACGGGATCCGCACAAGAGTGGAGGCTACAGGAGGTTCGTGGATCGACGAGCTCCCCAACGTGCTTTGGTGCCACCGAACAACAGCTCGGGTAGCAACGGGAGAAACACCTTTCCACTTGGCTTACGGCTCATAAGCCGTTGTACCTCTGGAAGTAGCTCTCCCCACTTTCCGAACAACTCACTTCGACGAAGCCGCCAACAACCGTGCTCGTCGGGAAAATCTTGACATACTCGGTGAACGACAGAACGATGCCAGCATTCGTCTCGTTTCCTATCAGCAACGGCTCGCGCAATATTATAATGCACGGGTTCGGGAAAGACGCTTCAACGTGGGAGATTTAGTTCTGCGCCGCTGCTCGGCTTCGGATCCCCGAAGAGCGGTCGGCAAGCTCGCCCCTAAATGGGAAGGACCTTATCAGGTCACCCAGGTCCTCGGGAAAGGCTCATACAAGCTAACTATCCCTAGTGGCGAAGCCATACTCAAGACTTGGCATGTATCTAATATCAAGGCTTACTACCTATAAAAGTCTTTGATCGGCATCCTACTTCTCTTCTCCCCGTTCCTATGGTCAGACAAGTGCTTAGTATACACCCCTGATCGGAACTCTTTTTACGGTTCCCAACGATCTGCGCGGTACATGCAACTCTTATAAAACCAGCGGATCCCAATCCGGGCAGGGACAATGGTAAAAGGGAGAAGATAGAAAAAGTGAAGCCATAGACAACTCCTGAAGAGGAAATTTTCATTCATAGTCCTTTGCTTACAGGAAGGCCCCTTCGACCTCGATTACAAAATCCAACAAAAAAGGACATGGAGCAGCAAGGCTAAGGAGCCTGCTCGAAGGGACCAGCATCGTCGTCCGGAGAAGGCATTCGCCCAGACTGGAACTGCGCGAATTGGACTCCATCCAGACGGGCATCATTGGTACGACGCCGGCACTCTTGCACGGCAGCCTCGAAGGCTGCTCGGGCGCGGTCGACCCAAGAGAGCCGCTCTCCATAATCCCTACCAGCCTTGAGGCCCACTCGGTAACAACGGGCCCCATATTGCTCCAGATCTTCTTTGAAATCTACTCCGGCCTTGTATTCCGTAACGGCCCGGGCCCCCGCATCAGCAGCTACTTTGGCGATGGCGTCCTTCTCGGCCCGGGCCAAGGCCAAATTCAACTCCGAGGCCTGGAGAGCAGCCTTGAGGTTCTTCACCTCCTCCTCCAGCGCCGCCTCGCGAGCCTTATGCTGCGCTGTAAGGCCCTGGCAAAAAGCAGTCTGTGCCTCCCACAGATGCTCCTGGTTTTGGGCCCGAGCAGCTAAGGTCCTTAGAACGTCCAACGACTTGGAGACCCCGTCCATAAGGGCCCCCAAGTCAACGCATCACCCACGCCATCGTCTTCATGGCCTTCTGGGTAGTATCCTCCGCCTGACGCCTCCGGACTCTGCTCGGCTGGAAGGTCCAGACACCTCGCTATCCGGTCAAGGCGGGAGGCAGAAGGGCTCGCTGGCAGTTCCCTTGGTGCGTCCTCAACACGGCGAAGCGTCGCCTCCAGCGCCGCCACCGAGGGAACCTCGGGAAGCTTCTTCTGCAACACTTCCCTAAGGGGCCTCCGATCGTCGTCGGAATCCTCAGCCCGCCCCTCGCCTTCCACCTCTACTACCTCCCCTCTGGCACCATCAGTTACCTCGGCGATTGCAACAACATCAGCAACCGCCTCGGTGGGGGGCATGGGGGGCAGGATGGCCCCCGTTGCAGCGACGACCTCCTCAGCGATCCCCGTCGCTGTGGCTGCTTCTTCGGTGGCCCCCGTAGAGGGAACCATCTCCTGGCCTCTGGTAGGATTGCATTTGGTGCTGGGGGCGCCTCCTCCTCGGTCGCCAGCACCCCTTCGGCTGTGGCACCCTCCGTTGCGCCAGCGCCCTCACGAGGTCCGGGGTCCGTCTGAGCTAGGGTCTCCTCAACCTCCTCGCCACCAGCTGCGGCGTCGTCCTCGGCACCCCTGGCGCTTGAGGCCCCCACAAGCACTTCTTCAAAACGACCCCCAACGGAGCCCTGCGGCATTGACGCCCTTGCCTGCTCCCCGTCTGAGTTTCCAGACGAAGAGCTTACATCGACGAGTCCGAGGTCGACCGCCATCTTTTTGGCGACCTCGGGGTTTCGTTGGGCATGCACCTGGGGCGTCCCCTCCTCGGACGCCCCCGCAGCCTTCTGCTTCCTCTTCCGCTCCAGCGGCGGCATGGCTTCCTCCTCCTCCTTATCCTCTTCGACGGGTGGATCAGCCGAGCGTTGCGAAGCGAGCACCAGTCTTCGCTTCTTCTTCTTCTTCTGGAGCGGGCTCTTCGCCGCCTCTCTCTCAGCCTCGTCCTCGGCTGGTCGCTGCTCGGGCAGGGGCCTGGCTACGGCCCTCGAAGCCCCTTTCGCGGCAGCCTTCTTCTTCAAACGTATCTTCTCGGGCCCCTTCTCAGGGACCCCCGAGCTGGCAGCGCCTTGTCCCTCGGCAGGGCGGCTTGGGGCGGCAGCAGCAGTAGGACGCTCCTCACCGACTACCGCCACATACGCTGTGACGACGATTTGCTCGGTGTAGAGGGCCATGTCCTCTGTATCCATGCCCGCCGCCAACTCCTTAGCAGCTGCACAAGGAAAGAGAAATTAAAAAACAAAGAAGAAGTGGTTTCCGAGGAACGGAAGAAGGAGAGAGGCAAAACTATCACTCACTCCATGCTTGACTGAGCCCGTGCTGGATCAGCTGGGCCTCGGTGATGTATTCCTCCGCCTTCTCGACGAAGATGTTGCTGAGGCGCTCCGCGAGCGCCACTTCATCCTTTTGCATGAACGGGTACAGATCCTTACGCGAGCTCTTCACCCGCATAGGGAGCCCCCACTCCGGCGCCTCCGCGTTGCGCATCAAGAAGAGGATACGATGTGTCCACCCCTTGTGGCTCGACAGCCGCGGGGAGAACTCAATCCTCATGCAGTCCGGCCGATGCTTGGTGTAGTAGACGTTCCGGCTCGTCCCCGGCGACGCAGTCAGAACAAATTGGCTCCGAAAAAGGTTGGCGGTGGGTTCGATCCTCCGAACTTTGCACGATATGCAAAAGACGCATATCGTCCGCCAGCTGTTCGGCGCCAGTTGAACTGGGGCGATCCCCCAGGTGTTGAGCAGTTCCCTCGCCACCGCCAGCAACGGTAGCCGGAATCCTGCTTCCAGGATATCGTGCGACATTGCGACGCACCCGGTCTTCTCCCACCAGTAGGGCTCCTCCTCCTTCGCAAGCACGACGTCGTATTCCGTGTCGATGCGATACCGCTCTCGAAGCCCGTCGAAGAAGCGATACCTCTCCCGCCGGACGGCTCCTGGCGCACCATTGTCACTGCTCGCACCAGCCACGGCCTTGCCCTTCTGCGATATCGCCGAAGATGAAGGAGACGAAGAAACGGGGGAGTTCGGAAGAAAAAAAAAAGGGCTTTCAGCAATAGGTTTTTCGAAGGCGTGGTTCCCCGCCTTCGCCTCTCCCCTTCCTTATAAAGGAGAGAGGGCGAGAAACCCTAGAAGCCTCGGAGCGTCCTCTCCTTCCAAAACGACCGTTCGGCCGAATCAACGGCCTCCTCGCTCGCCACGATACCTTCCTTCATCATGGACCCTTCGATTCTTCCAGGGTGAAAGGTACGAAGCGACAGTGCCGGTCGATGTTCGCACGTCCGAGTCGCCATCGCATTAAATGCTGGCAGGACATTTGAGTGCTTTACCGCCATTCGAGCGCCCCAATTCGCGAGCCAGCTCGATGGCGTGGGGGGCAAGTGTGGTGGTCACTTCCTGCCACCCAAGCCCATCAACAAAGCTCGCGTAGCCCATGGCGAAACGAACTGGCACTGCATTGCCCTAGGGCATCATCTGTCCTCAGACGACCATCTCCAGCATCCTCAGAGACACTTGCCCTGCTCGGGCCCAGAGCAGTCTTCGTGGTCATCGAGCACCAGGTTCGCCTTCCCCCAACAGGCAACCAGCTCGAGATCTACAGTCAAGGCCGCCCGAGCAGGCTCTTCGTGACAGCGACGGTTACAACCGCCGCGGGCCATGCGCCCACTATCAAGAGGCGCATTAACTGCCAAGCATTCCAACGGACATCTGGACGTGTAACCCCCCGTTACGTGCGTCAATCAAGGCGCCCTTCCAGGCACGATCCAGAGACGTTACATTCGTTCGCCTCAGCACTCATGCCTATAAAAGACACAGGTATAGTGCCATGCAGAGGTATGTCCGCCCTCACGCAAACACACCCTCACACACGAGAATCCCCATCCTCTCCAGTCACCTACTGACTTAGGCATCGGAGGATTCTCCCCGATTTTTCAACCGGGCCCCCCTGACGTCTCTCTGGTGAGTGCAGGCCTTCGTCCGTCACCGGCGTTCATCTCCTTCCTTCTCGAGGTGTAGGCTTGACAGACTCCAGCCCAATAAAGAAAAAAGCCTCCACAATGGTATATAACCTCACAGAACCTGCACCGCTATTTCACTTAATTATCCCTCCCTCTATCTTTGGAGATTGAAAACAATTCAACCTTTTCTACCGTGTTTTAGCATCCAGGGACATTTCAGCTCAGACTGTCCGCAAGTCCACCTCTTGACTGCTTGTAGGAACTAGGAACGATCCCAACACTGCACTCCGTCTCTCTTTCCTCTTATACAATAATCAAACAATGCTAGAGCTGAGATGCACAAGACGCTGACAAGGGATTGGAATCCCCCTCCTGATCCATCCTGAATTCCCCAAACTCTCACTTATTGTCTGGGTTGATCTCAAAATTGAAATTAAGGTGTTTCTTTCTTCGTGCTCCAAAAGATATTGACACCTAATCCAATTTCTGGATACATAATCTTATTCTTCTGGAATCATGTCTTCTGATAATTTGTTCTAGGATGAAGTGTTCGTTTATTCTCCATTTTACTAGTGTTATGGGTTACTCGGCAGATGGATTGCAATCTCGTTTACATGGTATGTGTCGCCCATTCTACTGTCAGACTTTTTTCGTGTACATTCCTCTTATATTTTCGGATGTGACTTAAATTTCCACCGCGGTCGTCATTTTTTATTTTAAAACCCATAAGTTTCAACAAATCCTGGAATCATGAATATCTGAAAAGCTTTTGTTCTAGCGTCTGCTCCAAGAAATCTGACATCCTTTTTTTCCTTATACATGTCTTCTCTTTACTTTCTTCCCTTGATTTCCTAGGTTTCTGAGCTTTTGTTTTGCCTCTTATATGCAGGCAACTCAATGCCTTTATGACAGATGGCCGCTGGGTTACTAGATCGCTTCAGTGAGCAACATGCAACCGTGCAGATGCCATTTTGACGCCTTCATAAAATTCAAAACTCTTTTGAGGTTTCTCAGTGCCACAAGTGGGCTTTGATTACACTTTTGCAGTCTTTTTTTTTATCCTTGTTTTCCCCACCTATATATGTAATTCCAGTAGGGGGTGGTTCCTTGCAATCTAGGTGAGCTCTCTCTAGGACTTTCAGCTCTACTTTGTGCCTTAATGATTTTGGGAATGGCGGATTCAGAGGTCATGGGATCGTTGAAGAATGAAACCAGTGATGGTGGGAGAGGTTGGTCTTTCTTGACTGTCACAGAAGATGCTTTCCATTGTTTATTTTGAAGAAATGCTTATTATCTGTTTAGACGGGTGGTTCTTTCTACTTGTTCAATCCAATTGTCACTCTTAACAGTATTTTGTCAGATGGTTTGTTAAGGGTGATAAATAGAAATTGATAGTTTTACTACTCAGTCTAGACAGGAAGTAAGCAGTTCTTTTTATTTTATGGATTGTTCAGCAGATGCTTGGCAGCCATTCTTGTTGGAGCCTCAAATAAACGCGGTGATAAAACTTGTGTCAAGGGATGTGGTTTCATATCCCTCTGGTTAGTGGTTGTTGGGTAATGATCCCATGATTATTTGAGAAGTTGTTCCTTTATATTAAGGTCTTTTGCGAGATCCTCTCTCTTCATGTTTATTTGTGCAATCGTTTATCTTATTCTCAAATGATCTTCTTATATTGACGTTGTGTCAACGAATCTGTTTGCTGGGAGCATCCATCTGAGATGCTAAGAATATCTCTTCTCATTTATAGAACCAAGGTATTAAATGAAAATATTCTTATAGGATGTGAACATTGTGACGAAGAAGTAGAGGAAGAGGCAAAGAGAGGGGAAGGTGAAGAGAGAGAAGTAATTAACTTATGAGATATATATGCCCCTTTTGCATCTTAGAGGTGTTTTGGAACCATTTTAAATTTTTAGTTAAACATTGATAATAAGGATACATAGTTTGTCGAACCGGCAAGCCATCCCAAATTGAATTTTCATGGGACGGTACGGTTTGGTGTACGGGTTGCTTTTTTGTGTGCAGATTTTAAATATTATTATTGATTTTTAATGTTCTAGCTAATTTTTCATGTAATGAAAGAAATAATTTCAATGACAAAGCATCATAATGTAATAAAAGGTAATGAATATACATATATTATTTAATCAACCAATACATAAGATATGAAAACACATATAATTCCAAATTTTCATCATCATCATCGGGTTTTATCCCATTATTTGAGCTATATGAATCTTGTTTTATCAAGTGTTATATTTGTGATTAAATTCAAGAAATATATTTGTAAAATATACATATATAATTCAATCAATTTGTGAATAAGATATAAAAATATATATAATTCTAAACTTCCATAAGCATCATAATATATTGAAAAATGAACATATGCATATGATTTATATATTTTCCAAATTTTTATAATATCACAATGTAATAAAAACAAATCAACACGTACATATAATTCGATGGCTTGTGAATATGATACAAAAATACATATAATTTTAAACTTTCATAAGCATATTAATATAATTTTAGAAAATCAACACAGACATACAACTCAATGACTTATGAATGGGATACGAAAATATTATATATTTCAAACTTTTATAAATATCATAATATAATAAAAGTAAATCAACACGCTACATATATCTGAATGACGTGTGAATAATGTATATATATATTTCTAAGCTTTCACGAGCATCACAATTTTGGTTTTAAAAATAACAGGATTTTATCATGTATGGTATTTGTGGAGGCCTTTTCCTTGTTGGGCCGGAACAGATCAGGCCTGACACTTGTGTAAGGGAGATGACGATTGCCGGTAGCGGACGAAGGTTCCTGCAGTCACCAGAAATGATCAGGGGGGCCCGGTGAAGACCGGGGAAAACCCTTCGATGCCTAAGTCAGTACGAGGCTTGCGAGGCAGGGGGTTTGTGAATGTAAAGGTGTGTTCGCGTAAGAGAGAACGTACCAGTGCATGGTCATGTACCTGTACTTTTATAGGCATTGGCGCTAAGGCAGACGTGCATGACGTTGGTAGATCGTGACTGGAAAGGCGCCTTGATGGACGCGCATAACGGGAGAAGTTATGCGCTCAGATGTTCGTTGGGACGCCAGGCAGTTAACGCGCCTCTTGATGATGGGGCGCGTAACCTGGGGCGGTTATATTCGCTGTGAGGACTCGAAGAGCTGCTCGGAAGTCTCTGGAGGAGGTTACCGAGCAGGTGACCCGCGTGGGGATCGAACGTGCTGTTCGGTAGCATCCAGGGTTGTTCCGTGCAGCAGGATTAACGTCCATGTTCGGAAGCATTCCGCTAAAGAGCTCGGCAATGCTTCGCTAGGGGTGACTGGCACGTGGGGCCCTTTTAACCGGTCCGTACAGAGGCGTGGGACCGTTCGAGGAGGCCACGTCAAAAAGGAAGGCGTTGATGGGCCCTGATGGGTCATGATGGGCTTAGGTGGCAGAAAACAGCCACCACACTTGCCCCCCACGCCCTCAAGTGGCTCAGAAGCCGGAGTGCTTGAGGGCGGCGACCTGCTCGGGTGTCATCTCCGCCATAAATGCGGTATCGTCCTCGGAGATCCGAACAGACGTGCGGCGGCGTCATTACAGGAGGGTTCCCCGTGAATACAAGACCTTCATGATGACGGGAGGAGTCGTGGCGCGCCCAGAACGTCGTACGCCAGGCGCGAAAAGTCACCCCCCGGGTCATTCGAGAAGAGACTTGGAGCGGAGGGAACTGCCGATTTAGGTCCCGCTTCGAATTTCGTGCCTCGCCTTCCTTATAAGGAAAGGGAGGAGATGAGAGCGGGACCCTTGCCTTCAAAAAAATCTTCCAGAGTCTGCTGCCTCTAGAGCCACTAGCCATCTTCTTCTTCGCGCTTTCCTCCGCTCCCTTGCTTCTTCTTCGCCGTCCGCTGCGCACCTCGCCTTCCAGTGATGGCCCAGAAGGGGAAGGAGATCGTTGAAGCCAGCGGGATGCCGCCAGTGGGGGCGAAAGCGGCGAAGCTCCGGAGCTTCGAAGGTCTTCGAGAACGCTTCCGGATAGGCGAGGAGTACGACATCGTCTTGATGCGTGAAGACGAGTCGTACCTAACCACGAGGCCGGGGTGCTTCGTCCTTTGGCTGGATCTGTTGGAAGCTGGTCTCCGGCTGCCGATGCCGAAGATCGCGAAGGAGCTTCTTCGGAGCTGGAAGGTGGCGCCTATTCAACTGACGCCAAACTCCTGGAGGTCCATCTTCGTCTTCTGCATTATATGCAAGAAGAAAAGTATCGAAGCAACTGCGAAGATCTTTCGAAGCCATTTCAGTTTGGCCTGCTCTCCGCAATCTGGGATGGGGATCGTGTACGTGAAGCACCGTACCAACCGGATGCGGATCAACTTTTCGCCCCGCCTGTCCAACAACAAGGGGTGGACAGGGCGTCTTTTCTTCGTGGGGCGAAGAAAGGGAGCGAACGTCCCAGAGTGGGACTTCCCCGTGAGGGTGGTGGAGCCACTGAAGAAGGCAGACATGGCCCCCTTTTGATACAGGGGGCAGCCGCTGCCTCCCAGTCGCTGAACACGGTCGGGGTCAACCGTGCTGAGGGGTACCTGACCGAGTACAAGCTTGTGAAGTATAAGCTTAGCCGCACCTGGGGTAAGTCTTCTGCTGCTCGTCTCGCTTTCCCACGCTCATAGATTATGACTTTTCCTTTTGTTTCTTCCAGATGACGAAGAGGTAGCCGATGGCCGGGGCCGGAAGGAGATGGCGAACTACGCCGAAACGATCCATGTTAGCCTTTACTTAATAAGGCTAGACGAGGGTGCCTCCAAGAAGGGGCCCGCGAAGGAGGCGAAGGCCGTGGCAAGAAGAGGTGCCATGAAGAAGGCATCTGAGAAGGCAGTGATCGCAGAGGCGGCTTCTCTCCCCCAACCAAAGAGGAAAGAGAAGCGCAAGGCGGCCCAGCTGGAGTCGCAAGCCGAAGATCGTACCTCCGAAGAGGATGTGTCCGACGGGCGCCGAGCTTGTAAGAAGAAGAAGGCGGCCAGGACGGTGCCGCGCGCTATAGAGGTTGCCGCGGGAGCAGAGGAGGAAGAGGAGGATCTTGAGCCTCTGCTGGAGCGGAGAACTCGCCAAGTCGTGAGGACGCCCGAGCGGAGGGCGTCCGTAGCTTCGATTGTGGACCGTTCGGAGGCGGTCACGAAGATGTCCACCGAGCTGGGTCTGATCATGGTCAGCGACGAATCGGACCGCTCCGGAGGGCGGGCGAAGTCGCCGATGCACGAGACCCAAGGAGGCATGCCCGGTGAAGGCGTCGATCAAGAAAGCGCCGAGCAGGGTGGCACGTCACACGAGGGCGCATAGTTCAGTGCCGAGGACGGGGCGGTCGCCGCGGACTCGGGGAGAGGAGTGGGAGAAGTCAATACTCCCACTCCTGCGACGGCAGCGGAGTCCGGTGCTGGCGAGGCAGTTCTTCCGAGGGGGGATGTTCTACAGGGAGGTGGAGAAATCCTGCCCCCCATGCCCCCTACCTCAGTGGTCAATATAGGTTGTGTAGTCGGCGAGAGTGCAGCCGTAGTGATTGCTGAGGGTATTGTAGTAGGCGAGAGTGCAGTCCTCTCCGGGGAGGGAGGCACTCAGGCACTTGGAGATGCCGAGGAGGGCCGCGCAATAGCCTTTGCAGCATCTGCCACTGAAGCCAATGGGGAGGTGCGACCGGCAACGGGGCAGGAGACCGTTGGGGCGGATCGGACGATGGCTTCGTCGAGCGCTGTTGCCATGGCCTCTGGGTCGGGCCAGCAAAAGGACCTCGAAATTGCCGTTGCCCCGGTCCTGTCTTCCACTGCTGCGGCTGGAGGCGAAAGCTCCGAGGACGATCGTAGGCCCCTGACGGAAGTGCTACAAAGAAAACTTCCTGAGGTGCCCTCGGTGGCAGCGCTTGAGGCGACACTTCGTCGTGTTGAAACGTTGCCAAGGAAGCTGCCTGCTAGCCCCACTGCCTCCTATCTTGATCGACTAGCGAGGTGCCAGGACCTTACCCCCGAGAAGACTCCGGAGATGCCAACAGAAGGATACCATCCAGAGGGCCAGGAGGATGATGGCGCGAGCGACGTCGACCTGGAGGCTCTTGTGGATGGGATATCCACATCGTTGGGTGTTCTCAAGGCCTTGGCTGCTCGGGCCTGGAAACAGAAATATCTCTGTGAAGCGCATGCGGCTTTCTGCGAGGACCTTACAGCGAGACATAAGGCTCGTGAGGCGGATTTGGAGGAGGAGGTGAAGAACCTCAAAACTGCCCTCCAAGCTTCGGAGCTGAATGTCGCCTTGGCACGGGCCGAGAAGGATGCTCTTGCCAAGGTGGTCTCGAATGCGGGGGTCTGTGCCGTTGCAGATTACAAGGCCGGATCGGACTACAAGGAAGATTTGGAGCAGTACGGGGCCCGCTGCTACAGAGTAGGCCTTAACGCTGGGAAGGACTTCGGGGAGCGGCTATCCTGGGTCGAACGTGCCCGAGAAGCTTTCGAGGCCGCTGTTCGGGAGTGCCGGCGTCGCACTAATGATGCCCGTTTAGATGATGTGCGCTTCGCACAATTCCAATCTGGGCGGATGCCTTCTTCGGATGAAGGTGCTGGCCCTTCCGAACAGGCGCCTTAGCCTTCTCCGCTCCATGCCCCTTTTGTAACCATGGTCCAAGGGGCCTGCTTGTAAAAAAAAGGATCAGTAAATGAAGATTTCCCTTTCTATGTTTTGACTACAGCTTCTCTTTTTCTATCTCCTCCCTTTCATCATTGTTCCCGCTCAAATGGAAATCCGCTGGTTTTATAAGCGTTGCATGTACAGCGCAGATCATTGGGAACCGAAAAGGAGGTTCCGATCAGGGGTGTATGCTAAGCGCTTGTGTGACCATAGGAACAGGGAGAAGAGAAGTTGGATGCTGAACAAAGGCTTTTATAAATGGTAAGCCTCGAGGTTAGATACATGCCAAGTCCTGGGTATGGCTTCGCCACTAGGGGTAGTTAGCTTATATGAGCCTTTCCCGAGGACATGGGTGACCTGATAAGGTCCTTCCCATTTGATGGCAAGTTTGTCGACTGCTCTTCGGGGATCCGAAGCCGAACAGCGGCGCAAAACCAAATCTCCCACGTTGAACCGCCTTTCCCGAACTCGCGCATTATAATACTGTGCGAGCCGTTGCTGATAAGAAACGAGGCGAATGCTGGCGTCGTTTTGTCGTTCGCCAAGCATGTCCAAGTTTTCCCGAATAGCGCGGTTATTGGCGGCTTCATCGAAGTGGGTTGTTCGAATGGTGGGAAGAGCTACTTCTAGAGGCACAACAGCTTCTGAGCCGTAAGCCAAATGGAAGGGTGTTTCTCCCGTGGCCACTCGAGCCGTTGTTCGGTGGCACCAAAGAACATTAGGGAGCTCGTCAATCCATGACCCTCCTGCAGCCTCCACTCTTGTGCGGATCCCATGCAGTAGTGTTCGGTTGGCATTTTCTACCAAGCCGTTGGCCTGGGGATGCGCCACGGAGGTGAAGTGGTTGTAGATTCCGAGCTCAGCATATTTCTGTTTGAAGAAGGTACTGTCGAACTGCTTCCCGTTGTCGGAGGTGATCACTCTCGGGACGCCAAACCTGCAGAGAAGGTTCTTCCAAACGAACTTCCATGCGGCTTGTTCGGTGATCGTGGCAACAGGTTTGGCTTCGATCCACTTGGTGAAGTAATCAATGGCCACGAACAGAAACTTCTTCCTACCTTGGGCCTATGGGAAGGGACCCATGATATCAATGCCCCATCTGGCGAAAGGGCGCGGCTCGAACAGGCTGTGAAGCTGTTCGGCAGGTTGCTTGATGAGCTTTCCGAACTTCTGGCATTCTGGACATTTCCTGACGAAGGACATGCAATCCTTCTGAAGAGAAGGCCACCAAAACCCAGCTCGGATGAGGCTGCGTGCTAGCGTTCTGCCCCCCAGGTGGCTTCCGCATAGCCCCTCGTGGACTTCTTCTGTGGCCGCAAGGGCCTCCTCAGGGTTGAGGCAACGTAGAAGAGGTCTTGAAAGGGACCGCCGGTACAGTTTGCCCTCTACGAGGGCGAAGTGCTGAGCACGCATCCTGATTTTTCGAGCTTCGCTCTGTTCGGGTGGAAGCTCACCCCGGAGTAAGTACGCCAAGAGAGGGTCCATCCAACTCGGAGTTGGTGGGCCCATCTCTATGGCTGCGACGCTTACTTCCGTGCTCGGCGAGGCGAGCTCTTCAATAAACACGGAGCGGGAAGGGGCGATGTCACCTGAGGATGCCAGCTTGGCAAGTGCATATGCTCGCGCGTTCTGCTCCCGTGGGACGTGTATGACTTCGAAGTATAGGAGGCCCTCTGCTTGGCTCTTAACCTGTTGAAGGTATTGAGCCATGCGGGGTTCCCTTGCTCCGAACTGCCCGCTCACTTGGCTGGCAACCAGTTGGGAGTCACTGAAGACCCTAAGCCGAATGGCTCCAAGGTGCCTAGCCATGCGGATACCGGACAGCAAAGCTTCGTACTCGGCCACGTTGTTGGAGGCCGGAAAGCAGAATCAGAGGGCGTATTGGAATTCTAACCCCTCCGGGGAGGTGAGGACCAGGCCAGCTCCGCTCCCTGTAACACAAGAGGATCCGTCAACGTAGAGTTCCCATGGGGGTTCATCCGCCAACGGTGGATCCTGCTCGGTAGGGAGAGTACATTCCGCAACGAAGTCTGCCAATGCTTGCGCTTTGATTGTTGTCCTAGGGCGAAAGCTGATGTCGAACTCACCAAGCTCTATTGCCCATTTGATAAGCCTGCCAGAAGCCTCCGACCGCTGAAGGATGGATTTCAACGGCTGATCGGTTAGAACCGTAACAGAGTGGGCCTGAAAATAGGGCCTAAGCTTCCGGGCAGCCGTGACAAGAGCGAGGGCGAGTTTTTCTGCTCGAGGGTACCTCCTTTCAGCTTCTTGGAGGACCCTGCTGATGTAATACACCGGATGCTGTGCCGCTCCTTCTTCTCTGATCAAGACTGCGCTGATGGAGTGTTCGATAACCGAAAGATACACGAACAGAGGTTCCCCGAGCACAGGCTTTGAGAGAACATGAGGGGCTGCCAAATATGCCTTCAGCTCGGTGAAGGCGGCCTCGCACTCCTCAGTCCACCGTACTTGCCCCCCTTGTTGCGAGGCGCTTTTAGGGCCTCAGAGCAACTTGAAGAAGTTAAAACTTCTTTCTGCGGCTCGAGACATGAACCGGTTCAGTGCCGCAAGACGCCCCGTCAGACGTTGGACGTCGTGCACTGTCTTCGGACTGCTCATCTCAAGCACGGCTTGGATTTTCTCCGAGTTTGCCTCTATTCCTCTGTTTGACACAAGGAAACCGAGGAACTTACCCGACCGAACACCAAACGCGCACTTGGCAGGGTTGAGTTTCATATTGTACTTTCGCAAAGTTGCGAAAGTTTTCTGGAGGTCGAAAATGTGGTCAGTGCTTGGAAGCGTCTTGACCAGCATGTCATCAACATAAACCTCCATGTTGCGCCCAATATGCTGCTCGAACATCTTGTTGACCAGCCGCTGGTAAGTTGCGCCCGCGTTCTTTAGGCCGAAAGGCATTCTGGTAAAACAGTATAAGCCTAGATCTGTGACGAACGTCGTGACGTCTTGATCCGGGGGATGCATACTGATCTGGTGGTAACCAGAGTAGGCGTCCAGAAAGCTGAGAAGCTCGTGACCGGAAGTAGCATCCACCAGCTGATCAATGCGCGGCAGAGGGAAGTTATTCTTGGGCGTCGCTTTATTGAGATCCTTTTAGTCAACGCACAAACGCCATTTACCGTTGGCCTTGCGTACGAGGACCACATTGGAGATCCACTTTGGGTATTGGGCTTCTCGGAGGAGCCCAACAGTTCGGCTTTTGACAACGTGATCCTGAATCACGGTCTGCCGTTCTCGGTTCACAGGTCGCCTCCTCTGTTGGACTGGTGGAATCCGGGGATCCAGACGGAGGCGATGCACCATTACTTCCGGGGGAATGCCCGGAAGCTCATCATCAGACCAGGCGAACACGTCCAAATTGGCCAGCAGGAAGGCTGTGTAGCGTTGCTGCTCGGCCTCTGTTAACAAGGCGCCAATGTATAAGACGTGCTCGGGGTCATCGTCTATCTGGATGGGGATTAAGTCTTCAGCAGGCGTTCCTCGACTGGTAGAAGGCTGATCGGACGTTGGCGGGGCCGGATCCGCGAGTGGTTGCTTATCCCTTAAAGAGAGGACATAGCAACGGCGAGACTCGCGCTGACACCCGAGCACTTCGCCGACTCCGCTCGGGGTCGGGAACTTCATCTTCTGATGGAGTGACGAAGGTACCGCTTTGATGCGCCCGATCAGACCTCTGCCGAGGATGGCGTTGTATCTAGGCATGTTGTTGATGACCAAGAAGTCAACAATCTTGGTCACGACCCTTGGAGCCGTCCCTAAAGTGATCGGGAGGCGAACTCTTCCCATGGGCTGGACCGAAACTCCCGAAAAGCCGAACAGAGGCGAGTTTACGGGGGCGAGTTGATCGGTTTTCAGGCCCATGAGGACAAAACAATCGTAATCCAAGACATCGGGGGCGCTTCCATTATCCACCAGAATCCGGCGCACATTACAATGATTGATGGTGGCCGAAATGACCAACGCATCAGCGTGTGGGGTCGTAACCCCTACAAGGTCTTTGTCCGAGAAGGTTATGGCCTCTTCGGGCGGTGCACGTGCAGGACTGGTGGGATATGGAGCCGGCCGAGGTGCCGAAGGCCTATCTACAACATGCACTCGCCTTGCGTAGTCGCGTCGGCTTCGAGTGCTTTCTCCGCCTATGCCGAAGCCTCCCGCGATCACGTTGATCTCCTGCCCATTGGGCTCATTGTTGATCGGCTGCTCGGGAGTCCGCTCTCGGCGTCTGGGGCGCTCTTCATTCCGGCGCACAAACCGTCCAAGGTAGCCGCGCTTGATAAGGTCTTCAATTTCGTCCTTAAGCTGGCGGCACTCGGAGGTGTCGTGGCCGTGGTCGCGATGAAAGCAACAGTACTTGTTCTGATCACGCCTCCGGGGGTCGGAGCGCATCCTCTATGGCCACCGAACAAATGCTTCGTTCCTGATCTCCGCCAGGATCTGTTCGGGTGCCACGGTAAGGGGGGTGTAGTTGGTGAAGGGGCGCGGACGGCGCGGAGAGTCACCGTTGCGTCGTCCTT
Organism: Colocasia esculenta; assembly: GCA_014218235.1. Taxonomy (NCBI): domain Eukaryota; kingdom Viridiplantae; phylum Streptophyta; class Magnoliopsida; order Alismatales; family Araceae; genus Colocasia; species Colocasia esculenta. The sequence goes on along the minus strand of CM024764.1, from coordinate 99,389,578 downwards.
TCTTCCGATCAATGTCAGAGCCGTTATCGGAAGGCCTCTTCTTGTCAGACTGCTCCCCCTGCTCCGCTCTACCTGCTGCTAGGCTCTCCTCGGCAAGGGTGGCGGGCTGCTGGACGCCAAGGGTCCTCTGTAGGAAACCGTCGCGAGTGCCCTGGATGAGAGCACTGGTTTCCAGAGGGACGTCCAGACGCGAGATGCGAAGCGCCTCTGTTTGGAACCTTTTGACAAAGTCCCAGAGCGCCTCACCCTTCTTTTGGCGTACGGCCAGGAGGGAAGCCGCCGTTCGCGGCTGTGACCTTCCACCAAGGAAGTTGTCCCGGAAGGACTTCTTCAGTTGGCGGAAGGAGGTGATGGAGCCCGCCGGAAGGGTCTCGAACCAGGCCCTGGCAGTCTCCTTGAGGGTTGCAGGGAAGGCCCTGCACTTGGCCGCATCTGATGCTCCGTGGAACACCATGTGCGACTCAAAGCCGTGGATGTGGTCGACCAGATCGGTGGTGCCGTCGTAGGGCGCGATGGTGGGTAGAGGGAGCTTGGGAGAGACCTAAGCTTCCAGGATCTCCCTGCTGAAAGGGGAGCGGAAGTCCAGGTCATCTTCCTCTGGAGCTTTCCCCTCCGCGCGCTGAACCATTGCGTCTACGCGGCGCTCGAGGTCGACCACGCGTCGCAGGCGCCTAGCGAGCTCCTGTTCGGAATTGGCGGGGCCCCCTCGTTCGGACGCGTGGGAGTTGCCTCCCACAACCGATCGCGGCGGACGGGGGGAGGCAACAGAGCGACGGGGCGAACGCCCGCGGCGCACCGGTGCCCGCTCCTCGGACGGGGCTCGATGCGACCGGCACAGTGAGTCTGCCTGCTGCTCCTGAGGCGCCGGGAGGACGCGAGAACGCCGATGCGATGACTCCGCCTGCCGCTCTCGTGGCAGGGGAACCGCCGGGGCTGGTGGTCCAACCAGCTGAGCCTGCAGGGCAAGGCAAACGCCTGTTAACTGCTGCATCTGCCCCCGAAGTTCTGCTACTTCCACGGCAGTTGCCGGCGCGGTGGCCACTGGTGCCGGGACGTCGTTGTTAACGCCAGCAGGGGCGATGTCGACGTCGACGGGAGGGGATCGCCGGCGAGAGTCCCCTCGTGACTGACGGGATCTCGTCGCCCTACTTCCCACGGTCTGGTAAGAGGATCGTCCGCGAGCCATGGCTACGTCGTTCCCACAGACGGCGCCAAAAGTGTGGAGGCATTTTCCTTGTTGGGCCGGAGCAGATCAGCCCTGACACTTGTGTAAGGGAGATGACGATTGCCGGTAGCGGACGAAGGTTCCTGCAGTCACCAGAAATGATCAGGGGGGCCCGGTGAAGACCGGGGAAAACCCTCCGATGCCTAAGTCAGTACGAGGCTTGCGAGGCAGGGGGTTTGTGAGTGTAAAGGTGTGTTCGCGTGAGAGAGAACGTACCAGTGCATGGTCATGTACCTGTACTTTTATAGGCATTGACGCTAAGGCAGACGTGCGTGACGTTGGTAGATCGTGCCTGGAAAGGCGCCTTGATGGGCGCGCATAACGGGAGAAGTTATGTGCTCAGATGTCCGTTGGGACGCCAGACAGTTAACGCGCCTCTTGATGATGGGGCGCGTAACCTGGGGCGGTTATAATCGCTGTGAGGACTCGAAGAGCTGCTCGGAAGTCTCTGGAGGAGGTTACCGAGCAGGTGACCCGCGTGGGGATCGAACGTGCTGTTCGGTACCATCCAGGGTTGTTCCGTGCAGCAGGATTAACGTCCCTGTTCGGAAGCATTCCGCTAAAGAGCTCGGCAATGCTTCGCTAGGGGTGACTGGCACGTGGGGCCCTTTTAACCAGTCCGTACAGAGGCGTGGGACCGTTCGAGGAGGCCACGTCAAAAAGGAAGGCGTTGATGGGCCCTGATGGGTCATGATGGGCTTAGGTGGCAGAAAACAGCCACCACAGTATTGGAATGGGTATTGTGTCATACTACACTGCATCGACCCAATGCTATTTGGTCGATACTCCTCGGTTCAAAGAGCTAAGGGTGTGCAGTGTCGAGAGATCAAAATGTTCCTAGCACAGTGCAGACCGCACCAACTCACCTAACCATGTCAGGATCAAATAAGAAATTTTAATGGAATACCCACAAATTGTAACCTCAGAGGTATTTTTACAAATATTGTTATGTAGGCTGATTATTTAGATAGAAAAGAGATAATTTTATAAAGAACATTGTAAATAGAGTATTAATTTGCAGAAATCCTTAAATATTACTATTGTAATAACCTATCCGTGGGATGCTAAATTTTGAACTTTAGGTGGTGGTGCGTTTTCACTAAAAAGATTATAAAAATCAAAGAAATGTTTATATGGGGAAATTGATAATGGGTCCTTGGCAGTAGACGGATTTATTTCTGAGTCTTTATTGAGAAAAGATGCTCAAAACATAGTTGGTCGTGCCGCCGCGAATGTTTAGGTCAGACGAACACATTGAGGGGTCTTGCGTGGAGGGATCAGAGGGGGTCTTATTTGGGGGAAGGGAGGGGGCAACCAGGAGGCAGCGGGGGTGACGGGGAACTTGGAGGGGGGGGGACTGAGTGGGGGAAGGGGATGGCTTGGTGGCGGAGGAGGTGATTGGAGGGGCGGGTTGCACCTGCACAAAGGGGAGGGAGCAACCTGTAGAGAGGGTGGGGACTTGGAGGGGGAGGGGAGGGGGAAGAAGACGAGTGGGGGTGCGGGGAGGGGGAAGGCTTTAGATTCTCTCTGGGGAGTTGTGGGTGGCTCGTCTTGCTGCCGCCTCAGCACAATTGTCGTCAACGAAGGCGATAACGGGTGGAGCGTGGAGGTGCACGCACTTACGTGAGAGTTGGGCCATGATTGCGGTGGCACGTCGACGCCACTCAACGTGTCATGCCCCGCCAATTTAGCAGCGGAATAAATCGGGGAGGCATGAACAACGAGTATGGTAATGTAAATTGCGCATACATTCGCAAATATCAGAGCAACTAATGAACAATAATTGCAATAAAACTCATCATTTTATTGATAATTCATCTAAACTACTACAATCACCAATTCAGAGCCAAAACATAGGGCTCAATGACGTTATTACATTGGAAAAGAAATCTAAAGCAAATATCTAACTAGACTCTAAGGTACTAAGGACATTCCATCGCTATGACTTCAGAACGCTCATCACTCCAGTCCAATCCCGTTGTTGGGTGTAAGGTCATCACTTGACTTACCTGAAAACACATTAACAAATAACGAAGGGTGAGCGATAACACTCAGTAGGACTTAATATCTCGTGTAAACAAGCATGCTTTAAGTGATTAATGTCTTGTAACGCATGTTAACTAGAGAGAACGATCGAGTATAGTCAAGAGAGTAATAGTACAAAATAACAAGTGAACGATATTACATTTCGCAAGAGTATTGCAAAATTAGGATGACAACATAACGAGATAGCGTGTAACAAGATAGTGTATAACAAGATAGTGTGTATCAAAATGACATGTAATAGGATAGCTTGTATCAAGGTGGCGTGTAACGAGATAACTTGTATATCAAGATAGCGTGTAACGAGATTGCATGTAAGGAGATAGCGTGTAAAGAGATAACATGTATGGTTGCACTACGGTGCACTAGTCAAGTACGGCAATAGTCACTTTGGGACAGTAGCCGTTTAACGATAGTACATTTCGTCTGAACTCCTCAGACTAATGTTATAACAGTCAGTGCTAGCACACTAATAGCACAGAACTGATACAATATGTCTGAACTCCTCAGACTAATAGTAAAACAGTTAAATGTCTAGCCAATGTCGAGATAGTCAGAACCGGTGCAATGCAGAACACCGTCAATAGCCCCTGCAAGTATTTTCGGGTGGCTCTCTGCCCCCAGGACTAGATTGGAGCCCCTCGGACACTCTCCGTGCCCTGCACACTTAGCATTCAAGTCAGTAGGTCACCAGACCCATATTATGGCGCTAGACAGTCATGTATAGTACAAGTAATGGGAGCCACAACAGCTCAAGAGTCTCAAGAGAGTACTAGATGAATAGACGAGATAGTAGAGTGAACGTGAATAGATGAGAGTACAAGGATAGTAGACGAGATATGAGTATAATCGTAAAACAACGATAAACCACGATAGTAACGGTTGCACAGCACTAGGTCGGGTACCGGCAGTCTAGTAGAAGTCACATCCGCCCATTAGCCGTGCTATGAACACTGGCTAGATGGTCCGGCGTGATCACAAGATAAGAGAGATCTCACTAAGGCCGATTGGATCGTACTGATCCCTAAAAGTGTAACAGGATTTAAAGGTACAACCAGCTCGTCGGCTAAGGACGTGCGCCAAAGCCAAGAAGACTTACGGAGGTCTTGACAAGGAGTCCCTGGTCCAATCGAGAGTATTCCCGGTGGAGAGGTGGTCCAAGTCAAGAGAAAGTGAGTAATGAAACGTTGTCTGTCTTGTCTCGAGTGCTCGAAGGCAGATGGACGCGATAACAGTGTACAAATCACGCGAATAAAACGAAGACATGTGTCATTTAAATAATAGGGAAATTAGGTAATTAATTTCACTTAATTACCAGATATATTATTGAGTAATTTAATAGGGTCAAATGACAATAAACAATGTTTAGTGTGCAAGTGTAAAGAAATCATGAGAATAGAATAAGTCGTGCTCACGGCTTTTAAATTAATAAGAATCATTTAAATATTATCAAATAAAAATATTCAGGTCATTTATTAAGCTTAACAGTATATGGTTTAACTTGTACAAGGATTAGATGACATTTAAAGTAGGGATATAAGAGCAATTAAAGATTCTGGCCGAAATTTCAAGAACGCGACTGGGGTGCCCGTCGCGATCACGTCGCGACGGGGCGCAAATTGCTAACGTGGCGGGAGTTCCCGTCACGGTCCAGGTCGCGACGGGGCGGCCTGGTGCGACGGGCGAACCGGCCTAGTCTGGCCCGGTTCGGGGTTGGGAACGCGGCGGCTAGGCTCGTCGCGTTCATGACGCGACCTGAAAGCCGACCGCGACACTCCTGTTATCGCGGCGTATCGCACCGCCGCGATAACAGGGGCAGTCCAGGTTTTCCCCTTTTTCTCTGGGTGGACCCTTCTTGACACAGGGTCATTCTAAATTCAGTATAAAATCGCACGGTGATCCAAAAAGTACGAAACTAGTTTTAAACGAAAGTAGACATGTATATCTATCAACATGTACGATTAATTTGAAATTAGACAAGGGTTAGACAGGCATTGATCAGGTTACTTTTCGGTAACCTAAATAGGCGCAGTCAAGGTTCCACGAATTAATTTGAGATGAATACATGATAAAAAATTACGAAACCAGAGACGTTTAAAAGCTAACAGGATGTAGTATTTATGATAATTTTCTCATGATATGAAGTCAAGCATAAACAGGGTTCACAAGCAATCATGAAGGGTCGGGTGCATGTATCTGGCAGAGATTTAAAGAATTAATTCTCCCTCATGGGAGATCGAACTGGAACGAAACCAAGGGCGTTTGAAAGCTATTGCACTTTAGTATCATTGAGAATTTTCTCATAACATGGGAACAAGTACATGCAAGGGATTAGAGAAATCATGAGATTTGAGTTCATGGTGACAGCAGGATTTCATGAATTAAATTCGCCCAAATGGATGAGCGGAATACAACGAAACCATAGGACTTTTGAAGAGGTACATGAAGTCTACCTAAGATAATTATTTCACGATTTTAGCTTGAGAGATTGCCTACCTTTCGTTGCAAGAATGGAAAGCTAGGGTTTTTGATGAAGAACGAGATGAAATCCCTCCTTTCCAAGCTCCTCCTTCTTGCTCCTTCGTTCTCCAGCCTCTCCCTTCATCTTCCAAAGTCTAAGCACGAAAATGAGGGTTGATAGGGTTGTATTAGGATGTATTTGGTTGCTACAAGAGTCCATCCTCTCTAAAACTCTTCCTTCTCCTTCCAACTCTTTAATTTCTATATTTATCCCCTTATTTCTTGCATTATCCCACCTAATAGGATAGATGAGAGGTTTAATTTCGTGGGTAATGGGTTAGTATAAGTTTAGGTCTCTTTTCTATATATATATGAGTCATAATAGTGCCTTAATTACCTCTTTTTAATTATGAGATAATTTAGTTACGAATTTCACTATTTAATATGAGTCTTCTCTCTTTAACCCAATTGTCTCTCATCTAAATCCCGTTTTTCAGATTATGATAGAGTCCTATTGAGTTATACTAGGTTTAGAACTCTTTCTAAGATAATTAAGAGTTAAAATACTCATTATCTTAACCCTTTTCTATTTATTAATATTTTAGGTACGAATTTCACTTATTTAACTCTCATCTCATGGTGGACTCTTCATAATTGGGCCCAAAACTTTATGCTAGGACCATTAGTAAAACCCATTACTAATTTGACTTAATGGGTATAGATTTAGTTCTAATTATTCACCATTTATCCTTATGTAAATCTATTTATCACACTTATTCAAGTAATTTCATATTTTTATTTCAATTAAATATTATTCATGTCAATATTTCTAACCTTCATCATTTGAGCTCTTACTCTTGGCCCAATAACTCGTGTGAGCTTAATTGTACAACCCATGTACTTACTTTACTTATTGGATTTTTAATTATCTTTTCACTAGAGAATTTATTCGTGGGCCAAGATTGTCCATTGGTCCAAATATCATAATGGGATACCAAGCCATATTATTTAAAGTCTACCCACATGTTTAATTTCATTTATAATCCACTTTGGGTCATAAAATAATGGGTTCTCCGACTTATTCCTTAGTTACGATAATAAGTCGCATAAATTCTTAAACTAAGTCCAAACGATTTTTCTATGCCCAAATTTCATGATGGGTCATTAGAGAATATTATTTAAAATATAACTACTATTTTTACAAAATTTTTATAGGGGTTTATACGCATGCAATAATGATGCGTACCGTTTTAATTAATTGAATTTATTAATAGATAAAATTTCTATTTATCTATAATTTTTAATTAATGATTTTCCTGGGTACTACACAACGAGTATAAGGTAGCACCGGCGCGGGGCCGAACGCGTTGGGCCTTTGGTTGGCCCTCGCATTTGGCCCTTTGGGAGGAGCAAGAGGTCATCATGTAGAGCAGGGGTGGGCGATTGGGGGATCAGTGCGATACGACTCATATCGTACTGTGCCGTAGAGGGCTCAGCACAGTCGAGTCAAACGACACGACCAACCCTGGCTCGATCCAAGTAGTCTCACTTTTTGGTGGACTTTAATAATCAGTTCTTATAAGATAGTTTACATCATTTATTTTGTTTCCTATTTAACCCTTCCATGTAATTAATGCATATCTTTATTCATCATTGTTGGATATGTATGACCATGGTATTCATATTTTAATTGATTTTCTCATCTACATTAATTAGCTTCCTTGTCTATTTTAACTCGGTTTCTCATCTACTTTAACTTATCGTTTGAGTTCTTATTATCTGATCTTATACTTTAACCAGATTTCTCTTCTACTTTAATTTATAAAAAAATGTTACTTTAACATATTCATATGTATATTTTATTAGAGTAGTTAGCCTTCTCTATTATTTCAATCATTTACACATCTTACAATAAGACAAAGTGTTTATTACTTTAATAGTTTATAGTTTCACTAAAACCTTCTATGTTACACAATCTATCATATATGCAATTGTTGTATAGTTTTATGGTAAGAGTTTGAAGTCGTTAAAGTATATATGATGATAAATTAAAATGTATGAAATTTAAAGTCATTGTTGACATAATTTAAAGTATAAATTTGAAAGTGTTAAATAAGAGTTTGAAGTCGTTAAAATATATGTGACGATGAGTTAAAGTGTGTTAAACTTAAAGTCACTGTTAACTTGACTTAAAGTTTAACTTTGAATATGTTAAAGTAACAATTCAAAGATGTTAAAATAAGATTTCAAGGTCGTTAAAATATATGTGATAGTGAGCTAAAATGTGTGACACTTAAAGTCACTATTGATTTGATTTAAAATCTAAGTTTAAAGTTGTTATAGTAAGAGTTCGAAATCGTTAAACCTTGTGCGATGGTGAGTTAAAGTGTGTGAGACTTAAAATCATTGTTGACAATAACTTAAAATCCTAGTTTAAAGATATTAAAATAAGAGTTCGAAGAAGTTAAAATAAGTGTTCGAGGTTGTTAAAATATATGCGATGATTAGTTAAAATGTGAGGATCTTAAAATTACTGTTAACATAATTTAAAGTCTAAATTTTAAGACATTAAAGTAAAAGTTCAAAGTTATTAAAGTATGTGCGATAGTAAGTTAAAGTGTGTGACTTAAAATAACAGTTGACATAATTTAAAATCTAAATTCAAAGACATTAAAGTAAGAATTCGAAGTCGTTAAAACTAAATTCAAAGACATTAAAGTAAGAATTCGAAGTCGTTAAAAGAAGAGTTTGAGGTCGTTAAAATATGTCTGACGATGAGTTAAAATGTATGAGACTTGTTACTTCTATAGTAACATAGGTCGGCTCCAGCTGAGGTGACCGTTGAGGCGCTTCTCGCCAGACGGAGCCGAGACGACCAAGCCGATGAATCCTTTTGAGGCGTGCTTGGCCGACGTGCGAAGCTGCTCCCGACCTTCCGACCTGACCTGCAAAGCACACTCCGATGCTCAAGTCAGTCGCTAGCCGAGCAGAATGGCGTAACATGGGGGAGAATAGCGTCCCTTTGCCTGTGGAGTGTCTGCCCTTTATATAGTGTTAGGATACTTGTAGGTTAGCTGGATGAGCCCGCCAATCTCGCTGGCGGTTCCCGAGATTAACGCCAAATCGTGGCTGTAACTGGTATGCCAGATCACCGAGATCGTGGTCTTAATGGCCGCAATCATCGGTCTCGTGATTTTCGGATCTTACCTCATCTGCCTTGTCAACCACGTGAGCTCCTCATCTGGACACGCATGAGCCTGTTGGTCATAAGGTCAGCTATATCTGAGCTGATGAGCTCTTTGGCCGAGCTGATGAGGTCTGTGGCCGAGTTGATGAGGTCAGTTGGCTGCCCTCGATACGGGGACATCCCAGCAGGTCGGCTGCCCTCAAGATCGGCCGCCACCAGTCAGAGACCTCATCAGCTCAGATACAGTTGACCTCATCAGCTCGGCCAAAGACCTCATCAACTCGGTCAGAGACCTCATCAGCTCGGCCAGAGACCTCATCAAGCTCGGATACAGTTGACCTCATCAGCTCGGCCAGAGACCTCATCAAGCTCGGATACAACTAACCTCATCAGCTCGGCTAGAGACCTCATCAGCTCGGATACAGCTGACCTCATCAGCTCGGCCAGAGACCTCATCAGCTCAGCCAGAGACCTCATCAGCTCGGATACAGCTGACCTCATCAGCTCGGCCAGAGACCTCATCAGCTCAGCCAGAGACCTCATCAGCTCAGATACAGCTGACCTCATCAATTCGCCCAGAGACCTCATCAGCTCAGCCAGAGACCTCATCAGCTCGGATACAGCTGACCTCATCAGCTCAGCCAAAGACCTCATCAGCTCGGATACAGCTGACCTCATCAGATCAGCCAGAGACCTCATCAGCTCGGATACAACTGACCTCATCAACTCGGCCACAGACCTCATCAGCTCGGCCAAAGAGCTCATTAGCTCAGATATAGCTGACCTCATGACCAACAGGCTCATGCGTGTCCAGATGAGGAGCTCACGTGGTTGATAAGGCAGATGAGGTAAGATCTGAAAATCATGAGACCGATGATTGCGGCCATTAAGACCATGATCTCGGTGATCTGGCATACCAGTTACAGCCACGATCTGGCGTTAATCTTGGGAACCGCCAGCGAGATTGGCGGGCTCATCCAGCTAAGGTATCCTAACACTATATAAAGGGCAGACATTCCACAGACAAAGGTACGCTATTCTCCCCCATGCTACGCCATTCTGCTCGACTAGCGACTGACTTAAGCATCGGAGTGTCTCCCCGCCGAGCCCACTCAGCGGGCTTTGCAGGTCAGGTCGGAAGGTCGGGAGCAGCTTCGCACGTCGGCCAAGCGCGCCTCAAAAGGATTCATCGGCTTGGTCATCTCGGCTCCGTCTGGCGAGAAGCGCCTCAACGGTCACCTCGGCTGGAGCCGACCTATGTTACTATAGCAATAGCAAGACTTAAAATTATTGTTAATATCACTGAAAGTCTAAGTTCTAAGACGTTAAAATAAGAGTTTGAAGTTGTTAAAATATGTGCGACTGTGAGTTAAAATATGTGAAACTTAAAATGAATATTGATATGACTTAAAATGTAATTTTGAAAATATTAAATTAAAAGTTAAAATTTTCTTAAGTAATAATTCGTGGTGGCAAAATGATGGAAAAAGTCACTATGGGATCGTCCAGTATAAATTGTTGAACCACTCTTTTATTACCTTCTGATACGGGTCGTCACTCGACCACTCGGCTCAAGCCTAGGACGAGTGGCCATACGCTCACTCAGTGCAGGCTACGTCCGAGTCTTACGGTCCGAGGCAAAGGTCGTTCGGGATTAAGCTTGGTTCCGGAAGCTCATCCGGGCGAGCCCGGTTTGTCAAGTGGTATGAAAGAAGTGACTGGGACTCGCTGGGCCGAGTCCCCCGGCTGGCTAAAGAAGCTGTGAAGGAAACTCAAAACGAGGAAAGGCCCGGAGACCCCGGGCCACGGTCCTTTGGTTAAACCCGCATGACAGTTAGGGAAGGTCCAGCGAGGGCAGGACAGCTCACGGATCGTAATCATCAGTTGCCCACGATCAGCACTACCAAATCAAGCAACGAAGATCCCGAGCGAATCTCGGGGCACTATAAAAAGGGGAGGCATCTCTCCTACAAAGGTAGGCAACGACTGTTCCATAAACCTGATCAATCCGAGTTCCCGATTCTAACTTGAGCGTCGGAGCCCTTCCCTACCGAGGACACTCGGTGGTCTTGCAGGATTTGCGCCAGGCGATCGCGACCGACTCGGACTCTCTTGGAAGTCACTCGGCCAAGGCCGAGCACGTTACTCCAGCAGTAACATTTTTGGCGCCGTCTGTGGGAACCTGAACAAAAGGTTTGCTCTCATGGCTCCCAAGGGAAAGGTCGCGGTGCGCTCATCCGAATAAGAAATCATCCCCTCATCCGGCAACGTGGAGATCACCGGAGGGGGTTCCGGCACTGGGGAGCAAGGTTCTAACACCTCTACCCGCCTTGATCGCGTCGAAGCTCTGGTAGCAGGGCTTCATGAGGTGCTGGCACGGTTGGAGCAACGGCAGCAGGTTGCGGCGACGCACGGGAGAGTTGAGGAGAGTGTGGACGTCCCCGATTCAGGCCCCGGCGACGCAGAGGCAGCAGGAGACCGTACTGCTCTGCCGGCGGCGTCGGTGAGTCACGCCGACGTACACACGGCGGCACCAGCAGTATCCGTGCCCGTTCACCAGGGCCCCGCTGTGGTTTCGATTGCCCCCGCCGTGGCAACTGACCATGGCCCCATCAAGGCAGCGGAGGCCGAGCACGTTACTCCAACAGTAACACCTTCATATTTTGGTGCTAACAAAATTTATGATTAGATTGTTTCATCAATATTTATGATTATTTTATGGCGTACTACAATAATAAAATCGAATGTCTAAATCCATATACATCGATTTCAGTTCAAGTGCCAAATTAATAAGCGCTACAACGATTTGGTTTCAATCAATTTTATAAGCGCTACAACGATTTAGTTTTAATAGGTTTTATAAGCGCCACATCGATTTGTTAAGGTTTACAACGATTTGTTTAGTGACTGTTATAACGATTCGTTAAGGCTCATAACGATTTGATAAGTGAGCGCAACGATTTGCCCTCACATCGATTTGTCTTCTATAATGATTCGGTAAGGCTCATAACGATTTGATAAGTGAGCGCAACGATTTGCCCTCACATCGATTTGTCTTCTATAACGACTCGTTAAGACTCATAACGATTTGATAAGTGAGTGCAACGATTTGCCCTCACATCGATTTGCCTTCTGTAACGACTCGTTAAGGCTCATAACGATTTCATAAGTAAGAACAATGATTTGCTCTCATATCGATTTGGTTCTCATAACGATTTCATAAGTGAGAACGTCGATTTGCTAGTCATAACGATTTACTTCTCACATCGATTTGTTAAGTTTCATAACGGTTTGCTGAGACTTACAACGATTTGTCATTCATAACGATTTGTTAAGTCTTATAAGTATAACGTTTTGATAAAGTAACTTAAACAACGATTCACTTCAATTTAAACACAGTTTGTTTAAGTGCTTTTTAGCGCCTAATGAGAAGTCAAATATCTTCTGACAGAAAAAGTTGCATACATGTTTCAGAGTCTTGTCAGAAAAAGATATGACCTGCTATTTTTATCATGTTAGCAGAAACACAGTAGTATGCACCGTTTATCATAAACACTCTTTTATGCTAACACTCTCTTCTATGCCCTCAGACCTCGAAGACCACCAGAGTCTGATTAAGACAAATGAAGAGAAGATGAGCAACAAGAAGAACTCCAACGAATCTATTCAAAAGCTGCTCATATAAAAGATGAAGGATGACTGAAGAACAAAGTGAACTTTCCTGAATATCCTTGAAGGAGTGTACATCCAGTGAGGAACTTCAAATTCCACATACACTCAAAGAAAGAGAGAAAGAGCCTGAGCCAAGAAGAAGCAAGCAAAAGAGTCTCAAGCATTCAAGCCTTCAAGCTTTCTTTTCTCTCTTCATTCTCTCTCTGAACTCATTGTAAATCTGGGGGAGAGTCATTGACTGTGAGCTAAGTTCTTAGTGTTCATCTTGTATTAGCTCTCGGTCTGATCTTTCTTTTCTAAGAAAGATTTATGTCTAGTTGTAAGACTGTATACAGTGTAGAACCTAGTTAGGGGTTTGTGTCTAGCAGAACCGCACTGGGGTTTATACCAGGAGGTTTGCTTCTGAGCCTGTAAAAGAAGTGGGCTGCCTTCTTGCCCGGGAAAGAGAAGAAGACCAGTTGGGGTGATGTGTGTTGTAGTGTCCTTGAGGGGAACTGTACTCTTGGTTAGTGAAATCCCAAGAGATTGCTTGGAGACTTGACGTAGGACTTTCATGTGAGAAGGGCCGAACCAGGATAAATTCCTTGTGTCCTTTGTGTGATTGTTTATTTGCTTTCGAACTGCTACTCTTTATCACACTAAACTAACCAAATTTTCAAGTGATAATTTTCTGTTTTAAATTTCTGTTTCAGATTGCAAAAACCTATTCACCCCCCCCCCCCCCCTTCTAAGTTAACTTGACGTCGTATCAAAAGAAGATGACCAACATAATTCTCAATAAAATGAAGACTAAAAATTAACATTCGTGATTGAACTTTTTTCACATAGATACCTATGACAAGGACATGAAGTTAAGACATATGTAATGAATTTTTTCTATTTGTATATATATGCCACTTTAAAAATGAAATTTCATTAAAAAAAATCCCATTTTATCCTCGAAAAAATGGGTGTTATCGTCTGCTTCGACCTGCTGCTTCCATGGTGGTCCCCGCCCCAATCAGGGGCCGGATTCGCCGGCATCGCTGCATTCCGCTAAGAACGCTAGATTCCACAGGATGTTCTTCTCGATCTAGGGGTTTGGGTTTAGATCAAGCCTTCTCTAGGTCGAGAAATCCTTCCTTCCTCCTTTCTCCAATCTCTCTCCCCCATGCTGCAGCTCTCAGCAGCCTCGGCCGAGCAAACGCCGAGGCGAAACCCGTAGCCTCATGGCAATCGTCGGCGGCGGCGTTGGTCTCGGCCAGGGGTTCATGCCGAAGCACTGGTGCGATGAGCTCGGGAAGGAGGAGAAGGAGGCGGAGAAGGCGCGGGGACGGCGCCTTCGGAAGCCACTGGTCGTGGCACTCGCTTCGGCTGTGTGCTTCGCCATTGTTGCTGCTGTCTCCGTGAGTCTGAGGATTGTCTTCCCCGGGAAGTCAGGTAGTCGCCCGTTCTGCCGTTCGAGGAGGGGTCAGGAGCTGCCGCTGGTGGAAACAGGCATTCGCCGGTATGGAGGAGCGTTTTACTTGACGAACGACGAAGCGGCAGATTTCTACTGGATGGTTGTGTTCGTTCCCTCGGCGATCGTCTTCTTTGCTTCCGGTGCTTACCTTCTGGCCGGTGAGTTTCCTGAAGCTCGTCTTTCTGGTGGATCAAACATGGACTGGAAGGTGTTATCTTCCTTTCGTGATGTGCTGAACCTATTTGAGATTTTATCAGCATTGAACAAACTATCTTGCCTTTCGATATCAATTTTTGTGACATAGAGGCAGAGTAAAGGAAAGTATGGATGAGATCCATGATAGAGTGGTCAGAGATCAAGCTACCAGTCTTCGTTTGTATTATTTTTCAGGAATCAACATAACTTTTACGAACCCTGCATACCTGAAAGTTCGGTTGGGATGTGCCTATACAAAGAAACATTTATCAGATCCTTTCTTTCGTTCCTGGCAGATTAGGTTCTTAGGCGATTGATAATTCTGAAAAAAAAAAACAAGGATCACCATCTTTTTTATTAAAAAAAATCACTTTTGTTCTCACAGACACTGTACAGTAAGCTGGATGAAGTCAGCAAAAGGGCCTCTGACGGCCATATCTGCTGAACGTTTTCTTACACAAGTTAGTTCAAATGTTCAATCATATCATCCCTAATTGCTTATTGGCTATTGTCGCTGCATTTGGCAACTTTGTTGAAGCTGTTTCATCGGAGGCGGCTCCCAAAGGGAGTTTTTTTTTTCTTTCTTTCTTTCCTTTTTTGACAATGCCAAGGGAAGTTCTTCAGAGAAGTACTCTTCATAACTGAAGCAAGAGTGGTACTGGGTGCAGGGTTGATCCCTTCTCTTGTAGAACCTCTGCTGCACCCTAAAGCCCGTAGAAGCTCCAAGACCATCCATTTCTTCACGTTCCCACCTTCCGACTATGTGTCCCCCCCCCATCCTCTCTCTCTCTCTTCTCCGTCCCCCATCATTGTTCTGTTGTGATTCCCTGTTCTTGGTGTGTGGAGTATCTAGATTCTAGAGCAAGAAGCAGCGTCAAGCTTTATGCATATGCTGTCAATTAGTGATTTTCTTGTTGCATCATCCTCACAGTCCAAATCTTGGTTGCCAACGTTGCCTGCACCGCAAATTCCATATCGAGATGATTACTTTTCCCTTCTCTCCTAGCATTACTTTCACTGCATGCATTCGTTACATGATGATGTTGGACTCTCTTCTTTTGTTGGCACACATGGTCTGCATTCATCATGATTTCTAATGTGCTACAGGAATGGTTGTTGCTTATTCTGCTTCGCCAAGACATCCGTGTCTGAAGGTAGTGGAAAATACGTATTGCGCATCGAAAAGAGGTAAAGTTCCTTTCTAGGTGCTGCATGCTTGTACCTTATTTCATTTTTTTTTTGGTTTTCGTTCCAGTACTTGCATCAATGAGCATAGGATACTTTGGCTATTAATTTGACAACTAGTTGGGCTATGGCGATGCACAAGTTCAGATCCTGTTTTGTATGGAGTGAAGTGAGGAATGACTGCCAATAGGCAAGTCAGATAATAAAACAGCATAGACTCACATAACTTGAGCTAAGCACATAGTTACATGGTCCAGGAGGAAAATGGAAAAGGCAAATCGTTGCACGGTCCAGAAGAAAGATGGGAATCTTCCTGTGATCTTGAAAAGAATCAGCAGACTTTACTAACAATCACACCAAGTATTTTAATGTGTCGCCGTACCCGTGTTGCTCTTCCGATTCAAACATAGTCCACGGAAACTGTAAAAAAAGCATAAGGCAGGCTGGATGCTTTGAGAAGTCCGCCATTATGGCTTCACCACTGTGTAACTTCAGGTACTTATGCATATACGTACGCAGATTCCTTTGTTACTAAAATTTATGTTCGCTACAAGACTCCGTAAATTCTCTCTCTACCTCCGAGGAAAGCCGTAGGTTGTTTGGCTTCCTCGAGAATGACCGTGTCATCCAAGATGAACATAGATAAAGAAGATCTAGCAAGGTTCATATTTCCCATGGGCAGCATGTCTTATTTGCCACATTGCTTGTCATGGCCTGGACGCTGCTCAGGAGTTCAACCTGGCAAACTCTGTTCTGTTCCAGGACAAATCTGATGCAACTTATTCTTGTCCAGCTCACTAAGAGTGGCCCGGTTGATTGGGTGCTCCGTCCTACACTAGGGTAGGGGGTTCAATACCCAGGTTTGTCATGATTTAAAGAGATTTTATCAAGATTTGTATAGACTAGGCCAACTGGCCTAGCACATCCAAAAAAAAAAAACTTCTTGTCCACACGTTTGAGAGGAGAGGATGACCGAGTGGTGCAGGCAACGTCCAAACGACAGCTAAAGCTATTTATACATGGCATCATGTTATAGCTTACACACTGCTGTGTCGACATGTTCTGCCTGTTCATTCCTTGTTCATAGCTTGCATTCTTTCCTATGCTTCAGGAAACTGAGCTGTTTGTCACTGTGATTTTCTTTGTAAAACATGTTTCCTTTACAATCCGTTCTTTCACTGTATCTTGGCAGGTGGTGTTCGCTGTCTTTCAATTCTGAACATTGTTTTCGCTCTGGTCTTTGGTCTTCTTGCATTGATTCTGGGCTCAACCCTGCTCACTTCGGGCAGCAGCTGTTCCATCGCCCTGTTCTGGTGCTACGAGATTACTTTGTGGGGACTGGTGGTCCTTTATGGTGGCACTGCCTTCTTTTTGAGAAGGAAAGCATCTATTATGATGCTGCATCAAGTTGACCTCGCTGGTCGAAATCATGGGGTGGAGATGCAAGAATCAAGACAAGAACTAAATGTCGACATTGAGAGGCACATGAATGACGATTTCAAGGCATAGATAACAACAAATCCTCCCTTCTTTTCCTTTGGTGAAGAGGATTTGCCAACAATTTTATAGAGGAGTGGTATCCCCCTCGAGCTAACGCTAAGGAGCAAAGACGAAGAGGCTGAGGTGCGTTTTCCCATGACGAATTCTTGTAAATTTGCAAATTTCCCGTGACCTCTCCTCCGCAACGTTTTTCTTGACCCATGTTCTTCCAATTGATTGCAATGGTTTTTTTTTTTTTTTTTGTTTGGTATCTAGTACAAGGTTGGTTGTACTGTGCAAATCGACTGTGTCGTATTTTCTATAATACGGTATGATCTGTACCACGATCTATACTGTTATACGAGAATGACAAAACATATAGAGAAAGTTTTGGAGAAATACTTATTATATTCTCTCATTAGGCGGACACTTGATAGCAAATTGTCCAATGAGAGGGTTATAAGTGTAGTAAATATTTCTCGACTAATTATATTTTTTAATACAATTTATCGTATCTACATATTTTGCCATTCACATACACCAAGCATCTAATAGTTGATTACAATTGTACAAACCAAGTAAACTTTTCTACGTAATTATGTCTAACTTTGTTTGAAAACCAGGTAAGATAACCCTGGATAAGGTAATCATACTTGGGAAATACACGCCTCTTATCCAGATGGGTAGCAAAGTCTCAAATGAAACGAGTTAACAGGATTTCCAAATCGAAGAAATAATTACCTATTTCCAGGACTTACCAAACAGGCCAAGTCACTGTTTCACTTGTGGTAGAAATCTAATAGTTCTCTCTTTCTTCACCATTTTTCTCGGTTCCACATCTTAAAACCACGATTTCATCAGCCCATTGGGTCCAGTTGAGGACCAAATCTAGTGGGCTCTAAATTGTATAGATATTAGATTATGGTTGAGCATGTTACCAACTTGAGCTCACTTCAAGCCAGGAAGACCACGTCCAGCCCAACATGAGGCGCAGCTTTTTTCTGCCTCATGTGTTCATCTTAATGAGAAGGACTTTTTGCACCGTGTTGGGATAGACAGATCTCACACACATGAGTAATACTAAGCACTCGAATATCCGGATATCAAATACTTAGATATCAGACAAATATTTATGGTAACATCCGTCCAAGTGATGCCAAATGCCGTAGACCTCACATCAAAATATCTTAGACATTGACATGTTTGATAACTAAATAAGTCTTGATAATTATTCTGTCGTTTTGATAAATTAGATAATTTATCAGACATTTTTCAGCATTTATTGGTGATAAATCTTGATAACTGTTTTATCGTTTTGGTAAACTAGATAACTTATCAGACATTTTTCAACACTTATTGGTGATAAGTCCAGATAAGTTTAACTCTCATTTTTTGAGCTGATAAAATTATTTGGACTTATAAGGGGTTCAAAATATCTCAAAGTGAAGATAAATTTTATTAATGACTCTGATGTGACATAAAATTATTTCATTAATAATCTTGATATGACATAAAATAATTGATGTGATATAAAATTATCATATCTCTAAAAATTACACCAAAATAAGGAGTGGCTATCGGAAGTTATCTTATCAACATATATCTATTTTATAGATAACTTATATGGTTATCAAATCCGCCATTAATATTTCACACACATATATTTGAGATAAACAATATTTGTCCATCCACTTCAATACAAGAAGTATTTCTCCATCTTAATTCGTTTCCAAGAAGTAAATAGTGGGACAGCTCGTAGACCACTCCTGCCATTCTCACCTCCTGGTTCGATAAAAGCGAGCCAACCACCCTGTACTATGCATGGACATAATGTGTACAAATATACTGTTAGGTGCAGTTTTTTATATAAAAAAATAAATAAATAATAAAGGGGCGCGATTCATATAACCTACTTTAAATGATTAGGACAAAGCTGACGATAATACTGAATGCATTGTACGAAATATGATGTTTTAAAGTTGCCTCTCCCGTAGCTAATCCCCATGTATAGAATCATATAAGCTTTTTGCTTCATAGCCCACCCCATCCCTCTTAAGCCTACTAAAGTTTGCCAAATTCCTTGCTTCTATGGTCTGAACATTTCAGAGACTTTAATCAGTTTGATAACTGGATAAAAAAAGGTTATCTTCCATTTATCATCTATGGTAATCAAAAAAGTATTTTGATAAATGAGATAAACTATATTAAGGATAAACAGGTGCAATCTCGATAAATATATGTTAAAGAGAGATAACACTAAATGTAATCTTTATTGCTCCTCTCTATTATCCAAGACATATGGAAGTTAACATATGAAATATTTAATAATATCTTATTCACTATATTAGAGATTGCACCAATTTATTCTCATCTCTACTATTATGAAAGTCAAATGACTGAAGGATAATAAAGATAATAAAAGTAATATGACCAAAAAATTAAATTATATCTGATTAATTATCCCCAACATAAGTTATCCAAATATCAAAATGTGACGCTTCTGTAAAAGTTGTTCTTCTCATTTGTCATTCAAGCTGGCAAGACATGACCGTTAAATGGGAGCCTTGTGAGCCCATTAACGCATCTCTTCAGGGTGACAAAAAAAAAAAAGCCAAAAAAGGGGAAAGGAAGATAAAAGAAAGAAACAAAAGAAGGTATTGCTGACGTCATTTCCCATGTGCAGGGCCTCGAGGGGGCGCCGTAACATCACGGTGCCACCGACGGTGGAGGTATTTTACCAAAAAAAACCCCGAGCAGGGACCGAAACTTTCAGTCCTCTTGAGGGCATTACCATAATTGTGTATGAGTAGGACAAATGGACGTCATGGTCCCGTCGATTCGGGGCCCACTGTCCGACATTGATCATATCCCGTCCTACGCGGGCTGGACGGGGCCCATCAGCAGCCACCCGCAAATGGCCACGTAGCCACCGACAGGGACGCACCACTTCCATTCTCGGCATTCCTTCGGCGTGTACGGCGCGGGGACAGCCTAATGGGAAGTAGGGCCGGTCGGAGTAATGGGGTGGGGGGGGGGATTTATTGGACCACGACGCCCCCAACCCGATTCAACTCGCGGGTAAATTTTTGACTGGTCAAGATGGGCTCCTCCTCCTCCCGACATGTGACTGCAGTTGCGGCCCGCAGATCTGTGGCCTCCCTCTGAAAGCACAAACCAGGTAAGGAGGAGGTTGGGAAGAAGGAAGAAGAAGAAGAAGTGGGAGCAGCAGCAGCAGAGAGAACAGGGAGCAACGTATCTGGTAATGGAGTCTTGTCTCCATTGTTAAGCCGCAGCAGAAGTGGAGGAGGAAGAAGAAGAAGAAACGGAAGTAGCAGAGAGAGAGCAGAGAACCACACATCTGGTGGTGAAATCTTTATCTCCATTCTTAAACAGCGGCGGCAGCAGCAGCAGGAGCAGCAGAAGAAGAATGGAAGAAGTAGCGGACAGAACAGATGGCCACACATCTGGTGATGGGGGGTTATCTCCATTGTTCAACCCATCCCTTTGAAGGTTACAGGTACATCTCTCTCTTTCTCTCTATCTCTATCTCTATCTCTATCTCTATCTCTATCGCACACATACAAAGCTGTGCTGCCATAATGTCGTGAGGGAGTTGGCTGCTGCTGCTTCTTTTTTTTTTTTTTTTTTTTGGCTGGAACTGTGTGAGCATTGTGGTTTGTTTGGGGGGTGCAGCCCGAAGTCGGGAGCATCCTAGGCGGCGGCGGCGGCGGCGGCGGTTGCTCTGTCGGGGATTCTGGGCTTCCGGGATTTCTCTGTGAGTCGCAGAACATGGGGTTTGTTGTTTGCTTTGGATGAGAGGGGTGGATTGTTCTTGAGCAGCATCTGACCCTTTGTATGGATTCTTTGTTTTGCTAGAACATGCACTCGGGGAGTCAGAAACCGGGTGTTTACAGGTCCTCCCTGAGGGGGTCTCTTCTTGCTGGATGTGAAGACACCGGGAAAGCAGGATGTGGGACGAGCAGGAAGCCCAAGAACTCTGCCACGGCTCCAATGGGGGTCTCTGCCGTCGGCCATAGAGGGCGGGGGGACTCGGGGTCGACGTACACCGGCGGGTGGGAGGAAGAGAGCGCCAGGGATTGCAGAGGGAACAGCGATCTGCAGCTTCTGCACCTCTCCAGAGAAGCCCAGAAGCTCAACCAGATGATCGACTCGTGGTCGAAGTCGCCCAACTTCGACGGCCGGCCAACGGGCATCGCGGCGGACCTGTTGAGAGGTGCTCTGGACCTCCAGGAGTCCCTGTTCATGCTGGAGAAGCTCCAGGAAGCCTCCGGTTTCGTGGCCGACGCGAGGAGGAGGAACAGCTGTGACGCCATGGAGGAGGAAATGGGGGCACTGGGTATGGGTTTAATGGGTTCTCGACGATTTGAGAGTAGCAGCTGTCGTGTCACGGCGCAAGCACCGAGGATACCGGTCGATGGGTCTTCGAGGAATCGCCGGGAGGAGCTCAAGAAAGTGATCCAAACAAGCCTTCACAGGCAGAACCTTGTAACAATCTCCTCCGACGAGGAAAAGGCTCCCTCTGGTCGATCTCTCAAGCTTCCTCCTCGCAATGGGTTTGGGGATGCATGGGTTGAGGAGGGCCACAAAAGGGAGGGCTCTGGTTCTGCAGCTGCAGGACAGAAGAAGGCCAAAGCTCCCAACTTGATCGCCAGGTTGATGGGTCTGGAGGAGGCCTTCTCAGAAGATCTCCAACCTACAGTGAGCTCAAGACCAGAAAGAAGGAAAAACCCTGTTCAGCCGAGGCAATTCTTCGACGTTGAGATGCCGAAGGCAAGCAAGCCTCCCTCACCGGAGGAGAAGCCGGCGCCGGAGAGGAAGACGCTGCGGGAGATTATAGATGCCGTGCAGTTCAAAGGGCTTCTCAGAGGTGAGCGCAGTGAGGAGCCCCAAGCTCGGTCTCTGGCAGAGCAGTACTTCAGATGGCTCCCCGCAGTCGGGGAGGCACCGCCCATTGTGATCATTAAGCCCATCACTTCAGCAGGTTTGGAGGAGGAAGAAGCACAAAGAGGTCTTTATATGGAAACTAATCATGCACCACCTATGCAGGAAAAAGGGCAATTCTCCAGAGCAGTGGAGGCGGCCGCACCAAGATCTATATTACCCATGCAATTGGAGAATAGAGTTGAGAGGCCTGTGGCTAAGGATAAGGTGGAAGTACGTTGCAAGAACAACACCTCAGCTTCTTCCTATCTCAAGAAGTTGAAGAGGGAGATGAGCAGAATGAGACAGGAGCCTGATGAGATGCAGAGACTAGTACCTGATGGGGGCAGACTAGAGAGCAGGAGTGTGAGATCTGTGACTGCATCTGGACCCCAGACCAAGGCAACTTCTTCAATTCCAACTAGGAATCCTGAAAGCAGAAGACCAGTTCATGCAAAGAATCATGTTTCAGCACAAGAAAGCTCTTCAAATCATGTGGAACGCCGTTCAGGAAAGCCTGCAGCGACAAGGAAAGCTATGGACTCTGCAAAAGAGAGGAAGATAACAGGAACAAGACATGCCAAGGAGCCTGCAATCCCCACACAGGTGAGGCTGCACCTTTGCTATTACCTACCAATTATATGATTTCATGTCTCTTTAATGCTTTATACCATCATTCTATGGCGTTTATTTAGGGCCAATTCGAATCATACTTTGTTAGCTAGCGGCCCTTTTCTCTTGAGTCTAACAGGCTCTACAAATTCGTTCATTTCTTACAGGTTGATAGTCCAACCAGTTCCAGAGAAGAGAATATTGAAACTATTCCTGTCCAAGAAAAAACTATTTCTGAAATATTGAGCTCAACATTGCCTTCTAATGTTCCCCCCAGGGAAAGAGAGCAGAACCCCGTTATCACTAAAAGAGGTAACCCTTCTGTCCATTACTAAAACCTGGATTTACGTCTTACGCTCCTCAGTCCAGTAGCAAAATCTGCAAAAAATTAAGTGGGCTCCCATGTTTATGCCCTTTTCCTTGGTTAAATTTCTCTTGGATATATGCTTTACCATTGGCTACGTTTGCAGATGCTGGGAAGGACTCCAGTTTCCACTGTGAAGTTATGCCGAAGCGGATCCATGGCGGCGGAGGGAACCCCCATGCAGCTCGCCTGCCCGACAAGGACACAGAGTGTTTGATTAAAGTGCCAGCTGAAAGCACGGAGGAGCTGAAACTGCTCCTTCTGTGCAGCCCATCCTTTCTCCTCCATGCCCAAGAACTGTTCAACATTCACCATCATCAGCCTGCAGATTTCCACAGACCGGAAACCAAGCAGTGGACGGCTCTGGGAGGCTCTAAACTGCTCGTGGACTGCTCTACCGAGCTGATGGCATCCAGAAGTCGCCGTCTTGAGCTCCTGAGCCACCCCTTGTCGCAGAGCTCCCTGAAGCGCCGCCCGGAGTTCAAGATTTCTATGGACAGACTGGTGGACGAGATCAGTGAAGGAATAGAGAACCTGAGGAGCTACAGCGGAGGTGGTGACGCAGCGAAGGACAGTTTGTATGAAAGATTGGAGAGAGATCTGATGTGTAAGAGGGTGTTTGCTCGTGGGGCTTGGGACGGGGGTTGGATCGAGGTGGTTCCCATCGAGGAGGCCGAGGGAACTCTGCGTGATGTGGAGAAGCTTGTGTTGAATGACCTCATTGCGGAGGCTGCAGTGGAACTCGTGCGTTAGCAGCTGCTCTTGCTGATGCAGGGGCCAGTGGTGGGTGTTCATGTTATGAGTAATAGATGCAAGTATTTTTCTTTAGTTCATGTAGAATGATAAAGGTGACAGTGCCGTGTTAAGAGAAGAATAAAATAAGGGGGCTTTCAGCTTTGTTTGGATCCTGCCCTTTGTTGACATGTCTTTTTGTGATGGCTTACAAGTAGGCTACAACCGAGTCGAGTTCTGAATCGAGTTCGCAATAAAAAATATAGGTTTCGATTTCAATTCTGATAATTAAAATATAATTTTAATTTTGATTTCGATAAAATTAGAATAATTAATTTCAATTTCGTTTCAATTCCGATGACATTATTAGAATCGTAATTTCGATAAGTTAAGATATTTATCATGATTTTACCTTTTGAGTTTATGAATAATTTATCAGAATAATCGATACTTACTTTGATTATTTTTCAATTCTGATTTTCGATCTTTATAACTTATCAGAATATCCATTATCGATTCTGAACCGGGGGGGGGGGGGGGCGATCGGTGTGCAAGGCCGCTTACCTTCTTCGGAACGCCAGAGCAGAAGGAGACCGTGGAGTGGCGGACGCTTTGTCGCTTCGCGAGAGAAATCCAAATGGCCAAACCTGAGATGGGAGCCGGAGCGACCGCGTTTAGACCTTAGGGTTTTAAGTAAAAACCGGGCTGCCGGGCTGGGCGGGCCGGGCCGAAATTGAAAAATGGGCTAAAAATTGAAGCCCAAGCCCTAGTTATACCGGGCTGGGCCTCCGGGCCTTCGGGCCGGCCCGGCCCAGTTGACACCCCTACTTCTAGTCGAGGACCTCGGTTGGATCCATCGGTTAGAACTCTTGCTTAAAAGCAGGAGGTCTCAAGTTCGATTTTTGGGAGGGGTTATCTGATTTACATGTAATTTTTAAGGTGTGTAGATCCAAAATTTTTCCAGTCAAGGTGTATAGATTCAGAGTTTTTCCAGTCAAATGAGGTAAGAACAATACGAGTACACGGAAAGTAAGAGCTGCCAAGTCTTGATCTTGGAATTCACGAACATCAATCTCGGGGCCCACAACATCACACGGGACGGGACTTCCTCGTTATAAAAAAAAAATTCTACTCCTAATCTTCAATTAAGCAAGTGCCACGTGTACTAACACGTCAGCTTTTGTCCCGACAAATGGCACACCCTAGGTCTGGCACACCCCTAGGTGTGCTCTCGGTCCCCTATCATCGTCACCACCCACGCAACACACTATCCGCTGCCCAGGCCTCCATATTACTCCCTGTTTGAAAGCGCCGGGCGCCACCCTTCCCCGCCGCCGCCATGGAGTCGGAGGCCCTGGCCGCCATGGCCACCTTCGGCGTCCTCCTCACCTGCCCCATGGACGCCTACCTGGAGTCGGAGCTCGAGAAGCGCTTTAGGCTCCTCCGCCTCTGGGAGACGCCGCCCGACCAGCGGGAGCGCTTCCTCAGCGCCAACGCCGGCGAGATCCGCGCCGTCGTGGGGAACA
The DNA here is from genome assembly GCA_014218235.1 of Colocasia esculenta. Taxonomy (NCBI): domain Eukaryota; kingdom Viridiplantae; phylum Streptophyta; class Magnoliopsida; order Alismatales; family Araceae; genus Colocasia; species Colocasia esculenta. The sequence goes on along the minus strand of CM024764.1, from coordinate 99,364,516 downwards.
CCGCAGTCGGCGCCGACGCCGGCACGATCGAGTTGCTGCCGCGCCTGGAGATTGTCTCCAGCTTCAGCGTGGGGCTGGACAAGGTGGACCTGGCCAGGTGCCGGGAGAAGGGGATCCGCGTCACCAACACCCCCGACGTGCTCACGGACGACGTCGCCGACCTCGCCGTCGGGCTCGCCATCGCCGTCCTGAGGCGGATCTGCGCGGCCGACGGGTACGTGAGGAGCGGGGCGTGGAAGAGGGATGGGGATTACCGGCTGACGTCGCAGGTTTGGAGCTCCTCATGCACCCCCCCCCCCTCCCACATGATCTCTGTGTTCTCTTTTCTTTGCTATTTTGGCTTCTAGAGAATCTTGTTGTGTTGCCAAAGGAACACACTTCTAAAGAATTGGGGAACTCTGGAGTTGTTTCGGCTATTAACTTCTCGTTGTTTGTTATTCTGGCTGTGAGGGATTCTTTGGAGTTCAAGAAACTACTGGCAAATGCATTTGAAGATGTGGAACACTGTGGGTAATGGATGGTTATTAGGGTTTTAGCCGCATTTCAAGGGTTCTCCATCCCATGAATCCGCAGTTGGTGGTGATCGGTGAACATCTTGTGGAAGCTCTAGTTTTGTGCGCGAGTTACTTTATCTGCAGAAAATAGCATATGTGGAGTATAACATGAAACTTCCATGGAGATTTGAGCCCAGTATCCCGGATATTGAGGCAACCACCGATTCACCTACCCTTTTGGCAATTGTATTATCCCCAGAAAACTTGGAATGCATACCTGTTGAATCAGCTAAGGTGGAATGAATTCATTTCTGAAATGGTTTTCTAATAGTGTACACACTGTTTGATTCAATTTTAAATCGGGAGTCTAAATTCAGCTCAATCCCCAGACGGAAAAAAGAAAGAGAACTACTAGTTTCTCAAAAGAGGAAGAAGACAATGAAGAACAAGAGTAAAAACGAGAGACTGAAGAGGAGGAGGAATAGAGTCCCTGAATTGGCAGATTCTGTGCCAACATAGCCATTCCTATATGCATTTTGTGGCTCAGGATTGGCCATCACCAACGGCCAATCCAAGGGTCCTGTCTGAGTTTACAAGGTGAACATCTAAATGAAGCCATTTTGCAGCAAGCCTCTGCCTTTATATTTACTTTGAGAACATTGTTTTGTGCTATTGATGAGTAACCTCAGTGGTAATGTTGTTCTGTTAGCTACTGCTTTGTTGTGCTACACCTTTGGCAGGAATTATCAAAACTTCTTTGCAGCTACATTGTCACCTCTTATCAAAAAAACAATTGAGCAAAACTGATCTTTGTGCAACTTTTTCCGAAACTTAGAACTGTTTCTGCTAAAGAACCTTGTTGCCTTACTGCAATCTTTTCTTGCAGTTCAGTGGCAAATCAGTTGGTATTTTGGGACTAGGGAGAATTGGTCTAGCCATAGCCAAGAGAGCAGAAGCATTTGGTTGCTCCATCAGCTATCACTCGAGGACAGAAAAACCAGATACAGGTTACAAGTACTTCCCAAGCATTTGTGAGCTGGCTGCTCAGTGTCAGATCCTTATGGTCGCATGCCCACTTACCGAGGACACTCACCATATCATCAACCGTGAGGTCATAGATTCCCTGGGTCCAAAGGGCATCCTTGTGAACATTGGTCGTGGCTCCCTTGTGGATGAACCTGAGCTTGTCTCCTCGCTTCTTGATGGCAGGCTGGGCGGTGCTGGTCTTGATGTTTTTGAGAACGAGCCTGAACCACCAGAAAACCTGTTTCAACTTGACAATGTTGTTCTGTTGCCTCATGTGGGAAGCAGTACATGGTCTACCTGCAAGGCAATGGCGGACTTGGTGATTGCCAACTTGGAGGCTCATGTGATGAACAAGCCCCTCTTGACACCCGTGCTGTGAACCCGCCTGGTTAACTACAGGAAATCTTATTCTCTGCCCCATACTCTTTTTATTTATTTATTTAATTTCTTTCCTTCCCTCTATTTCCATTCTTTAACAGTAGTGGTGTTTGCATACATCAAAATATGTAGTGTTAGAATTTGGTATTTGTTGGAAAATATAAATGAAATATTGCAGACTTGTGAACATGGTTGGATCTACTGCCGTAACGGACTGAACTGGTATGCTATGATACCGGACACACAGCACTGGTTCGGTACGGTTTGAACCCAATACCATGATACAAATAAAAAAAAAAATTAAATGACTCTTGAATTGACCGTGTCTGAATACCAAATTCTCTCAGAGATGGTACGGTACAGATATACCGCACTAGTTTGATACGGTACACCCAACTATGTCTGTGAAACTCCCCTCTTTGTGCAATGTTACGGTACTGTTCAAATGGCGTCCATCAACTTCCAGTATCAAGAAACACAGGCTCTTTCTTCAGTTCCACTAGCTTCCAGTGTCATGAATCCTTAGTTTTACAGGCAAGGTTGTATTTGGTTTTGATTTTCCCTTTGGTTCCCCCATCTAACATTCTGTGTTTCTCTCACATTTTGCTGGCCCCTGATCATTTCAGCTCTTAAATTGGCAAAATGTTTCAAAAGAGTGAAGGTTGGAGCACTTGTTCTCAACAAGAGGAATCCTTGTCTACTCCCAAAGGTAAGAGAAACTGGGTTGTGGCATGCCAACAAGATGAATTCCGAATTTTTACCGGATTCCAGATTTTGATCATATGTGAATGCTTTCTTAAGACAACTGTTGTGCATATATCATCTCTTGATACTGGTAAGCTCACTTATGCTTACTTTGGACAGAAATTTATCCTGTATACCATCTTTTGTTGTGAGAATCGGCATTTTATAAGGTTTGGCATGAATTGAAATTTCACGAGGGTACACGTAAATTTCGTACTGATCTTCCTTATCGATCCTAAAGTTCGTTCAGGAACTAACAAGGATCCCGATGAAATGTTTTGTAGAGGATACTTCATTATTGGGTCAGTACCTCTTGTTATTTACTTGTCAAGAAATGCTGCGCGCCCGGGCACTTGGGCGTGGGATTTACTTGGGCGCCCAAGCTGGCGCAACTCCATTGGGCAGCGCCTCTGCTCAGCTCGGACGCCCATACATTAAGCATTTAAAGATCGCACAGTACCTCCAACCATGCTTATGGATACAAAATGCCTTTAAAGATCTTATTGTAACTTCCCATGGCAAAAGTTAAGAATATATCTTGAATATTATTTTTGTGGTGGTGATTTCCCATTTGGACCGGAGTCAAACGGGCCTCCACTAAAGAAGATGGGGAAGACGAACGCCGGTAGCGGACGGAGGTTCCTACAGTCACCAGAAATGATCAAGGGGCCCGGTGAAGACCGGGAAAAACCCTCCGATGCCTAAATCAGTATGAGGCTTGTAAGGCAGGGGGTTTGTGAGTGTAAATGTGTGTTCGCGTGAGAGAGAACGTACCTCTGCATGGTCCTATACCTGTGCTTTTATAGGCAAGGATGTTGAGGCAGGCATGCATAATGTCCATGGATCGTGCCTAGAAAGGCGCCTTTATGAGCGTGTATAACGGAAGGAGTTATGCGTCCGGATGTCCGTTGGGGTGGCAGGCAGTTAACGCGTCTCTTGATGATGGGGCGCGTGGCCTGGGGCGGTTATAACCGTCGTGAGGACACGAAGAGCTGTTCGGCAACCTTCGGACAAGATTACCGAGCAGGTGACCCGCGTGGGGATCGAACCTGCTGTTCGATAATGCCTGTAACTGTTCGAAGCAACATGGCAGGTGACCTGCTCGGAAGTATGGAGAGGAGCTTGGCGAAACCTGCTCATGGGGGGAGAGGTCTTCGAAGGCCTCTGAACCGCCCTGATGGGAACGTGGCTCCTTGAAATGGGACCACGTTTGTTGACAGGGCGTGAAAGGGCCGTAACGGGCTATCGTGGGCCTAGGTGGCCAGATTTGGCCACCACACTTGCCTCCCACGCTCTCGAGTGGCTCGGCAACACGAGCACTTCGAGGGCGTCACTTCTGCATTAAATGCAATGGCCCGTTGCAGGGGACTATGCGGTGTCGTCGCTTGAAGTCCCGTCAAACGGCTAACCCATCATGATGGGCGCGAGGTCGTGTCGAGCCAGGAGTGTCGTTGCAGGGTTCGAACGACCGCCAGCGATGTGATCGAGGAGGAACTTTTGAAAACTGGAAGGGGAGGTGTTTTGGGTCCGCTTCGAATTTCGCGCCTCTCCTTCTTTATAAGGAAAGGAGGGGACGAAGGCGGGAGCCACGCCTTTGAAAACCCTTCCAGAGATCAGTCCTAAAGCTTTCTTCCTCCTGAAGCTTCCTTTCTTCTTCGTTCGAGAGGTTCTCATGCCCCCTTGGGTAATCGTCTTCTTCCTCGCGCTTTCCCCTGTTTGTCGTTCTCTTCCACGTAGGACAACGATGGCAGGAAAAGGGAAGGCGGTCGCGGCTACTGGAGCAAGCGGGGTCACCGTTGCGGCATCAAGCGGGCCACGATGCTGCCATTACAGTGGGCTTCGTGAGCGTTTCAGAATCGGTGATGAGTACGAAATCATCGATGCGAAGGAAGGGGAATCGTTCCTGATGAACAAACCAGGTTGCCTCCCCCTCTCCGTGGATCACCTGGAGGTAGGATTCCGGCTGCCGTTGCCGGAGGTGGCGAAGGCGCTTCTCAACTGCTGGGGCGTCTCGCCAATACAGTTGACGCCTAACACATGGAGGTACATATGTATCTTTGGTGTCATCTGCAAGATCAAGGAGATCCGGGGCTCGGCGGATGTATTCCGAGCTCACTTCAAGCTCTCTGCTTCTCGGCCGTCAGGAGTGGACATCTACTATGCCAAGCACCGAACAGATAGGATGCATATTCAACTGTTCAACAAGTATTCCAACAACAAGGGTTGGATAGACAGGTTGCTGTTCGTGCGCCGCCGGGATGGTGCAGAGTGGGGATTCCCCACCGTTATCCACTCAGCACAGAAGGATAGCTTTCCGAAGCTGATTCAAGATGAGGCCAGGGCCTCAGATAGTCTTCTCCGAGCAAGTGTTCGGAATGGAGAAGGCTATGTGACCGAGTTCATGCTCGTTAAGTATGGCCTTAGCAAACCGTGGAGTAAGTATACGGACTTCGGTCGTTCACTCACCGGTTTGGTGACCTTGCCCTAACTCTTTTTCTTCGCCTCTTTTTGTGTACATCCGCTGCGGAGCTGGGGGCTGGAAGGGATCTGGAGGCGAACGAGAACTTCGCCAAACAAATCCCTATTCTAGCTCACATGGTGTATGAGGGTGACGACGTTGAGGCCATTGTTCGGGTTCCCTCTGCGGTGAGGGTAGGTGACGCGGTAACAACGGCGCTTGTGGCGCCTTCGTCCACCACGGAGCGCCCAGAAAAGGCACGGGTCCCAGAGAAGGGGCCCGGAAGAATTCGCCTGAAGAAAAAGGGCACCAAGGAGGTGGTTTCGGCAGGAGCTCGAGCTCCGCTGGAGAAGGGCGACGGGATGGCTCGCCCTGCGGCTTCTATGAAAAAGAGGCCAATGTTGCTCGGCGAGGACGCGGAGGATGCAGACCAGCTCCGCGTTCGAAAAAAGAAGAAAATGGTCCGCGCTGTCTCTCAACGCAGCGAGGAGGGGACCGAAGAGGAAATTGAGGGGGCGCAGTTGCTGCTGCGCAAGAATCGTAAGGCCGTGGAGTCGGCCGATCAGCAGGCACCGTGGGTCCCTTCCGTGGTTCGTCCGGAGGTCGCGCAGAGAATGGCGACCGAACTGGGATTTGTCGTCGTTAGCGGCGGGTCGGAGAGCCCTTCCAGGGATGAGGCGAGGGGCTCCACCTGCTCGAAGGATAGGGAGCTTTCAGACGCTTCCAATGCTGGCGGCGCCGAGCACGGTGCCATTAGCAATACTGTAGATGCTTCTACCTGGAGGAGCGGAGGAGTTGCGGCGTCCTCTGTTCGGGGGGAAGAAGACCCTCCGATCATCAAAGCGCCGGGGATGGTCGCTACAACATCCGCCGTTACTGGGGAGGCATAGGGGATTTTCACCCCAAGGAACGCCAGAACCGAGGAGGATGCCAGTGCGACGGAGGTTTCCGCTACTGGTGGAATGCTGGCGAGCAGCGCGGTGGCTCCGGTGCCACACGCAGCCCTGTCCGGAGGGCAGGGAGTGGTTCCTGCTGCAAGGGCCACTGAAGAAGCGGCCAAAACGACGGGGGCCGCTGAAGAGATCGCTGCCACACCCGGGGACACCCTGCCCCCCATGCCCCCCACCGAGGTGGTTGCTAATGTAATTGCAACCACCAAGGTGGTTGATGGTGCTGGAGGGGAGGTAACAGAAGTTGGGGGTGGTTCTCGGGCTGAAGCGTCCGATGACGACCGACTGCCCCTTAGGGAAGTACTGTTGAAGAGGCTTCCCGAGGACCCCTCAGTGGCAGCATTGGAGGCGACACTTCGTCGCATGGAAGACGCGCCCAGGGAGTTGCCTGCGAGCCCCACTGCCTCCCACCTCGACCAGCTGGCGAGGTGCCTGGATCTTCCCCGCGAGCAGACTCCGGAGAGACCCACAGAGGGTTACCTCCCGGAGGGCCAAGAAGATGAAGGCATGAGCGACGTTGATCTGGAGGCGCTTGCGGATGGAATGTCCAAGTCGCTCGGTATCCTCAAGGCCCTAGCTGCTCGGGGCCAGAAACAAAAATATCTCTGTGAGGCGCAGACGGCTTTCTGCGAGGACCTCACGGCGAGACATAAGGCTCGCGAGGCGACGTTGGAGGAGGAGGTGAAGAAACTCAAAGCCGCCCTTCCAAGCTTCGGAGCTGAATGCTACTTTGGCTCGGGCCGAGAAGGACGCTCTTGCCATGGTAGTTGCGGATGCAGGAGTCCGTGCCGTTATAGAATACATGGCCGGGGCGGAATACAAGGAAGATCTGGAGCAGTATGGGGCCCGCTGCTACAGAGTGGGCCTCAACGCTGGGAAGGACCTCGGGGAGCGGCTATCTTGGGTTGGACGCGCCCGAGAGGCCTTTGAGGCTGCTGTTCAGGAGTGCCGGCGTCGCACCAATGACGCCCGTCTGGATGGTGTGCGTAGGGCTGCAAACGAGTCGAGTCGAGCCGAGTATTATGATGCTCAAGCTCTGTTCGTTAATTTTTAATCGAGCTCGAGTCGAGCTCGAGCTTTATCGAGTATTGAAAATGGTTGTTCAAGCTTGGTTCGTTTAAATACTCGCGAGTTCGAGCTCTTAACGAGTATCTTAACGAGCCCAGTTGAATTTGCTCTTACTCGACTCGTTTATGAAATGAGCTTAAATTTTGTTTGAGCTTGACTCGTTTACTTTACTAAACGAGTCAAATTCGAGTAATATCCGAGTCGAATTCGAGTTACTTGTCGAGTGTATTAGTTCGTCTACAGCCCTTCCTTTCATAATTTGTGTATTCACACCCTCATATTTAATATTTTACATTTTAATATTCATAAGTATTTCGTACCTTAACAAAAATTCTTTTAAAATAAATAAATATTAATATTTTCATATTTATAATAAGAAATTAATATTGTTCAAGTATATTAACGAGTAACTAATCAAGTATTTTAACGAGCATATTATCGAGTATCTTAACGAGCTACTCGCGAACATATTCGAGTCGAGCATATCTCTGTTCAAGCTCGACTCGTTTATGAATCGAGCTTATATTTTTGTTCAAGCTCGGCTCGCTTATCTAATAAACGAGCCGAGTCGAGTTTTTATCGAGCCGAGTTTCGAGCTACTTGTCGAGTGTATTGGTTCGTTTGCAACCCTAGGTGTGCGCTTCGCACAATTCTAATCTGGGCGGATGCCTTCTTCGGATGAAGATGCTAGCCCTTCCGAACAGGCTCCTTAATCTCCTCCACTCCATGCTCTTCTTGTATTTCTCTTTTGTAACCGTGGTCCAAGGGACCCGCTTGTAAGGAAAATTCAGTAAATGAAGATTTCCCTTTCTATCATTTGACTATGGCGTCTCTTTTTCTATCTCCTCCCTTTCATCATTGTCCTTGCTCGGATAGAGATCCGCTGGTTCTATAAGCGTTGCATGTACAGCGTAGATCAAATGGAAACCGAAAAGGAGGTTCCGATCAGGGGTGTATGCCAAGCGCTTGTGTAACCATAGGGACAGGGAGAAGAGAAGTAGAACGCTGAACAGAGGCTTTTATAAATGATAAGCCTTGAGGTTAGAAACATGTCAAGTCCTAGGTATGGCTTCGCCACTAGGGGTAGTTAGCTTATATGAGCATTTCCCAAGGACATGGGTGACTTGATAAGGTCCTTCCCATTTGATGGCAAGTTTGCCGACTGCTCTTCGGGGATCCGAAGCCGAACAGCGGCGCAAAACTAAGTCTCCCACGTGGAACTGCCTTTCGCGAACTCGCGCATTATAATATTGTGTGAGCCGTTGCTGATAAGAAACGAGGCGAATGCTGGCGTCTTTTTGTCGTTCACTGAGCATGTCCAAGTTTTCTCGAAGAGCACGGTTATTAGCGGCTTCATCGAAGTGGGTTGTTCGAATGGTGGGAAGGGCTACTTCCAGAGGCACAACAGCCTCTGAGCCGTAGGCCAAATGGAAGGGTGTTTCCCCTGTAGCTTCTCGAACCGTTGTTCGGTGGCACCACAGGACGTTAGGGAGCTCGTCAATCCATGACCCTCCTGCTGCCTCTACTATTGTGCGGATCTCGTGCAGCAACGTTCGGTTGGCATTTTCTACCAATCCGTTTGCCTGGGGATGCGCCACGGAGGTGAAGTGGTTATAAATTCCGAGCTCGGCACATTTCTGTTTGAAGAAGGTGCTGTCGAACTGCTTCCCGTTGTCGGAAGTGATCACTCTTGGGACGCCAAACCTGCAGAGAAGATTCTTCCAGACGAACTTCCACGCGGCTTGTTCGGTGATTGTGGCAACAGGTTCGGCTTCGATCTACTTGGTGAAGTAGTCGATGGCTACGAATAGAAACTTCTTCCGACCTTGGGCCTCTGGGAAAGGACCCAAGATGTCGATGCCCCATCTAGCGAAAGGGCGTGGTTCGAACAGGTTATGAAGCTGTTCGGAAGGTTGCTTGATGAGATGTCCGAATTTTTGGCATTCCGGGCATTTCCTGACGAAGGACATGCAATCCTTCTGAAGGGAAGGCCACCAGAACCCTGCTCGGATGATGCTGCGTGCTAGCGTTCTGCCCCCCAAGTGGCTTCCGCATAGCCCTTCGTGGACTTCTTCGGTGGCCGCCACGGCTTCCTCAGGGCTGAGGCACCGTAGGAGAGGTCTTGAAAGGGACCGTCGGTATAATTTGCCTTCTACGAGGGCGAAATGCTGAGAGCGCATCCTGGTTTTCCGAGCTTCGCTCTGTTCGGGCGGAAGCTCACCCCGAAGTAAGTATGCCAAGAGAGGGTCCATCCAGCTCGAGGTTGATGGGCCTGTCTCTACGGCTGCGACGTCTACTTCGGTGCTCGGCGAGGCGAGCTCTTCGATGAACACGGAGCGGGAAGGGGCGATGTCGCCTGAAGATGCCAGTTTGGCAAGTGCATCTGCTCGCGCATTCTGCTCCCGTGGGACGTGTATGACCTCGAAGTATAGGAGGCCCTCTGCTTGGCTCTTGACCTGTTGAAGGTATTGAGCCATGCGGGGCTCTCTTGCTCCGAACTGCCCGTTCACTTGGCTGGCGACCAATTGGGAGTCACTGAAGACCCTAAGCCGAAGGGCTCCGAGGTGCCTAGCCATGCGAATACCGGACAGCAAAGCTTCGTACTCGGCTACGTTGTTGGAGGCTGGAAAGCGGAAACGGAGGGCGTATTGGAACTCTAACCCCTCCGGGGAGGTGAGGACCAAGCCAACTCCACTCCCTGTGACGCAAGAGGATCCGTCGACGTAGAGCTCCCATGGGGGTTCATCTGCCAACGGTGGATCCTGCTCGGCAGGGAGAGTGCATTCCGCAACAAAATCTGCCAACGCCTGTGCCTTGACCGCCGTCCTTGGTCGGAAGCTAATGTCGAACTCACCAAGCTCTATTGCCCATTTGATAAGCCTGCTGGAAGCCTCCGGCCGCTGAAGGATGGATTTCAGCGGCTGATCGGTTAGAACCGTGACGGAATGGGCCTGAAAATAGGGCCTAAGCTTTCGGGCAGCCGTGACGAGAGCAAGGGCGAGTTTTTCTGCCCGGGGGTACCTCCTTTCAGCTTCTTGGAGGACCCTACTGATATAATACACTGGGTGCTGCGCCGCTCCTTCTTCCCTGATCAAAACTGCGCTGATGGAGTGTTCGGTAACCGAGAGGTATACGAACAGAGGTTCTCCGAGGACAGGCTTTGAGAGAATAGGGGGGACTGCCAGATACGCCTTCAGCTCGGTGAAGGCCGCCTCACACTCTTCAGTCCACCGTACTTGCCTCCCTTGCTTCGAGGCGCTTTTAGGGCCTCGGAGCAACTTGAAGAAGTTAAAACTTCTTTCTGCTGCTCGGGACATGAACCGGTTTAACGCCGCAAGACGCCCTGTCAAACGTTGGACGTCGCGCACCGTCTTCGGACTGCTCATCTCAAGCACGGCTTGGATTTTCTCCAGATTTGCCTCGATTCCTCTGTTTGACACGAGGAAACCGAGGAACTTACCCGAACGAACACCAAACGCGCACTTGGCAGGGTTGAGTTTCATATTGTACTTTCGCAAAGTTGCGAAAGTCTCCTGGAGGTCGGAAATGTGGTCAATGCTCGGAAGCGTCTTGACCAGCATGTCATCAATATAAACCTCCATGTTGCGCCCGATCTGCTGCTCGAACATCTTGTTGACCAGCCGCTGGTAAGTTGCACCCGCGTTCTTTAGGCCGAAAGGCATTCTAGTAAAACAGTATAAGCCTAGGTCTGTGACGAACGTCGTGGCGTCTTGATCCGGAGGATGCATACTGATCTGGTGGTAACCAGAGTACGCGTCCAAAAAGTTGAGAAGCTCGTGGCCGGAAGTAGCATCCACCAGCTGATCAATGCGCGGCAGAGGGAAGTTATCCTTGGGCGTCGCTTTATTGAGATCTTTGTAGTCAACGCACACACGCCATTTACCGTTGGTCTTGCGTACGAGGACCACATTGGAGATCCATCTTGGGTATTGGGCTTCTCGGAGGAGCCCAACAGTTCGGCTTTTGACAACGTGATCTTGAATCACAGTCTGCCGCTCTCGGTTCACAGGTCGCCTCCTCTGTTGAACTGGTGGAATCCGAGGATCCAGACGGAAGCGATGCACAATTACTTCTGGGGGAATGCCCGGAAGCTCATCATCAGACCAGGCGAACACGTCCAAATTGGCAAGCAGGAAGGCTGTGTAGCGCTGCTGCTCGGCCTCTGTCAACAAGGCGCCAATGTACAAGACGTGCTCGGGGTCATTGTCTACCTGGACGGGGATTAAATCTTCAGCAGACGTTCCTCGGCTAGTAGAAGGCTGATCAGACGTTGGCGGGGTTGGATCTGCGAGTGGTTGCTTGTCCCTTAAAGAGAGGACATAGCAACGGCGAGACTCGCGCTGACACCCGAGCACTTCGCCAACTCCGCTCGGGGTCAGGAACTTCATCTTCTGATGGAGTGACGAAGGAACTACTTTGATGCGCTCGATCAGACCTCTGCCGAGGATAGCGTTGTATCCAGGCATGTTGTTGATGACCAAGAAGTCAACAATCTTGGTCACGACCCTTGGAGACGTCCCTAAAGTGATCGGGAGGCGAACTCTTCCCATGGGCTGCGCCAAAACTCCCGAAAAGCCGAACAGAGGCGAGTTTACGAAGGCGAGTTGATCGGTTTTCAGACCCATGAGGACAAAACAATCGTAAGCCAAGACATCGGGGGCGCTTCCATTATCCACCAGAATCTGACGCACATTACAATGATTGATGGTGGCCGAAATGACCAACACATCAGCATGTGGGGTCGTAACCCCTACAAGGTCTTCGTCCGAGAAGGTTATGGCCTCCTTGGGCTGTGCGCGTGAGGGACTGGTGGGGTATGGAGCCGGCCGCGGTGCCGAAGGCCTATCCACAACATGCACTCGCCTTGCGTAGTCGCGTCGGCTTTGAGTGCTTTCTCCGCCTGCGCCGAAGCCTCCCGCGATCACGTTGATCTCCTGCCCATTGGGCTCATTGTTGATCGGCTGCTCGGGAGTCCGCTCTCGGCGTTTGGGGCATTCTTCATTCCGGCGCACGAACCGTCCAAGGTAGCCACGCTTAATAAGGTCTTCAATTTCATCCTTCAGCTGGTGGCACTCGGAGGTGTCGTGGCCGTGGTCGCGATGAAAGCGACAGTACTTGTTTTGATCGCGCCTCCAGGGGTCGGAGCGCATCTTCTGTGGACACCGAACATATGCTTCGTCCCTGATCTCCTCCAGGATCTGTTCGGGTGCCACGGTGAGGGGGGTGTAGTTGGTGAAGGGGCGCGGACGGCGCGGAGAGTCACCATTGCGTCGTCCTTTCTTCCAATCACGGTCAGAGCCGTTATCGGAAGGCCTCTTCTTGTCAGACTGCTCCCCCTGCTCCGCTCTACCTGCCGCTAGGCTCTCTTCGCAAGCCGCATGGCGTTGCGCAATGGAGAGTAGCTCGGAAAGGGTGGCGGGCTGCTGGACGCCAAGAGTTCTCTGCAAGAAACCGTCGCGAGTGCCCTGGATGAGGGCACTGGTTGCTAGGGGGACGTCCAGACGCGAGATGCGAAGCGCCTCTGTTCGGAACCTTTTGACAAAGTCCCTGAGCGCCTCGCCCTTCTTCTGGCGTACGGCCAGAAGGGAAGCCACCGTTCACGGCTGCGACCTTCCTCCAAGGAAGTTGTCCCGAAAAGACTTCTTCAGTTGGCGGAAGGAGGTGATGGAGCCCGCCAGAAGGGTCTCGAACCAGGCCCTGGCTGTTTCCTTGAGGGTAGCAGGGAAGGCCCTGCACTTGGCCGCATCTGATGCTCCGTGGAACACCATGTGCGACTCAAAGCCGTGGATGTGGTCGGCCGGGTCGGAGGTGCCATCGTAGGGCGCGATGGTGGGCAGAGGGAGTTTGGGAGAGACCTGAGCTTCCAGGATCTCCCTGCTGAAAGGGGAGCGGAAGTCCAGGTCATCTTCCGCTGGAGCTTTCCCTTCTGCGCGCTGAACCATCGCGTCCATGCGGCGCTCGAAGTTGACCACACGTCGCAGGCGCCTAGCGAGCTCCTGTTCGGAATTAGCGGGGCCCCCTCGTCCGGACGCGTGGGAGTTGGCTCCCACGACCGATCGCGGCGGATGGGGGGAGGCAATAGAGCGACGGGGCGAACGCCCGCGGCGCTCCGGTGCCCGCTCCTCGGACGGGGCTCGATGCGACCGGCGCAATAAGTCTGCCTGCTGCTCTTGAGGGGCCGGGAGGACGCGAGAACGCCGATGCGACGACGCCACCTGCCGCTCTCGCGGTAGGGGGACCGCCGAGGCTGGTGGTCCAACCAGCTGAGCCTGCAAGGCAAGGCAAACACCTGTTAACTGCTGCATTTGCCCCCGAAGTTTTGCTACTTCCAGGGCAGTTGCCGGCGCGGCGACTGCCGGCGCGGGGACGTCGTTATTGTTGGTGCCCGCAGGGGCGATGTTGACGTCGACAGGAGTAGACCGGCGAGGAGAATTCGCTTGTGAGCGGCGAGATCTGGTCGCCCTACTCCCTGCGTTCTGGTGAGAGGATCGTCCGCGAGCCATGACTGCGTCGTTCCCACAGACGGCGCCAAATGTGGTGGTTGATTTCTTGTTTGGGCCGGAGCCAAACGGGCCTCCACTAAAGAAGATGGGGAAGACGAACGCCAGTAGCGGACGGAGGTTCCTGCAGTCACCAGAAATGATCAAGGGGCCCGGTGAAGACCGGAGAAAACCCTCCGATGCCTAAGTCAGTATGAGGCTTGTAAGACAGGGGGTTTGTGAGTGTAAAGGTGTGTTCGCGTGAGAGAGAACGTACCTCTGCATGGTCCTGTACCTGTGCTTTTATAGGCAAGGATGTTGAGGCAGGCATGCATAATGCCCATGGATCGTGCCTAGAAAGGCGCCTTGATGAGCGCGCATAACGGGAGGAGTTATGCGTCCAGATGTCCGTTGGGGTGCCAGGCAGTTAACGCGCCTCTTGATGATGGGGCGCGTGGCCTGGGGCGGTTATAACCGCCGTGAGGACACGAAGAGTTGTTCGGCAACCTCTGGACAAGATTACCGAGCAGGTGACCCGCGTGGGGATCGAACCTGCTGTTCGGTAATGCCTGTAACTGTTCGGAGCAACAGGGCAGGTGACCTGCTCGGAAGTATGGAGAGGAGCTTGGCAAAACTTGCTCATGGGGGGAGAGGTCTTCGAAGGCCTCTGAACCGCCCTGATGGGAACGTGGCTTCTTGAAATGGGGCCACGTTTGTTGACAGAGCGTGAAAGGGCCGTAACGGGCCATCGTGGGCCTAGGTGGCCAAATTTGGCCACCACAATTTTATTGTCAGTCTTAACAAAGACATATACAAGAGTGAAAAGAATATTCTAAACATCTTCTTAATTGTCCGTCACGATAGGGTATTGTAGAGTTTAGGTTTGTATTTCATATCCATAAGAAATTGTAGAGGTCAGAAAGTGGTCGAAACCCTCTCTTCTTGCTACACTCGTAGAGATGCAAGAACCCAATTAGGGTAGTGGTGTTGCGGACCCACCCACGAGGAAAGAAAAGTATTAGGGTCTCGATTGAGGAACCAAAGGAAAACCCTCCAATGTTAAAATGAGGAAGGTGATGTGTAAGAGTTTTAAAAGTTTGTGGGTAGGAGATTGTGTACCTTGTCATTGGAGTGGTTCCTTTATATAGTGAGAGCTTGGGCGATTAGCGTGCTAGCAAGTTATAACCAATCTGCTGAGGATGGTAGTTAAGATCCCAATAAAAAAAGGGGTCGGGATGAAGTTATGGCGAGTTAACGGTTCAGAACATCGGGAATTTCGTTACAAGGAGTTAATAGTCTCGAGAAGGGCGAGGATGGCGTAACTGCTAGGAGTAGGTACACGTGTCATGCACATGCATATGGTCTTGCTCGATTGGTTGAGATTTTACCTAGGATAGTTGACAATGACTCTAGGACCTCGGCTAATAAGTTGGAGTCTTTGGAGTATCGATCACCTTTGAAGTGTCGGGGAATATATATAGGTAGGGGGTCATAACAAGTCATATTGGGCCAATGGGTCTAATCAGAATAGTTTTGGGATAATCACCTCCTCATTAGGGGTGTACAACGTTTTGGGGAAACTGAACTGAACCGAACTCTTTCGGTGAACCGAACAAACCGAAGTTACACAAAACAGGCCACCGCGCGCACAAAAACAAGCAAAAGTGGCAAAAATCAAGTTTTTGGCAAGGCGGCTGCGGATTCGAACTCGCACCACCGCGGTGCACACCCGGCGCAGCGCGTGCCAAAGGGCGCGTTCCACTGCGCTACAGGCAGTTTTCAGTATATATGTAATATTTAATTATATATGTATATATATATTCGGTTCATTTCGATTTCTCAGTCTGAAACTGAACTGAACAGGGAGGTCTGTGAAACCGAATCGAACCGAATCGGTCGGTTTGGTTCGGTTTGGACCATATAATGAACACCCCTACTCCTCATAAATGTATATGTCAAAACACATATGTAAAAAGAATTCTCAAACAATTAATGTTCTAAGAGAGATACATATGCAAAAGAAACTCAAATTAGAAATATAGATATGCTACCTTTGAGAAAAGAAATTTACGGCACTTAAAAATTATATTTTTTCATATGTTTTTGCATTCTCATTGGTAAATACATTAATGACATATTGTGCCTATCTAATGAAAAATAAGAAGTCGCATGAGACAATGTAATTCTTAAGTGTAGTAAAATTTTCTCCCTAAATTTTTATTTGAATTCAAGAGCAACTAAATGTTCATTTTCTTTTATGTTGTTAAATATTTTTAAGACAAGAAAAATTACGTGGGAATTATACCCATTGGTCAAATGTGATCAAAAGTTACCATACATGCACGATGATAATGTTATCATGACGTGGGCATGAGAACCTATCGGAAAATGTGCGTAAGACTTGCGAAGTCATTATCTACATCTAAAACACACACACAAAATATGTACCTTATCCTTTATTAAAGCCGTGCATGTTTGATACGTGATTAAAAATGGGGATAGAGATAAATTAATTTGAAGATATATTATCTTCATTATTCGCATCCTCCTCTTGTTTGGTATTTTTAAGGTTAGATTTTAAAATAATTTTATTTTTTATTTGGTAAGAAATTGTGTTAGTGTGAGGATAAATTTTTTTAAGGAAAAAAATGTAGAAAATAGAGATAAACTATCTCACCGTAAAAGTGAGATAAATTATCTTCAATTTATCTTCTTTTTTTAAAATATCATTAAAATATTTAAATTATATATCCCTATTTTTTTAGGCACCAAATCTGAGATAGGATCCAACTGTGCGATATTCCATCTGATATGGTATAGATCCAAGCATAATATAACATTGCACTTGGAACCATGCCTACAAGATTAGACATCCTTAAATGTGTCAAGTTTTTATGCTTTTCTTTCTTTTGTTTATGTCCTAAAGAACCTGACCATGAACTTAAAGATCTCTTTATTTTCGGAATATTTTACAAGGATAGCTTATCCTTGTATAAACCAACCATGAACTTAAGTAATTTCATTTTGGTAAAATTTTTTTGGTCTATCCTTATGTATCTAGGGTTATCTATTTATTCTCCTTCTTTAGGAGAGATAGAGTTATCATCTAATCACTTGTTGTTCATGAATGTTTTTAGTTGTCTCTGATTAACTATTAAAACCCACTTAGATAACTGAATAAAGAGAGTTGTCTCCCAAATTTTCTTTTTTTGGGACAATGAGTTGTCTCCCATTTATCACTCTTCGTAACCATTGTAGATTTAAGTTTCGTTTGGAACGGTGGTGTAAAGAAGTAAAATCGGTAAAAATCGATTTTGCAGAGAGCCTCGATAGTTAAGCGCTTTTGAGCCTTGAAAAACACGGGTGACGAGATTGTTCTCGCTTCCAAAAAAAGATGAGAAATGAATAAAAATATAACTTTTATCTTCATCCGCCGACAAAAGATGAGGGAAATAAAAAATAATTATATCGTCGGGAGCATAATCTCCAAAAGTGGGTGCCCACCCGTTTTTCGAGAGACTGAGAGAAAATTTACTTGCTCTCTATATCTCTCCTTCTTATAAAATCTTTATAAATGCGGAAGTCAGAATAAATCGATATATTTGAAAATACTATAAATATTGTCAAAATTTTTATATCCAAAAGTGTTTCCAAACACTAAACACTGCCTTAGGTAACAAAGAGACGAAAAGTTGGGAACCGGTTGCTCGCCGCTAATAAAGGGCGCGTTCCACCCGAAACTCGACAAACAGAGGGAGAGGACCTCCACTCGCAGGTACCCCCGCCTCTCGCCGTGCATTGAGTGCGGATCCTCTCGCAATGCGGGAGGAGGGACTCCCGCAGTCACCATCCCACGGTGACGCGTGGCCGCCCCTCCTCCCACTTCGTCCTTCCTCCCCCACTTCCCATTTCAAACCGGTCATCCGTTCTCCCCTTCTTCCCTCCTCCTCCCCCATTTATTCCCAGGTCATCCAACCCACTCCCCCCCCCCCCACCCCAAGCTTCCCACCCAGTTAACACATCTTTTTTTTTTTTTCCCTTAATTTTAAATTTTAATTTTAAAAATCCAATGTAAAGGATGTTATTTTTTATTTTATAATTTTTTAAATATAAAAACAAATATCATTAAAAAATATAATATTAATGTCTGTCAGATTCGAGACTGTAACATTCTGAAAAGTTTTTAATAGTTGTAAAATATGAATAATATGGTTATTATATCTCATATTATCATGAAATTGAAATAATTAATATCTGAATTAATTGATACTAATAAACTTACTTTAGTGTCGTACAGAGAGATTTGCGCTCCGACAGGACGATACCAAAATTATAACGAAAATAAAATCTGAGAACACCATAATTTCTAAAAAAATATGGTGACATCAGAAATGTAATATTCGGATTTTTTGACGTACAGATTTCGAAATTAAATCAATATAACTATTTTTCGGATGATTTTTCACCCAATGCAAAATAAACTCTAAAAATTAACTAAAATCACCATAATCTATAAAATCATTACATTAGTCTATGGCTACAATTTAACACAAATGTATATCATTTGAATGTGTTTTCAATAGGATCTTTGGGTCAGCTAATTTTTAAGCTATTTACAGTAACCATTTTACCAATTGTTTTTTTTCCCTTAGCTTTAAATTCTTATTCTAAATCGGATTGTGAAATATGTCATTTTTTATTTTATAAGTCTTTTAAATTTAAAAATAAATATCATAAAAATATAATATTGATGTCTATCCATTCGGGTCTATAACGTCCTGAAAATTTTTAATAGTTGAAAATTATGAATAATATGGGTTATTAGACCTCATTATTTTATGAGATTGAACTAATTATATCTAGGATTAATTGATATTAATAAACGTTATCTTAATGCCGTACAAAAAGATGTGCGCTCCCGACATGGCAACACCGAAAAACTGTAACAAAATAAAATTCAAGAACATCATAATTTTCAGAAAAAATTGGTGACATTAGAAATATAAATATCTGGATTTGTTGACGTACAGATTTCGAAATTAAGTCGATGCAACTATTTTCCAGACGATTTTTCACCCAATGGTTATGTTTACATTCAGGTGCATATGGTTGCGTTCACGTGCATATGGTTGCATTCACATGCATATGTTGCATTTAGGTTGTATGGTGCATGCTTCAGGTGCGTATAGTTGCATTCAAATGCTTATGGTTGCATTCTGGTGCATATGGTCGCATTCAGGTGCTTATGGTTGCATTCAGGTGCTTATGTTGCATTCAGGTGCATATGGTCGCATTCGGTGTATATGGTCGCATTCAGGTGCTTATGTTGCATTCAGGTGTATATGGTTGCATTCAGGTGCTTAGGGTTTCATTCAGGTGCATATGGTTGCATTCAGGTACTTATGTTTGCATTCAGGTGTATATGGTTGCATTCAGGTACATATGGTTGCATTTAGTGCTTATGGTTGCATTCAGGTGCATATGGTTGCATTCAGGTGCTTATGGTTGCATTCAGGTGCATATGGTTGCATTCAGGTGCTTATGGTTATATTCAAGTGTATATGGTTGCATTCTGATGCATATATTGCATTCAAGTGCTTTGGTTGCATTCAGGTACATATGGTTGCTTATGATATGCACCTGAATGCAACCATAGCACCTGAATGCAACCATAAACACCTGAACGCAACCATGCACATGAATACAACCATAAGCACCTAAATGCAACCATATGCACCTGAATGCAACCATAAGCACTTGAATGCAATCATAAGCACCTGAATGCAACCATATGCACCTGAACGCAACCATATGCACCTGAAGATAACCATAAGCACATGAAAGCAATCATATGCACCTGAATGCAACCATAAACACCTGAATGCAACTATAAGTACTTGAATATAACCATAAGCTTTTAATTTCACCGAAGCACATGAATGCAACCTTATGCACCTGAATGCAACATTATGCACCTATATGCAAAATTTTCTACCTTAAATGAAACTATAGGCCCATGAATGCAACCATGTGCACCTGAATTGAATCTACAACCTTGGTGTTCTCGATTTTATTTTCGTTACAGTTTTTCGGTGTCGCCATGTCGGAGCGCACATCATTTTGTACGGCATTAAGATATGTTTAGTAATATCAATTAATCCTAGATATTAATTATTTCAATATCATAATAATAATGAGGTCTAATAACCATATTATTCATAATTTTAACTATTAAAATTTTCAAGACGTTACAGACCCGAACTGGATAGACATCAATATTATATTTTTTAATGATATTTATTTTTAAATTTAAAGAACTATAAAATAAAAATGACATATTTCACAATCCGATTTTAGAATAAGAATTTAAAACTAAGGGAAAAAACAATTGATTAAAATGGTTACCGTAAATAGCTTAAAAATCAGCTGGCTCAAAGATCCTATTGAAAACACATTCAAATGATATACATTTGTGTTAAAATTACAGTCATAGGCTAATGTAATGGTTTTATAGATTATGATGATTTTAGTTTAATTTTTAGAGTTTATTTTGCACTGGGTAAAAAATCGTCCGAAAATAGTTGCATCGACTTAATTTCGAAATCCGTACGTCAACAAATCTGGATATTTATATTTCTGATGTCACCATATTTTTTAGAAATTATGGTGTTCTCGAATTTTATTTTCGTTACAGTTTTTCGGTGTCGCACTGTCGGAGCACACATCTCTCTGTACGGCGCTAAGATATCGTTTATTAGTATAAATTAATTTCACATATTAATTATTTCTATCTCATAATAATAATGAGGTCTAATAACCATATTATTCATAATTTTCATCTATTAAAATTTTAAAGTGTTACAGTCTCGAATCTGACAATATTAAGATTATTTTTTTAATGATATTTGTTGCATTCAGATGCATAAGTTTGCATTCATGTGCTTATGGTTGCATTCAAGTGGTTATGGTTGCATTCAAGTGCTTATGGTTACGTTCAGGTGCATATGGTTGCATTTAGGTGCTTATGGTTGCATTCAGGGTGCATATGGTTGCGTTCAAGTACTTATGGTTGCATTCAGGTGCTTATGTTGCATTCATGTGCATATGGTTGCATTCAGGTGCATATCATAAGCAACCATAAGCACTTGAATGCAACCATAAGCACATGAATGCAACCATATGCATCTGAATGCAACCATATGCATCTGAATGCAACCATAAGCACTTGAATGCAACCATATGCATCTGAATGCAACCATATACACTTGAATGTAACCATAAGCACCTGAATGCAACCATATGCACCTGAATACAACCATAAGCACCTAAATGCAACCATATATACCTGAATGCAACCATATACACCTGAATGCAACCATAAGCACCTGAATGCAACCATAAGCACATGAATGCAACCATAAGCACCTGAATGCGACCATATGCACCTGAATGCGACCATATGCATCTGAATGCAACCATATGCACCGGAATGCAACCATAATCACCTGAATGCAACCATAAGCACCTGTATGTCACCATATGCACCTAAGTGTAACCATAAGCACTTGAATGCAACTATACGCACCTGAATGCAACCATACGCACCTGATGCAACCATACGCACCTGAATGCAACCATATGCATTGAATGCAACCATATGCACGTGAACGCAACCATATGCACCTGAATGTACCTATAAGCACTGGGTGAAAAATCGTCCGGAAAATAGTTACATCGACTTAATTTTGAAATCTTACGTCACAAATCCAATATTTATATTTCTAATATCACCAATTTTTTTCTGAAAATTATGGTGCCCTTGAATTTTATTTTGTTACAGTTTTTCGGTGTTGCCATGTCGGAGCACACATCTTTTTGTACGGCATTAAGATAACGTTTATTAATATCAATTAATCCTAGATATTAATATTTCATCTCATAATAATAATGAGGTCTAATAACCATATTATTCATAATTTTCAACTATTAAAAATTTTCAGGACGTTATAGACCCGAACTGGATAACATCAATATTATATTTTTTAATGATATTTATTTTTAAATTTAAAACTATAAAATAAAAATGACATATTTCACACAATCCGATTTTAGAATAAGAATTTAAAACTAAGGAAAAAAAAACAATTGGTTAAATGGTTACCGTAAATAGCTTAAAAATCAATTGACCCAAAGATCATATTGAAAACACATTCAAATGATATACATTTGTGTTAAAATTGTAGCCATAGACTAATATAATGTTTATAGATTTGGTGATTTTAGTTTATTTTTAGAGTTTATTTTACATTGGGTGAAAAATCATCCGAAAAATAGTTACATCGACTTAATTTCGAAATCCGTACGTCAAAAAATCTGGATATTTACATTTATGATGTCACCATATTTTTTTAGAAATTATGTGTTCTCAGATTTTATTTTCGTTATATTTTTCGGTATCGTCCTGTCAGGCGCACATCTCTCTGTACGCACTAAAGTAACGTTTTTAGTATCAATTAATTTTAGATATTAATTATTTTAATCTCATAATAATATGAATATAATACCATATTATTTATATTTACAACTATTAAAACTTTTCAGAATGTTACAGTATCGAATTTGACAGATATTAAGATTATATTTAATGATATTTGTTTTTATATATTTAAGAAAAAATTATAAAATAAAAAATGACATCTTTTACAATCAAATTTTAAAATTAAAATTTAAATTAAGGGAAAAAAAAACAAAGATTAGGGTGTCAATTGGGCCGGGCCGGCCAGGAGGCCCGGAAGCCCGGCCCGGTTTTAACCGGCTTGGGCCCGAAAAATGAGCCCGCTAAAATTTTTTGGCCCGGCCCGGAAAATTAGGGCCGGGCTTGGGCTTTGTGAGGCCCGGCCCGCCGGCCCAAAAATATGCATATTTTATATTAAATATAACATTTATATTTAGAAAGAGAATTATATGTATTTTTTCTACAATATATCTACAAAAAAATATAATCGTTTATAAGACTGTTTTGTGGCACTATAACAACTAATATGTTTTTAGGAAGGTATGCAAAAGATTAACCAAGTTATCGTCCAAGATGACTTATTAGTTCTGGCAAATGTATGGTTTAGTTCTTGACCTCAAATAGACTTATCATTTTGACAAATGTTTGTTCTCTCAAACAAAAAATCATGACCAGACACACCAATTTCTTTTGAAGTTTGGCAACAGATTATGTCGTTTACAACAGATTCCTAAAATCTGATGCAACTATTTATATAAATAAAAAGAGAAAAATTTTGCTAAAATCTGAAACGATGTGATGGTCCATTTTAATGTTCCTCTCGCATCACTGCATGAAGAGTGCCGCGGCTGCCGCCCCATTGGGCAAGACAATATAAGTTAAATATTAATATAGATATAAGTAATATATATAATATTATAGATTATTATAGTACATATATTAAAATTAATATTATATAAAAAATAATATTTTTTCTTATTTTTTGGAGCCGGGCCGGGCTTTTCCCAGGCCCGGGCCGGGCCACTCATACCGGGCCTCCTTCCGGCCTGGACCGAGCCCGGACTGACTTTTTATAAACCGGGCCTGGACCGGGCCGCCTAGGCCCGCCCGGCCCATTGACATCCCTACAAAAGATGTGTTAACTTGGTGGGAAGCTTGGGGTGGGGGGGGGGGGGGGGAAACTGGGTTGGATGCCCTGGGAATTAAAATGGGGAGAGGAGGACGGGAAGGGGGGAGAACCGGATGACCGGTTGAAATGGGAAGTGGGGAGGAAGGACGGAAGTGGGGAGGAGGGACGGCCACGCGTCACCGTGGGGCTGGTGACTGCGGGAGTCCCCTCCTCCCGCGTTGCGAGAGGATCCGCACTCCCGTGCATTGGCCTGGTCGTTCCCTTCGAACTTCTCTCTCTATCCCTTTTTTCCCATTTATTCTCGTGCGTGGTTAGCAGAACAGTCGGTGCCTCCTCCGGAGAGGGAGGGAGCGAGAGAGAGAGAGAGGGAGGGAGGAAAGGGGGGGGGGGCGGCGAGGAGGGTGTCGGGGGAGGTTGGGCGGCAGAGGACTGCTGCTTATGGGCGACTGACAGGCCGTCGATCGCGATGAGAGAGCGAGATCGCGAGCTGCTCATTCCGGTGGGGGAGGCCCCCGCCGCTTCCGCCGCCGCCGCTGCCGCCGCCTCATCCCACCACCACAACTCGGGCCGTGAGGTCAGTGCTCTCCTTATCAGTTTGTCACCCCGTTCAATTGCGTCCGCTTCTCGGGATTTTGTGTATGCTGTTGGAAGTCTCTGCTGGATCTTGGTTTTTTTTTTTTGTGGTCGGCGGATCATCTCCCTTCCTGGCTGTTTGAACAATGCTTAGTTGCCAACTGCCTCCCCCCCCCCCCCCCCCCCCCAGTTTGTAGTCCATTCCTGTTATGGTGGACCTGGAGATGAGGCGAAGCACGAACACTTATTGGTTCTGGCCCTCGTTGGATTCAAGTTTCCAGGTTCCCCATGTCAACCTGGCGTTTAATCGCCCGTGGGTGGAAGCAGTGTACTGGGAATAAGCCAGTACATGATGCAAATGATGCATAAAGGAAGTTAGAATCAATGCGGCATCAGGCGAACAGGTAGTTGTATAAACGATGCAAATCTTGAGA
The DNA here is from genome assembly GCA_014218235.1 of Colocasia esculenta. Lineage (NCBI taxonomy): Eukaryota > Viridiplantae > Streptophyta > Magnoliopsida > Alismatales > Araceae > Colocasia > Colocasia esculenta. The sequence continues at coordinate 99,340,247 of CM024764.1, read as the reverse complement.
TTCTCAACCATGCCCTCGCAACCCTTCTGATGTCTGAGCTATGGTTAACAATTGCATTCTCCATGAAGTCTGTCCAACTATGGATCAGCCCAAATTTGTCTGATCTCTGCTTTGCTCCGGCAGTCAAATTGAGTACCATGCAGGATTTTGCCACATTCCTTTGTCCATTTTTTTTCACTATCAGCTTTCTAGACTTCTTTGATGTTTGTAACAGTGTTATGAATTTGGGGAGACCAAAGCCCACAATACATAAACCCAAATGGCGTTCCATCTTAAAACCAATTGGCGTCAAGTGGAGTGTCCCATTGGGTTATATTTTTTTGCTTTTCTTTTTCATTTTCCAATGTGGGACTAAACTCACACATGCTTTTCCAACAAATCTCCCCCTCAAGTGTGAGTTTCCTTAATTTTAAGGATACTCCCCCTTAAGCGGAAGCCGTGAGGCTAGCACCCAAATGACCACCAATGGGACATCATGGCACAAAAGTCCCCCAACGTGGTCCAACAATGTGCCTAGTCCAAAACCGTCGGCTCTGATACTAATTTGTGATGAATTTGGGGAGACCAAATGGAGGAGTCCAAAGTCCACAATACATCAGCCCAAATGGGGTTCTATCTTAAAACCAATTGACGTCAAGTGGAGTATCCCATTGGATTATATTTTGGTGCTTTTTTTTTTTCATTTTCCAACGTGGGACTAAACTTACGCATGCTTTTCCAACATAACAGCTCCATGCTGCTGATGTACGGTATTTTTATTCCAAATAATGTTCAGCTTCTACTTTTTGTTACTTCATCCTTTCTACTTTTGATGGTTGCAAGTTCTGGTCACTTTGCAGGCATTCCATAAAGTTATCCGTAGTTGGGCATCACAGAAGTTCATGACAGGATGGTGAGTTTCCTTGTACCCTTGATGATCCATTCCCATTTTATTTACTATCGTAAAGGTCCATCTTTTCGATGTTGGCTGACTTGAGATTTTATTAAAATATTTTGGATACATGTGAGAAGTGTTTGTGAGGCTGTTCTAATTGCTGAGATTAGCCAAGGCACCAATGAATTTAGATGTCTCAATGTATCCTTTTTTTTTTGCATGTTTAACATGGTTATATAACCAACACAATGACTATGATTAAAGGTATCATGCGCTATTGTTCACTTGTTTTCTCCTTCTATGTCACAGTGTTATTCTATTTCCAATGGCAGTCACATTCTACATCACATGGTGGTTTATTCAATTTGTTGATGGATTTTTCTCTCCAATCTATGCTCAGCTTGGAATCAATGTCTTTGGTACGCTGGCTTTTTCTCCAACTTTTCAGTTCCATTGTAAAGAGATTTTGAGATTGCAATCCTTGAGCTTTGGAAGGGGTGTGCATAAGCATGAAAGGTGCCATTGACATTCTTCTAGTTCATGATGTGAAGGTGTGAGGATGTTGGCTGTATTTGACTCGTAATGTATCATGAAAATCATATATTAAATTGTGTGCCTTTTGTACTGTGGTTCTTTGTTAAATCTTCTCTTTTGCTTTCTCTATGAAACTTATTAATTCTTTCCTTTTTAGTTTTTACAGCCACCATCACATTTACTTTGCCAATCTTCTGCTCAATTGCTCATCCTAAAAATTCGTTTTTATTCTCAGGACTCGGTTTCATCACTTCTATAACTTTTATCTTCCTGGTCGGGGTCTTCATGTCATCATGGCTTGGTGCATCTGTCCTTAGCCTTGGAGAGTGGTTTATTAAGCGTATGCCCTTTGTACGGCACATTTACAATGCATCCAAGCAGATTAGTGCAGCCATATCACCAGGTATTCACATCTTTACTCTGTTAGTGAGGTGGGGTTTTTGATTCACATAGGAATAAGAATAAAAAACATGGGTTACTGAAGCATGTTTCTAATGTTAGGAATCACATCTCCTAGGGAATACACTGAACTTGTCAAAACATGAATGAAAGAAGTTTAGCAATTTCAATTCTTACCCCATATACATCGAAAATCAATTCCGATCTCCCAGTGTTTTACTCCCCAATAGAATTCTTCATCTGGCGAACTCCCTCCTTGTTAACCACCCACGCCTGCAACCTTCTTGTGTCAGAAGAAACCCTCCAGCACCTTCCTGTACTGGAGCTGCGTGCAACCAGTTTTGACATGTTTCATATTTCTTCCTTTCTTGGAATTTGCAGCATCCTTTTCCTCCCTTGAAAGTTAAATCCCTATTTCTCCACAACCCATCTGCCATGAAAAGAAACCAAATGCAACCATCTTCTTCTGCTAGCACCCCACGCACCCAATTCCATGTAGCCATCGGCCACACTTTTCCTCTCTTGTATCTTGCCGCCTTCTCCTACATGCATCTTTGCAACCTCTCACCTTCAGGAACATCCTCATCCCCTTTACGTACAAAAAAACCTATTAAATTCTTAATAAATTCTTGTTTAACTCACTAATATGAATTTGTTTCTTGTTGTCAAGGCCTGAGTTGGAACAGTTTCTGCCATACTGACATTCTGTAGCTGCAGATCAGAATACACAAGCCTTCAAGGAAGTGGCCATCATAAGGCACCCCAGAGTTGGTGAATATGCTTTGGGGTTCATTACTTCGGCTGTTGTCCTTCAGGTATGTAATTAGCCTTGCATACATTTTTTCCCCTTGTGTTGGTATTTTTCGAGTTTGTACATATTTTATCCATGTTCATTTATGATTCTTTGCATCAGTTTTTGCATTCACCTTTGAAAAAAGGAGGAAGAGTTTTTTTTGGGGGGTTTGTTTTGGCTCACGCCTGCATGTACAGGTGCATGTGCATGTGTTATTAGGATTCTGGATCTCAAGTTTTCTCTAGTATTCTTCTTTCACACCGATAGAGATATGTTTTGCATGCCAAAGAGTAAAGAGGTTGCATGGATCATTATTCTGAGCCAGCATACATCATCTTGTTCATTGGTAGCAGAGTGACTCCGGCGAAGAAGAACTTTATTGTGTCTATGTTCCAACAAACCATCTCTACATCGGTGACATATTCCTAATCAATTCCAAGGATGTTATTAGACCCAACTTATCCGTCCGTGAAGGGATCGGTAATCTCATCTAGCTTTCTTCATGTTTAACCGATATCGACCATATACCTCTGTTTCTCATAAAAAAAGTTTGGATAATCACATCTTGCACATATTTTTCTTCACAGAGATAGTCGTGTCTGTGGGCATGTCAATGCCCCAGGTCCTGTCATCCATTGATTCTCGTTCGATACAAGTTGACAGAAAATGATCCTGAAGAGGTTGAGAGACCAGTACCATGTATTATTATTTTTCTTCACTTACCAGAGAACTCTCTCTGTGGCCTGGTGGCGTTTCTAATACCCAATTGTTTTCCCAGGGAATCTTGGCTGCCCACTCCGTTGTGGTATAGCATGCTGATGTGCCTATTTGGCTTGTAGTTTTATGCAGATTGTTGCACTAAATGTCGAGAAGCATGGTTTGTAGAATCACACCATATCGATGCAGTTAAACCATACATAATTTTTTTTGATACTTGGTATGGTTCGGTGTATCCATTGTTTATTTTTTAAATAATTTGTTATTATTAAATTTTAGATTTTGTTTGAATCGAATCAGACTAAATTAGTGTGCTATGTTATTGTTCATATCGTCCCATAAAATCCTCATTCAATTCAGTTGGACAGTACGTTGATTGATGTATACACAGCCACTAGTGTTTGGATCAATCACTCTGCTTGCTTGCGGGTCTCTTATCGGAGCTCTCCCCTTTTTAACTTTTTTGCCTCCTGTGTAGGGTTGCAAACGAAATTTGAAATCTTGATATTCGATTCGATTTTGTATAAAATTTATCAGTTTCAGAATTGAAAATTGATATTGATGGTTTAATCGGTATCAGATATTTTGATAAATTATTAGAATCAGAATCGAAACATAATCAGAATCGGTTATTTTAATAAATTATTTATAATTAAAAAAAATAAAGTTATGATAAATATTATAATTTTAATAATATAATTAGAATTAGAACAAACTCGAAATTAATCTTTTCGATCGGAAATAGCCCTACTCATGTGGTTTACTCGAGGAATTATTACTATTCCACTTGAGTCGGGCGGGTAGCCTTACTCGATTGTGACTGGACTGGGGATGACACTACTCATCTTGGTTTAGTTTGTCTGGTTCTTAGGTCCAATCCAATCCTATCTCTACATAGCTTAGAAAGTACGAAGCTGTTTACATAAAACAACCGCTAATTGTGGAATCAAGAGTGGTTGGATATGCCTGTTCTTCAACGTTCGTAATCATGTTCCGTGTCTCAGGTGTGATTTTTTATGTAGAATGTACCCAAATATTTCTTCATCAATGCAAATCCAATTCCATCAGATTGAAATCAATGCACAGAATTCTCTCTCTCTCTCTCTTTTTTGCTCTTCCACTTAAAAATGACACGAGAAAAAAAGACATCGAACTTAAACTTTTATCCAATCTCTTGGAAAATGTTTCATATAGATCAACACATGAAAAAAATATTTACACAAGTATTAATCTTTAGAATCCTACACTAACAGCACAAGATACAACTCGTGTTGCTAACGACACGCTGCTTAACTTATAAGTGAAATATTATTTACTCGGATGTCCGGATAAATAATTTATCTAGACACTTGAGTGGCGCCGTGTCTATTGAGAACAGCCTATTTTTGGACCCCACACCTTGGTAGCCGTTCAATGTTGCGGCACCACTTGAGATGCCCGAGTAAATCATTTATCCGGACGTCTGAGTGTTTAGTATTGCTCAACTTATAATGGGTCATAGAGGTTTTTCATTATTCAGTATTCCCCTCATAATTCCTTCCCCTTTTTTTTCATTATTTTAAGGCACACATTCGAATAATATAAATTTTAGGAGTATATATATAATTTTCTTAAAAAATTATAAAAAAACCTTATTTGGATGCAAATCGTTAATATATATAAATTATCATAACTTTGTTTCATACTATAATCTTACTCTGTCTAAATTATTGAGTCTACCATAAACTCATTTGAGTTTGCCATAAACTCAACTTTTTTATACACCGACTCTGAATAAATTTATAATGCCTTGTCAAGAAAAGAAAATAAATTGTTTATAATGAAGATTTTAAAACATAATTCAATATAAATCTATTTATGTTGATAAATAGATAGAAACAAAAAATTGGTAAAAAAAACACATTTAACCCTTATTGAGAACAAAGCACGTGGCAGCTCGGAGATCAAGTTCCATCGATCGGACGGTCACCGTGTTCCCTCGGAACCCAAAACACCCTCTTTGTTCAGAAAGCTTTGCCTATATATATAGATCTGTAGCCCTCCGCACCTGTTGCGCCTGGTTAGGGTTTTCCTCTTGCTCGTTCGGTCGTTCCCTTCCTCCGTTCCCCTCCCCTGGCGCCTCTCGCCGTCTTCTTCTCGTATTAGGGCTCCGTGTTCTTCCCGGGAGGAGGACGATGACGACTTCGGCAAACAAGGTCTCGTTCGTCGTAATGGCGTAATCCGCCTTGCCGACCATCCTGCTATATCACCACCCATAAGCCGAGTCCGAATCCCGGTTCCCCCCCCCCCCCCAACCCCCAACCCGATCCCCTCTTTCATGGATCGAAAATTTCTTTTCCTCTCCGTTCTTTTGGCGTGTTCTGATTCCTGTTGTGGTTTCTGGATCTTCCATTTTGCTTTATTTTAATTAGTTTTACCCCCTACGTAGATGGAGGCCGATGATTTGAATCTATTCGATGACAAGCATATGTCCGAACTCATCTGTGTGGAAGAATCTAATCTTCTCTATGAGGCCTCTATGATCTCTCAGAGTATTTTCTGTCTTATTTGATGTTCGTAGAAAGATCGTCCGATTTCTTGGCATTTGCGTTTTATTTCTTGTGCGGGTTTTCAGCGATGATGTTCAGATATTTGGCTTCTGAGTTTTATCTGTTCGTCGAGTTTTCAAACCGATGGGATCTGAGAATGGAGATTCTTTCTTCCATCGATCTAACGCGTTCGGCGACTGTTTCTTAGAAATTAAGAATGCCTCCTGGATCCCTTATCTCATTGCATATTCGTCTCTTGAGAAGGCTCTTTTGATCAAGCGCTGACATTATTGGATTGTGCAGATGGGCATTTTGAGGTTCGCGTGATGACTTTGTGCATAGTTCACATGACAATCTCCATGTGAGATTGGTGATTATTCTTCATGTCTTTCGCTCCTATCTGACGATCTCAAATTGCCCATCCCTGCTCTTGCCTGGTGAATTTTGGATCCTGTTTGATTTGTGGCTTCCTTGTTTAGAAAACTTTGATCTTGTAAACATCTGATTCTGTTCTTCTCATTTCCTTTTTGGTGTTCAAACTTTTTTTTTGAACAAGTCCTGGTGTTAAAATTTCCCAATGAGGAGAATTAATTTAAGGAAAATCATAGTTGTATTTAATGAATCATCAAAATGATTCTTTAATTGAAGTAAATAAACAGATTTTTGCTAAAACGTGTCGCCCAAAATAGCATCAAGAGTTCTCCTTCAACAGGAACCTTCTGAACCTGATGCATTGGAATGATTCATGTGGATGCGAGCTTTTAGAAGCTCTGGAATCGAGACTTCTTGAAGTGTTACAAAGTCACAAGGGCATTCTTGTCACTAGTATTTTCTTTTAACCAATATTAAGAAGATAACCACTAACCACTGTATCTATCTTCTATTAAGACTCACTTTAAGATATAACTATGTAAGATAGACTTTTATATAAGAATGGTTATTTTTTTATTAATTTAAATTTAAGATATAACTATTTTAATATAGATTTATATGATTAATATTATATGTAAATTAATTAATAATCTTTGATAGATTTTTATTTTAACAGATTTTAATATATGTTATAACGGAGGATAATATTTTTTGAAATGAGTTTTATTTGAATTAGAGATTAAAAAGTAAGTTAAATATTTGATAGAAAATTTTAATTAATTTATCTAATTATTATATTTGGGAAAAATGTAAGCCATTCGTTTTAGGTTACGTTTTAAGAATTCTTATGTTAAGATATAACTAACTTAAGATAGATTTTTATAAGTTAATATCTATATGAGATGGATAGTTAATCGGTTTCACTCTTTGTAGTTTATTTTTTTACTTAATATACAATTATGCTGCTTATTATTAATATTAAGGGTGTTTGATATTTGACTTGGTTGTTTAATAATTTTATAAGATTAAATCGAATTTTTATAAGCAATTGTTTAAAAATTTAGGGAAAATTAATTAGTAATTTTTTAAAAAATATTTAATTTATTTTTTATTATTTGACAGAGTTGTAATTTATTATAGTAAATGAATTATTTCTAGTTACAGTATAGATTTTTTTTTTGAAAATTTTAATTAATGTTTTAAAATTTTATTCGAAGAATGAATTGTATGTGTCTGTAAAGTTTCTGATACAATACTGAGAATAACACACGGAGAAAATACAGGAGGAAGAAAAGAAGTACCCACCATTTGTCATGCATGCGACCTAATCTGTCTAGGTATTGTTTGGGAATATTTTTGAAAAAGTTAAAAATAATAAAATCATTTAAATCAGTGGTCTCAAAACATGTGCAACTTCCCTGCCATGTTATCCATGTCACTTGCAAGTTTTGTTAAAAAAAAAAAAAATTAAACTCACAAAAACAATAGGCACAAACTCTCCAATACATCGTCCATTGTGCCGCTTTTGGCAAAAGCGGCTCTCATCTGCTTCCTGAGAAAGGGTGAGAGAAATTTTTTTTCCCTCTATCTCTCTCTACCTCTCCAAAATCCAATATACACGGAAGCCCAAAATAACAAACATATTTGGTTCTGCTTTTTCTCTGTCAGAACTTTTGCAGATTTGAAATTGGTGCAACCGGTCTCCCAAACGGTGCCTAAGATAGAGTGAGTGATTCTCTACCCATACATATGTACGGGCTTGTTAGTAGTGTTTATGGATTTATTAGTGTTGTTCATGTGTGAGTAATTTTGGGTAGGTGATTAGTTAATTATTATTTTAAATATTAGGAAGAAAGAGGTGGAAATATAAAAGAGTACAAGTCAAAAAGAGTTCGTAGGGGTTTCTCTTCTCACTCCATCTCTTCTCACTCCATCTTTAATCTGTTGTCGATCCTATCTAGAGGGGATACGGTTTTCTACTCTAAAGAGGAGCCCTCCCCCCCACCATCGTATCTGACTTTGATCGGAGGATCTTCACCTTTTTGGGATCTTTTTTTAGGGTCTCCTTATTTTGTCTTTATAGGAGTTTTGTTTGCCCTGTTGGATGAAGTCTTGTGGCATCGTAGGCAAAATGACTCTCTAACAATGGCTTAGTATTTAAGATGTTTTCTTTCCTGTTTTGTTTCTAGTCTTGTTGTGCAGGTATGTTTGTTGGTGTTGGCGTAAGTCATTTTTGTCCGAACTTCTAAGCCCCATGGCTAGGGATGTTCACTATATGGATCCAAATCGATCAATTTGGTTTCACGGGTCTCATTGTTTAATTTGGTTTTCGATTGAAAAATTGAAATAAATTGAATATATATAATTAATTATATATATATATACATAAAAGTGCATGTAGCGTTGGTTGGGGGTCTTTGTCATGCGCGGAGGTTGCGAGATCAAATCTCTTGACCGTTTGTAAAACACCTCTTCTTGCTAGATTTTGCTAGATTTCAGTTTGAACATGTTCGGTTCGATTCACTGTAGGGATTCGGTTCGATTCACTGTAGGGATTCAGTTCGATTCGATTCCCCCAAAAATAGGGGTGAATCGGATTGAATCGACCCGTTGTTCATCCCTACCCACGGCACCTTCGGTTTATTTGTCCTCTCAAATCTTTGGTTGGTGACCACAATTGCGATTTGGGGCTTCTTTTTAATCTATTGATGTCGAGCTCCCCCTTGGTAGTTATGGTGGCCGTGGAAGTGCCTATCCCTGTTGTTCTCTTGTCGATGCTCATCGATGTCTCTTTTGACAGTTCAGAGCAACATCCAACTCTTGTTGCGCATCTTTGTTTGCATCTTTGGCAACACCATTTCACCTCCCCATCCCTGGTCAATCCTCTAGACTTGCGCTAGCGTCCTCGTTGCTCACGAGTGGTCTTCCTCTTGTCGACTCATCATCGGTGTCATCTGTGTCTCCAAGCTTGTCGGGTTTCTTCATCTTCACACTTGAGTTATGGGATTTTCTCTTATGTGTAAGGATCGATGGTCCATGGGTTTTTTGTTTCGGGGTCCCTTCAAAGGTGTAAGCCGCCCATGTCTAGTTGTGGTTGACGTCTTTCTCATTTAGATACTCTGTTTCGTATGAATGAAGTCTTTGTCTTTTATAGTCGAAAAATATAAAAGAGTATAATGTTGAGGTAAATAGAGAGTTTGGACTATTCATCTTTATGATTCATCAAAGATGGAATTTATCAATGAAGGAAATGTTGTTCTAATATGTAATCGAGAGAAAACAATCAAGAGACTTTGGACATGATTCCACTTTGAATGTGATTCTAGAGTCCTCTCTGACCCTCTAGTGAGGGCAAGTCAGACAGTTAATATTTTCATTCTTCTGATGTACAAGAGATATATCAAGCTATCGATATGACCATACTCAACATTGCAACAGTGAGTCTTGTTGCATTTTTGGAGGACTTTGAGGACTCAATTTTGGTGACTGACAAGTCATCAAGAGATAACAAGTCTAATTGATGGTTGTTCGCTCTAACTTGAAATTAACTTTCAAGGGTCTCATGAGGGGATGAATTATGTTCTTCTTTTTTTGAGTAAATAGTAAAATATTTAGTTAAAACTACATTCCCCTGCTATAGTATCTAATTATCAAAATGTCATTGACACCCAATTATCGTATATGCTTTGGTAATTTTGAACACGCTAATAAAAATGATATAACAATATGAGAAGAAATTTAATCGATAATTGGAATATATAATTTGTTTAAAGATGTGCTCGATTTTGTTTAAATAGTTATATTAAGTCCATGCATAGTCAAAATACGTTGGATAATCTAAAAAATTTTAAGATTTGTAAATTTATTATGTCTTGAGTATAATAAAATAGTGCAAGCGCAATATTATTCAGAGGTTGCCTCTTAACATAAAAGATCAAATATGGCAAAAATATTTTATAGTCTTTGACAATTCATAATAGTCAAAGTAATATATATACATAATAGGACACCTTGTGGGGTTATATATGACATAGTTTTCTTAAAATTTAATAGAGTATGCATCAAGACTGAAAAATTACTTATTGTAAGACATATCTCATAATAAAATTGATGCATATTAACTTGATAATAAATATTTTTCATCAAGGTTAATATATTTTACTTAAATAAGGATATGAATATAAAATATTCTATAAGATATATCTCGAATTATATTTATTGCATGTACCTAAATTGATCCACGAAGTTGAAAAAATAATTGTTCTATAAGACGTGAAGTAAACATTATATGAGTTATTGATAATATGTATTATAATAAAGAATTATGTTTACTATAATAGATGATATTGTTTACTGTAACAGAACTTAATGTATATTGTAACAGGGAATGATATTGACTGTAACAAGACTTAACATAAGTTGTAATAAAGAATTATGTTTACTACAATACTTAATTAAATATATTATATGTTATATTGTAACACAAGTGTAGTTGTAGCTTAGTGGTAATGATATCTCATGTTGTCTTTGTGAAGATGTAGGTTCGAATCCTAGCACTTGTAAACAAATAAAGTTTTTTTCCTTTTGTAAGAGCTTATAGCTGTAGTGTGTAACAGTTACAAAGACTTACTGTAACTGATACAAAGGTAACTGTAACGAATGTAAGTGTGCATAAGGAAAGAAGGCTTACTGTAATAAATATAAAGGCTTACTGTAATAGATATAAAAGCTTACTGTACCTGATACAAAGACAACTGTAACGAATGTAATTAGGGAAAGAGCAGAAGAATGAAGGGCAAAATAGGAAAAAGTTGATGTTAAAAGGACGACTCGTCTTCCAAGACTTATTAAATGCTGAGAAACAAAAAGCAGGGACTAGAAATTAAACTAACACAAAAGTAAGGATTATATGACTTCTGATTTTCTGACAGGGACTATAATTAAGTCAACACTCTTATAGGGACCCCTATTAATTCTCCCAATTATATATGAGCTAAGTTATATTTCACTTTTAAATGCATAAGAAGAATAATAGTACATATTAATAAAAGGGTGTTTTACAAATTATTTTTTTAGAATTTTTCAATATTTTAAATATCTCCCTATCATTTTTATATTTCTTAATAATCGAGGGTAAAAAAACTCTGATAAAAATGAGTTGAAAAGTATTTATCACATAGAAAAGTTTAATACACTTGTCCTAATACACTTGCAATATTTAGACATTGTTATGACAATCTACATAATATCAAGTTGGGCGCCACTTAGACTGACAAGTAGGGGAAGTAACAAGTGATAATAAGTGTAATTATTGACGGTCAGCAACTGACAATGATGGCTAACGATTGGCAATTGACATCGATAGCTAATGATAAACGACATTAAAGTTTAAAACATAAATTTTAGACCTCAAAATATAAAATTAGACTTTAAATACAAAACTTAATCTAAAAAATATTAGTTTTAGAGTTTAAAAATGTCAACTAAATTTTAATATAAATTAAACTCTAAAAAATATAAATATTAAATTCTAAAATATAATTCTTGAGTTTCATAATATAATATTCAAGTGCTAAAATAATAACTTTAATTTGTCGGCCATCGTACTGCTCTCCTTGCCCAAAATTCACGTCATTACATAAGATGTTCGTGAGTTGCCATATAATTACACTTGATGTATAGTAATGTAAGTCTCTTTGATAACGAGATAAGAGAATAAAAAATAAGTAAATTATGTATATGCTATTCATGTTTAAGATTTTTTTTATTTGAGATGATTTAAATAAGAGATAATTAGAAAGAGATAATTTTAAATATGATGTGATGTAATTGTGTATAGTTATCATCTTTTTATATCTAATTTGACACCATTTATCTATGTATAAAGAGGGCTACATGATTTTTTTAAAATAAAATATTATAATTAATAAATTATCTACGAAGATAACTTTTTATCCTCTCTCTATAAGTGAAATAGTTATCTTCTCTTCGTCATTCTTTTATGCTGAATAATTTTTATTATCCAACTTAAATTAAACGATGAGTTAAAATAGGTGTTAAAAAAGAGATAAACCCTTTTTATAACGTTACCAAATCTCCCAGTACTATTTCTCCTATGTACGATTCTAGCAGTAACACCGTCTCCTCTTTCAGGCATTACATCAAACAGTACGTCTTCCACACGCCCTGCTACCACATGCCCGGCAACCCCTCGCCCCCCGCCCTCCCACTCCACTCTTTGCTGCTTGGCAGTCTCTAACGTCCCTCCCTCCTTTCCCGCTCTCTCTCTCCCACCTGTTCCCACTCCCCTCACATCTCTCTCTCTCTCTCTCTCTCTCTGTGCATCCTCCGCCTCCCTCCCTTCTTCTCTTTCCATCTTTCTCTCTTCCTTTAGCGCCTAACGTCCCTTCCTGACGAGGAGGAAAGCTGCAAGAGTGCGTCCTGCCAGCTGCTGCCAACCCTGAGCCGGGATGGTCCGCATGCAAATTCTCAGACCCACAGTTGCTGCCTACCGGCCATGCTTCTTGCCCAATGCTCTTCGGATCTCCGCGCTCGACCACGGGCGCCCCCATGCTGTCCTTCGGGCAGGACGACGACCCACGATCCCTCGAGCGCAGTGTTGCGGAAGCTTCGTCCCCCGGGGGGTCATGCTCCCCGCGGCCGTGGATCGAGTCCGACACCTTTGCCGTATGAGCAACAAATCAGGTTCATTACAACCTCTCCCCCCCGCCCCCCCTTGTTTATCCAGATTGGTCTTCGTGTCTCCTTCCGTATGCGGGGCAGTTTGAATCAATCTATTAAAATTTATTGGATATGATAGTTGTATCCAGTATCCAGCATAGGACATAACCTTCTTGTCGATATCCTCGTGTGGGTCTAATTCGCAGAAATTAGGTCTTGCATCCATGTGACCTGAAGAGTGTATGTGTCTTGATGCTCTTCCTTCAGAGTTCAGATAGAGAGCGCGGTACGCTTCGCGAAGCACTTGAAACTGTCGCGTTGTGTGATATTGAGTGTTCAACCTAGCAACTTTCTTTCGTTCTCTAAATTTTGTGCAAATCGGATGCGTTGTTTCTTGAAAATCCCCTTATGATCTGCTTGTCGAGTTGATGAGTAGTTGGCGAATCTGATTTTATAGCAAAAAGAGACGATCATTCAAAGGGTCTTGAATTATACTTTCATATAAGGAGATCCGTACTGATGATATCTTTGGTGCTTTCTCCATTCTATTTTTCATACCTGAAATTTATTACTTTGTCGAACTCGTCTTATGCAATATCATAAGATGATGGGAAAGACTGTTCCTTTTGCAACTTGGTTTCCTCTCATTCTTATTCTATATATTTACAAGCAGTAACTATCCTTTTTTGAGAATAAAAGCAGAACTAGCCTCACAATTCATGTAAATTATCTGTATGAAAAACTGCAAGTTGTCATCAGAAGTGTGCTGGTAGAAGATCTTATCTTATTTCCGTATTTGTAATCTTAGAAGCATGGAACAGCCGTGGATTGGGTGACCTTCCAGCTTACCATTGAAATTTTCTTTGAGACAGGAGCAGGATCAGTTTTGGGGGTGCGAATGTGCAAAATGTTAAATGAGTGAATCCTCTTTCTAAAGTTTGTAATGGCGTACCTTCTCCATCTTTTGTAAGCTTCAAGTTCATGTGGGTGATATAGTTTATGGATCTTTTGTCTGTATGTAATATCAAAGACTTGATTTTGAAGTCTAATGTGGTAAATAGAGATTATAGTTGTTACTGAAAATTGTATGTAAATGTATCCTCTGATGATTTTAATAAGAGATAAGTGCATATCACACAACAGGATGAGTGCTCTTACTGCAAGGAATTCAGGCTTTGTTTAAAAGATGATACATTATCATCTTGATCTGTGAATGCATTTTTATGACAAGATCTGTTTCATTCAGTTAACTTTTACATGGTTGTGGTGTTTTCAGATATAGTACCACAACTAGAAATTGGGAAGCCTGAAGAAAAAGGCAAACCGACTAAGCCAGTAAACGGGATATTTTGGATTCTACTTCTTAATCTAGCTATTTTTGTGGCTGATCATCTGTTTCAGGTATTAATGGTTCCTACTTCAATCTTCTTCTTTTTTAAATGAAAGTGCATTGTTCCCACCAATTTTAACTTTAAACTGAGATGATACATTCAAAGCAGAGGAGAGATTCCTGGCATTCCTATAGGGAAAGAAAACGCTAATGCAAAACTTGTTCTTTTGGTGTCCACTTATGCTAAAAGGTTTGCTGATAGTTCCTGATGAAAATTCATTAAATATCATAAATGAATATTTTACAAGAAAAAAAAAACTCTCGTAGCTTTAGTTATGTAAACTTAAAGTGTTCCTTGAAAATATCAAAATGTCTCTCCTATTCTCCCACATGTTGACTAATGAATTTATACAATCTGCATCCATACATTACAGACTCAAATTGCGTTATTATCTTGCCTACTATGCAGTTGCTTTCCACCTGTGGCCGCCATTTTATTTTAGAGTTTCTAAAGGTGTCAGATGTAAACTTTGTTTGCTTTCCATTCAGGTTCAACAGATAAAAACACTATATCTGTACCACAGCTGGCCAACTTGGTACCAGTTTGTAACTTCAACATTCTGTCATGCTGATTGGTGAGGTTCTTTTGCCATTCTCATATCCAGTGAACTTGTGCCTTGCCATTTGCAGATAGGATTAACATATAGCTTAGTATAGAGTATAGACCTATGATGTGGAATAAATATGTCTATAGCAACTACTTGATCAGGTAGTGAGTTGTAATTGATTATTTCTACAATTTTATAACTTTATTTTCTTCAGATTATTGTTATGATTTATTTCAATTCGTATATTTTCACAGGAACCATCTTTCTAGCAACTTATTTTTCTTATATATCTTTGGTAAGATAATCCTCATTTTTATCCTGTGATTCATTTTGCTATCTCAGATGATTTCTCCAAGTGAGATATGGCATCAATTTATTGTTTGCTTCTGGATATATTTATCAGTTTCATTTTCTTTTCAAACAGGCAAGCTTGTTGAAGAGGAGGAGGGAAGCTTCGGTCTGTGGGTCTCTTACATTGTAACTGGAGTTGGTGCAAACCTCGTCTCCTGGTTGGTTCTCCCAAGATCTGCAGTTTCTATGGGAGCCTCCGGTGCTGTGTTTGGACTCTTTGCAATCAGTGTCCTTGTGAGGGTAGGATAATGTTTCTTCTTGGAATTTTTAGATGGTATATCATCCAAGAATGCCATCAACGGTGTATAGTTATTTTGCAGCTATCGTGGAACTGGAGGAAGATCCTTGAGGTGCTTATACTGGGACAGTTTGTCATAGACAAGGTTAGCTTCATCACTTCATAATAGAGATGCGTAGTGTTTGCAAGAATGATGAAAAGTCAGTGCTGTATACCTCTCTTCATGCTTGCAGCTGGCATGCCCCCAAGTAGCTACTTATCTATCTCGTTTTATACTGTACAGAAGTCAGAGTCTTCACATCACCTGTACAACTTTCATTAGGTTTGACAACAATCACTGGGTAATTAAAGTATAACGTTATTCAGATGATTATAGAGTACAATCATTTACGAAGCAGCTCACATATTATATTTACTCTTGGAAATCCCGTCTCTGCTCCCATTAATGTATTTTGAAGATTATGATTCTTTTTCTCTGTTCTATTTGAGCATGGTCGATGAATATGCTAGGGGACCATCACTTAATTTCTACACATTTTTAGAAATTGAATTCTTAAGGAATTTAGTTTTCTACCATACAAAAGTACCTTCATTATTTTTCTATCACAGTCCTCTTGGATTTCATCTCCTGGTTGATTGCTTCCTTCGTTCAATCTTTGCTTTCCATCACTAAAGAGAAAAGGCCGCACCGGCTATGAATCTTAATCATCTTTCTTCATTTGCGGTGATTGATGCTACAAGTCTTTGTCAATGTTGAACTGTATCTATCTTCGTCCAATCTAATTCTATGCTTAGATCTCTCTGTAGGATATCAAATGTCATTTTTGGAATTTAACAAGAATCACAACACAAATTTAAATTCCTTGTGTGTTTTAATTTTTAATTCATTTATCGTCTAGACACCCAGTATTGAGCTACTATTTGTTGTTCTTTACACTGATCCTCCATGGGTCATGGACAGGTGATGGAAGCAGCACAAGCTTCAATAAGGTTGCCCGGCGCCTTTGGCAGAGAAGTGCATAGTGTCAATCACATTGCTCATTTCTCTGGTGCTCTGATTGGTGTCGCTCTAATCCTGCTTATCGCTGGGGTTCCTTCAAAATCTCCAGAGAAAGATGTAAAAGCATTGAAAGGAAAAAACAAAAAATGAGTTGATCAAACGGTGGCAGAAGCTTATGGGAAGATCTTCTTAGTGCCCACTGCCATCCAAACTTCACTGCAAAAAATGTATGTCGGATCCTTTTTTTTGTTGGGCATCTCACTACAGGCTGACTTCTCTCCTTTTTCGAGTCTCTGTGCAGCATATCATCTGTAGTATCGGTTGATTTTTGCATCAGAAACACATGCAACTTTATGCACTGCATAAGGTCGTGGACGAAGGGCCATGGAAGACTCAGCAAGCTGAAGGTTTCAGAAAATTTTGTGCAAAATTTTGATTTCTGTCAATATTATATGTGAACATTCTTTCTTGTACATGATGGAGGTCTATGGTTAATTCGTAATCTGTGATACTTGAATGCATGGAATCGGAGATGATTGAAATCTGAAGTTATGGACAAATTCCTTTATCATGAAGTATTCCTCGACTGTTGTGGGATCATTTACAAATAGGTGGGAATTCCAGTTGCAGTAAGGAAAATGATGAGAGATGCTACCTAATAGAAATCAGGGTCCATGCTCTAGGAATATAAGTTTTTTCCCCCCCCTTCTCTGGGCATCTTTTAATAACACGGAGGAAGGTTTCTATTAAAGGTTTGAACTCTAACTCAAAATTTAAGCATTGAGTTGAGAGATTCCTCTACATATATATAGATGGGTGAAACTTTTATAGATTTCTAATATGAGAAAGACTTTGTGACAACACCACTTCTCTTTGGGTCGAACCAACCAGTCGGGGTGTAATATGGATGGAGACAAGTGCCCACATATAGAAAGACGATTGAATGGGTAAACCCGCTCTGGCATTATGTTAGAAGGCCCAAATCCTAACTCAAAATCTAAGTATTGAGTTGAGGGAATCCTCTATGTATACATTGAGGTGAAACTTCTATAGACTTCTAATACGAGATTAAGCAACAGTTTCAATACAGCAACTAATATACAACTCCCCCTTTTCATCCATCAATTTTGAGACCTTAAGAGGATGGTGATGCGCCATGTCTTAAATCCCATTATCAAATTGTTTGTCCTCAAACTTACTCATCAATCACGTCTTACATGCTATTTTAATTTTTAACATGTACATAGATTCCTGTTACATCTATGTCGCCATCCCACCTCTCATTCTCGTTCAATTATTTATAAAATTCGTTTCTCATATATCACACGTTTGAAGTGTTGCAACTCTGGCGAGCTTGCATGACACCTTATCCGTGTTCAAAATTATTTTAAAAATGCCACTCTATTTATCACATTTCTCACATTTATGCCCCTAGTTAAGAAATACTGCACTTGGGGTTTGAGTATGTCACTTAAGGTGGCCCTAGTGATGATATTACCAGCATTTAGGCAAAACACTACTAGCTAGGGGTGCAAACGGAACCCGATATTCCGACCCGATTCCGATAAAAATTATCGGTTTCGGAATCGGAATATGATACCGATAACTTATCGGAATCGGCATCGGATATTCCGATAAATTATCAAAATCAGAATTAAAAAAATAATCGGAATCGATATCGGTTATTTCGATAAATTATCATAAACTCAAGGTAAAATTATGACAAACATCTTATCTTATCGGAATTTCGGTTCCAGTAATGTTATCGGAATCGGAACGGAATCGAAACTAACCATTCTTATCGGAATCGAAATCATATTTCGGTTATCGGAATCAGAATCTGTGTTTCCGATTCCGAACCCGACCCGTTTGCAGCCCTACTACTAGCTTCACAACCCAAAAGAATTTATTGATTTTTGAAATAATCAAAGCTGCATAATATACTTGCTACAGCAAAACAATCAGATAAACACCACCTGAACAGCCCGAACATAAGCTTGGCATGAAACTTGGCTTCCTGACTTGGGTGGATTCGTTACCATCTCACACCCAAAGAAGCCATTCTCATTCCAACCTCATCAACTGAGATGGATAAGTTACAACTCAGCCTACTGAGTTTGGAAAACATTTAACTAGGCTTTTCACAAGCAACAAATCCTCTGTACATTCAAGAATTCCCCTCTGAGAAGTGAGCAGGTGTATTCACCTCCTCCTGCATTTTCCATTCAGTTGCATAATTTTTGACAAGAAGCTCCCAGAGTGGGGTACAAAGCTTTCTGACCATTTTGCCATGGTAAACGAAGCACACCACAGACAAGGAAATGCTGAAACAAACGAGAAAATCCAGAAAACAGAAGACTGTTATCTGCATTCACTGAAACACCTAGGGAAATAGAATATAGCAATGGCCCTCCTTTTGAATTATTATTATCAGGACAAAACAAATTGAGAAGAAAAGTATAACTATCTTGGGGAATATCCATCTAGCATTCACAGCCCGATGATCTCTGCTGCCTTCCACCAGCAACGTCGATGGTGTCCGGGAGATATCTTCACAATCAAAAGAAAAAGCAGATACATACATCATCAGTCTAGCTACATGTCATGTTGGAACACTCTTAACAGTCCTAAAGTCATGTACTGTTTGGGCTAGAAATAAAACAAAAAGAGAGACATCCTTTGCTCAAGGTCTACTGTCTGCAAATAAAAATAAAATAGCATAAAAATGAAGAGGCAGAATTAAGTTTACTGTCAGCGCAGTGTACTTGAGATCATTATTACTCACATTTCCTCTTCTGGCTCATTCTTCAAGGCGTTCTTTGCTATACACTGGAATGCAGCTTCAACATTGAATCCCTCTTTAGCAGAGGTTTCAAAGTAAGGGATGTTCCCCTTGGATGCACACCAAGCTCTAGCCTTCTTCTCAGAAACCTTTAAACAAGAATAACAAGATACTAGTAATCATACACTTATTTTTTGGGGAGAAAAAGATCGTAGCATTCTCAAAATGTCTGAACGCAGCAAAAATATTTGGAAAATGAGAAAGAAAAGGCATATAAATATCGACATCCAGAAATGTCTTACCACTCGGCTGTTTCCACCGTCCACATCTATCTTGTTTCCCAAGACCACAAAAGGGAAGTTTTCGGGATCTGAGGGACTGGCCTGAACAGATGGCAGTAGGCAATTTCATGTTTAACTTGAAAGCTTAAGCACAAGCTTCAAGACCCAAATCCAGAGGAGAGAAGGTCAGTTACCTGGATAAGGAACTCCTCCCGCCAGTTGTTCAGATTGTCAAATGATTTCTGGACATTGACATCATAAACAAGAACACAGCAATCTGCACCACGGTAAAAAGCCACTCCAAGGCTCTGAAATCTTTCCTGCCCTGCTGTGTCCCAGATCTGGATGTAGTATTGAAGGGTGAGATCAATCAATCAAGAGCCAATAAAGAGGATAATCACCAGACAGGAGCACAACAAAGTCCAGGCCAGAGTAGAAAAAACTGATTGTGGTTGAAACTTTTATGAACTATATTAATCCCTTGTTTATGTGATCGAGCTCTACCTAGAAACTTCTCCGAGCATATCCCTATTAAAGGGAGGAAAACATCATGTTTTACCTGGAAATCACATATATGAAAATATATTCACTAATACATGTCAAGAATTTTGTTTCTAAATAGACTTAGCTAGGAGAACCAGAGGTAACATGCATCAACATGTTGATCTAGAGTCGACTTCTACTGATATTCACATTATGGCGCTATATCACAAACAAGTCCTGGTAACATTATAGAAATAGATTATAGATTAGATACACGTCTACCAAGTGGCCTTAATGCTTAAAAGAAATTTGAACGAGACATGATGCACAAAGTGGGAGAAACCCAAAGATGCAGAAAATGCAGTTGTCAGGGCCGCAACTCGCCTGGAGTGTGAACAGCCTGTCCTCAAACTGCACTTCCTTTGTCAAGAAATCCGCGCCAATGGTTGCTTTGTACTGATTGCTGAACTTCCTATTCACATACCTATAGATTTACCCATTAAGAAAGGCCATTTCGCATCAGCAAAACATTAAAAAATAAATAAAGTGTTGAAGACAAAAGGAGGGCTTCCGAGCGTACTGGTTCATCAGAGACGTCTTCCCGACCCTGCCGAACACAAAACAAGATCAACACCAGATCACGTCAGAAGATTGAATCATAAAAACAACCAAACATAGGGATCAGCAAATTCATATACAAAAAGGAACTCGATTCCCCTCCCCCCCTCCCTTCATGAGATGTACAGAATCTTACAGATAGATGCAAACATGAGAGAACCGAGCAAACAGGGAAAAGAACAAAAAAACACAAATAAACGCAGATCGCACCCACAAAAGACATGGACACGAGATTGAACAAAACACACAGAGATGAACTGCTCATACTTACCCGCTGTCCCCGAGGATTATGACCTTCAAAAGCATCCTCCTCCGGGAAGCCATCTTTCCAACAACCCAAAAAACACCTCGAAAAAATGGTTTATTTCTCGGAGAATTGGGTTGCAGAAGTAGGGGGCTTCCGTCCCTCCCGGCTCCGGACCCTAGCGATCTGCGATCCCTCACAGACCGATCGACGCAGCAGGCTGCGGCGGCGGCGGCGACCAGTGGGAGCACCAAGTCTTCCGATTTCCCGGAGAAGGGAGAGGACCGGAGAAGACCCACCAGAAGAGTCCGCAGCTAACAGGCTTCTCGCCGATCAGCTGTCGATTAAAATCGAATTATTTATTTAAACCCTGTAACTTGGTCTCGCTGTCGCGTACACGTGGAACGGCGCGTGTGGCCTGTCTAAAATGCCATGGCCACGTGGACCGCAAACTACCACGTGGCGGACGCGGTTTCCCGCATCGGATAGAGCCGGATCCGGAAGAGAATAAAGGGATTCGAAGGGGATATTCGGATCCGTGGACCCAAATAGACTTGGAAGAGATGGGTGGAAATATTTTGCTTTAGGTTTTAGTGATTGAATAAGGAACGAGATACTGAGTATATTTTTTACATAATTAAATCATATAATATATATAATATATATAATCACTGTGGTGGCTATTTTTCCGCCACCTAGGCCCATCGCGTCAAGTCTATCAGCGCCTTCCCCTTCTGACGTGGCCTCCTCATACGATCCCACGCCCTTAGTACGGATCAGAAGAGAAGATCCCCGTGCCGGCTATCCGTGACGGAATATTGCCGAGCTCGTCAGCAGGCGGCTTCCGAACAAGGACCTCAACCCTGCTGCGCGGAACAGCCCTGGACATCACCTGCTCGGAAGGTCCGTCCAAAGGGCACCGAGCAGGATTCCTGGCCTACAGAGCGGTTGTAACCGTCCCAGGCCACGTTCTCCACCATCAAGGAGCGTGAACTGCCTGGCAACCTAACGGCATCGGAGTCATAACTCCTCCCGTTATGCGCGTACGTCAAGGCGCCTCTTCAGGCACGATCTGCCCAACGTTACGCACGTTTGACCTCTACACCAACGCCTATAAAGACACAGGTACAGTACCATGCAACGGTACGTTCTCTCCCACGCGAACACACACTCTCAATTCCGAAACCCCCTGCCTCTCAAGCTCCTGACTGACTTAGGCATCGGAGGGTTTCCCCGGTCTTCACCGGGCCTCCTGATCCTTCTCTGGTTTTGCAGGCCTTCGTCCTCACCAGCGATCGTCTTCCCTCTCTCATTCTAGTGGAGGCCGTTTGGCTCAGGCCCAAACAGGATCATACCACCACATTTGGCGCCGTCTGTGGGAAACGACGCTGCCATGGCTCGAGGACGATCTTCATACCAGAACATAGGAAGCAGGGCGACGAGGTCTCGCCAGTCACGAGGGGACTCCCGTCGCCGATCCCCTCCTGGTGACGACGCCGTCGCCACTGCCGGCGCAAACCACGACGTCCCGGCACCGCCGGCTGTAGCGCCTGCAACTGCCCTCGAAGTAGCGGAGCTTCGAGGACAAATGCAGCAGTTGACGGGCGTCTGCCTCGCCCTACAGGCCCAGTTGGCAGGGGCGCGGCCCCAGCGGTTTCCCTGCCGCGCGAGCGGCAGGCGGAATCGTCACATCGACGCTCCCGCGTCCCCCTGGCGCCGCAGGAGCAGCAGGCGGATTCTCCGCGCCGGTCCCTCGGGCCCCATCGGAGGAGCGGGTACCAGAGCGCCGCGGGCGTTCGCCTCGCCGCTCTATGGTCTCCCCCCGTCCTCCTCGATCGGTCGTAGGAGGCAACTCCCACCCTCGGGACGAGGGGGCCCCGCCAACTCCGAGCAGGAGCTCGCCAGGCGCCTCAAGCGCGTGGTTGATCTCGAACGCCGCATGGATGCGATGGTTCAGCGAGCGGAGGGCAAGGCTCCAGCGGAGGACGACCTGGACTTCCGCTCTCCTTTCAGCAGGGAGATCCTGGAGGCCCAGGTCTCCTCCAAGCTCCCTCTGCCCACCATCGCTCCTTACGACGGCACACCGACCCGGCCGACCACATCCATGCTTCGAGTCACACATGGTGTTCCACGGAGCATCAGACGCGGCCAATGCAGGGCCTTCCCTGCAACGCTCAAAGAGACCGCCAGGGCTTGGTTCGAAACCCTCCCTGCGGGCTCCATCACTTCTTTCCGCCAACTGAAGAAGTCCTTTAGGGACAACTTTCTGGGCGGGAGATCGCAGCCGCGAACGGCGGCTTCTCTTCTGGCTGTGCGCCAGAAGAAAGGTGAAGCACTCTGGGACTTCGTCAAGAGGTTCCGAACAGAGGCGCTTCGCATCTCGCGCCTGACGTCCCTCTGGCCACCAGTGCTCTTATCCAGGGCACTCGCGACGGTTTTTTGCAGAGGACTCTCGGCGTCCAGCAGCCTGCCACCCTCGCCGAACTACTCTCCATCGCACAGCGCCACGCGGCCTGCGAGGAGAGCCTGGCGGCGAGCAGGGCCGAGCAGGGGGAGCAGTCGGACAAGAAGCGGCCTTCCGACAACGGCTCCGACCGAGATCGGAAGAAAGGACGGCGCAATGGCGATTCTCCGCGCCGTCCGCGCCCTTCACCAACTACACCCCCCCCTCACGGTGGCTCCCGAACAAATCCTGGCAGAGATCAGGAATGAAGCTTTTGTTCGGTGGCCCCAAAGAATGCGCTCCGACCCCCGGAAGCGCGATCAAAATAAGTACTGTCGCTTTCATCGCGACCACGGCCACGACACCTCCGAGTGCCGCCA
The DNA here is from genome assembly GCA_014218235.1 of Colocasia esculenta. NCBI lineage: Eukaryota > Viridiplantae > Streptophyta > Magnoliopsida > Alismatales > Araceae > Colocasia > Colocasia esculenta. The sequence continues at coordinate 99,316,591 of CM024764.1, read as the reverse complement.
GCTTAAGGACGAAATCGAAGACCTTATCAAGCGTGGCTACCTTGGGCGGTTCGTGCGCCGAAACGAAGAGCGCCCCCGACGCCGAGACCGCACTCCCGAGCAGCCGATCAACAACGAGCCCAATGGGCAAGAGATCAACGTGATCGCGGGAGGTTTCGGCGCGGTGGAGAAAGCACTCGAAGCCGACGCGACTACGCAAGGCGAGTGCATGTCGTAGACAGGCCTCCGACTGTTCGGGCCGGCCCCATATCCTACCAGTCCGCACGCGCACAGCCCGAGGAGGCTATAACCTTCTCGGACGAAGATCTTGTAGGGGTTACGACCCCGCACACGGATGCGTTGGTCGTTTCGGCCACCATCAACCACTGTAACGTGCGCCGAATTCTGGTAGATAATGGAAGCGCCCCCGATGTCTTGCTTACGACTGTTTTGTCCTCATGGGTCTGCGAACCGATCAACTCACCCCTGTAAACTCGCCACTTTTCGGCTTTTCGGGAGTTTCGGTCCAGCCCATGGGGAGGATTCGCCTTCCGATTACCTTGGGACGGCTCCGAAAGCTGTGACCAAAATTGTTGACTTTTTGGTCATCAACAACATGCCTGGATACAATGCTATCCTGGGCAGAGGCCTGATCGGACGCATCAAAGCAGTACCTTCGTCGCTCCATCAGAAGATGAAGTTTCCTACTCCGAGCGGAGTGGGCGAAGTGCTCGGGTGTCAGCGTGAGTCTCGCCGTTGCTATGTCCTCTCTCTAAGACAAGCAACCACTCGCTGATCCAGCTCTTCTTCCGATCCTCCGATCAGATCAGCCTCACCAGCCGAGGACGCCTGCCGAAGACTTAATCCCCATTCAAGTGGACGACGACCCCGAACACGTCTTGTACATTGGCGCCCTGTTGACAGAGGCCGAGCAGCAACGCTACACAGCTTTCTGCTGGCCAATTTGGACGTGTTCGCTTGGTCTGATGACGAGCTTCCAGGCATTCCCCCGGAAGTCATGGTGCATCGCCTTCGGTTGGATCCACGAATCCCGCCAGTGCAGCAAAGAGGCGACCCGTGAACCGAGAACGGCAGACCGTGATACGGGATCACGTGGTCAAGAGCCGAGCTGTTGGGCCTCCGAGAAGCCCAATATCCAAGATGGATCTCCAACGTGGTCCTCGTGCGCAAGGCCAATGGCAAATGGCGTGTGTGCGTGGATTACAAAGATCTTAATAAGGCGACGCCCAAGGATAACTTCCCATTGCCGCGCATTGATCAGCTGGTGGACGCTACTTCCGGGCACGAGCTCCTCAGCTTTTTGGATGCCTACTCTGGTTACCACCAGATCAGCATGCATCCCCCGGATCAAGACGCCACTACGTTCGTCACAGACCTAGGCTTATACTGCTTCACCAGGATGCCTTTTGGTCTGAAGAATGCAGGCGCGACTTACCAGCGGCTGGTCAACAAGATGTTCGAGCAGCAGATCGGGCGAAACATGGAGGTTTACGTCGACGACATGTTGGTCAAGACTCTTCCGAGTACCGATCACATTTCCGACCTCCAGGAGACTTTCGCAACTTTGCGAAGGTATAATATGAAGCTCAATCCAGCCAAGTGCGCGTTTGGTGTTCGGTCGGGTAAGTTCCTTGGGTTCCTCGTATCAAACAGGGGAATAGAGGCGAACCCGGAAAAAATCCAAGCCGTACTTGAGATGTCCAGTCCGAAGACAGTGCGCGACGTCCAACGTCTGACAGGACGTCTTGCCGCGCTGAACAGGTTCATGTCCCGAGCAGCAGAAAGAAGTTTTAACTTCTTCAAGTTGCTCCGAGGCCCTAAAACGCCTCGAAGCAAGGGGGCAAGTACTGTGGACTGACGAATGCGAAGCTGCCTTCACTGAGCTGAAGGCATATTTGGCAGCCCCTCCTGTTCTCTCAAAGCCTGTGCTCGGAGAACCCTTGTTCGTGTACCTCTCGGTCACCGAACACTCCATCAGTGCGGTCTTGATCAGAGAATTAGGAGCGGCACAGTATCCAGTGTACTATATCAGCAGGGTCCTCCAAGAAGCTGAAAGGAGGTACCCCAGAGCAGAAAAGCTTGCCCTTGCTCTTGTCACAGCTGCACGGAAGCTCAGGCCCTATTTTCAGGCCCATTCCGTTACAGTGCTTACCGATCAACCGCTGAAATCCATCTTGCAGCGGCCGGAGGCTTCCGGTAGGTTGGTTAAGTGGGCAATCGAGCTGGGAGAGTTTGACATCAGCTTCCGACCAAGGACGGCGATCAAAGCGCAGGCGTTAGCAGATTTCGTGGCGGAATGCACCCTTCCGGCCGAGCAGGATCCACCGTTGGCAGACGAGCCCCCATGGGAGCTTTATGTGGACGGATCCTCTTGTGTCACCGGAAGCGGGGCAGGTTTGGTCCTCACCTCCCCAGAGGGGTTAGAGTTCCAATACGCCCTCCGTTTCCGCTTTCCAGCCTCCAACAACGTCGCCGAGTACGAAGCCTTGCTGTCCGGTATCCGCATGGCTAGGCACCTCGGAGCCATTCGGCTTAGAGTCTTTAGTGACTCCCAGTTGGTCGCCAGCCAGGTGAGCGGACAGTTCGGAGCAAGGGAACCTCGCATGGCTCAATACCTCCAACAGGTCAAGAGCCAGACAGAGGGCCTCGTATACTTCGAGGTTATACATGTTCCACGGGAGCAGAACGCGCGAGCTGATGCACTGGCCAAATTGGCATCTTCAGGTGACATCACCCCTTCTCGCTCTGTCTTCATTGAAGAGCTCGCCTTGCCGAGCACGGAGATTGATGTAGCCGCCATAGAAACGGGCCCACCGACCCCAAGTTGGGTGGACCCTCTCTTGGCGTACCTTCTCCGAGGCGAGCTTCCTCCCGAACAGGATGAAGCTCGGAAAGTCAGGATGCGCTCGCAGCATTTCACCCTCGTAGAAGGCAAGCTGTACCGGCGGTCCCTTGCAAGACCTCTTCTACGTTGCCTCAACCCTGAGGAGGCCCTCGCAGCCACAGAGGAAGTCCACGAGGGGTTGTGCGGAAGCCATCTGGGGGGCAGAACGCTAGCACGCAGCCTCATCCGAGCAGGGTTCTGGTGGCCTTCTCTTCAGAAGGATTGCATGTCCTTCGTCAGGAAATGCCCAGAATGCCAGAAGTTCGGAGTACTCATCAAGCAGCCAGCCGAACAGCTTCACAGTCTGTTCGAGCCGCGCCCCTTCGCCAGATGGGGCATTGACATCTTGGGCCCCTTTCCAGAGCCCAAGGGCGCAAGAAGTTCCTGTTTGTCGCCATCGACTACTTTACCAAGTGGATCGAGGCCGAACCCGTCACCACAATCACCGAACAGGCCGCATGGAAGTTCGTATGGAAGAACCTTCTATGCAGGTTTGGCGTCCCCAGGGTGATTACGTCTGACAACGGGAAACAGTTTGACAGCACTTTCTTCAAGCAGAAGTGCGCTGAGCTCGGAATCTACAACCACTTCACCTCCGTCGCTCATCCCCAAGCTAACGGTCTGGTCGAAAACGCCAACCGAACATTGCTACACGGGATCCGAACCAGAGTGGAGGCCGCAGGTGGATCATGGATCGATGAGCTCCCAAACGTTCTTTGGTGTCACCGAACGACTGCTCGGGTAGCTACAGGGGAAACACCTTTCCACCTAGCCTACGGCTCGGAAGCAGTTGTACCTTTGGAAGTAGCCCTTCCAACTATCCGAACTACCCACTTCGACGAAGCCGTCAACACCGAGCTCTTCGGGAAACTTGGACATGCTAGGCGAACGACGGAGCGACGCCAGCATTCGTCTCGTTTCCTATCAGCAACGACTCGCACAATATTACAACGCGCGAGTTCGGAAAGGCGGTTCAGCGTGGGAGATTTGGTTTTGCGCCGCTGTTCGGCTTCGGACCCCCGAAGAGCAGTGGCAAACTTGCCATCAAATGGGAAGGACCTTATCAGGTCACCCATGTCCTCGGGAAGGGCTCATATAAGCTAACTACTCCTAGTGGCGAAGCCATTCCCAGGACTTGGCATGTTTCTAACCTTAAGGCTTATTATTCGTAAAAGTCTCTTCTTTCAGCTTCCTACCTCTCTTCTCCCTCTCTCCTGACGCCATACGAGCATTTAGCATACATACCTGATCGGAACCCCCTTCGCGGTTCCCACAAACTACGTTATACATGCAATGCTTACGGCGCCTAACGGATTTCGATCCGAACAGGAGTAATCATGAAGGGAAGAAGATAGAGAAAGTGAAGCTACCAGAATAATCCCATGAACAGAAGACTTCATTCACAAAAAGTTTTCTTTTATAAGCAGACCTCTTCTTTTGGCCACGGTTACAAAAAGGAGGATACAAGGAGGATCAGGGAGCCTGCTGCGAAGGACCAGCACCGTCATCTGAAGGGGCATCCGCCCAGACTGGAATTGTGCGAACCGCACACCATCCAGGCGGGCGTCCTGAGTTCGGCGTCGGCACTCCCGAACAGCGGCCTCAAAGGCTTCTCGGGCGCGTTCGACCCAGGAAGACTGCTCTCCGAAGTCCTTCCCAGCCTTGAGACCCACTCGGTAGCACCGGGCCCCATACTGCTCCAAGTCTTCCTTGTACTCCGGTCCGGCCTTATAGCTAGCAACGGCGCGGACCCCCGCGTCCACAATCACCTTGGTCAAGGCCTCCTTCTCGGCCCGTACCAGAGTGGCCTCGAGCTCCGAAGCCTGGAGGGCGGCTTTGAGGTTCTTCACCTCCTCCTCCAGCGCTGCCTCGCGAGCTTTGTGCCTCGCCGAAAGCTCCTCTAAGAAAGTTGCACTCGCCTCAAGGAGATACTTCTGCTTCTGACCCCGAGCAGCTAGAGCCTTCAGGGTGCCCAGTGATTTGTCAGGCCATCCATGAGCGCCTCCAGGTCAACATCGCTTGTTCCCTCGTCCTCTACCCCCTCCGGGTGGTAGCCTTCAACGGACCTTTCCGGAGTAAGCTCGGGGGGAAGGTCCAAGCACCTGGCCAGCTGTTCGAGACGCGAAGCAGTAGGGCTTGCGGGTAGCTTCCTTGGTGATTCTTCGACACGGCGAAGCGATGCCTCCAGCGCCTCCACCGAGGGCACTTCGGGGATTCCCCGCGCAGCACCTCAGTCAGAGGCCTGGTGTCGTCTCCAGAACTCTCGTCCCCAGCCGTAGCAGCGGCAGACGAGATCGGAATGTCACCGATCACAAGGCCTTCCGGACGGCCCAACTCGGAAGTTGTGGCAGCAACGTCCCCGGAAGCCGAAGTTCGACTCACTCCGGCGGCCTCCTGCCTGGTCGTCGGCTGCTCCTCCCCACCATCCTCGGCAACGGAGGCTGCAAAGGCTGTTTCACGGCCCTCCTCGGCGTCCCCAAGTCCTTGAGTGCTCTCCTCCCCGAGGACGGCTGCACTCTCGCCGACTACGGAATCCCCAGCGATCACCTCGGCTGCACTCTCGCCGACTATACGGCCTTCGGTGATCACTGAGGTGGGGAGCATGGGGGGCAGGGTGTCTCCACTTTCTTGTGGAACGTCCCCCCTCGGAAGAACTGCCTCGTCAGCACCACGAACGACCGCCGGCGCAGGAGTGGAGTCTGTGGTTGCCCTCTCCTCGGCACCAGGCTGTACGCTCCCGCCTGGCGCGCCATCCTGCTCGGCGCTCCCTTCACCAGATAGGACCACCTGGTCCTCAAGACCCGGCGACTTCGTCCGCCCTCCGGAGCGGTCCGATTCATCGCTGACCATTATCAGGCCCAGCTCGGCGGACATCTTCATGACCACCTCTGGACGGCCCACGGCTGGAGCTGCGGGCGCCCTCTCCTCGACGCCCCCCGCACGCTGGCGAGATCTTCGAACCAACAAAGGTTCAAGATCCTCCTCTGATCCTTCCTCCACCGCCGCGGCGTCTTCTGCAGCACGCAACATCAACCTCTTCAGCTTCCTCTTTTTGGGAACTCGGGGCTCGTCGGATACCCCTCCTTCGGGAGAACGACTCCTGGCTTGCGGCTCCACCACTGCCGCCTTGCGCTTCTCTTTCCTCTTCGTTTGAAAGAGAGAGGTCGTCCCCGCGGTCGTATCCGTCTCAACCGCCTTCTTCGCGGCACCTCCTCTCGCTGCGGCCTTCACTTGCCGCGCAGGCCCCTTCGCAGAACCTCCCTCGTCCAACCTTATGGAGCAAAGGTTGACAGGGATCATCTCGGCGTAATTCGCCATCTCCTTCTGGTCCCGACCAGCCGCTATTTCTTCATCATCTGAAAAAAGCAGGAAAAAGGATCAGAACCCATGTATGCAAAAAAAACGAAACAAGCAGAACAGCAAGAAGACTTACCCCAGGCGCGGCTAAGCTTGTACTTCACAAGCTTGTACTCGGTCAGGTACCCCCCTCTGCATGGTTCACCGTGACCGTATTCAGCAACTGGGAGGCTGCGGCTGCCTCCCGAATCAAGAAAGGGCCATATCCACCCTTCTCAGGGCTCCACCACCCTCGTGGGAAAGTCCCATTCAGGGATGTTTGCTCCCTTCCTTCTCCCCACGGAGAAAAGTCGCCCTGTCCACCCTTTGTTGTTGGACAGTCGAGGCGAGAATTGATCCGCATCCGGTTGGTACGATGTTTCACGTACACGATCCCCATCCCGGATTGCGGAGACACGCCAGGCTAAAATGGCTCCGGAAGATCTCCGCAGTCGCTTCAATCTTCTTCTTCCTGCATATGGCGCAGAAGACGAAGACAGTCCTCCACGAGTTGGGCGTCAGCTGAATCGGCGCCACTTTCCAACTCCGGAGTAGCTCCTTTGCTATCTCCGGCATCGGTAGCCGGAGACCAGCTTCTAGCAGGTCCAGTGACAGCACGAAGCACCCCGGCTTCAGGGTGAGATGCGTCTCGTCCTCGCGCATCAGGACGATCTCGTACTCCTCGCCTATTCGAAAGCGCTCTCGAAGACCTTCGAAGCTCCGATACTTCGCCGTCTTCGCTTCCACCGGCGGCATCCCGCTGGCTTCGACGATCTCCTTTCCCTTCTGAGCCATCGCCAGAAAGCAGGGAGCACAATGCAAGAAGGAAAGCAAAATGGAGGAAAGCTCAAAGGCGAAGGACGTGAGCGACTTCGGAAGCAGCGGACTCTGGAAAACTTTTCGGAGACGAAGACCCCGCTCTCGCCCTCTCCCCTTCCTTATAAGGAAAGTGAGGCGCGAAATTCGAAGCGTTCCTGAAAACGTCGCTTCCCTCCGCTCCAAGTCTCCTCTCAAATGACCTACGGGTGACCGTTCGGACTTGACGTGACTCACGTGGTCATCATGAAAGCCCCACGTTCGAGGCAGACGCCTCTGCGACGGCGTCGCCGCAAGTCTGTTCGGATCTCCGAGGACGATACCGCATTTATTACGGAGCTGACGTCCGGGCAGATCAACCGCCCTCAAGTATTCTGACTTCCGAACCACTTGAGAGCGTGGGGGGGCAAGTGTGGTGGCTGTTTTCCGCCACCTAGGCCCATCGCGTCAAGGCCCATCAGCGCCTTCCCCTTCTGACGTGGCCTCCTCATCATACGATCCCACGCCCTTAGTACGGATCAGAAGAGAGAAGATCCCCGTGCCGGCTATCCGTGGCGGAACATTGCCGAGCTCGTCAGCAGGCGGCTTCCGAACAGAGGACCTCAACCCTGCTGCGCGGAACAGCCCTGGACATCACCTGCTCGGAAGGTCCGTCCAAAGGGCACCGAGCAGGATTCCTGGCCTACAGAGCGGTTGTAACCGTCCCAGGCCACGTTCTCCACCATCAAGGAGCGTGACTGCCTGGCAGCCTAACGGGCATCGGAGTCATAACTCCTCCCGTTATGCGCGTACGTCAAGGCGCCTCTTCAGGCACGATCTGCCCAACGTTACGCACGTTGGCCTCTACACCAACGCCTATAAGACACAGGTACAGTACCATGCAACGGTACGTTCTCCCTCACGCGAACACAACTCTCACATTCCGAAACCCCCTGCCTCTCAAGCTCCTGACTGACTTAGGCATCGGAGGGTTTCCCCGGTCTTCACCGGGCCTCCTATCTTTCTCTGGTTTTGCAGGCCTTCGTCCTCACCAGCGATCGTCTTCCCTCTCTCATTCTAGTGGAGGCCCGTTTGGCTCAGGCCCAAACAGGATCATACCACCACAATCACAAATTATACATGTATCAAAGTGTAATAAATATCACTTTTCTTGTAAAAAAAAAGTAAATGTCACTACTATGAAATGTGACTTGTCACTCAATTTCGTATTTGGTTGGGTTGAATTTATGAGTTTTTGTTTGCAAGTCTGCGCCAAAGCGGCAGAGGCCCTAAAAAATATCTAAGTTCAAGTTACCAAGATTAATGGAATTCTCATCATGGTACATATATGTATATGTATATCATTATCTTATTATTTGGGGTAGGTTATATGAATTTCATTTAACTATATATATATATATATATATATATATATATATATAGAGAGAGAGAGAGAGAGAGAGAGAGAGTAAGTTACAATAGTTCTCAGTTTTTGAATCTAGATGCAAAGGCATAGATTAAAAAAAAAAAAATTTGCCCCCCCCCCTCCCCCGTTTGTTGATGCACAAAATGCATGGCGAGTGTGGGGTGTGTTTCGCACTACCATTTTTGTGTTTATATACATATATATAGAAAAGTTAGGCACGACGGGGTTGTTGGTATGGCCTCACCACACCCTATTGTGGCCCCTTAGATTGCCAATCAATGGGCCGCAACGTGCAATGTGCAGGTCACAGGCACGAACAATGATCCAAATAGTGGATGCTATAGTACGGCAGAGTCGCGCATCCGCACTATTATATATATATATATATATAATATATATATATAGAGAGAGAGAGAGAGAGAGAGAGAGAGAGAGAGAGAAGGGTTACAATACGGTAGTGGGGCCCTACCGTATTGTAGCTCGGCATCGTCAGATCAAATTCAAAAAATAAAAAATGCGCCCCACCCGCTCGTCAGGCGTGCGCTAAGCACGATGGAGTAGGCGGCGTCCTATTTCAATACAACACCCCTGTTAGGGTGTGGCTGAGCGGTACCAATGGAGCTGATCACACCTCAATATTTACCTATATATATATAACACTTGTGAACTGGGCCCAACAACACTTGTGGGCTTGGTGCAACTCCGATAGTAAGAAGAGAAGGCAAAGAGGGAGAGAGGAAAATATATAAAAAAAACTTAATTCTATATTAGGTGTCATCACTTTCTCCCACCTTTGATCGTAGGATAGATGTGAGAAACAAGACATAGGCGGTATTTGGGAAGCATTCGAAAAAAATTGGTTCCCTAAAAACTTGTTTTTGAAAAAGGTCTATGACACAGTAGAAATTTCTGGCATCGCACGAGAAGTTAAGTTAGCTCCTTTGGGAGCAGTGTTGGGGAAATGGAGATGGGGACACATTTTTACAAAACTGTCGATCGTCATTCTCCCCCAATCGATGGAGATAACAAGGGTACATTTGATTTAAAAAAAATTAATTAGATGTCCTTATCAGAGAGTTTGGCTTAATTTATAATCCCTGTGAGAAGACTAGAAGTTATATAGTCCTTTTTTTATGTTGTTTAATTTCTAGTCCCTATTTTTAGTTTCTCAGCATTTATGAGTCTTGGGAGACGAGTCGTCCTTTTAACATCAACTTTTTCCTATTTTATTTTTTCTTCTTCTGTCTTTCTCTATGTAGACTTACATTCATTACAATTAGTGTACATATCGCTTACAGTAAACTTTAATATCACTTACAGTAAGTCTTCATATCACTTATAGCAAGCATTTGATATCACTTACAGTAAATCTTTATTTTACTTATAGTAAGTCTTCATATCATTTACAGTAAGTCTTTGATATCACTTACAGTAACTCTATATATCACTTACAGTAAGTTTTCATATCACTTACAATAAGCATTTGACATTACTTACAGTAAGTCTTGGTATCATTACAGCTATAAATTTTTAGAAAACAAAAAAAACTCTATTTATTTTGAGTACTAAGATTCGAACCTAGATCTTCACAAACTCAACATGGGATACCCTTACCAATAAACTACAATCACACTTGTGTTACAATATAACATCTATTATATTTCATAAGTATTGATATCACTTACACTACAACAAAACTGGGCAACACTTACGGAAAGTCTGTTACGGTTTCGGGTTTCGTAAGTATATTAGCTGCTGTACTTACGGTTAGTATAACATTTATTAATATTTTAATATGATATCTCCAAGGCCGTAACTACACCGTAAGTATAGGTTGTGTGCTAAACGTAAAAAATAACAACCGTAAGTATAGACCCAAAAATTCTGGGCGGTCTTCACTCACACAAATCCCGCCCTCTGAAAACAAAACCCCAAAACCCTCGAGCCCCCGAACCCATCACTCACACAAATCCTGTCCCCATCTCCTCTCCTGCGCTTTGCCGTCCCCCATCTCCTCCCCTTGCTCTTGTCGTCCCCATCGCTCTCTCTCTCTCTCTCTCTCTCTCTCTCTCTCTCTCTCTCTTCCCGAAGGCCGGCGACGCCTTCCTCTCCCTCCGGCGACGCACCGACGATGGACGAGGGCTCCGGCGACGCCTCATCTCCGGCAGCTGCCCCCCCCCCCCCCCACAGTGAGTCCCTCCGCTGCCGGCCTCCCTCCCCGGCCGCCTTCGATCCCTCCGACGACCCCCATCCCTCCCTCCCCCCCCCCCCCCTCCGACGCCCCCACCCCTCCCTCCCCGCCCCATTCCCTCCGTCGGCCCCTATCCCTCCGGTGAGTCCCTCCGGCTGTCGGCTCCCTTCCCTCCGGCGGCCCCCCTCCCTCCCCAGCCCCCTTCGATCCCTCCGGCAGCCCCCATCCTCCCTCCCCCCCCCCCCCCCCCCAGACTCTCTTCTGTCGCTTACCAGACTTCTTCTTCTCTCCGATTTCACCTACTTTTTTGTCCTCTCTTTTTGTTAAGCTAGTCATCATTTTCCTCCGCCTTCACCTCAAATCCATATTCGTCGCCCTCATCCGACCCCCCTCCTTCCTCCTCTCCATGTACATCTCCTCTCTACCTTTGACTGCCAGCCCCTCTTCCCCCACTGCTATTTTAGCACTCCTCCTATGACCCCCTCTTCACCACCCGTCTCACCCCCATTTTTCTCCCCCTCCGCCCTCCTCTCCTACTCTTTGTGCCGCCCCTCTTCTCCACTCCGGCTACTTTCCTAGCTCCCCCTCCCCCTTTTGCCCCTTGCTTCCTCCCACCCCCTTTTGCCCCTTGCTGTCCTCCCGACCCCCTTTTGCCCCTTGCTTAGTAGTTGAGGCACTTCCCTGTTTTACTCATTCTTTGGAATAGGCCCTCATCTCAAGTTCTTTTGAGTTTTGGCAAAGTATAAGTTCAGTTTTCTTTATGTGATCCTACTTTTTGGTGTGGCTTTCTGTTCTTTTATCTCATAAATTTGGCAGCCTTTGTTACCACTTTATGAGCACCCATTGATTCTGTGTATGCAATAGATCCTGGAAAAATGTGCTACTATCCATATGCTGAGAGGATTTCCTGCTTATGCTAAATCTTCAAAATTGTTTTGGAATCTTCTATTGCCATGACTGTTCCCAAATGTTGTGTAGTTGTTGCAATGCATTCAGTTCTAAAATTAACGGAACAAAGAATTTCTTCCATTGTCTCCATAGTTCCATTCAGTAGCTTAATTTTTTCTATAAATCTTGCAGGGAACTGATTCATGTGTTGATACGTACTTTGGCCTTTGCACATATCCAGTTAGAGAGCAGCGGCATCAAATTGATTTTAAGGTGGAGTATCCTACAACATAAGTAGGTTTCAAGAACTCATAATGCAATACCATGACTTTTCATGTAATCTTCTATGATGAGGGTTTGGATTTCTCTGAATGAAAGAGATGCATAAACAACTAATAACTTCATCTAATATCACCTCCCTGCATAGTATCATATTTATTGCACCTCCACTCAAATGTCTGACATGTGTGCTGTGAAATAGAGGCTGGTTTGGTTTAGATATAGTCTACAATGCTTGTCAGTATTTCTGATCTTGGTAATCTCTTGCTGCCATTTTCTTGTTTTATCTTGCTACAAACTGCAACTAAGTATGTATGACTTATAAGAATGATCATTATACATGTAGAAATCTTTGGGGATTTAAAATCTGTTTTTTGTAATTTATTTTTTGTCAATGAGTATATGATGAGATTTTTTTTTTGTTAGAGTAAAGTAATCATTACGAAAATGGATTGGAGTTGGATGGACAAGCCAAAGCACTCAAAGGAATATCTAGATGGAGTGGACTTGTTCATTGATTTTGCATGTGGGTATTCTGATATGTTGTCAACTATCAAGTGCCCTTGTGTTCATTGTGCATGTATGTGTAAATGGGACAAGAACGTAGTTAGGGAACATTTATACTTCAATGGAGTCATCAAAGACAAAAAATTTTGGGAGTTTCATGGGCCTAATTCATCTTGCAGTAGGCCGACATCCCTAGATTCTGCCTGTGAAGATGTCTCAAAGGATGGTGGTATGCGTTCAATGTTGCGAGATGTATTTGGCTTGGAAAATAAAATATACATGGAAAACATCTCTGCCAATCAGAATAAAGGGGACAATGGTACATTCGAAAATCTACAGGAAGATGTTGAACAACCATTGTATCCAGGATGCAAGACTTTCAACAAACTATCATTTATAATCCGATTGTTCAACATAAAATGTATGGGTAAAATGAGTAACAAATCCTTCAACATGCTATTGAAGTTGTTGAAAGAAGCTCTTCCAGAAGGTGAGGTATTGCCAAGTACATTTTATGAATTGAAAAAAATCATTAGTAAGTTGGGATACAGTTATCATAGAATTGATGCATGCCCAAATGATTGCATTTTATATTGGAAAGACTATGAGTCTCATGAGCAATGTCCCAAATGTGGAGAATCTAGATGGACTACAAGGGAAAAGAGTGGGTATAAAAAAAAAGATAGCCAAGAAGGTTCTTCGGCACTTTCCCTTAATTCCAAGGTTGAAAAGATTATATATGTGTAGCAAATTTTCAGCAAACATGAGATGGCATAGCGATGAGCGGCAAGAAGATGGTATATTGAGACATCCAGCTGATTCCCCTTGTTGGAAAGCTTTAGATGCCATAGATGAGTTTGGTTTAGAATCTCGCAATGTACGTTTAGGTTTGGCAAGTGATGGTTTCAATCCTTTTGGAACAATGAGTACGAGTCATAGTACATGGCCTGTGGTATTGACACCATACAACCTACCTCCATGGCAGTGTATGAAGCCACAAAATATTTTTGTATCTTTAATCATTCCTGGCCCTAATGGACCTGGAAATGATATTGATGTGTATCTTCAACCACTAGTAGAGGAATTGCAAATACTATGGCATGGAGTTGAAACATATGATGCTTCTAAAGGTGAAACCTTTTGTATGCGTGCTGCATTACTGTGGACCATTAATGATTTTCCTGCATATGCTTATCTGTCTGGTTGGAGCACCAAGGGTCGACTAGCTTGTCCTACATGTAATGTAGAGACAAGTTCACAATGGTTGAAAGCAAGTGGGAAGTTCTGTTACACAAATCATCGTCGATGGCTGAAACATGATCACAAATTTCGTTCTTTAAAACGGCGGTTTGATGGAAAAGAAGAACTGAGAAGTAGACCAATTTCATTATCTGGGAGTGATATATTGGAGCAGTTACATGGACTGACGTTTAATTTTGGCAAGGTTCCTAAAACGAAAAAAAGGTAAAGGGAAAACATAAGGAAGACACATCTATGAGTAATGTTGAAGGTTCTACCAACTATTTATCATGGAAGAAAAAAAACATCTTTTTTGAATTGCCATATTGGAAGTTGTTACTTCTCCGACATAATCTTGATGTAATGCATATTGAAAAAAATATTTGTGATAGTATTCTTGGTACTCTTTTGGACATTGATGGAAAAAGTAAGGATGGCTTGAAAGCTCGTAATGATCTACAACATTTGGGTATAAGGACTGCACTTCAGCCACAAACTTTGAGCTCGAATAGATTGTTGTTGCCGCCTGCCATGTTTACATTGAGCAACATTGAGAGACAAACCATTTGTAAAGTCTTTAAAAATGTGAAAGTTCCAGATGGTTATGCATCTAACATATCAAGGCATGTGAACCCCAACGATCGCAAGAAGATTTGGGGTTTGAAGAGTCACGATTGTCATGTGCTCATCCAACAATTACTTCCTGTGGCAATGAGGGGAGTGGCACAAAAGGAATTGAGGTCTGTAATTATTGATCTTTGCAATTTTTTTTCACAAGTATGTTCAAAGACATCATCTTCAAATGATTTCTATACTCTACGGCAAGAAGTTGCAAACATTTTGTGTCGCTTGGAGATGATTTTCCTACCAAGTTTCTTTGATATCATGGTACATCTTCTCATCCACTTACCTGATGAAGCAAGAGTTGCTGGCCCTGTACATTATAGGTGGATGTACCCCATTGAAAGGTATGTGTGTAGCCTAAATTTATAAAATATTTATTGCTATTAATAATCTGATTTCTGTCTAATATAATTTGTTAGGTTTCTGGTGAGACTTAAGTCCTATGTTCGAAATAGGGCATGCCCAGAAGGTTCAATGGCCGAAGGCTATATCGCGGAGGAGACACTTACATTTGCTGCTAGGTATTTAGATGATGATGTTCAGACATGGCTTAATCAACCTTTAAGAAATGAAGATGATGGTAACATTCCAATTGAAAAGGGATGGGAGATATTTTCTGAAGGAGGCCGACCTTTAGGCGCCGACACCAATTGTTATCTAAGTGATGAAGAGTTGAACCAAGCTCATCAATATGTCTTGTTCAATTGTGAGGCAATTGCTCCTTTTATTGAGTAAGTAAGATGATCACTTGTATATTATATGTTTCCCTAATTGATAGTCTTTATATGTATATCTCATAACAAGTGTTTTATATAGTATGCACCTTGCTTTTATACGGAGTGGAAGACCACAATCAACAGAAATGGAGATCGAGAGGTGTCATACATTAGAATTTCGGCAATGGTTTAAATTTAAAGTGAGTGATGTAGACCATTCTCATTTTACTTATGGTTTTCACCCACGTGTATTCATTTTCGTGATGATAACCCACATGCATCATGTTATGTAGGTTGACACTTTGCAAGCACAATGTGGAGATGGGTTGGATAGAAATGTGCGTTGCATAAAGGATCGACCAATAAATATGGTGAAGAAGTTTGACTCTTGTTTAGTAAATGGGTTTCGCTTTCAAACTCAACATGTGGAACGACATAGGGTCACACAAAATAGTGGAGTTGTCATGTCTGCAAAAACCTCAAGTTTCTCAAGTTCAAAAGATAAATCTCCTATTCGAGGGCAAGTGACATATTACGGCATTTTAGATGAAATTCTGGAGTTGAACTATTATGGTACCAGAACAGTGTTGCTCTTCAAATGTGACTGGGTGGATATTCAGCGAGGAGTGAGAGAAGAACAAGACTTCACAATGGTCAACTTTAAATATAAGTTACGTACCACTGAGCCATATGTTTTAGCCTCTCAAGTGGAGCAAGTATGGTACATAGATGATCCAAAAGAGCAAGGATGGTGTGTGGTGAGGAAGACAAAGCCAAGAAATTATTTTGATTTGCAAATTGAGGAGAGCATTGAGAATGATGTAGAAAACAAAATACTGGCATTCATGATGTTGATAGTGATTTTAGATGATATCCATGTTACATGGGAAAGGGTGGGAATTGATGGGCAAGAGATTTTTATTTGAAATGTTTTTGTATAGATATATTTTTTTTTACAATTCTGGTGATGATATTGAGTGTGGTATGCTTTCAGTGGGACAAAGGATAGAATCAGCCAATGGGGAACTTTGTAAGTGGTTTTTGGGCTTCTCATTGTTGTAAGTGGGTCTCTAACTCCTCATTCTTTTTTGTCTTTGGGGAGTTAGTTTGACACATGTGGGTCATTTGTATATGGCTGTCATTGATTCCTTTGTGCATTCTTTTTATTTAACTGTCCATTTAAAAGTATCCCTGTCTGTGTTCTTGTCAAAGGGTCTTTACTGTCATGTTTTCTTGGAGATTTTTTTTAACTTTAAAAAGTGTGCACTGTCACCTCAACTTTACTGTCATTATTATGGAACCTGGGGTGTTGAGATTTTTATTTTTTTGTATATGCTTTCAGTATTATTAACTTGATCTTAACCATTCTTCAAATTTGATCTCAATTTCAGATATTGCTGATAAAGAGACATGTAAGTCTTATTTCTGTCTTCATTTTAATGTTGAGAAAGAGGATTAAATTGTGTCTATAATATTCAGTATTATATTGTTTGCATGTAACATGGGGAGAAAAAGAAGTGTGGACTATGTAGGTGAGTCTGATAAAAGTCAGGCTGTAATGAAGACGAGCAAGCCTTCTGGCCCTATTGTAAGTACAGATATTTTGAAGGCAAAGAAGAAAGACTTGTCAGAATGTTATGGGGTTTCTCAAGCAGATGGAGAAAGCCAAGAAACTGGCGGAATTGGAGCATCTGAAAAATTGGATACAAATACCTTCCAACAACATATTGAGTGAGTTTCTATTTTTTTTTTTAACTTGAAGCCTTCCATTATAATTGATATAATTTCTAACAATAAATGGAATTGTAGTTATCTATGGAGTATTCTGTCAGCTGAGCATTTGAAAAAGTTTGATTGTTGGGATTGCTTATGGTTTCCATATTATAAGTCCAATGCTTCTCAACGGAAAAAGATGTTGACATGGGTCAAAGATAAAGAGGTATTTTTAAAGAAGTACTCATTCGTGCCGATATGCATGTGGTAAGTTAAAAAAAAAATAGCATGAGGAAGTTGTTAAAAAAAATAGGCCTTATAATTTTGTTGTTATGTAGGGGGCATTGGAGCCTTGTAATATTGTGTCATGAGGAAGAAGATGATTTGCCATTCATCATGCTTCTTGATTCTCTCCATAGTATTGACCCAACAAAACTTGTTCGGCCAATTCAAAGGTTAGTGTTACATTAGTTCTATGATTCATAGGTAATATATTGGCGACCTATCTCTAATATATTGATTCTTTTTTTTTAGATTTTTGAAGGACATATATGCTACAAAGAACAAGGCAGTGATTGCTAATGCAATGTGTTCTATAGATATTTCAATTCCATCGGTAAATGATTAGAGACATATATGCTACATGATCATGATATATATTTTATTTCTACCACTTGTTTATGTCTTTTTTTTTTTCATAGGTTCCAATGGCACTGAGTGTGGGTTTTTTGTATTATACATCATCTACCACTTCATACAAAATGATCCACCCACATTTTCCTTGGATGATTACCCATCATTTGTGAGTTATGCTCCTCTTTCAAATTACATGTCTTGTTTTTTCATCCAACATACTAATTTCCTGTAATGTTTTCAGCTTACATGTGATTGGTTCAGTAGAGCAGAATTTGAGAAATTTGTGCATGGCTTGATCATAAGAAAAATAGAGGTGCAAGAGGTGGTGGTGGAAGTTTCTAAAAAGAAGCACAGAGGATCAACAAAACTAAGTTCTGTGCATGGTTTAGATAATGGTAAACGAATTGTTGTCCAGATAAATGAACTTGGACAACCAGTTGGAGAGGGTGGCCATTCTTTGAAATTATTTTTAGGAACAATTGCCCGTCTTGGTGATAAAATGCCAATTGATGCTCCAACTTGGAGGGCAATGTCTGCCACCCATAAGGATGGTGTGGGAGTATGTCCAGGTGATTTCTAGAATACATATGTTACTTTTCTATGTTCAATCTATTACATATTAATTATATGAGTATGTATTGTAGAGAAAATATGATATTCCACATATTTGAAAGAGTGGGTGATGAAGACTTGGATCAAAAGTGGAGGTCTTGGAAATATGAATTGAGAAACAAATACTTCAACCCAACTTTGAAGCAAAATGAACAACAAATACCACCTGATCCAAGAGTTAATGCGGAACAATGGGCAAGAGTTGTTCAAACATGGTCTTCTAATAGTTGGAAGGTAAAATGCTTAAAATGTTTTTCTTATAGAAGGTAATTTTTTTTTTTTGCTGAAGACATGTTCATCATATTTTTTTGCTAAGAGTTATGTCTGTGCTTTATAGAGGTATAGTGACATAACAAGAAAAGTAAAAGTCATCATAAGTATTTTCATTGTGCTGGGACAAAGAGCTTTGCAGACATCAATGAGGAGGAGGTAATCCCTATTTTTTCCTAAGTTTTATGTCTGTGCTTTCTGTTCTCATTTTTTTCTAACACTTATTTCATAGATTCTCATTTTTTTCTGTTCTACAATTTGTCTTCTAGTATGTAAAAAACGGAGTGAAACTTGATCGCGGGGACCTGTTTATAAGGACCCGTGTGAAAAAAAGTGGGCAACCTGTTAATGAAGAGACTGCTGCCATGATTGTATGACATAGATTGTTGTTTTCCAATTTTATTTATGTCCACTATGTGTTTATTTCATTAATACTATATATGTGTTTATTGTAGACAAAACTTCAGGAAGTAAAAATCACACAACCATCATCATCCTCAAGTTCATCAATTGCAAGTGCAGATGATATTTACTCACAAGTATTTGGGAAAGAAAGGCCTGGCCGAGTACGTGGAGTGGGCACAGGTCCGACACCAACAAGTTTGTGGGGTACTTCAAGCCAATGCCAAGCCCAATTAAGAGCAGAAAATGCTCAACTCAATGCTATGGTTAAAGAATTGGCAGAGAGATTGGGTAAAGTTGAGTCTATCGTTGTTGAGGTAATTCTAAAATGTTTTCATTTCATCCATGTAAAATGTGATTAGCAAGTACTTTAGATGGATTTGCATAATACATTTCAAATTTCTCAAGAATGCCTTCTTGTCCTGCTTACTTTTGTCTTATTGATTATTAACTCTTTGGAAAATTGAATACTCTTCACTGCCTGACTTCTATTTTATGTTATCTACCTATATTACTCTTTCCCCCATTTAGATGACAGTAGGCAGTTGCCTAGAGTTTCTCCTGAAGTGGCTCGGAGTGGGTGGTGGGTAGATAGTCTGAGCATGTCTTTGGATCTTTATTGGTGCTGTTCTCGGTGGCTAGGTAGTCTGAGCATGTCTTTCTGATAGGCAGAAAGTTTCTAGGCTTCAGGGTGGTCCGACCCACTTGGGAAACTAAGTGGATGCCTGGTCAACAATGGTCTCATGTTACAATCAATGATTACAAAATTAGGAATAAGACCATAAGATATTTAAATAATAAGGTTCTTACTGGTTACAGTCCAGGAATCAGTGACAGTTTTGTTTTTCCTGATTAACTCTTGGATCAGGTGGTACATTACCTGATTACCTGATTATTCTGATGTTTATGAAGTCTTGTTTGTGAAATATTTTTTTTCTTACTAGTCTTTTTCTGTCTTGATAGTCAAAACAGGTAGAAAGTACTCCCAATATGGAAAGATGCGTGCAATCATCTGCAAGTGTAATAGAACCTAAAGGAAAAGAGGTAAATATGTTCATATCTCATTATGTTCTATATTCTCATTAGAAACTCAATTGTGTCTTGATGTGTGATCTATATAATGAATTGAATAACAGAGTTTGATGTTGGGCAAGAAAGTGAAGTTGTGTGACATGGCAGGACAGCCGGTAGCCAATGCCATAATCATGTCGTTAGATAAATCTAAGATGGTTATGGGTAAGAGTTTGGGCGAGGAGTATTATGAGGTAGCTATTTTGTTTGCTTACAAACCCAATGCACCTCTATTTGTCAAAGATAATGAACAAAAACCGTCCAAGATGCTGTTGGAAGTCACATTGTGTGGTTCAGAGACTTTGTAAGTTTATGACACCTGAAGTTTTATTTTACAGAATTATTTTGGAAATATATGAACTTGTTTATATGTATACTAATTGAATGATTTTTATTTTACAGGTTGAGTTAGATGAGACTTGAAGTTTTTATTGTGACAACAGAACATCTCTCCTCCTTTGAGAACTTTCTCCACTTTTACATTATGAAACAATTATGGTCATTGAATTTATGTTATGACCAAAACAATTATGATTGTCTTATCCTCAGAACAAACAATGGTGTATGTGATGTTTAAATTTTATGTTGTACATTTGTAATGTGATATAAATCAGTGCTATATGCACTAGTTTTGGCGGTGTAATTATGTGAATATTTCTTTTTAAACAGTGTAAGTTGTGTAATGTAAATCTGCAAGTTGTGGGTTATGTGTGTGGATTGTGTATGTAAATCTGCAGGTTGTGTGCTATGTGTGTGGATTGTGTTGTAAATATGCAGGTTGTGTGCTATGTGTGTGGATGTATGTTAATATGTAGGCTATATTTTTAGTCAAATTATGGATTATATATGTTTGTACTGGGAGTTTTCTTACGGTTCAGAGGTGCGTACTACAGATAATAGCTACAGGTAATAGCTACGGTTTCTAACGTAGTGATTAATTTTCGTATGTCATCTTCTATTTGGATATTTCTTACGGTCTTTCATATGTATACTTACGCTTTATAAAAGTAGGCCAAGTCTATATTATTACGGTTTATAAACGAATGTATTTATTACGTATTCTTAACCGTAAGTAAGGCTATAGCCACGCTTGCTGTACTTACGAAAACGAACCGTAGGAAGTTCCGTAAGTATATGTCTGTTCTTACGGTTTTGACACTTACACTTACGCTTTTTCGACGTAAGTGTTGCCCAGTTTTGTTGTAGTGTTACAACAAACATATACGTCATTTATAGTAGGTCTTGACATTATTTATAATATATGTTAACTCAATTATAGTAAATGTTATTCTCTATTACAATATATATTTATTCTCTATTATAGCCTATGTTAAGTCTCGTTATAGTAAATATTATTCATTGTTATAATATACATTAAGTTCTATTACAGTAAATATCATTTCCTATTGCAATATACATTAAGCTCTGTTACATAATAACATAAGTTAATATATGTAATTCAGTAGGTTAATGTATACTGTAACAGAGCTTAATATACATTAACCTACATTAACTTTGTCAGACGTGAGCAGGGTGATGACTTCTACTTCAACCTTATCAATGAAGCAGAAGATAATAATGTTGATCCTGATGAAGACCCGCACTTCAACTTACTGTCAATGAGGTTCATGTAGGGGATGTCCTTAGAGATTCTATTGCTGCACAATTGTGGTTAAATAATTAATTGATGTTATTATATTTAAACTTTTCGCGGACATTTCTTTTGATTTTGTTATCATTGAATGTTCAGTGAAAGTTATTCCCTTTCTACTGTGTTCCATTTCCAGTGACTCTAACATGACAAAATGCATGTTATATAACGTGTAGGTGCCATTTGAGATATAGACAAGGACTTTGTCCTAATCTTTTTAATTTGCGAACAAGTTAAATCTAATAACATACAGGGTGACACTTTAACTGAGGAGGGATGGAAAATGGTACGAGATTTGTTTAACATAGACTTCTGCTTGACTTGACCAACGTCACATTTCCTACACCGATTTAGTTTTTATAGGTCATATTATTTGACCACGGAGGACCTCATCAATGTAGTCAGCTTCGAGTGGGATGAAAATGGTAAAAAAATATATGCCTCAGAATTAGCATGGCAACAATATATGTAGGTTCATCTATCACTCATTACCATTTTTACGATCTTGCAAATGCTTAACTTTACATGTTGCTTAATTTCATTGCAGTTCAACCCATTAGCTGCATGGTTCAAGGGCAGACGTTTATCAATACGCAATGATCATGTCAACTTATTTAAGGATTGG
This sequence comes from Colocasia esculenta, assembly GCA_014218235.1. Taxonomy (NCBI): domain Eukaryota; kingdom Viridiplantae; phylum Streptophyta; class Magnoliopsida; order Alismatales; family Araceae; genus Colocasia; species Colocasia esculenta. The sequence continues at coordinate 99,294,726 of CM024764.1, read as the reverse complement.
GGAAGTGCATGACCTGTTGTGACACTGTGGCATAGCAATGGAATTGTCGACATTGTAATCGTAGAGATGTTTAATTATGGATATTTTATATTTGGACATTGTAATATTTTTATTCTGAACATTGTAATATTTTTATTGTGGTCATGGTAATTGTAGAGGTATTCTTTAGTCCCACATTGAAAGATAGTGAGAACAAGTGTGTGCTTATTAGCAAGAGTTTCACCTCTTCTCCCAAGATGGCCCTTTTAAAGGACAAAACCCCAAGCATGGGGACAATACCTCTTGGGAGGCACACTTAAATCACGTCTCTTCATTGGCGCCGTCTGTGGGAACGAACGAGAGGCCATGTGCCCTACCCGAGCGTCTCATCTTTATGAGACCCGCACACCCTTATCCTCACTGGGGGGCTGTGTAGAGGTATTCTTTAGTCCCACATTGAAAGATAGTGTGAACAAGTGTGTGCTTATCAGCAAGAGCCTCACCTCTTCTCCCAAGAGAGCCCTTTTAAAGGACAAAACCCCAAGCATGAGGACAATACCTCTTGGGAGGCACACTTAAATCATGTCTCTTCAGTAATGTTTGAGATGTAATTTGTGGACATTGTAATTGTGGACACTGTTTAATTACATGTGTAAATATGTTTAACAAGTGTAAAAATAGGTTCATCGAGTGCAATTTGTTGTAAAAACAGAGGAGACTCTGTCAGTTTTTTTCCAAAATTATAGCCTATAAATCGGTTGATTTGAGATGCATGCAAAATATATATATAGTGAAGAAAATGTGTGTATAATGTCTCTCATATGACAACAACATGTGTATTTAAAAAAAAACAGAGGCGGACACTGTCTAATACGTCACATATCAACTATACACACACAAATTATTCAATCCCTGTCCGAGTTAATTTGCATGGCATTGTCTATTTTCGTCTGCAATGCAAGCACGTGCAAGGCCTCGTAGAGAAAGCCGACTTTTCCTCTGCAAAGCACGTAGACGAAATACACATTTTGTCTTCACCACGGTGAGGCATCTGCTTCTGTCTGGTTGCTCTCCCACCGGTCGGCGCAGCATCGCGGCGAGGCAGCCGTCTCGGACGAGGCCCAGGCTACCGTGACCATCCCGGATAGGAAGCGAGCCTCCAGCAACAGATTTTGTCGCCCGCACACTCCCACCATTACTTATTTTTAAGAATATTAAAATAAAAGTGAGTAGTGAATAAGTATACGATCAAATGGTAATTTGAGTATTTTGTAACTAAATCAGAAAATTAACTCACTTTATGTTACTAAAATATTTAACAAAAAAATAAGTTAACTCATTTTAATTCAAATGAATTAATTCAGAAAAAAATAAATTAAAATTTAAATAACTTTAGTCATGAGTTAAAATTATTCTGACCCCAACCCGTTACCAAAAGAGGTTGCCGGCCTCCATGGTCCCGCGGGGTCGTGCGCACGTGTGCTGTCCATATCCCACCCTCAACCCACCCGGGCTACCACGGCCATCTAGCGGCGTCACACGAGCGAGCAGAGGAGCCAGGAGCAGCAGCAGCCGCACCACACCACACCACCAAGGAGACGCGAGGAGGCGGAGAAGGGGAGGACAGCAGAGATGGGGGGAGGCATGGAGGTGCACAAGAACAATTCATTGAGGAGTGGAACCACGGCCGCGAGAACCTCGAGTTCAACTTCCGCTGGACCCGCCGCAACCTCGCCATCGTCGGCATCTTCGGCATCGCCGTTCCCCTCCTCGTCTACAAGGGGATCGTCAAGGAATTCGTAAGATCTCCTGCCCCCCTCCTCATTTTGGGTACTTCTCTGGATATTCCTTGATGGTAATGGTTTAGTCCGCGATCTGGGTGTTGCCCTTCGTTTTTTTTGCTAGAAACCCTATTTCGCTTGCGGCATCTGATTAGGCGATCCGATTTTTTTTGTTTCCTCGCAGCATATGCAAGATGAGGACGCTGGAAGGCCGCTGAGGAAATTTCTGTGAGGGACTCCTTCTAATAGAGAAAGGAAAAATGAAATCTGCTTTGGCTTGTAATAATAATGATGATGATACTCCTGATCATCCAACGTTACTCCCGATCGCTCTTTTTTCTAGATTTAACTCTTTGTTTTATTCATGTCATGAAATCAGTACCTTGTCTCCAGTATTTAGCTGTTGAATTGTCTGCTTAGCGTCATGAAAGATGATTTTATTATTAGAGTATTCCTGCTTTTGCTTCTTATAAAGTTTTGCTTCTGTTGTGATATATTTCAGTACTCTCGGTTTTAGATGTTTCTAGCGTATGTTGGCGGATGGTTCTCATTTAATTATGGAAAACACGTAAGCTGTTCATACATATCTTCCCATACTCATCCAATCCCTATGTCTGTCAACAAGAAGTATGATTTGGTGCAATTTTATTTCATCCCAAATCTTTTCTATAGCATGTCTTGCATGCTGGATGAGGAAATTGAGATCCTTCTTGACTTTGACCTTTTGTTCTACAATGGGTAAGATTGTAGGGTCATAGGGCATTATAGGTTCGCCTGACATGCACATTGTTAAATGTGGGATGTGTTAAATCTTCACGACACAGATGCAGGGATCAAGGACGGTTTTGTTGGGACCTGTTTTGAGGAAGAATCTTACGCTTGGTAAAGAATGTCATGGCTTCCTGAGGAAACATTTGGTCAGATCTAGAGTGAACTTGGATATGTTCACATGATTGATAAAGATTTTACCAAAAAGAAGCCTCGGAGGGAATGCTTTGTGGGTAGCTGTGGTTGTGAGGTTCTTCTCATCCCTAAAAGAAGAGTCATCCCTGCATGTGTGTCGTGAGGATGGCTTTTGTTGATTTCTCAGGTTTCCATGGTGCCAGAATAGTGATATAGAATATCAGGATTCTCAACTTTCTCTCCTGCCATGTTCTTCATGCAAAAGGAACCTATTGGTTTTGCAGCAAGGCGGCATCAAAATGACTTATAATTCACGGTTCTCACAAGACAGTTATAATGTGCTCTGCTGCCAGAAGATGACCAGGTGGACATGGAGTCTGGGAGTGAGAAACAGAACTGCATGGAGGTGTCTATGCTTTTCCTCCTATTACTCATCATGAACAAGATAGTGTAGGTTGGTCACTTGAAGGTATGATCTGCTCTCAACATTTCAGAGTGGCAGAAATTGGAAGCTGGATAGTGGATCTTAGATAAGCCCAGAGGGCCTTTCAGATCCTGATATTGGGTCACTGCACACGTCACCTACTTAGCTCCTTTTGGCTTTATACATTTAGAGGTTGTTTAACTGAAACCACCTACTGTGTGCAGCAGGGCCTACCTTCTGCATGCTATTATGAAGGATCCATCCTCATCTGTGAGTAATTCGTTTCTCTTTCATCTGAGTTCAGAATGTGACCCTTCATCAGTGAGTAATGTTGTTTTTCCTTAGCTCCCAAGAGAGAGAGGGATTTTTTACCCGGCCAACTGGGAAGAGACACTTGGTGCAAACCTTGGTTTGCAACAAGTGTTGCAAACCCAATAAGGGTTTGCCACCTCATGACATTGGGTATTATAATAATATCCACCCAACCGTTTTAGGGTTGGGTGGCAAACCCCAACCCCCATTGGGTTTGCAAGTCTTGTTGCAAATTTTTGGTTTGCAACAAAACTTTCCCAAAAAGTATGATGTAGTTTTGCTTGGCCGACCGTCTGATTGGTGGGCGGCCGGGCCCACACACCAACAACATGTGGGCCCCTTGATCGGACGGCCAATCAAGTGACATCAGGTTTCGACAGGGTAGAAAACCTTTCTCAGCTACCAAATGGAGGCATCTTGGCGAGCATAAGTTGCCAGTTGGACAGTAAATCTGGTTTTTGGAGCGCCTAAGGAATGATAAAAAGGAAGTCATAGCTCATGAGGTTGATGAAGAAACGTAAGCTGGATGCATCAACTGTGCCTTTCCAGAATCTTCAGGGTGGTAAGAAGATGGTTTCAGACAAGTGCCTTTGTTCATCGACAAGAATGTGATTAGAGGAGCTAAGTTGAGCTCTGATCTGAGTATTGTAGCAACGTAACTATCCTGACAACTAATTTTTTGCTAGTCAGGTCAAGATCAAAACCTAAATAAGAGAATATCTTGATCTAGGTAGTTTTGCCACCTTCAAGGAATGTCAACGAGAATTCTTGTTTGTTGAGGGTTCCGCATATGTAAAGGAAGGAGGAACCAAAGAACAAGATCTCTCCTACACATTTTCTGAGCAGTTGCTGAAAAGGATGGTTGTCTCATGGACATTTACTTTGCCATTGACGATGATGATGTTCTTGTTTATAATCTCGTCTGCGCGCTGTCTGGTTGATTTATGTCCATTTGTGGGCTTTCTTTGTCTTATGCACAGGCGTTTTTCTGCACAACAGGTCGATAGGACGGTCGGTCCGCATGGGGACTTTGAACCTTTCCCCCTTTCTTCTTCCCTCGTCTCCGCCCGAGCCTCCTGCTGCCGACACACATGTGCGTGCCTGTGCGCGCGCGCGCGCACAGAGAGAGAGAGGGGCGGGGGTCGGGCGAGACCGTCTGTTGGAGGCCCTCCGCCTGCCGGTATTCCTCAACCCTTCCCCTTGCCTCACTGCCACCGCTCAGCCCGCGCCGTCATAGCCCTGCTCCGCCTGGGCCACCACCCTTCCTTCCCCGGTGCCACTGCACGTTCTCCCTGCGAGGGGGAGAACGATCCAGCACCGGCCGCCACTGCACCGCCCAACTCCCTCCTCCTCCATTTGCTCTTCGTCCCCCGACCTCTCTCTCCACTTGCGACCCTCTCTTAGAAGCCCCCCACCCGGAGCTCGACAATGGGGATGCTTGGGTGTCCTAGGAGGCGGTGGCGCAGAGGGCGTCCTGCTCGGAGCGGAAGGGGTGTAGGCCAAGGTCCCCACCGTTGCCCCCGACAAATTGGGCGCAGGTCGGTGTGAGAGAGGGCAGCAGCAGGCCGTGATTTTGTCGTGAGGAAGAAGAATGAGGTCGAACGTGGGAGAGGCCAGACTGCGCAAATTGATGCGGCACAGCCATACCGTATCGGGCCACAAATTCTAGGTTCTGTACAGTTCGGCTAGTCGGCGAAACCTTGGTTCTGAAATGTTTTGAACACCCATCGGGTCTAGGAATTCTAATGAGACATGGGGTAACTTAAGCCTCTCTCTCTCTCTCTCTCTCACTCACTCACTCAGAGTAAGCTGCTACACTTGTCCTTCAGTTTATTAATAATGGAGGGATATATGGTGACCATTATTAATTTGAATCATTTTCTCTTTCTTTCTTTCTTACTTTTCTATTCTCTTTTTCTGTTATGTTCGTATGTCATGTATAGCACTGAAGTTGCATCTCATCTATATTCTACTAAATCCATCACCCCTTCTGTATCTAAAAATTTTGGCCGCTCGGCCCACTTTCTGATAGTAAGGCTTTGGCTTTGGAAGAAACTTCAAAGAATGTGTACCTGCAAATGTAGAGGTGAGTCAATCTCTAGGTCTGGAGCATATCGGCATAAGAGCTTCATCTTACCTACTAGAATTCTTATTTTTCCCACAATTTAAATCTTCTTAGAAAAAACAATTAGCAGACTTTTAGCATCAATTCTCTCGGCTTCATACTTTCAAATGAGCTCTAAGAGGAAAGACATATAAGACACCCAGGTGCCAACATTTTGGCTACCCGAGAGTCTTCAGAAATGACCGGTCCAAACAAAGGGTTCAACTCATCTAGGGGTGTTCATTATTTGGTCCAAACCGAACCGAACCGACCGGTTTGGTTCGGTTTCATGGGCCTTACGGTTCGGTTCGGTTTTGAGTTGGGAAACCGAAATGAACCAAATATATATATATAATTAATTAAATAATACATATATACAAAAAGACATCTGTGGCGCAGTGGTCGGAGGCTTGGAGGCGCACCCTCTGTGCGGCGGAGGTCGCGAGATCGAATCTTGTGACTACCGCGTGCGAACATTTCTTGTGTCTAATTTAAACTTAATATGTGTATATAATAAATTAATATTACATATATACTTAAAGGCTCATGTAGTTCAATGGTCAGCCCCGCCCTCTGTTCGCGCGGACGACGCGGAGGTCGCGAGATCCACTCTCGCGGGCGACCGCGTTAACTTGTTTTTTTTTTTTTTGAAATTTCGGTTCAAATTCGGTTCGGTTCGATTTGCTACAGTATCGGTTTGGTAAAAAATGGTGAACTGGATCGAACCGGACCGTGTTCACCCCTAAACTCATCAACATAAAACTTAGACTTTTATCAACATAAAAATTGTAGACTTTAGCAGCGTTTGGGACAGTTTTGGGGTGGTTTCTATCTACAAATTCTCTGACAAATCAAAGTGTCATCCCAAATGTGTTTTACGGTTTCAGGCTTCTATGCATGTTGCGATTTTGAGAGGAGAGAGAGAGAGAAATAATTCTCTCCTCTCTCACGGGCCGCTTCTACGGGCATGGACGACAATGTCATATTTGAGGGTGGAAAATAATTTAGTGTATTTGAGTTTTATACTTTGTACTTGCATCTCTTGTTTTCTATTGGATACTAGTATTGTGTCTTTTTTTTTATTGGTCAATGAAAAGTAAGAGATGTAAATACAAAATACAAAATTCAAGTGCAATGAGTTCTTTTCTTGAGGGTGTGTTTAGGAGAAGCCATTGGTTTTTCCTTTTTGGTTAATTTAATGACCTGCGGCGTGTTCACTCAGACATCACGGGCGACGAGGGGCATCTTGCCAAATGGGTTTTTGCTGATTTAAGTTTCTTCAGAAGCATCACCAAATCCAATGCTCTGAAGAGAAATATGTATTGTAATTGCCAAAAGTGTAATAAGTACACTTCCCTTAACTTTTTATTAGTCAGTATATTAGTGGTGCCTTGTGTCCATCTATTTTCGCAAATACAATAAATATTCCTCTTCTCTGAAATTAGTCATTTTTATGATAAAAATTAGGCACTATATGAATATTAATAATAATATACATGGGTAGTAAGTACAAGGACTCCACTCTTCCCTGTTGTCATGTATCATCTTAAAGAACCGGTTCGGGGTAGGGGGTCATATGTCCACCCCAACAAAACGCACCTGCATTCCCCCTTGTGATAAATTGCCTGCCTCTCTTAACATCTGGGTACATCACAATCTTACTTAAAAGAATCTGTGGCTGTACAAAATGGTTAGGTCATCGTAGAAGTGCCCACTGGTGGTTGTGAACTTCTTTCTTTTTCCTTTCCCAAGCTTGGCGACTGTCTCCAGTCTTTTTCTCGGATGGAAGCTTGGAACGTTGATGTGGACGGAGCTTCCAACGTGGGGAGGGAGCTATGTGCCTGGGAAGGAGCCAGTAGAACTGGAGAGGATGATGAAAGCACAGACAACAGAGAGCGAGAAGACGGAGAGCCATGTGTTCTCTGTGTACATTTCCATGGCGTCGGTGAAGGAGAAGCGCGCACGGCTTTCGGCCCAGTTACGAATCCGATCCGCCTCCGCAGCATACAGAGCCCTTCCCTACAAACAATAACACTCGGAATCGGTCAGGTATTATTGTCAAATTTGTGGGCCTTTGGACTCGACTTTAACAACGGAAGAGAAGGATTAGAAAAAAAAGTTTTTTTAATCTGTTAAACTATTTTAATGTTACATATTAGCCTTTCCTATCCAAATATTTCATCTAAAGCCCCCAGCTCCAAAAAGTAACAGAAGCTAAAGCCCCCAGCTCCATAATGTAACAGAAGCCTCTGCCTTTCTCTTGGTAGGTGAGGTTTCTGTGTGTGTGTGTGTGTGTTAAAGACTACGGTGCACTGATGGGGATGTCCAATTCGATTGTGTTCAGAAGTTTGTTTATTTGGGGGTGGGAATCGGAGATGCTGCTGCACAGGTATGATTGACCATATTGTCTGATCAATCCTGAGCTCACATCTTGGGAAATGCTCTAGAAATGATGAAATTTCAAGAGTAGTATAAGTACCTCTTCATCAAACCAGCGGGCTCGGCGAAGCCATGCCGTGACTAATGCTAACAAAATCCGAGGGGGCGTCAAGTAGTTAATTGCCTTGCCACTACCCTTCACAACTCGCATTCTTGGGACCAATGTTCTGGCCACTGTTTCCGGGAGCTCGCATATGATGTTAAACATCTGTTTATTTCTTAGAGTTGAACCACTGCAATGAGTAACGAACATCAAGACAAGAATAATCGTCAACAAAATAACCCTTACACGAGGGTTATGAGAGAAAAGATGTTATAGCCTTGGTGCTATAAATTACATAAGCATGGGTTCTTATAATAAAGGAACTCTGAGAAAGAGCACGGCCACTTTTGCTGTATGTGAGGTCAGCCCAATTGAGCAGAAGAAAGGACTATACCTAAGAAGCAGGTCTGTCAGCACCATTCCTGGTGAAGCTGTATGTACTCCAACTTTAGACCGCCTGCATTCCTTCAACAGTGATGCTTGTAGCTGCCTTAGACCACATTTTGTCGAACCATAGCTGCAAATAACAAGGCAAGGTGACATGAGTTATCCAAAAAAAAAAGAAAAAAAAAGGCAAGGTGACATAGGAGCTGTTATTCTTGAGAGATCATGACTCAAACTGGCCAGATTGACTCGTAGCCAAATGAATAGCAAGGCCATTTGGCAATTTTAATATGACATAACTGAGCATAAGATATTGGACTTACACAGCCGTCAAAGGGGTGCTTGATCCCCCTGAACCAGCTCCGTCCATGTTAAAAATGTGGCCTCCCTTCTCCTGGGATCCCATAATTCGTATGGCTTCTCTTGTGCAGATTAAAGATCCAACCAAGTTTGTGGATACAATCTACATGCATTGGCAAACCATTATCAGGAACTGAACGTGAAGAAAAGAACTATAGCTAGATTCAGAAAGGATAGTGCAATATCCTAATGCTTGGAGGAGAATGAGCCGCAGCCAATGTAATTCAAGAAATCCACAGATTTTTAGTGCTCCCGCCAAAATATTTTACTTACTGATGTTTATTGATATTTACATGTATATATAGATAAACAACTAAAGGGGACCCCATGGTTTGGTCTTTCCATAACTTGTGCATTTACTTCTTTTAACTTCTAAGGATATTTATGTAACGCATTCAATGTATCCTTGTTATATCCGATAATTTGAAATAAGGGGAGGATGTGCAGCCCCAACAGTCAACACATCATTGCTGCTGCCACCTTCGCATGGATCATCCTATTACTTCTGGAATTAACTCCTGGACAATAAGCTTAATAAAATGAAAAAAATTGATCACCTGTTCAATATCTTCATCTGTGAACTCTAGCAACGGTCTGAAACCTTTGTTTATGCCAGCGTTGTTAATCTGTTCAGATGTAAAACAATTATTTATCAGAATAAAATCGTGACGTATCAGGACTCTTCAGGGAAAGTATTTGAGATGGAGAACTTCACTCTAGAATCTTTTAAAATTATCCGACATGGACTAACATAGAACTAAAATGGACGGCTACACTAGTAAACTCAAGATATTAGAAGTTCATGATGTGCTAGTTAGATTAAAAAAAAAGACCACTCACCACCAAACGTTAAGTTCTACTCATGCACGCACTTAAATAACCATCTGAGGAAGGGTGAACATTTCACCATTTATACATAAAGGTTTCATCTTAAGAAGACTGAAAACAGATATTATGGTAGCTGCAATGTCAAGCCTGGAAGTAATCTTATTAATGTGGATAGCAAACAAGGAAATGAAGATAGGCTGACTTCGAATATTATGTTCTAGCAACAGACATTGTGACTCACCCAGATGTCTATTGTACCGAGTTCACTGACAGCAAAGTTGGTCAACTTCCTCACATCATCTGGTTTACAGACATCACATGCGATTCCAGTGACTTTTGCATGAGATAAATTTGTTTTAGATTTGCTGGCTGCCACACGGATGCCTTCCTTAAGATTCTCTTCAAGCTCTTCGATGGTCTCTTGAACAGACTTGGGGCTGCTTAAAAAAAACCCAAGTAAGCAAGCTAACAACAGGATCTAAAAGCTCTTATATTGCAATGCCTTGGGTACCCACCTGCGTGAAGCAATGACGACACGATCCCCGGCAAGGAGAAACTCCCGCGCCAGAGCTTTTCCAAGTCCTCTTGTGCTGTGGGGAAAGAAAGAGAAGTAAGAACACAATAATTACTAGAAACTGTGCACACATAAGCGATCATTCACAAACTAATGGGTCTTAAAGAATATATATATATATATATATATTTCTTGAAGGCAATTTCAACAAAACAGAAATGCTTCTTGCACGCACTCGGGTGGACATATATTATCCGCTGACACAAGTGAGCGGGATTCACTAGTATCACATCAATGTGGGTTTCACTTATATGTATCTAGGACGGATAGTACCTTCCGTCCTGTGTAGAAAATCTTTCTCTTCAGCAAATCTCAAACACCAAACAAAGACAAGGTGTGTGCTAATCATGTAAATGCTCTAGCATGTGCGATTATTGACAATCTTTTGGTTGTCCTTTTTGTGCTTTATCAGTCTATACAATTATGTTTCAGGTGAGTAGGTAGTCAAAAAAGCTGACCAATAACCAACAAAATTATGCGATCTACACTAGCGACTTTTTCACATCTCAGATGCCACACCAGAACAGTGCAAAATCTGATACCTCCCAGTTATGACGACATTGCGCGGTCCAGCTTTGCAGTGTTCTTCTAACACCATGTTTGCACCTACCATAGTTCCAATGACAATTCCGCCAAGCCAGCTATACCATATCAATGTGTTCATCTGACTGTCTCCACCTTCAAAAGATTCGGGGAAAAAAAAGGTCATAACTTCAGATAATTCTAACAGTGCATAAAGGCACTCAGGAAACCAGGGTATTAAAACTGCAAACCTGCCAGTTCGAATCCAACTGCTAGTATAACTCCAGTACTCATCATGGTTACAAGGTATCTCCCCAAGTGTGAGGCAAACTGTAGCAGAAGAAGAAGGATATAATCGGTTTGAACTTCCAAAATCATGGGAAGATCTGATAAACATAATTATTCATCCGTTTGTTTTTCCTAAGATTCAGACTATAAGCATGGCGCTCGTTCGATCTGAACAGTTGTACAGAATCATCACATCAGCTAATTGATCACTGACATATATCGAAGACTAAACTCCCATGGATTCATTGCAGACAGAGGTTAGCAGGGTATGAAATCCTACAGATGGGACACGGGACAAGCATGTGGAGGCAAATATGAGTTCATGAAATCCATTAAATTCCAGTTCAAAGTGATGCCAAACCAGAGAAATAGGAAAAGCTCGACGTCAACTTGCAAAACCAAAGAGACAGGAAAAGCTCACCTCGAAGAATATGGCCTCTGCCTTCTCCACCGCCTTCTTGTACTGCCCTTCATACTTCGATCTCAGACCAGAAACCCCAATGATCAAGGACTTAAGTGAGTAGAGCCCCCCCTTCCGCCTCTTCGGCACTCGCGACCCGTCCTCGAAAACCACACCCCTACTGCGCTCACCAGATTTCCCCTCAGACGGCTCTCCACCGCCGCCATCCTCCGACTTGAAGGAGCGGCAGGGCTGCAACCGGGGTCCGCGCCGGCGGCCCGGCGAGTCCCGGAGGGAGAACCCGCGGAACACCGCCTGGCCGGGGTGCAGGAGCGGCCGGAATCTGCGACCGCAGTCGACCTTCGGGGGATCCCTAAAGTGGAGGCAGCCGTGGGAGGCCTGGGTGCGGATTTGGGCCGCCGCCATCGCCGCGGCCACCATCGTCGCCCAGGATCCCGAGGATCTAGGCGAAGGGGGATCCCCGGATAGACGGGGTGCGTGGCCGCGGGCCGAGGAGTCGCCATCTGTTCCCACCGCTGCAGGCTTGAAGGAAAGATCCACCCCCCACGGCCCCCCACCAGCCGCGTGATGGCCACACGTTTGGCTAACCTGATCCCCGCACTCCACGCACACCACGTGGGCGTTCTTCCACGTCGGCGCCTCGCGCAGTGGTCGCTTTTCCGTCTGCCTCACGGAAGCACCCACCACGGTCGGCCGGACCGGAACCAGGAAGGGCGGACCCGCGGCCGCCGTGGCGGAAGTTACAGCGCCGCGGGTGGATTGGAGGTGCCACCGGCCATGGAATCCCCACAGTAAAAGTGCCCGGTTACAGAGGAGGGGGGGGGGCCCACCTCCACCCCGCCGGAGGGGTGGGGGTGTGTCTTCTGGTTTGGAGGTTCGACATCTGGCCATGGGAGGTTCACCACGCCCTCGCCCTCCCATCGGGCAGGACAGGCACCTAACGACCGTTGCGACGTCCAACTAACCGACGATGACGTGTTCAGTAACTAACTTCGCTACACTTTGGTAAGTGAAACTAGTTTGTGAACACTAATCTGACATCAAACTTGACATTAACAAAAATAAAAATATAATTTAACAAGAATTTAGAAACTAATGAATTTTTAATCGATTTCAACTCCACGATCACCCTTGCCACATTACATATTAATATTTTGAGAAAGTTAAACGTCATGATTATAGAGATAGCATCAATTTGATTCAATAGTTTTGAATTATTTTAATTTTTTTTTCACATCTCATATTTGTTTTTTTTTTTTTAAATTTTTCTTGGGTCAAATAGATTACCTAAACAGATACGCAACCAGGTGTCCCTCCCCAAGAAAGCGGGGTCACAAGACAACCGAGGACCAAAATATCTTGGATCCTCGCCAAATCTGGGCCGTGGTTGCGTACCGCCAAGCCGGAAAGCCCCTTTGTCGTCTTCTTGTTATCTTGTAACTTTTGGGCCTACTACTTGCTTTGCTTCCACATTATTTTTTTCTAGTTTGTTTTTTTCTAGTGGGCCTTCTGACTTCACCAGCGTTATCCCTTCCTACGAGGGAGGCGTCGCAAGCGAAGCTCGTACGCCAAAAGTTGGACAAACGGTTCCGCATGCACCTTCTGGTTGGAACTTTATAAATTATTTTTACGGAAAAGGTTTTAGGATTTTAATATTTATTAACAGAGGAGAAATAACAGCTGGGCTATGGCAGGCACGAGTGTCTGGAGGTCTGGTCTGTTTTAAAAGGGAAAGTATTATTACGAGTTAACTGCCACTGCGCCCGATATTAATAAGATGTTTGGTTGCAGTTTTTTTTAAAAAAATATTTTTAATTAAAAAATTATAATGTGTTAATTTTTAATTAAAATTATGAAATTAAAAATTTATAATTATTATTTGGTAAAATTAATATAATTTTTAAAATTTGTAAAAATATGTTGGTAGACATGTTTGTAAAGACATGTTTGGAGGAGGATGGTGGCAGGGGCGGCGGCACCGGCGGCGGGGGGGGGGGGGGGGGGGCGGGGACGCCGATGGGAGGAGGAGGAGGAGGGGGATCCGGGTGTGGGGGAGGAGGGCGCAATCCACATAATATTTTCAAAAGAAAAATTGGTCAATATTTTTTTTTAGAGAGATTTATATAGGATAAAATTTCTTTCCTAAAATAAAAAATTACTTACCAAACGTGTCTATGTGTCTATTCTTCTTCTTTTTAAAATTTAAAAGAAAAAATCGATAAAAAAGTATAACCAAACATCCTATAATACTTTTTTCATTTAGAGTAGACGAGTAACTCGCGGGCAATTCCCTCCGATAATAAGTTCTCATTTTAAATAGAGTGTAACTCATAGAAAATACAATTTCAAAAAGTGCTTAAATCATAACAAAGAGGGAAACGTTTATGAGAAATATTTGTTATGTCGTATGTAGGGCTGTGCAAAATACGGTTCAAACCGAAAAATCGAACCGAACCGACCGGTTCGGTTCGGTTTCATGAGTCAGGTGGTTCGGTTTCAAGGTGAGAAATCGAAATGAACCGAATATAAATATATAATTATAAAATAATGAAATTATACCAAAAAAAATAGTAGCACAGTGGAGGGCAGCGTCGCGCGCCCTCCACGCGTCTGGTGGTCGCGAGTTCGAAACTCGTGACCACCAGAAAACGATGGCTTGTGCTTAAAAAAAAAAAAACGTAGGAAAAATGTCAAAAACACCATAAAATGTTAGAAAAATAAAATTTCGATTTGAACCGATCGATTCGGTTCGACGAATGAATTCGGTTCGGTTCGGTTTCCTCCAAAAATGAAGAAAATCGAACCGTGCACACCCCTAGTCGTATGGTGTCATGCAAGACGTCGTACGAGTTAACGAATAGGGTGGGTAGTGGTTGATAGGAGTAGATAGTGGTGACGAGTGTCAGACAGTGGTTGGAAGGGAAAAGTGAGCGTTGGGAGGTGGTAGTGATAAGTTGGAGAGGATTAGAATTTTAAAAGTTTAAACTTAGAGATATAAAATTTATATTTTTATAATTTAAAAATGTCGACTATACTCTTAATAATAACTTCCACTCGTAAATGTAAACTTTGGATCTAAAAATATTACTTTTAGGATTTAACAAATTATTGATTAGACTTTTATAGCAATAAATTTAAACTCATAAATACTAACATTACACTTAAAAATATATCTCTAGTGATTTTAAAAACTAGCAATTGATCTTTTAATAAATATTTTGGGATTAAAATTAATAACTATGGATTATGAACATTAATTGTCACCCCGATGATCGTTGTCCGCCACCGCCCATCGTCACCTATCTTGTTCAGCAACTTACATAACATCTTACGTGATGCTATGCAAATTGACATGTCACTGAACAAGTATATTAACCGCACTTTGCATAAGTGTATTAAATATTACTCAATATTTATTCGCATGTTAGAGTGCTGTTACATGCTGTTCTCATTGGCCAACAGGTGGTGACATATCGATTGGTTCAATAAATTAAATTACACGCCAGCATAATTAGGGATGTCAATAGGTTGGGTCTGGATCGGGCCTTGCTAGGCTCGGCTCAGGTCCGATTTTTTAAAAAGGCGGCCTGAGTCCGGGTCCGGGCCAGGCCCGGGGGTAGGCCCGGTATGGGTGGCCCAGCTCAGGCCCGTGAAAAGCCCGATTAAGTCGGCCCGGCCCAGCCGAAAATAAGAAAAACATTATTTTTATTTATATAATATATATATTTAATAAATCTACTATAATATATCTATAAAAAATAATATATTTATTACTTATATCTATATTAACATTTAACTTATAAAAAATTATATTTTTGAGTAGGTTTATTGTAGAAAAAATACACATAATTCTCTTCTAAATATAAATTTTATATTTAATATAAATTATATATATATTTTCGGGTCGGCGGGCCGACCGGGCCGGGCCTTACAAAGCCCAAGCCCAGCCCTATTCTTTTCTGGGCCGGGCCAAAAAATTTTAACGGACATATTTTTCCGACCCAAGTCCGGTTAAAATCGGGTCGGGCTTCCGGGCCTCTGGGCCGGTCCGGCCCAATTGACACCCCTAAGCATAATAATTACCTCTAAAAATTTCTAAAAGTTCAGACTCAAAAGGCCTTAAGCTTTTTATTACTAAAGTTTTTTTAAAAAGACATTCCTAATTGGCCGGACAATTTCCTACTCACCCATCGTCCAATATAGATCAGACAGGTAAGTTGAAACCCTTTTTTTTCATTATTTTGATGGAATTCTATACTAGAATGGGTCAGGTAAAATTTGAGCCCAAGATAAGAGTAAGACGGGTTAGGCCAATAGTCTATATATAATTTCGATCTTTATAAAAATTTGAGCAGTAAAGACGGGAAAGTGCAAGAGATGCGACATGCCACATTTATTCGAATATTATACATGGTCAAGGAGAAATACTTAAATATACTTGCGCATGTGTAAGATATTAATGTATTTGTTATATTTATATAGTGACACGACAGTCTCGGTAATGCCATGTTAGTACCATGCAAGTTGGCGGATGAATCTAACAAATATTAAGATAAATTAATTAAGAGTTTCTATCAGATGTTTGATTTATTTTTTACTCTTTAATAGAACTATAACTTATTACAGTAAGTGTTATTTTTTGTTACAGTATACGTTAAGTTCTGTTACGGTAAAGATCTCTATGATACATATACTCTTAATTAATTTGCCCTATACTATCTTTAGACTACAAGTTTTAACTCTTAAACTTTTAAAAATTATTGATTGAACTATTATAATTTTGACTAATAAATACTATTTTAGACTTAAAAAATACTTTTCTTAAGATTTAAAAACTATGAATATAGCATTTAATAAATATTTTGAGTAAATAAATAGTAAATTTATACTCCAAATAAAAACTTTAAATTAAAAATAGTTATTTACCGCATATCGCCTTCGATCAACTCGCATGGCATCTAATATAACACTACACAAACTACCATGTCATATACAAGTATAATAATTACATTTATGTAAGTGCAGAAAATCCTTCTCTTAATCGAGATGGAATATACATATGAGATATTAAAGGGTTGTTTGGTATAAAGATAGATCGATGATAAACTAATGATAGTTTCAAAAATTTAAAGATATCTTCAAAATTTTGATG
This sequence comes from Colocasia esculenta, assembly GCA_014218235.1. NCBI lineage: Eukaryota > Viridiplantae > Streptophyta > Magnoliopsida > Alismatales > Araceae > Colocasia > Colocasia esculenta. Next base: position 99,278,212 of record CM024764.1, on the reverse strand, counting down.
ATATCTTCACTTTATTTCTGATCTATTTTGAAACCAGACATGACCTAAAAACTTATTTGAGAGAAACTTTACATGTGCATGGAATTTGGGTGTGGATACTGTGGGAGGTTATAAGATACGATCTAAGTGCACCTGCAAATTGTAACGAGAGTTATTTGTCGGATTAGTTGGATTATTTGAAAAGTAATTTAGTTAACATCGATCGTAGAGGTGGTAGTCGACAGTATCACGTCAAGTCTATATGGATATAATATACACCGATTACAATACCAAAAAGACAATCCAACTAAGCTTAATTATCATATAGTTAACATCCATCAATTATAATATAATGATCAATGCTACTTTTTTTTGGATGACGCAGAAACATAGTGCAATAATATTTGAGTCTATTCTAAATATAAAAGATGTAAGTTCAACTCTAACAAAATGTCAACTCATAATCAAAGTTTGCCATGTCGTATCGTGCTAGAATGTTCACGAGTTCCAACATAATAGGTACGGTACGATAAAATTTATCGACCGATTTTTTCTTATTAATCAACCGATTCTTCTAGTAAACATCTCCAAATATCTAACAAGTGAAAGTCTAAAATCGATCAACCAATTTCTCTTCATTGGTCGACCAACTTCTGTCAAGGTGGCGTTCCAATTCCTTAGTCTATGATCTTCAAAAAGAGATGAATAGTCGATTGACTGGAGATTTTCGATCAACTGATCGATACGGTGCAGATTGTATAGTACCACGAAAAATATAATATTATCGATTCACGTGACACAACTAACTTTATTTATAATACTTTTTTTTCCCCAAAATTATCAAATCTTAGATTCACATCCCTCAAGAATTATGAGTTAAATAACATCTAAAGAATCGAAGATGTGACCTACCTACCTTGAGACAATCTTTATTTGTTGACTCACCCAAGTTTGTAAGTGCTATGAAGTTCGAAAGATGAAAATGAAGAAATGTTTAGTGCACATAAAAGTGTGTATTAGCCTATTAGGGTGGACAATCAATAGAATCGTGTCACTTCAATCTTGAAACATTTAATATCTTTTCCAACTTTATTTTTTTGAAAACCTAAGTGTGAGATGACACACCTTTATTAGAAGTACATACTTAATACACATCAAAATATGCACTAAATATTACTTTGGAATCTATATCATCCTTTTAAGTTTAGAATCTAAGATTGGATCGTTACTTCACTGAGAAGGGTGTACATATGATATAAATCTAACATAGATATTACTTGCATTAGTTTTTATTTCAGGAAAATTGTATATGCAAAAAATTTATAAAATCTTAAATTTACCGGAAGTTGTGCGCATAGAATACGAAATTTTTTTTGTATCCAATTTCTTTACCTTTTTTCACCATGCATTTGTACGCACATTTTAACTGGGATTTAAATAAAATAAAAAAAAGCCTGCACTGCACGCCGTTCAGGGAGTCGGACTCAGAGGACCCCGGTTGGGTCGATCGGTTAGAACTCTTGCTTAAAAGCAAGAGGTCCCGAGTTCGATTCCTGGGGGGGGATTTACCTGATTTACATGCAATCCTCGAGGTGTGTAAATCCGGGGTTTTTCTGGTCAAGTGGGATAAGGGCAATACGGGTATACGGAAAGTAGGAGCTGCCAAGTCCTGACCTTGGAGCTCGCGAACACCAATCCTTGAGTCCGCAAAGCCACACGGGGCGGGATTTCCTCGTTATCAAAAAAAAAAAAGGGAGTCGGACTCAAGATTGCGGGTAAATGGGTCAGCATTCTTCTTATTGGGCCACCATGTTTCAAGCCAGACCAGGCCCACATGTTTGCGGCGCATGGGTCCCGAGGCCCCTCGAGGGATACGCGCAAAGCGGAAGTGCCGAGGGCGGGAAAGAAAAGAACCGGCGAGAGAGAGAGAGAGAGAGAGAGAGAGAGAGAGAGGGAGATGGGTGAGGCGCCGGCAATGGCAAAGCAGAGGCGGGAGTTCCCGGCGTTCCCCTTCGAGCCCTACCCCATACAGGTCGACTTCATGGCGGCGCTCTACGAGTCGCTCGACAAGGGGGGCGTCGCCATGCTGGAGAGCCCCACAGGTTACCCCGCTCTCTCCATCCCCTTCCTTCGCCTCCCATTCTCCTGTTTTCTGTCCCGTTGTTCTCTTACTCCCTGCCACCATCGCCGGCGCAGGCACCGGCAAGACCCTGAGCATCATATGCAGTGCGCTGCAGTGGATCGTGGACCAGAGGCAGCGGCCTAAGACGGGGCGGAAGCTCGAGGAAGCAAGGGCCGGCGACAGTGCGGAGGACGAGCCCGATTGGATGAGGGATTTCGTCGTCGATGCCGAGCAGAGCCTCCCCTCGAGAAAGAAGGAGCGGAAGCAGGGCATTGCAGCCGGTCCAAGTGTGCCGACTAGGAATCGTGATAATTTGCAGAAAGGTGAGGTGGGTTCTTCTGATAATGCTGTGGAATTTGATGAAACGGAGTTTCTGGTGGAAGAGTACATGAGCGAGGAAGAAGACATGTTGGGAACTGGTAGGTCGACGAGGAAGAGAGGGGCGCATTCGGGTTGCAGCAGCAGTAGCGGAGAAGAGGAAGATGAAGGTTCTGAGAGGCCCGGAGGAGAGATTGAGGTGACTCCAAAGGTCTATTTCAGCAGCAGAACCCATTCGCAGCTGACGCAGTTTGTGGGGGAGTTGAAGAGGACAAAGTTTGCTTCCGAGCTCAATGCCGTCTGTTTGGGTTCCAGGAAGAATTTATGCATCAACGAAGGTATGGTGTCTCTTTAGTGTTGTCAGGAAGGTAGATATTATCTTACAGGTCCTTATATCTTTCTGTCTTTGTAGGGGTTCTAAAATTAGGGAATTCTACTCGGATCAACGAGAGATGTTTAGAGTTGCAGAAGAATAGGAAGGACAAGAACGCGAAACAATCTAGACCCAAGGTTGTATATTGATTGATAACGCTCCTCTCTCATCTATCTTCACCGAATATGACCAATTTGCACTGTGTGTGACCACATTCCTGTGATCTCTGTTCACTGATACGGCAGTGAAAATGTGTATTTTGTAGTCGCAAAGTGGTGGAGGGAGAACGAATCGGGCCAAAACTTCTGGTGGTTGTCCAATGCTCAAAAAGCAAAGTCTGCAAACAAAGTTCAGGGATGAGGTCCTCGAGCAAGATATCTTGGATATAGAGGATCTCGTTGACCTTGGAAGAAAGATTGGAACTTGCCCATACTACGGCTCTCGGAAAATGGTCTCAACAGCTGACCTTGTAGTCCTTCCCTATCAATCTCTTCTTCTGAAATCTGCTCGTGAATCACTTGGCTTGAATTTAAAGAACAATGTTATAATCATAGATGAAGCCCACAACCTCGCAGACTCCCTCGTCAACATGTATAATGCAAAGATTACTGTTTCTCAGGTACTTGCTCCTGTGTAATCTTTAGCCATTTTGGTTGTAGGCTTTTAGCTTAAACTCCTCTCCGGCGTCCTTTTCCCCTGGACTCTGAAAATTGTTTTTTCACTTAGATTGAGCTGAAAGAATACGATTTCGAAGGTTCAACAAATCTCTTGACTGTTTCTCCGCCAAACTTTTGGAAATGTTGGCGCATCAATTTGTCGGACATGATTTAATTGTTTCCAACGAAGGAGAAATGTGGTTCACATCTGACATGGATTTTCCATTTTTCAGTTAGAACATGTGCAATCCAATCTTGATGTATACCTGGGTAGGTTCAGGACTTGTCTTGGGGCTGGCAATCGGCGGTACATCCAGACTCTTGTGATCCTAACCAAGGCTTTTCTTAGCATGCTGCTCAGAAATGAGAATGATGCTAGAAATTCCAATTCTTGCAGTACTGACAAGTTTTCTGAAATGGAAAAGGATTCCTCAATGACCATAAATGAGTTCTTGTTTGCTCTTGATATTGACAACATCAATCTGGTAAAACTTTGCCGCTATATAAAGGAATCAAATATCATTCACAAGGTATTTAATTGTTTTTTTTGTTGCAAAAAAGTCATTAATCTATGTTGCTTCTATTCTAAATAATGACATGATTTTTGCCTAGGTCAGTGGCTATGGAGCTAAAATTGCTAGCTTGCCAGCACTCCCAGGACATGATGGTCAGAGTAACATTCAAGAAGGAACTATTGTAGCAAGCTTTCAGGCACTCTCTGATCTCTTGTTCTCCTTGACATATAATGATGACGATGGAAGGATAATAGTTTCAAGGCAAGGACATTTGCATCCTGGGCAATTTGAAGAAGGATATCTTAAATTTGTCATGTTGTCTGGAGACAGTATCTTCTCCGAGGTCATGAAAGGATAATTGTTGATTTACAGACATGTAAGTTGTTAGTTTGTACAATGCTCTGACCAAAATTGATTCGTTAACTTCTACAGGTTATGGACCAGGCGCATGCTGTGGTCCTAGCAGGGGGGACACTGCAGCCTATTGAGGAGACAAGGCTTCGTTTGTTCCCTGGCATACCACTTGACAAAGTGAATTTTTTCTCTTGCAATCACATTGTTCCTCCAGAAAGTATCTTGCCCATCGCCGTTTGTCGCGGTCCCTCTGGGTTGACATTTGACTTCACTTATACTTCACGTTGCTCTACTAATATGGTTGGTCTCTACTTGCGACCTACTCGACTTCATTGCCATCCTCTTTCATACTAAAGCTCCCGCTAAAACTCATGTGCTTTTCGCATCTTTTCAAAGGCAAAGGGGGGTTTATAGTATGATCATTGGTTAGGTGCTCATTCAGCCGCATTGCATTATAAGAATTTCCCAACTTGCGGACTCTCTACATCACGCTTTAGTATGATCTATGTAGTGTCTGAACTTTCTAATTACCTCTGTAACGCATTTGTACCTTTGGTTTAATTGTATGCTTTGTGTCATCTGTGTGCACTCAGATGGAGGAACTGGGACGTCTAGTTTGCAACCTAGTGGCAGTTGTTCCTGAAGGTGTAGTAATGTTCTTCTCTTCGTTCGAGTACGAAGGACAGGTCTATCAAGCATGGAAGACTTCAGGTATTCTTGCTAGGATTCTAAAGAAGAAAACTGTATTCAGGGAGCCCAGAAGCAGTCTTGATGTCGAGAGTACTCTCAAAGAATACAAGGAAGCAATTAATCAGTGCAGCTCAGTAGCAGGAGATAACCGAGGACCTTGTGGCGCATTGCTGTTAGCTGTTGTTGGTGGAAAGATATCAGAGGGGATAAACTTCAGTGATGGGATGGGCCGCTGTGTTGTTATGGTTGGGCTTCCCTACCCAAATCCACGTGATGTTGAATTAATGGAAAGAATAAAGCATATTGATGGACTGGGGGAGCCAGGTTCATCTAGGCGTAGCAAATCTTTGGGCAACATGGCATATGGGCAGAGCACAGTTCAGCCTGGCTTCGAGATTTTAAGAAGTTGCAAGCAAAGGGGGAGAGAATACTATGGGAATCTCTGTATGAAGGCTGTAAATCAGTCAGTAGGTATGGCCACATTCCTTTATACCAACATGAGCACATTGTTTTCTGTTTGTGTTCATCTCTTCACACCCCTCCTCCCCTCTGTTTTCTTTATCTAGGCACTTAAATCGACTTTTTTATGGTCCAGGTCGAGCAATTAGGCATATCAAGGATTATGCTGCCATCTTGTTGGTCGACTCACGTTATGCATCTGAGCCATCAAAACCAAGTCTTCCACGCCCCACTGACAAGCTTCCTCTGTGGATAAAAGGACGCCTTGTATTTGCTACAGAGAGCTACGGCGAAGTTCACAGGCAGTTGCACCAGTTCTTCCAATTCAACAGGCAGAGAACACACTAACAAACACTTTACAGTACCGGTGACCGTGAAAGCAAAAGGGCTTATGATTCAAGTTCTTACCTCAGACACCACCTGCTGCAAAAAGATTATTTAGTTTTCTTGAACAGCCAGGTTAGTCATGGCTCAATTCTTCTTGGTTGTCAGAAATGCCATATAAGTACAGGGAGAGAAAAATGCATTCTTATACGTATTTGAACTGCAGAATAGATCATATCTTGTTTTTTTATCTTTGTTCAGCACTCCCCACATTCATGTCACTATCTAACACATTCTTGTTAAGCCCAATGAATGAAAAAGAAATACTCTTTGGAAAGGCACTCCTTTCCTATGCTACTCTCCATTATAGATGCCTTTTGGGTAGGGAAATAGTTAAAAGCTGCACGAGACGGATATCTGTTTGTTACTCGCCTTCTGATAGCTGTGCCACTTTGCCACTATCTATCTTCATAGAGTGGTGGGACTCATATCGTCACAGAGAAATGCTGGTTATCCGGACGCCCGGATTAAATTGAGCTGGATCAGCTGCGCGGCCGATCCACGTGCCCCCGGGTAGCTAGCATTACTCCTCGTCCACATGGTCGCGGGTCTCACCACCCAACTGGATGAATACCACCGCACCTTGTACATATAACAAGTCATTCTTTCACGAACATGTTTAAATATGATCTTTCTTTTTCTTCGTGGCAACAAGGATGTTCTGAATTCCGACATAATCGTCCCACGATCCACCTTCGACATGCTTGGCCATGCGGCCTAGCCCAGCTGCATTTTTAGCATCAACAGTTGGACGCGCGCGACCAACCAACAGTGGTAACTAGAAGCATTCACAATTTTCCTTTCGTTTCTGTTGTATGGAATTTGTGAAGGGTTTAAGAAGTAGTAGCGGAGGGGGGTGGGGAGGGGCCAAAATTTATTTGACATGATTCTCAGTTCATAGCTATATATCTGGAGTTTACTACTGCAGATAGTGTAAAAAAAAAAAGATAAAAATGGCTTAGCTAAGATTGGAACTGGGGTCATTACTTCCACTATGTTTGGTATTTGAATAGACTGAAGATAGAGTGAAGTTATCTTCAAAATTTTGAAAATAATCTCACTCTATTCCCGATCTATTCAAATATCAAACATAAGTTCCCGCTCTGTCGTGAGAACTAGATTCTCCATCAATAAGAAGGTAAATAAATAAATAAAATAAGTAGCGAGGGGCATCGGGAATGGGAATACCGGAATAGAGCCCGGAATGCACAATGGGGTTTATCATGCTTTTTACGCCCACCCAATATTTGGAAAAACTGAACGTGATCCATTAGTTCCGTTCAATTTGAACACCTTCAATTGGATTGGACCAATTCGAATAAAACGAATTTATTATAATTATATAATGTGTTATGAATATAAACATAATTATAGATATAAATTTAAATGTAAATGCATATGTTTTTTAAATTTTATCATCCTTTTGAATACATACACATTAATAAACTACTCATATTTAAATTAATCATAATTTTAGTTTTGTTGGGTTCAGGTTGAAGAGTGGGTTCGCTTCAGACTCGAGTAGTCAGAAAAATGGGTTAAAACCAGACTGAACTGACCCACGAACAGCCGTACATCCATTGGGCCAAAACCATGAGGTCGAGAAGCTGCAGGGGTGTTCTGAAAATTGAGCCAATCACAAATGAGAGTCTGGCAGGAGGTCACGGGAGGCCCCAAGCTGCTCGCTTAACTCATGGTATGTATGTGAGAGGGAGAAGGATTGATTGGGCCTCAGTGGGCCATCTCATCCAAAGTCCAACCCAACCCTCGGGCCTGTTTCACTTGATTAATTGGGCCTTTGCCCATGATGGGCCAGCCCAGCAAGCTCGCGGGTTGGCCCATCCCGCTGACGTCCCCGAATTAGACTGAAACGCTTGCAAGTCCTTCCTAACAGTTCGACTCACGTCCCCATTGTAGAAAAGAAAATAATAATAATAAAAAGCAAGGCATATCGTTAAAAATTCTTAGAAAGAGAAAGGTGAGAGAGAATGTAGAGAGGAAGGATGTAATTTCCAAACAATTCTATTAGTTGAGGGGTCTAACAAGACTCTTCTCTCCCTCTTTTTCAATTAACAAGTTATGTTTGGAAAGTAATTTACATCAATGTTATTAAGAAGTGTCTTGCGATAAATATTTTTCTTTTAAAAAAATACTTAAAAACCGCATAGAGCGATGGTGAGACCTACCACAAACGTGTGTGTGCAGCAAATCATTCACTTAGTTTTAGTATTTTGACGGACAATCTTTTTAACACAACTTTATAAAGTACATGTACCCCAACCCAACAAAGATATATCATTAAAAAAGGAAGAGAAATGTTTAGTGTCTCTTTTGGAGGGCAAGAAAAATGATGTAAATTATTTGACAACTAATTCAATTAGTTGTGTGTGTGTGTGTGGTGTGTGTTGTGTGTGAGAGAGAGAGAGAGATGAGAGAGAGAGAGAGAGATGAGAGAGAGAGAGAGAGAGAGAGAGATGAGAGAGAGAGAGAGGAGAGAGAGAGAGAGAGAGAGAGAGAGAAGAGGAGAGAGAAGAGAGAGAGAGAGAGAGAGAGAATTTTTTTTTTCAAACTTTCAATTAATAGAATCATTTGTCACATAATTCACATCATTTTTCTTACCATCTAACAAAGCTGTTAAGTATTTTTTTAAAAGAAAATTATGAGAAAGAGAGGTCGTAAGAATGTAGAAAGAAAAGCTTATTTTCAGAGAAATTCTTGAAAACCGTACCGTGGGCATTAGTATTGGTCCTCGTGCGATCCACCACCACCATATGTGTGCAGCAAATCCTTCTAGTACTTTTAGTATTTTGACAAGGCAACCTTTTTAACACAACCTTTTCAGGTTGAGATGTAGCTAGGGTGCAGGTATACCCCAACCCAACAAAGGCCAGCATTCACAGGGTATGCCAGGGAAAGTTGGGTGGTGGGCGGTGGGGGATCACATTAGAATCCGTCTTGTAGCGCTTGGCCTAGCCTCTGGGATGGAGAGATGCACCTTTGTTGTTGGTATGACAGAACCCTCTTGCCTCTAGACTCAAATCTTTCCATATTCTTTTCTTGGCGCTTTTGAATCGAAAAGTAGTGATCTTCACATAGCTCGAGGTAGCAATCTAGGGACACCGGAAAGTCAAAAGTTGAAGCATATGTTAAGATCATCGTATAATTGGTTTCTTTCAAAGAGTTTAATTATAAGAACATTGCCATGGCGATCATTGGAAGCGGTCTACTAACTGTGACACTACATACCCTTTAAGACTAATAATGCCAAAGAACTAATGATGTAGATGATGATGTACTAATCAGGGACAATTACATGTAATCCCCTATGCTCTTGTGGGTTTTGCTTTATATATACCACCATTTTCTTCATATTTTTATGGATGCTTATAGTAAGGAAAAATATTTCACCCATACCCAACAAGGGTCAACACCATCGAAGCTAACTGAATATTCTGTTGAACATGTAAATAAGATTTTAGATGGATATTTTGTCATGCTATTGTGTTATAAAAACAAAGATTAAACGAGGATAAATTAATTATGAAAGGACCTCTCAACGCATGGGAAAGAAAGAGACCATATTCAAAAGAGCATCAACACTCAACCGTTGCAAATAAAGATAAGAGGACATATATCAATTAAAAATAGATTTGCTAGAAACTCTCCCCCTCTTTAGCTCCACTCTCGAATCAAATAATTATTCTCTACTAACCTTCCATCGAAAGGTCGGTCTCGAGATTATTAACTATTTTACACGTCAAAATCGCATCAAGAACTAGGTGAGTGCCGATTTCCCTTTCTCATCTAAGATAGCATTTGGAACAGAGTTGAGGGCATTTTTGACTTGTAAAATCAATGAAAAAATCAATCGCGTTTCCAAAAACTCTCTTGCACTGTTGGCTTCCGTGTAACATGGATTTTGAGCGCGAGAGAGAGAGTGAGAGAAGATATCTTCTCTCTCCGCTCTGTGAAAATGCTGATTTTTTTTTCTATTTTTGAGGATTCGGGGCACGGCGAAGAGAGAGATAGAGAGGTAACTTTTTTTTTACTGTTCTCAAGAGAGACATAGGGGGTGAAATGACACAAAATTGCGCCCACGATGCGACCGTCTGCGGGAATCTACTTTAGCCGATTTTTTTTTTTGACGAACATTTTCAAACGCCACCTAAGTCGTCTGAAATCGGACGTCGAGCTATTTATGATTGTCTCCCCCAAGATCTGTGAGAGAGATCATATCAGGTATAAAATATAATAAGTATGATTTGGGGGTTAAATCTGTAATTATCTGCGACTTAGGTTTATTTTCTTAACGTTCTCACAACGTCAACCTAGCTTTTGACTCCGTACTTGCCGCCATCTTTCTTTCCTATACCTTTCTCCTCTTCTTCCCCTCGCAAGAGACAGATCCCCCCCACCCAACCCCTCAGCGTCGTCGTATGGCTTGTCCTGTAATGGCGTCGGAGGCGGCCGCGCAAAGTGGACGTCGGCGTCACGACGCACGCCGCGGAAGGAGCTCCCGCGGGGCAGAGGACGAGAGGAAGCTGCCAAGATTGTTCCGCCCCACCATCGACCCACCCAACTAGATCTCTTAAACACATTTGAACCAGGGCACTTGTTATATACATGCCATGCTCTCTCTCTTCTCTTATCTTCTCCTTGCCTCGAGTTCCGGGATTACCTGCTCAAGTGATCACCTAGATAGCACGTAGCAGCAACTTGCAGGTAATCGTTGTCCCAAGAGAGAAGGTTGCTGATGACGGTACAGATCTTGTTATTTCGCTGTTTAGCATGAAAGCCGTTGCATTGAACAAAAAGAAGAACCCACCATAGTTTTTTTTTTTTTATATGTGACATGACTGTGAGGGATGTTGGAGGTCGTCTGCTCCATATGGAAGGGAAGGTAAAGTGGAAGTGTCTTCTCAGGGTGGATAAAGAAATGGTGTCTTCTCAGGAATTGCGCCCATCTGAAACCTCATGTATGTATGTTAAGTAGAAGGAAACAATATTTTAAGATTTTTTTATATATACTCTTTTTGAAAGAATATAAATTTATATTTACATGTATATTCTTCTTATGGATATAAAATATTTTCAAGAAATCCAATCGAATATAATTAATCTTTTAATAAAGGTGTATAAGTAAACAATTTATACATTTTTATACACAATATATGAGGTTTTGTCAGAGGCCCGAGGATGCACAGTATCTGACTTAATTTTCAAGAATTGTGTCCATCTTAGACCTTGTGTACGTTAAGTTGAATGTCATAGAATATATACAGGCGCGTTTTTTTAGAATAGATAAGAGTTTCTATTCTCCAAGTTTTCAAGGAAAATGTAGAATATTCATGAGAAATGTGGGCAATAGAGAGTTTTGGGAGATAATCTAATTAACTTGATGTTCCACACAAAAATTACTAGAAAACAAAAATAAGTGCATGTTTTTTTCTCGCAAGGGATGAACTGTGAATTGATGATACATATAGCTGAACTTGATGGTCGCATCCACAAATCCAGGTGCTCTGGAACACTAAAGAGATGCGTTACTTAAGAGTCAACTTGGGGAGAGAGATAGAGAGAGAGAGACCAAATCATGTGCTCAACTGTACCATTGATGTTCATATGATGATTACTGAACGAGTTAATGATCGTTTGGTATGAGATAGGTAGAGAACAAATTGAGAATATCTTCAAAATTTCAAAGATATTCTTAAAATTTAATTTGAAGATATTTCTATTTTATTCTTGAATTATTTTGATCCCAAATATGAGGTAAGTGCTTAGTACTGCATGCCAAGGTCAAGTTCAGACACACCCCATGCGGCCATGCCTATCTGCAGACTCAAGATTGGATGTGCACTCTCTGTCCTTGCCATTTTGTTTGCATATATGCATCCCCACAAATGGACAAGTGCATACCTACCATCTTCCTAACATTTTATACCTAGCTATGGACGCGTTATGGGGAGATAAAGCCACACTATACTCGCTAATAATATCACATGCAGTACCTGTTGTGGACAATGTTCCAAAAACTTCGACCGGACTTTACGGCATAGAATGCGACATTTCTATAGGTTCGGCCCAGCTTATCTTTTACATAGGAAGAAGGTGGAGGACCTAAAGATGGGAGCAACGGTTTGTGATCATGAGAATCCATTATATGGTCTTGGCACGTCCTATCTGTTCTTGCAGAATTCTACATGAAACATGTGAAATAACTTCGAAATTAAAACAATAGGGTAGATCAAGACAACATAAACAAATATACGGCATGTTAATTTGGGAATTAAGAATTTAACCCTGCAGGCAACCTTCCTAGCTATCGGGGAACATATGCATGCATGCATGCGCAGCTGCAGTATGCACATATCCATCCAGCGATGCTGCTGGAGAAATACTTAGTGCACACCATTGGTGTGCACTAAGTTGGGCATGCACACCCACTAGGGTGTGCCATGTGTTCTTGGGGTTTGAAAAAGTGGGATGGGATAGGTATTATAATCCCCCAATAACACATGGCACAACCCTAGTGGGTGTGCCAAGGTGTGCACTAAGTATTTCTCTGCTGCTGAGGGAACTAATGATGTGCTCGTTTCTGTTGCTTTGTTTCCAATTCAGAAGAAGCGGCTTCGCCCATACTGTTGATCAGAGATCGATCGGAGTTAAAGCATGTTCCTGTCAGCGAATTGAACAGTGTCGATGAACAGTAGTTCCAGCATGTGCACACGGGCAGCTATGGCCAGTAGCCATCGATTTGTGTGAGAAAAATAGAAATTTTTATTACTGCCTTCTCTTTCATGTAGGTCAGCGGAAGAGCTCATCATGGCAGAAACCCACCGAGCCCATGCCACACAAATTCATGCGTCCTCAATTGAATTAAGATATTTAGGTGCAGTTTAATTTAGGGTAAATTAATTAGAAGTCTCTGATTGTAAGAGAGAGAATTTTATTGTAATAAGATTTAACGTATACTGTAACAAGTGATAACATTTACTGTAATGAGTTATAACTCTGTTAAAGATTAACAAATAAATCAAAAATCTGATAGGAACTCCTAATTAATTTACCTTTTAATCTATTTTTTTGACCTATATTATTTTAAAGTAAAAAGAAGGCTACACCTCTTATTAACAAGGGATAATATTAGAGAAATAATTTTGTAACATCATTTGGTAATATATTAAAATAATATTATCATAAAAATTGTGTCACATCAACAATTAAAATAAAAAAGTTAAAAACACCTCATAAATAATAAAATTGTGATGTACTTTAATTGATGTGTTATTTTAATATATTATGTGTTACTAAACTATTTTTCATAATATTATACTTCACTTGCCGGGGTAAGATAGAATTACCTCACCGTATCTTTGGGTGACTGTCCATGTCTCTAATAGCCTATACCACTACGACAAAATCAATTAAATTACTAACCATATATTTATATCGACATATCCTTAGATAGCCAAGATAAAACGGTTCCCAAAACAGTCCATAGAAGTTAACATATATATGCATTATGATCTTGATCAGTACTGTTGATAATAAAAAGATGATCATGACCCAGCTGGTTTCCCTATCCTTAGGCTTTTTGATTCAGATCTGTATATAACAACCTTAAAACATACGTTAGAAGCACTGGGGTCTTAATTTACCATGAATCAGATCTTTGTACATCTCCAACCTAGCTATATGCGTCTGCTTGTCGGTGTCGCCTTGCACTGTCGTCAGAACTCGGTAGCAGCAACATTGAGAGGGTCAAGGGACCTCATGATGGCTGTAACAGTGTCGGCATTCTTCCTGCCGGGGGCCTGGGATGCACTGCCATCATGGGGGCTCCGGGATCGGACGGTCATTCGTGCGAGCTGAATGGTACAACATGCATGAAAACATTATATATATATATATATACATATCTTGGGACAATGGCAATTAAACAAATTAAGCTGATCTCCGATGAAGTCTACAAAGTTAAAGATATGTGGGAAACGGTTTTGTAACACCATACTAAAGTGATATTACTATTAAAAATGTGTCGCATGAACAGTTGTTAGAAGAAAATAAAAAGAGAAGGGTTTAGTGCACTTTTTTATTGTACTTAAGTATAATATGATTAGGCACTCATCTCATATGGCACCACTTACATGGAGGGTGATAAAATGACAACTCAATAATTGGGTGCCACATGGGATGAGTGCCTAATCATATTACACTTTAAATGTAATATAAAAATGTACTAAACTTTTCTCAAATAAAAAACACTTTACAAATGAAGGTAGTGTGGTGGATTTTGATTGGTGTGTATGACCGGGTTGTGATGTATTTTGAATGGTGTGTTAGTGTGTTACGAAATGATGTTATATTAAACTATTTTCTAAGTAAAAATCTAGGGTGATTTCACATGGTACTATCTTTTTTTTTTGAAGCGTGAAGGGAGATATTACGGTACTATCTGACTCTTCTACCGTGAGATCAGATGATGCTTCTAAGGTATTGTACAGAGGAAAATTTATACGACCTTGATACGATATCCCAGATAGTTATCTATATATCTTGTGCCTTACACCTTAGACATGTAACTAGTGATTACTATGCTGTTTATTCGCATATACTTTAACATGTACGGTGAAACTGATCAGTACAGTTGGTTTTTCTTTTCGACAACTGAGATAAAAACCCAATCTAATGCTTACTTTGTTAAGACTTATACCGATGGTAGAATATTATAATTGTTAATGGTGCGTCCGGGGAGTCGACTCCGGATAACTTGCATCTTCCGGGTCAATAAACAGGTCTGATTGATGGCGAATAAGTCAGTGACAAACTGCTGCATGATCGGAAGTGACAGAGTTTAGATTCTGCATTAAACAAAATAAATAAAGAACCCTGACTTGTCTAGCGGGCAGGAAGCTTGAGCAGTCACAATTCATTAAGGCAGAAGGCATTTCGGGAGTTTCGCCCAGCACGTAGTCTGCTGCACTAGCCTACAGGTCGCTGCCGGAGGCTGCACAGGTGCACAGCATAGATGGGTGCAGTGCAGAGATCCCACTCTTTCGTGGAGACAAAGAGAAAGAAACCCTAATGGGGAGGAGGACGGCAAGTACTCCGAATCCTGTGCAGCGTGTGTGCAGGACGAAGGATCACCTCCCATGGAGAATTTCACTTGTATCAACAGCAATCGGGTATAGGATCCTCTCCAAGTAGCTAGCTAGGTGCAGTACTGTGTATTAAGGTGAACAAATCTAATAGAATTATGTCACTTTGTATTGGGATTTTAAAAAATAAAAATGAGACACATATTAAATATTTTAATATAAAGATGACACAATTTTAATTTTATTAGGTGTGACCGTTTAATGTATACCAAAATATGTAGTAACTATTTCTCTCTTTTTTTATGAGAGAAGATCTCCATTTTTTTGACTAGCTATAAAAGAATATTCTACATTGGGTATTTTGTATCCATTAAAATGGTATACATGTAAATATAAATCTAAGAAAGATTTTGGCATAATTGATTTTTTTACTAGAGATATATATTGAAAAAAATCTTAAAAGGTTAACATAAACCTCGCGACTTGGCATTCAACTCTAACCATTCTTAAACTTAAGATCTCGCCATGCATATATGTACTAGCAGTTTCAAGGCTACATCTTTCAAAATTAGTATATATCTTAATTCTGATCGACTCAGTAAGGTTAAATTACACCCACTCATCATAATTCTTGGACATATGTCCCTAAATATAAATAACATATCTTAATATTGGATTACGTACCCACATAAGTTAAATATATAATATAGAAGCATCATAATTCTTGGACATATGTCCCTAAATTTAAATAACATATCTTAATATTGGATTACGTACCCACATAAGTTAAATATAAAATATAGAAGCATCATACGCCCATGCATGGCCAGATAGCTAAATATACTTCTTAATGTTTTTTTTTTCTTTACTCTTACCAAAGAAGAATTGAAAAGCGGATCTTGTTTTATTTATTTGTTTTTATCTCCATCTCTAATGCCGCCTTATAAAGGAGGCACGCCTGCCTTTCCTGATCTCTCTCTCTCTCCAATTCAAATAGAGAAGTAGGCAGCAGTTGGTATCCAGAAACGTAGAACAGTAATGTGGACAACGCGCAGAGAGATGGATGTGGAGAGGCTGGAGGGGCGACGCCTGAAGCAGCGGATCTCCAAAGTGTTGTGGGCGTCTCTCCGATCCTCCTCCTGCAGCATCACCTCCCGGGAAGTGGCGCACGCCGTCCATGAGCCTGTCTTTGTCCCCGGCCTCCATGGCCCGGCCGGCAAGGAGAAAGACGCCTTGAGCGGGTTCCAGTGCCGCTCTCTGGTAACCCCTCTCCCCTTCCAGCACCGCTGCCTCCGCATGCAGCGCCGCGAGATGGGCGCCGCCGGTAGTGATCCCGCGCACCTGCCGCCGCACCGCCGACCCACCACCGCGACTACAAGGCCCGGGAGGAAGAGCAGGGAGAAGCACCCTCGTGCTTCGCGGCGTTCTCCTTCTTACTACTGCTCTGAGAAGATGGGAGGGGAGCTGGAAAGAGAGGAGAAGAGGATCGCTGTGAGGAAGAAGGAAGTGGAGGAGAAAGGGTCAAAGAAGAAGCTGCTGTCGAACAGCTACGGCTTCACGAGCTCTTCTTCGGAGGACAGCGACAACGATGACGCCGTGGAAGTGCTCTTCGCCAGTGACGAGACGGAGACGCTGTTCTCCTCCAGGAGCTTCTCTTCCGACTCTTCTGAGTTCTACTACTCGTCATCCTGCCGCTGCAGCAGGAAGAAGAAGAGGAACCCCCGGCGACAGGAAAGCCAACAGAAGCAGAGGGAAGAAGAAGGGGAGGAAAGCAGGCACTGTGGTACTTGGGTGGATGGGTTCCGTCCATTTGTGTTCCTTTCTTCTTCTTCTTCTTTGTCTGGAAGTGACAGGACCCGCGAGGACATGGCGTCGGAGGCGATGGAGGAAGAGGAAGAGATGGAGGCAGCTGCAGGGACGGCAGGGTTCGCCGTGGAGAAGCAGTCAAGCGATCCCCGAGAGGACTTCCGAAGCTCCATGCTTGAGATGATCATGGAGAAGCAGGTGTTCGGAGACAGGGATCTAGAGAACCTCCTCGTCCGCTACCTCTCCCTGAACCACCCCCACCACCACCCCGTCATCCTCGAGGTGTTCTCGGAGATAAGGGAGACCCTCTTTGGCTACTGAAAGGTGTCGAACGACCCTCTTTGACTTCGGCTATATGTCGTCCACTCTGTCTTTTCGATCTTGTCTTAGAAAAGTTTCGGCCTTGTTATCATCCCTGGTCAGCTCCTCGCGATCGCTGTGGGATTTTCCTCTCTGCTTATTTCTCTGGCCGGCAAGAACCGCCGTACGTTTTCTCACTAAGGTGTCTACTTTAATGGCTATTAATTAGAGGCCTTTGTTTGTATTTCGTATATTCTTGTCTATGTTTTCTGACTGAGGTGTCGACTTTAATGGATATTAATTGGAGACCTTTGTTTATATCTCATCTCTCCTTAAATACTTCTATTATAATTTCTTCATTCCGTCCGTCTTTTGTGTCTGTGCGCAGGAGGCCCGGGGGGGGGGGGTAGAGGAGGCCTAAAGAGAGAGAGAGGGAGAGAGAGGAGGAAGAATCTTGAGGTTGGAGGGTACAAGAAGATTTTTAGTGAAGTTTAGAGGAATGTATTGGAATATATATATATATATATATATATGATTTAATCTCACATTAAAAATAGTAAAGATAAGTTTATGATTATAAGTAAGACATATACCTCTTTTCCTAAGAGAACTCTTTTTCAAAGAAAAAGACAATTTTAAATAGCAGATGATATTTTTTGGGAGGGGTACTAAATTTTCACGCATCTTCAATGACACACATTTTTATTCTCACTGAAAAGAGGATTGTGTAGAGATAATTAATTTAATCTCACATTAGAAATAATAAAAATAAATATATATTTATAAATAAGGTAGATGACTCTTCTTCCAAGTTTCAAGATCCTTTTTCAAGAAAAATGATAAAATTCTAAATAAGAGATAACACTTTTTGAGAGAGACATATTAAAAATTTAAGGGCAGCAACTATCAAAAAAGGAAGGCTAGGAGAAAGTCCCTTCCCATGGATTTCTTGCAGCGAGGGGCTGTGTTTCTCAAGACTTCTAATTATTTCCTGCCTTTCCTCAAAACGCTATCTAGCAACAAGAAGAAGACAGTGGAGTTCTTTTTAGTATGGGTTTCCTCGTGAAACTGCCATCATGATTCCATTATATGCATGTACGTGGGTTTCTCTTTTAACTTTGCCTTGGTTTGAACTTTGACACGAGGCACTAAAATATTATGCATTAGGTGCAACCCAGTGCTAGCTAGTGGTCCTTAAATAATTTCATTTGTGTTCCCTGCGTACGTCTTTTTCCCTTTGTATGCTTCCAAAATGTGGATCAGATTAAGTACGGGCAGAAAAGGAGGAGGAAGGTGAGAAAGCAAGCTAGCTGACCAACGAGACCCAACTTTTCCCTTCTATGCTTCCGAAGTAGGAATCAGAATAGAACAGATGAGAACGAAGGTTAAAGGCAAGCAAGCAAGCTCAGCAACAACACCCACTTTTCCCGTCTCTTCTACCCAGGCCATGCCATGAAAAGACTCACATCAGCAAGATTCTCTCCCTTCTACGTAATGCAGTACTCAATCTCGCAGGCCTTTGATCTTACAAAAGTTTCTCGCGCTTCTCTTTGTTCAAATGACCCAAGGAAATAAATGATCTAAATTCTTTAATCGGCATTACTTGTTCAGAAATGGTATATAGATTAAAACTTCTGCAGCAGTTGAGCTCATCTTTCTAGGAAATAATTAAATCAAAAGTATGCATTCTTTTTCAGCAAAACCTTTATAACTGGCATGGTCGAGGGGTAGGAAATGGTGGTGCAGCTATATTAATTGCCTACACAGTAACACAGCATTTCCATGGCGTGTTGCCAAGTGAAGTCGTCCTCAATGAAAGCTCATCAATCTAAATCAGCAGCCATGAGAAAACTGAAACCATTTTATGATCTAATTATTTTTGCACCCAATATGGTACTGTTCTCCATATCAAGAATTAGAGCATGATACCAGGTGCACATCACACAAGGTGATGTGCTCGCAAATCAAATCGGAGTGTGATTGGTAATTGGCACCTGACATTGAGGGGATGGATTGACTGTTCAAATTACTCGCACACCACCATGCCATGACGTTCATCAAATATTACTCTAAAAATTATATTGCGAAGTGATGCATGTTTGCATGTGTCCATCTTTTCCTTCAGGATATATATATATATATGTTGGAATCTGCGACTTTGAAGTAGCTGGCCATACCACGTGCTGCTCTAGTGTTTGTGTTGTTCTTTGGTGGGAATTTTGGCAACCTCAACATCACTATTTGTTTGTTCTAGCGGGGACAACAACAAACAGAAGGTTGGCCAGTTTGGGATCTGTTTCAGAATAGATATAGAGGGATCGAGGGAGAGAGGATTCCCAGACAAAATTAATGGCTGTTTGCCCTCCTCCTCTTCCGTCCTCTGGCCTTCTCCCTCACCACCCCGTGAACGGTAGGTACCACGGCAGGATGGTCGCATGCGAGATTCCCTCTTTGAACCCTTCTCCCATGTCAGTCTCTCCTGCCGACGATGCTGCTGCCTGCTGCAACGAAAGGAACCATACTAGAGAGAGAGAGAGAGAGAGAGAGAGAGAGAGACCATTGTGTATCCTTTTCCCCCTCTGTGCCTCTATCATGTTTTCACGCTGCTGTGTATATCTACTTTCCCCATGAATCATGCTGCCGTGCTTGTCCTCTGTTTGTAGGCAGCAGGGGAAAGCTAAGCCATATATCTGACATGAAGGTGGGGGGTTGTGATGTCCAGTAATGGCGTTTCTCGGCAGCGGTGGCGTCTTGGGGGGAGAGCATTCCTTTCCCGCATGCAGTAAATCTCAGCGGAAGCGTCTGAGAAAAGGCCCCGGGCATGGTCTTAATGGGAGAGTAGAGGGGGTTGGCGCGTGGGGTTGTGTTTGGATAGCTACTGATCATTCCATTCTACCGGCAGCCACCCTGCTGCATGTTAATCCCTCTGTACATCTCGGTCTCTCTCTTCATTTAATGCCATCGATCCTGGTGTCCGCCCTCTGGAGTTCCCATTCCGTCGACAGATTCAAATTCCTCCTTACGAATACCTGCCATTCCCTTGTGGTATCTGTCACTAGTAGTATGCTAAATTTAGTGTTAAAATTTGATTCTCTCTCTCTCTCTCTCTTTCTGTGGCAATGTAAACACATAAGTTATTCAGCTACTTTGCTTAATTACTTTATATCTAAAATCACATTTATCATTAGATATAAAAGAACTATCTTGTCAAACCATTCATAAAATTACGAGATTATTATTGAAGGGTTTATGACGCGGACACCATCCCATTTGAGGAAGAAGAGTCATGCTGATCAAGAGAGAGGAGAGAGAGCACTAGACTGAGCTGCATATATACATATATATATTCGTGCATGGAATGGGAAGAATAAAGTACATATTTTTACAAAGATGGCCGAGGGAGGGCTCTAAGCATTAGAAATAATTTCCATCAAGAAGTATAGATTAGAACATGTGAGAATTTTTGGGAGGGACCCAATGGGCTACTGCCAGAGGCCTGTGCATAATACACTTAAGATTATACTTGTAGGCCCAATGGACCGGGGGGTGGTCGTGTTTGCCCCCAAAAAGTATTTTAATTTCAATCGGATTCATACACAAGCCACAACACAATTAAGCAAACCACAATGCACTTTTGCAAGCTATCAACATTCAATAAGGTTGATTTCAACCAAATTTAAGCAATTAAGTTCACAAGCATTGTTACAACACCTCCTGAAGAAAAGGCCCTGGAAATCCACAGTAGATGCTTCAAATTGAGCTCAACAAACCTCTTTTTAATTACATCCATAGATTATCCATCTTATGTATCCATCAAATTTTACCTCCAAAGCCTCATTAGATCAAAACCTGCATGCCCTTCCATGGAGAACCCAAAAAACAAAAATGAAAGCTTTGGGAAGGATGGAAATTAAGCATGGGGAAGAAGAACATTCTGGGAACCTTATCCAAAGGTTCTAGAGAGGAAAAGACAGACATGCTAAAGGAGGGGCAAGAAAATGAGCAAGTCCAGGATGGGAAAGATCCTCAAATCCTTGAGAAGGATATCCCTTTAGCTATTAAACTTCATATCGCAATACAACTTATGTTTCAGATTGACTTCTTCCATGATAAGTTGCAAAGGATAGATACTAAGATGGACTCTGTTGGACGCCAATTACCACAACTCAATGCAAATGTAGAGTCACCGACAAGGGACATGGAACACATTTGTTTTGTCCATGGAAAAAATGATTTAATGATGATGTTATTTTAATGTGTTATCAATTGGTGTTACAAAACTGTTTCTCATAATTTATGACATCAAATTCAGGATCTCCCTTCAATGTCAACATCTTTATAATCAGTTGACTGGACAATACTTTTTTCTATCCCATCTTAGTAGTAACTCCTCTTTGATGATGTCAAAAAGAGGGTGTAGATTTGTGCTCGATAATGCTTGAATGCTTGCTTGCATGAAGCAGAGAACTGCTTTAGGTTGCGTTAGGTCAAGGAGAGAGTCTTTTTACTTGGTAGGTTAAGTTTGAGAAATCTTATATGTGTGTAGTACCCCAGAAAATCTATTAATTAAAAATTATGGATAAATTAAAATTTATCAATTAATAAATTCAACTAGTTAAAAGGTACGCATTATTATTACATGCGTATAAACCCATATGAAAATTCCGTAAAAATAATAATTATATTTTAAATAATATTATCTAATGACCCATTATGAAATTTGGGTACAGAAAAATCGTTTAGACCAAGTTTAAGAATTTACGCGACTTATTATCGTAATTAAGGAATAAGTCGAAGAATCTATTACTTTATGAGCCAAAGTGGATTATAAATTAAAATAAACATATGGATAGACTTTAAATAATATGGGATGATAACCCATTATGTTATTTGGGCCAATGGACAAATCTTAGCCCATGAATAAATTTTCTAATAAAAAGATAATTAAAAATCTATTAAGAAAAGTAAGTACATGGGTTGTACAATTAGGCTCACACGAGTTATTGGGCCAAGAGTAAGAGCCCAAATGATGAAGGTTAGAAATATTGGCATGAATAATATTTAATTGAAATAAAAATATGAAATTACTTGAATAAGTGTGATAAATAGATTTACATAAAGATAAATGGTGAATAATTGGAATTAAATCTATACCCATTAAGTCAAATTAGTAATGTGTTTTATTAATGGACCTAACATGGATTGTTGGGCCAAATAAGAAGAACCCATCATGAGAAGGGAGTTAATTAAGTGAAATTCGGGTTAAATATAGTAATAATTAGAAAAGGAGATTAGATAAATACTAAATGACATATATAAATCCCTAAAAAGAGTCCTAGACTTATCCTAACTTATTACCCATGAAATTAGATCTCTCCCTAAGCCAACTAAGTGATAAATGTTAGAAAAGGAGGAGAAAAATGTGTAAATTCAGAGTTAATAAATAAATAAATTAAATAAGGTAAGATAAATATTAAAAAGGGTTATAAATATCCTAAAAAGAGTCCTAATCCTATCCTAAACCATTAACCACGAAAGTGGACCTCTCCCCTATCCTATTAGATGGGATAATGCAAGAAATAAGGGGATAAATAAGGAAAAATTAAGAGTTTGAAGGGAAAGATGAGTTTTAAGAAAGTAGGACTCTTAAACCAAGCCATACACACCCTAATTCGACCCTACCATCCCATAGATCATTGGTGAAGCTCTAGGGGACGAAGAAGGAGTTGAGGACGAGAGGAGCAAGAAGGAAGGAGCTTGGAGCAAGAGGATTTCATCTTCTACCTCGTCTTCAAGCCCTAGGATTTCTTAAACGCATGAAAAGTAGGCAATCTCTCAAGCAAAAATCGTGTAACAATTATCCTAGGTAGCCTTCATGTACCTCTTCAAAAGTCCTATGTATTTTGCTCATTCATTTGGACGAATTTAATTTGTGAAGCTCTGCTGTTACTATGAACTAAAATCTTATGTTTTCTCTAATTCCCAACATGTACTTGCTCTCATGCCATGATAAAATTCTCGTATATACTGCATCTTATTATCTTTCAAATGCTCTTGGTCTTGCTCGATTTTGATCTCCCATGAGGGAGAATTAAATATTTGAATCCCTATCTGTTGCTTGCACCCGACTCTTCAAGTTTACCTATAAACTCCGTGCATAATTGATCCCATACCATGAGAAAATTCTATAAAATACTACTTCGTGTTAGATTTCGAACGCCCCTAGTTTCGTAATTTTTCATTATGTATTCATCTTTGATTAATTCATTTAACCCTGACTGTGTCTGTTTAGGTTTTCAGAATGTAACGTGTTCAAAACATGGTTAAATCTTGTCTAATTTCAAATTAATCGTGCAAGCTGATATATATATGTGTCTACTTTCATTTGAAACTGGATTCGTGATTTTTGGGTCATTATACGATTTTATATTGAATTTAGAAGAGCCATGTGTCATCCAGTATCAACCCTGAAAAAAAGGGGGAAAACCCGGACCGTCCCTAATATCGCAGCGGCGCGATACGCCGCGATAACAGGAGGGTCACGGTCGGCCTCCAGGTCGCGTCTTGAACGCGGCGGGTCTCGCCACCGCGTTCCCTTCCCGGTCCGAGCCAGGCCGGCCAGTCTGTGGATCGCACCCGAGCCGCCCGTCGCGACTTGAATCGCGACGGGTAGGTCCGCCGCGATTTGAAGATTTCGCCCAGAACATGAAATTACTCTCATGCCCTTGTCAATTAAGCTATATGACTCAAGTTTAACCCTAATCATGCACTATTTTGAACAGTAACAATTGATTATTTATATTTGTTAATAATCGCATGAAATATGTTATTTAAAAGTCAATTGCACGATCTATCATATTCTCAAGATTTCTCTACACTTGCACACACATAACATTATTAATTGCCATTTGACCTTATTGAATTACGCAATAATATATTCGGTAATTTAGTGAAATAATTACTAAATCCCCAATTTTATTAAATACAATTGTTTCCATTTTTATTCGCGCATTTTAAATACCGTTATCGTTTTCCCTCGGCTTCGAGCACTCGAGGCACGACGGACCCGTTTTCTACACACTTTCTCTTGACTTGGACCACCTCTCCATCGGGAATACTCTCGACTGGACCAGAGACTCCTTGTCAAGGCCTCTGTGAGTCTTCTTGGCTTTGGCGTACGTCCATTGCCGACGAGCTGGTTGTACCTTTAAATCGTGTTACACTCTTAGGGATCAGTACGATCCAAACGCCCTTAGTAAGTTCTCTCTTATCTTGTGATCACGCCGGACCATCTAGCCAGTGTTCATAGCACGGCCAATGGGCGGATGTGACTTCTACTAGACTGCCGGTACCCGACCTGGTGCTGTGCAACTGTTACTATCATGGTTTATCATTGTTTTACGATTATAACCCTATCTCAACTACTATCCTTGTAGTCTCATCTATTCACGTTCACTCTACTATCTCGTCTATTCATCTAGTACTCTCTTGAGACTCTTGAGTTGTTGTGGCTCCTATTGCTTGTACTATACATGACTGTCTAGCGCCATAATATGGGTCCGGTGAACCTACTGACTTGAATGCATATTGTGCAGGGCACAGAGAGTGTCCGAGGGGCTTCAATCTAGTCCTGGGGGCAGAGAGCCACTCGAAAATACCTGCAGGGGCTATTGACGGTGTTCTGCATTGCACCGGTTCTAACTATCTCGACATTGGCTAGACACCTAATTGTTATACTATTAGTCTGAGGAGTTTAGACGTACTGTACCATTTCGATGCTATTATTGTGCTAGCACTGACCATTATAACATTAGTCTGAGGAGTTCAGACGTAATGTACTATTGTTAAACGGCTACTGTCCCAAAGTAACTATTGTCATACTCGACTAGTGCACCGTGGTGCAACCATACACGTTATCTCATTACATATATCTCTTTACATGCTATCTCTTTACATGCAATCTCGTTACACACTATCTTGATATACAAGCTATCTCGTTACACGCCACCTTGATACAAGCTATCCTATTACATATTATTTTGATACACGCTATCTTGTTATATGGTCTTTTCTCTATCATTCTAATTTTACAATATTCTTGTGAAGTGTATTATCGTTCACATGTTATCGCATGCTATCATTCTAATATGCCATCAATCTCTTATCATGTATTATTTCTCTCTTGACTATACTTGATCGTTCTCTCTAGTTAACCTGCGTTACAAGACATTAATCACTTAAAGCATGCTTGTTTACACGAGATATTAAGTCCTACTGAGCGTTGTCGCTCACCCTTCATTATTTGTTATTGTGTTTTCAGGTACGTCAAGTGACGACCTTACACACAACAACGGGATTGGACTGGAGTGATGAGCGTCCTGAAGTCATAGCGATGGAATGTCCTTAGTACCCTAGAGTTAGTTTAGTTAGTTGCTTAGTTATCATTTCCAAATGTAATAAAGTTATTGAGCCCTATGTTTTGGCTCTGAATTAGTGGTTTTAATAGTTTAGAAGAAATATCAATAAAATGATGAGTTTTAATTGCAATTATTGTTCATTAGTTGCTCTGATATTTGCGAATGTATGCGCAATTTACATTACCATACACGTTGTTCATGCCTCCCCGATTTATTCCGCTGCTAAATTGGCGGGGCATGACAGTTGGTATCAGAGTCAGGTTGTCCTTATCAGGATATTTAAGTCTAGGATGTTCTAGGTGAACTGCCCTGACACGTGTCTAAGTCAACCACCATACCTATGTGAGAATTGGGTAGAACCATGGTTAAGATCTGAATACATTATAAATATACATGCATCAACTTAGTAATACCTTAGTACCCAAAGTCAAAAAGGAAATAAATTAAATGCTATTACTCGTAGGAGATTAGTAGAGATGATGGAATGAAATATTCTGAGTAAATTGGTAATCGTATCATATGAATTTGGGGACCAAATTCTATTTAAGTGGGGGAGGATGTAGTACCCCAGAAAATCTATTAATTAAAAATTATGGATAAATTGAAATTTATCAATTAATAAATTCAACTAGTTAAAAGGTACGCATTATTATCACATGCGTATAAACCCATATGAAAATTTCGTAAAAATAATAATTATACTTTAAATAATATTATCTAATGACCCATTATGAAATTTGGGCACAGAAAAATCGTTTAGACCAAGTTTAAGAGTTTACGCGACTTATTATCGTAATTAAGGAATAAGTCGAAGAACTCATTATTTTATGAGCCAAAGTGGATTATAAATTAAAATAAACATATGGGTAGACTTTAAATAATATGGGATGATAACCCATTATGTTATTTGGGCCAATGGAAAAATCTTGGCCCATAAATAAATTTTCTAATAAAAAGATAATTAAAAATCTATTAAGAAAAGTAAGTACATGGGTTGTACAATTAGGCTCACACGAGTTATTGGGCTAAGAGTAAGAGCCCAAATGATGAAGGTTAGAAATATTGGCATGAATAATATTTAATTAAAATAAAAATATGAAATTATTTGAATAAGTGTGATAAATAGATTTACATAAAGATAAAGGGTGAATAATTGGAATTAAATCTATACCCATTAAGTCAAATTAGTAATGTGTTTTATTAATGGACCTAACATGGATTGTTGGGCCAAATAAGAAGAACCCATCATGAGAAGGGAGTTAATTAAGTGAAATTCGGATTAAATATAGTAATAATTAGACAAAGAGATAGATAAATACTAAATGACATATATAAATTCCTAAAAAGAGTCCTAGACTTATCCTAACTTATTACCCATGAAATTAGATCTCTCTCCAAGTCAACTAAGTGATAAATGTTAGAAAAGGAGGAGAAAAATATGTAACTTCACAGTTAATTAATAAATAAATTAAATAAGGGTAAGATAAATACTAAAAATAGTTATAAATGTCCTAAAAAGAGTACTAATCCTATCCTAAACCATTACCCATGAAATTGGACCTCTCCCCTATCCTATTAGGTGAGATAATGCAAGATATAAGGGGATAAATAAGGAAAAATTAAGAGTTTGAAGGGAAAGATGAGTTTTAAGAAAGTAGGACTCTTAAACCAAGCCATACACACCCTAATTTGACCCTACCATCCCATAGATCATTGCTGAAGCTCTAGGGGACGAAGAAGGAGTTGAGGACGAGAGGAGCAAGAAGGAAGGAGCTTGGAGCAAGAGGATTCATCTTCTACCTCGTCTTCAAGCCCTAGGATTTATTAAACGCATGAAAGGTAGGCAATCTCTCAAGCAAAAATCGTGTAACAATTATTCTAAGTAGCCTTCATGTACCTCTTCAAAAGCCCTATGGTTTCGTTGTATTTTGCTCATCCATTTGGGCGAATTTAATTCGTGAAGCTCTACTGTTACTATGAACTGAAATCTTATGTTTTCTCTAATTCCCAACATGTACTTGCTCTCATGCCATAATAAAATTCTCGTATATACTGCATCTTATTATCTTTCAAACGCCTCTGGTCTTGCTCGATTTCAATCTCCCATGAGGGAGAATTAAATCTTTGAATCCCTGTCTGTTGCTTGTACCCGACTCTTCAAGTTTACCTATAAACTCCGTGCATAATTGATCCCATACCATGAGAAAATTCTATAAAATACTACTTCGTGTTAGCTTTCGAACGCCCCTAGTTTCGTAATTTTTCATTATGTATTCATCTCTGATTAATTTATTTAACCCTGACTGTGTCTGTTTAGGTCGTCAGAATGTAACGTGTTCAAAACATGGCTAAATCTTGTCTAATTTCAAATTAATCGTGCATGCTGATATATATATTACTTTCATTTGAAACTGGATTTGTGATTTTTGGGTCATTATACGATTTTATATTGAATTTAGAAGAGCCATGTGTCCTCCAGTATCAACCCTGAAAAAAAGGGGAAAAACTCGGACCGTCCCTGATATCGCGGCGGCACGATAGGCCGCGATAACAGGAGGGTCACGGTCGGCCGCCAAGTCGCGTCTTGAACGCGGCGGGCCTCGCCACCGCGTTCCCTTCCCGGTCCGAGCCAGGCCGGCCGGTCTGTGGATCGCGCCTGAGCCGCCCGTCGCGACTTGAATCGCGACGGGTAGGTCCGCCGCGATTTGAAGATTTCGGCCAGAACATGAAATTACTCTCATGCCCTTGTCAATTAAGCTATATGACTCAAGTTTAACCCTAATCATGCACTATTTTGAACAGTAACAATTGATTATTTGTATTTGTTAATAATCACATGAAATATATTATTTAAAAGTCAATTGCACGATCTATCATATTCTCAAGATTTCTCTACACTTGCACACACATAACATTATTAATTGCCATTTGACCTTATTGAATTACGTAATAATATATTCGATAATTTAGTGAAATAAATTACTAAATTCCCTATTTTATTAAATACAATTGTTTCCATTTTTACTCGTGCATTTTAAATACCGTTATCGTTTTCCCTCAGCTTCGAGCACTCGAGGCACGACGGACCCGTTTTCTACACACTTAATTTCTCTTGACTTGGACCACCTCTCTATCGGGAATACTCTCGACTGGACTAGGGACTCCTTGTCAAGGCCTCTGTGAGTCTTCTTGGCTTTGGCGCACGTCCATTGCCGACGAGCTGGTTGTACCTTTAAATCCTGTTACGCTCTTAGGGATCAGTATGATCCAAACGCCCTTAGTAAGTTCTCTCTTATCTTGTGATCACGCCGGACCATCTAGCCAGTGTTCATAACATGGCTAATGGGCGGATGTGACTTCTACCAGACTGCCGGTACCCGACCTGGTGCTGTGCAACTGTTACTATCATGGTTTATCATTGTTTTATGATTATACCCCTATCTCAACTACTATCCTTGTAGTCTCATCTATTCACGTTCACTCTACTATCTCGTCTATTCATCTGGTACTCTCTTGAGACTCTTGAGTGTTGTGGCTCCTATTGCTTGTACTATACATGACTGTCTAGCGCCATAATATGGGTCCAGTGACCCTACTGACTCGAATGCATATTGTGCAGGGCACGGAGAGTGTCTGAGGGGCTCCAATCTAGTCTTGGGGGCAGAGAGCCACCCAAAAATACATGCATGGGCTATTGACGGTGTTCTGCATTGCACCGGTTCTAACTATCTCGACATTGGCTAGATACCTAACTGTTATACTATTAGTCTGAGGAGTTCAGACGTACTGTACCATTTCGGTGCTATTATTGTGCTAGCACTGACTGTTATAACATTAGTCTGAGGAGTTCAGACATAATGTACTATCGTTAAACGGCTACTGTCCCAAAGTGACTATTGCCATACTCGACTAGTGCACTGTGGTGCAACCATACACGTTATCTCATTACATGTTATCTCTTTACACGCTATCTCTTTACATGCAATCTCGTTACACGCTATCTTGATATACAAGCTATCTCGTTACACGCCACCTTGATACAAGCTATCCTATTACATATCATTTTGATACATGCTATCTTGTTATATGGTCCTTTCTCTATCATTCTAATTTTGCAATATTGTTGTGAAGTGTATTATCGTTCACATGTTATCGCATGATATCATTCTAGTATGCCATCAATCTCTTATCATGTACTATTTCTCTCTTGACTATACTTGATCGTTCTCTCTAGTTAATCTGCGTTACAAGACATTAATCACTTAAAGCATGCTTGTTTACACGAGATATTAAGTCCTACTGAGCGTTATCGCTCACCCTTCGTTATTTGTTATTGTGTTTTCAGATAAGTCAAGTGACGACCTTACACACAACAACGGGATTGGACTGGAGTGATGAGCGTCCTGAAGTCATAGCGATGGAATGTCCTTAGTACCCTAGAGTTAGTTTAGTTAGTTGCTTAGTTATCATTTCCAAATGTAATAAAGTCATTGAGCCATATGTTTTGGCTCTGAATTAGTGGTGCTAATAGTTTGGAAGAAATATCAATAAAATGATGAGTTTTAATTGCAATTATTGTTCATTAGTTGCTCTGATATTTGCGAATGTATGCACAATTTACATTACCATACACGTTGTTCATGCCTTCCCGATTTATTCCGCTGCTAAATTGGCGGGGCATGGCAATGTGTTTGGTTTGGCATGGAGGGTTAAGGTCATGTGATGCTTATGATTTATATATGCTTCTCTAGATTTAAATTGGAACTTAATTTGCTTGTTCATGTCATGACAAATTGTGGTTGAATATTTTGCTGGCTAAAATTTCACTTTGCTAATGGGAATGATGTTGAGTGGTTATTGTTGTGCGTTGTTAGCTACCCTCATGAGAATGCAATTGGATTTTAGATGATAAATTCTCATATCTCATGAAATGTTATGTTAATTTTTCCATAGAGGTTTTTCCATCATAAAAAAGGGGGATTGTTACCCCCTCGTTGATTTTGATGAGAACAAAAATCTCATTCCAATTTCCAAGTTGAGTTTACATGTTTTAGTTATGTATCTTGGATGTTTAAATGTCCTCGAAGTGGCTTGGATCACAAATGTTGGGTGCTTGAAGTTTAAAGTTCAAAAAATCAAGAACTAGGCAAAACAAAGCTTTGGTGGACCAACTATAGTCCTTGTAAATTAAAATCATCCAGAAAAATATTTTATTTTTTGCAAGAATTTTGCTCTGGTCTACCGGCCATAGTCTTTGGTCGACCAAAACCATCCAGAAAATTTTATTTTGCTAGACCAAACAAGAGCTCTAAGCAACCAAAACAACCAAGGGAAATTTTAGTGTATAGATCTAGTTTAGGTCCACAAAATACGTCTTCGAATGACCAAAAGCGTCAATTGCGTATTGCGATCAATTTTGAGAAATGCTATGCTCAACCAGGAGCAAAGGTGAGGTGGAATCGCCTCCACCTATTTTTTATTAGTTTAAGAAGAGGCGTATTTAATATATTCACATTTCAAAGGACATTTTATGTACACACAAAATAGTGATACAATGTACATAAATAGTAAAACAATACACACAAATAATGTAACAATGACGTCATTTGTGTGCATCAGTACAGTATTTTTGTGTATTATTTTATTATTTATATGTATTGTTCTACTATTTATGTGTATTATACCATTATTTACGTGTGCGTGTGTGCGCGCGCCCGTGCATAAAATGAGTCTTATGAAGTGTGAACTTATTAAATGTACCTCTAGTAGCCCCTCTAAATACACCCCCCTAAATCAATAAAAAAATAGGTGGAGATGATTCCACCTCACCTTTATTACTCCAAAAATAGTTACGAGTTGTTGTCTACTCCGGCAAGTGAAAGCGGCCGGTACCCATCTGATACCTATTCAATATTTTTCTAAGTTGATAGTTCACAACATCACTTACTAATTAAAGAGAATTTTTTTTTATCTAACGATTAGGTAACTATATCATCCGATTCTAAATATAATTTTAAGGGACTCGCGTCATCATATAGTACCTACGGGCCCTCATAAATTATGTCTAGAGATATCTAATTAGATTATCCGATCATCGAACAACTAATTTTTATCTTTACTAAATTAACTTATTTATCCCCAAGCACCTAAACATAGACTAAATAAACGTCCCGCCAGTCAAAAAAAATAAATAAAGAATAGTACCTGAAACGGACATTCTAAACGGAAGTTTTTCAGACTGCTCAGCAGCTCGGTGAAGAACAAAAGAGCTTTTTGGAGTTGTTAGACCCAGAAAACAATTTTGGGTTTCTTCCACGTTCGGGGCTGTACTTCATGTATATATACCTAGCAAACCTTTCAGTGGCACATGTTGGCCTGACCTAAAACAAGGTGCAGTCCCCAACCTAGCAAGTTGATTATCCTATTCATCTAACTCTTTGTTTTTTTTATATAAAAAAACTAACATATTATATTGTCTTTTAGAAATTTATTATAAGCCTATTTCTGATGGGGTTTAGACCTCAGACTTCATTTTATTGTACATAGAAGGGTAACTACGTACTTGGCCAGTCCTTAAGTACATGAATTCATCTAACTTAAATGAAGTAAGGAAAGGACATCTTCCATGAACATATAGGAATATTAAACTAGGTATATGATGATTTTAAGAATATTGCTGGGGTGTCACTCTTTTGGCAGACCCTTGCTGATCACCAACTTTGTGACATGTATAACATCTTTGTTAACTTTGTGACAAAATTTAAATTTGGTGTTCTCAAACTCGATGACTCCAAACTTAAGTTCGATATGCTTCAACAACGATTAGTAAATTATATGATGGCAAAAGCTTGCCGCCTAGCATGCATTTGTAAACTACATACATATCAAAAGGCCGATCCAACCTGCCTCAGTTCTCAAACCACCCGTCACCACTTTGGGCTTGGTAGATCCATTCACAACAGGGACTGGACAGGTGAAAACATGGGCCATGAATCCACCAGCTTGTCATATTATATATATATATATTATATATATATATATATATATATATATATATATAACTTATCCCCACGATAAACATTTTTTATCTATTCGTCGGGTAAAAAATTTGTTCGACAAAGTACGGAATTAGTCTCATGCCCAGGCCCTACATCCAAAGGTACGGGCTCTTAAATATAGTAATTAAGATTTTATTAATTATAGATTATCTCCGGGGCATGGTTTTGACTATTGGAGGAATCGCTCGCAGACCAGACGCTCTTTCTTTCGGGTTCCTGCTACGGACGGGCAATCCTTCGCTGTTGTTCGCATTCTTCCTCTCGATGCTTCTCCGACACACTGCTTCTTCCTCGGTTGGGCTTCTTCGCAGTGCTGTTGAGATCAGGCCATACTAGGATCTGTGCTTCGGTGTTTGGTACTATATTTCTACCCCTTCATACTTCGTTTTGTAACAAAGGAACTAGGTTTACATATAACTTTCATCTTACGAAATCGTTCTTGTGCGACCGATTTCATTGCTTGTAGTTATACTCTAAGAGAAGGTCGTCAGACCTCAATCACACCGTATAGTGGGGGCGATATTTTCTCTAAGACGAATTTTATTATGGAACGTCTCCACAGTTTTATTTTATCTTTTGATTATCATGTAATCGTCATGCTTATGTTGAATATACTTATGTTATATTTCCATTTTCGGGGTATACCCATAAACATGTTATTTCTTATTACGATTGTCATACAATTTACACTGAATAACTTAATGATAAAATACCACGCCCCATGCCATATACCTACTGTTTTAACAACATACGAATCCAATATTCATGCGTGCATAACTCGGGAACATGTCAACATGTGGTCCAAGAGTACTATATATTATCGATCTTGTCCAGAATCTCTTTGAATAACCCAATGAGTGCATGGTGAAATGGAAGGTTCATGGCATCAAATACTAAAATCTTGTTTGATGTATAGCCATAATATATCATGGGTACATGAGAACATCAAGCTGATGTGCATAATAATTGTCCGATGTTTATTCGAGGTCTCTCCAAGAACATGGAAGAAAAAACATGAATATATGTACATGCTATGTTATTCTAATGTCAAATTTTTTTGTTAGTATGAATGATGCTGCAGGCCTATACTGGGCCGTCTGCCAGGGCTTGGCCCATTTGTGACTCGTCCCATTAGGTGTGACAACACCATAGGGTGAGAGCACCCGAGTTTTACATGGTCCACTGTTATTGTGGAGTGCACTACCTGTTGCCCTTCCCATCCATCACCTCTCACATGGTCTTCTATATATAATATTATTTGTATACGATTTGAATGCACTGGAAATCAACATACATGGATGTACATGAGGAGTAGTTTAATTGGTAGGACACTTCGACCTGTACTAAAAAATTGTAGATTTCACACCCACGGCATATCTTTTTAAGAATTTTTGAAAGATTTATCTCTAAGAGATTTTCTAGATTTTGGGGCATAAATTGATAGGAGTCTTTGAGTATTGAATGCGAGACATCTCGATGATGCCTTTATACAAGACTAGTGACTTAGCCACTGAATTGAACAAAAAAAAAAAAGGACAAACATGGGAGCAAGAAAAAGACCCTTTTAGGCTCTTCATAGCATCCTAGCTAGATGCTTTCAAAGTGCGATGCTGCTGGTTTCTAGAGGTCACAAAAATGGTCTGCTCTGAAGAGATAGAGAGGGCCTAAAACACCTTTTTGCCAAACAAATTTCTTTTCGAAGACGGAGTACTCATGTGCACTGACATGAGTTGATGTGAAGTCGCACTATGCGGGGCGAGCCAAAAGCCATGCGAGGATGGAAGATAAAAGGAGAGTGCGATCGAAGTAAGAAAGAAGACATATATATCACCATTAATATACACTGCAAAACTGCCACTTCGGTAGTTCATAATTTATGTGCTCGTAAGTTAAGATATTCCGGTGTAAGTTATATTACCCTTGGTTAGTCTATACTACAACCTCAAAGTCAATTTCACTTTAACTATATGTATCTACATGACTTCCATACCCACCCTCGCATAACCATGGGTAAAATAGCTATCAAAATGGGCTAAGACAGATAGCTAACAGTTAGTTCAGAATCCCATTTGAAAGGAATTCTAAAGTCATTATTGGAGGAGAAATGCTGCTACTCATTTAGATTCATGCACATATACAGACCCCACATCTACTTTTTATGTAATAAGATGGCCATGGAGAGGAATAGGAAGCGTTTCTCTTATTGAAAAACCCAAAAGGAAAGGTGGGGAAGCGCCTTGTAAGAAGGGGGCCAGGCCACTACAGAACAAGCCCTAAACTTAGTCAGTGCTCTTGGCTGAGCACATGGACATTACATAGTTGACTTCGAGAGAACGAAAGTCTAGAACGCTTGCCAATTAGGGTTCATCTGATCTATGTGGACCAGCGTTATACAGCAATAAAAGATAAGCTGTCAAACCCTACATGACAATCACAGTAACGTACAGCAGGTTGGTCTGTATACTGACTTTTTTTTTTTACCTCGACATGATTGATCGGCGCTGTGGATCAGGAGTCAGCAGAAGCCCTCATGTGTTCAGAGGTGCAACACGACACGCGCTTCATTTAGAAATCTCCATATGGTGGAACTGAAGAACGTTAGGTCAGATTCTTCTAATGATCAGACCCGAATGGGACCTTGCCGGCTGGCCAGAGGGAGCAAATGGGACTCAGCTGGAACTGGGAAAGACAGCTACAAGCCAGTAAGCAGACTTCAATGTGTCAAGGCACACTGGATCCTTCCCGGACAAAAAAGGAGACATCTATGATGGGAAAGATTCTTCATGACTGTGGTTGGTTTCGACTCAGCTAGCTGATAACCAATCATAACTTGGTCTTATATATGTTCTTCCAAACTTGTAGTTAGTTAAATATTTTAATATGGTGTTACATCTATAAATACACACAATTACTTACCAAATTAAGAAAAAGGCACCCCTCTCTTTTGGAATGGTGAGTCTAGTTCATGGGAAAGATTGATGCTACATCTCCCATATGATGTGAACCAGAATCTTATATATGAACCATTAGTTCGGTTTTTAGACTCCATGTATATATACGTACGTAAGCATCTTTTAACTTATAGATAAAGTTATTCTTTATTTTTTATAACTTATATCTACAGAATCAGAACCAACTGCAGTCCCAGAGGATCTGCACTATGATTATGTTGAATCTTGTCCTCTGAGCCTTTTGACGTTCCGAGGGGGCATCGACAGATCCTCCATTATGAGGGGGTGGGAGAGATGACTCCAGTGTAGCCTGGTGATGATGAGGTCTCCTCAGTGGATATAGCACTCTGAAGAGGAGACAGCTCATGTGCCCTCCAGGGGAGGGAGGGGATATTCTTCATGTGGAACTGGCCGATCAACTAATAATAGAAAACATTTCCTTGTCTTAGTTCTCTCCTTCCATCTCTTTCTGATCATCCCCCGCAACTGCGCATCTAAGCGTCCTTAGTTCATGTAGAATGTGCACCTTAAGTCCAAACCCCTACGTGGACTTCAGGTAACGCATACCCGTTCTGGGGCTACTGAAAAGAGCACTGGAGCGCCAAGCTGAATCCATGGATGGTGGTGCCATGCCACAGAAAGATAGCAAGCTGTTCTAGTGGATCTGGGAATGGCACTTCAAGTACAAGATTCTTACAAATATGCCCAGATGTGATCTGTGCATGGTGGAACCTGAGATTGGATTCCTACTTTAAATGGAACATCCCTGTGGCGCGACAATGGATCAATGCCCAATCATCAAAGCATGCAGGAGGTGACCTAGCCTATAGAAGCCTACATATATACGCAGGCGCCATAGTTGGAGGATCACAACAATATATATCTAACTCTACCCTTTTATCACTTTAATCAAGTCTGGTTTTCTTCCAGAACATTGACACAAAATGCTGAAGTTCTGATATGCCTCAGAAAGTTGGCTGAGCACCTGGATTTCCCGATCTCCTATCTAATCAGAAGATGTGGGACAACATACAGCAGACTAGCTAATTGGGTGGGAGTTGTTTGGCGAAGTGACCGGCGTGACGAAGGACAGTGGTGAAGCCTCACTAGTCAATGCTAGACAGTAAGAAGAAAAACCCCACATGGGATAGACCTGATCGGAGGAGGATCTTCTGCAACCCTTTCCTCCCTTCCTGGTCCACCATTCTCCCTTGGCATCTAGTGTACTTTGTTATAAGTGGAAATCATCGTAATATTTCGATATATCTAACGTCTTTAGCTATTAACTTGGTGATATTTGCATGTACGTAAATTAATGTCCATATGAGAAATCAATAGTCTAGCTTTCTTTTAGCTTTGGGTTGGATTTTTTTTTTTCAAAGGCCTAATTTGGCCAATTTATTAACAAAAGAAGTTGAAAATAGAAAGCAAAAGTTATATACAAATCAAGTGGCATAAGCCAAACATGAAGACCATCACACGTAAAGAAAATTTAAGATTAGAGATCAATTTATATAATTAGAACTCCTGGTTCAAGGAAGGAGGCTCCTAGAGCTCCGCAAATGACCGATCTTAAGAATATATATGTCGAAGAAGAATTCGAGGATGAAGGTCCAAACATCGATATATAGCAAAGCTCGACATCATTCTTTGGGTTGGAATTTGACCGAACTCAAGGAAGAAAAAGCGCCAATAAATAAATGAGACCAATGGCTCACAATAGAAGGAAAAAGTTGTGAAGTAATGTTATACCGACATGTTATCCCATCACCCAATATTTATATCTATAAAAAGTGTATGTAAAAAAAAAATTTTAAGACCGTCCTTCTTCCTTCTTTCTCCTCCAATTTCTTTCAACTATTCAATGGATCAATATACAAAGATGATGGCAGAGAGTCCTCAAGACAGCTTCAGAGTGGTGTGGGGTTGAAAGAGAGATGGCATGCACCCCCTCCATTAGAGATTCTAGATTCCCACCCCGGTCCACCGGGTGGGGAGGAGGCAAGAGATATGTTAAAGGTGGCCAAGTGGGTCTCGATGGGGAGCATCGGCAGAGAGGGTGAGACCCCGCCTTCCCCAGGCTCGCACTGCACTAAACTGCATACTTGTGCATGCGAGGACGACAACACGTGAAAGTGTGCTCTTTTCCATGTTGTTCCCTGAAGACGTGGGGATCATGATAGAGGGAGAAGAAGAGGGAAGAGGACATTGCGGCCAGCCTTTTCTTCACTGGGAACTGGTACAAACAGTTGGGGGAAACATATATTTGCATGGCCCCATCGGATCCTTGTGCCAGATTCAGGTGGGAGGGTTGTGTGTGTGTGATCGTTCTCACTTGTGAGCATCAACTGTCTTTTCGGTTGAGTGTAGTTTCATAGCCAATGCTACCTAGTTAGAATACTAATATAAGATAAACGAACAAGATACCGGCAGGAGTAAAAAGGAGCTAGATCAGGGATGGTGACAGGGAATGATGGAGGAAAATTAAGAAGAAAGCGTATGGGGACACTTAGTGACTGTTTGGCATGGGGTTAAAAAAATGAGGATGAGGATAAATTATTTTGGGGATACATTCTCCCCCTTCCTAATCCACCTCTTATTTGATATTTTTAGAGTTAAATTTTTGAAGATAACCTCATTATTTGTTTGGTAGGAAACGGTATTGTTAGTGTGGGGATAGAACCTCTTATTTTATTTTTGGTCGTCTCTTGATCTCCGTTACGTGATCGGTGTCCAAAGTCGATGACCAAAGAGTTCGACGTGCCATCGGTGATCTTTACCTTGCACGATGGACATCTCAATTTGTCGGGCCAACGTGAGATCACCGCTACTCCTCTGGCCTTCCAGGCGCCGAGACCCTTAGGTGTCGACACTGACACCAACATCCTCTCATGTCCTTTGAAATGGGATCAACTACCACGTCGTCCTCCTTCTCAGCCCTCGTCTTTGCCGCAAACGTCTATTCCGGCGGGGACACCGCCTCGTTCAAGAATGAGCCGCCATTGCTCGAGGAGTTGGGGATCAACATCTGACAGATCTGGCGAAAGACTAGATTGATCCTGAACCATGTTCGAGTGAACACCCATCTCCACGAGGATGCCGACCTCTCAGATCCTACACGAGAGTGGGTAGGGTGATTTGGGGAAAAAAATTAAGTGTAGAAAATGAGGACATATATACTATCCCATCGAAAAGGTGGGATAAAATATCCTCAATTTACCTCCACTTTTTTATGATATCTCCAAAATATTTAATTATGTTTATCTTTACTTTTTGTGAGACATCAAACTTAAGATGAGGTTAACTTAACTCTTATTCTCTATTTAATCTCATAGGCACTTAAGGGTATGTAGATGATTTCAGACATGCTAGTTAACTGGTTTTCTGAACACCCTGGTCTATAGAGGCAGGTTCCTAATTCTCAGCTGAGAACTTGTTGCTGAAGATGAACATCATGAACACTCAAGTTACCAGGTATTCCACCTCCAGGGGTTAGATTTGTACGTTTATTTCAAGAACTCCAATTGCAGGGTTTGTATGCGTATAGAAGGCTTAGGCAATAATAGTACATGTGAGCTCGCCAATAATCTGACTGCAGCTTGATAATTGAATGTTTTGTGGGTCTCTGGGCATGCTGCAGTTGTACGAATTAATGATTCTTCATGAATCTGGCAACAGACATTCTTTAAAATGAGTAGCATTACCTGATAATGTATCGAGTCTAGCTACCTATAGTAAAGTCACGGTTAATATTTTTTTTGGGATATTATGTGCTTAATTAAGTATATCTACATATGTAGGGTATATTGTAATTTTTTTTTGGTAACGAGGAAATTCCGCCCCGTGTGGCTTTGTGAGTTCAGAGATTAGTGTTTGTGAACTCCAAGATCAGGCTTTGACAGCTCCTACTTTCCGTGTACCCGTATTGTTCTTACCCCACTTGACCAAAAAAATTCTAGATCTACACCTCGAAGATTGCATGTAAATCAGGTAAATCCCTCCAGAAATCGAACTTAGGACCTCTTATTTTTAAACAAGAGTTCTAACCGATCGATCGACCCAACAGTGGTCCTCCATATTGTACTTTTCTTAATTTGGATGTTATCGTTTATTCATATGTACGACATTAATATATATTTATAAAGCCATCTCTCACATTGAAACTAATTTGATCAGCAAGTTAACTGGCGGTAGAAATTTGATGTACATATATAGAGAAAAGAGAAGAAGATCATCTCTAGACGACCCAGGTCCTAAAAGAGGCCAGAAGTGAGAGTGCTGTTCTCAATAGAGAAGTAAAGTCAAATAATCCATCACCCAAAATAAAGAAACGTTACAAATCTTTGATGTGCTGTATAAAGTTAGCATACGTCTAGCTACAATTGTCAAAAATAAATAATTAAGATGTACAATGGAAAATTACTAGACTTCCCAATTCTGTCCGAAATGTACTTCTAAGGCTAGCTTTTAGTGAACAGATCTGACTTCTAATTTATCATGTATATATACTCCTTGCGTGATGAGGTTAATTAATTAATTACTTTATGGCAACTTCTCAAAACTAAAAAGATATTTACCTTCCGCGGAGAAAATAGGAATTTAGATGCCTCATGTAACCGGGTCATGCTCTGAACACGATCATTTCGGATCTTTAGGAGTACGGTTGCGGCCCTCTGATGATTATATCTACAGAGATATCGGTGCATAGATATGTGCAGTTCTTTTTCAGCTCCAAGTTCCTTTTTTTTTTTTTTTAATACAGACCGTGATGTCTTAGCTAGCGAGTCTTCTGACTGCATGACTTAATCTCAAAGTTTTGCTGATCGGGGAAACTTTGAGGCCGGACAAACCCGAGAAATATTGTGGAGTACTGAACTCTCACCTATGCTTTGCCCACTGTTTATAGCGACGGTTCTACGTGGACGTACGTACACATATCAGTTGATGCCTCCCTTATATAATTCTCTATACTACCCGCAGGGACCGCCGGTAGTGGTCTGCCAATGTCTTCCTTTCTCAATCATATGGTTTCTGATCATCCCTGTACAACTTGTAGATTCCAAACTGGATGCTGCAGAACTAGATACGTGTCTCACTCCTGTCTATTCCCAAAAGCTCTGGGGAAAGGGAGGCACCGGTAGAAGTGTAAAAGAATCGATACACTTGATAAGTAATTCGAATATGATTCGTTTAATAAAATAAACGAGTCAAGTTTAAATAAAAGTTTACGTTTGTTTCATAAACGAGTCGAGTATGAGTAAATATTTAGGCGGCTTGTTTAAACTCATGAATAAATTCGTTTAATTTTTTAATTATAAAAATTATAAATATTAAATATTAAATATTTTAAATATTATACTAAAATAATTTATAAAAGATTTTGAGGTATGACTTTGAAATAAAATAAATTTGAATCTTATAAATAATTAATTTTTTATTTAAAAATTGAATTGGAGTTATATATACATATATAGATACAGAGAAATACTATGGTGCGGCGGGGCCTTTTGATACGGCCCCGCCGTAGCATAGCGCGGACCGTTGGATTTCAATTCAACGGCGGAGCGCTACAGTACATCCGTACTCGGTGTTCGAGTGCTCTCGTGTTTGGAATGTTTGTTGCTCGGTGTTCAGTGCTGTTCGGTGCTCAGTGCTGTTCGGTCAGACTGTTAGATTAAAATCCAACTGTCCACACTGATGATACGGCGGGGCCGTACCCAAAGGTCATGTCGTATCATAGTATTACTCTGTAGATACATATATACATATATATATATGTATATATATACTATAATAATAAAACTCAGTTTTGACACTGCCACATGGCAGCACCAGGATGAGTTGTTTCCCACCAAAACTTCTCTAAAATTTTACACAAGAAAAAAAATCTCAAATTAAAAAAAATGTACCGCCATAAACACTCTTTCTATTCCTTCCACTATCTCTCTTTTCTCATTATGGAAACCTCAAACCACCCACTATTTCTGTCTCCTCAACATGTTACTCTCTCTCTCACCCAACTTCTCTCTCTCCTCAACATGATATTAATTGTTGTTTTTGGCTTCTTTATGGTCACAAACTTCTTTTTTTTTTGTTATGAATTCAGTGATCAGCGCAATAAATAACTACACGCTTAACATTATTGGAACAAAAAAAGAAAATAAAAATATTTTAATATAATGTCACACAAAAACATAAATAAATATTGAAATTAGAAAAAATATTGCTCTTGGAGATGAGAATGTATGACATATCATAGATTATTAAATAGTCAACATAATTAAAAATTATCTTCACCGTATTTTTACATTTTATAGTAACATAAATTTTTTATATTAAAATTGATAAATATTTATAAGTAATATTGTCTATTCATCTTATTATTTTTAAAAAGATTTTCTATTCATCTTATAAATCATTATAAATAATATTTTGATATTATATTTTGATATTATATATATTTGTATATGTTATTTATCTTCATTATTATCCATTACCATGGTATCTAATTTAATTTGTCATTTATTTCAAGTTTGAAAGGAAGAGTTTTCTGTGGCAGTACTAGGAAGAGTTTTATCCCACAAAACTTCTCTATTTAAAAAAAATTGTATCACCAAAAACTTCTAAGCCCATTCCACATCCGCTTCAACTTCCCATCTCTCGCTTGCCTTAACCAACCACAGAGTCTTTAACCACGTCCAACATGTTTAGCATTTCTGTTTCTCAGAACTGCTCAACAAATAAACACTTTAACATTCAAACTCTAATCATCCATCGGTAGAATTCAAAAAAATAAAACATAAGCAAAGCACGTCTCTCTCATACATCTGCATACCTTTCTTCGTAATATTCAAGGCGTTGTTTCATGAACATAGGTTTTGGAGGCAACTTCACTTGCACCAACGTCCTTCTACCTCTCTAATTGCTCCCCTACATCGGCTTCTTCCAGGTACAATCTTCTATTGTGCAAGTGCTTTCTTATATCTCTGTATATTTTTCTTAAAAGGGCAAAAAACTAACCTTAGACTACGACAATAAGTGCAACCAGGCGCCTCACTATCGAAGACCTCCTCCTACTCCCTACATGATCTCCATTGACATCGCCTTGCACGTAGCATTACTCCGTTCTTCAATTGCATATTCTTCAAGTAGTATTACTCTATTGAAGAGAACTATTTCAGACAATGATCGTAGTCCCGTGGAGAAGATCTATCTGGTGATACTACTCCTACTCAACATTCATGCAACAAGATGAAGATTAAAGTTGAAAAGGAAGATGTTTAAAGTTGAGAATTTGTCTGATATCTATGACTATTTATGGCTTACACTTCATGACATAGACAAAATTTTCATATGGACTTTTTATTTACTGATAATTGCTACTTTATAACTATATGTATATTTATTATGCATATTATGATGTTCTTATATATGTTGTTCTTATTTTATATATGCCAAGTTGTTGGGGAAGTGTCTTTTTTGAAATCCAACTTGAACTTTTGTTGTTAAAATTATTATTCATATGGATTGTTAGA
This sequence comes from Colocasia esculenta, assembly GCA_014218235.1. Lineage (NCBI taxonomy): Eukaryota > Viridiplantae > Streptophyta > Magnoliopsida > Alismatales > Araceae > Colocasia > Colocasia esculenta. Next base: position 99,235,194 of record CM024764.1, on the reverse strand, counting down.
AACAACATATATATGTTGTTCTATTACTCATGTATTACAGTTTTGTTCAAGAGACTGGCTAATACCCACCACTCTAAGTAAACAATGAACTTGTGATAAGGGAAGAATACCATTTTGGCTGCTGATTCAATTCCTTTGTTAATAACAAATTAAATATTTTGGTCAAGTTTTAGCTATTACCGAATTATCAAGTTAACGAAAGTAGATAAAGTAAGCTCAATTTCTTATATATGCAGTTGTAATGTTATCATAGTAAACATCTAATGTGCATGCTTAATATGTGAAATATGCACTACAACGGTGAATTCAACCATATTTAATATGAATATTATATCTGTAAATTAAAATATCTATTTGTCTTTATTTACTAACAATTGTTTCTTTATCACTATATATATTTCTTATGTATCTTACAATATTTTTAGATATATTACTCTTCTTTTTAGATATATTAATATAATAAAAATATTTAAATTCAAAAATTCTCGTGCATCGCACGGGCTTACAACTAGTATATATATATATATATATATATATATAATATATATATATATATATATATATATATATATATATATATATAACTCACAAATTCAATTGGGCTCGTTAAAATACTTGTTAAGGACTCGAACTCAAGAATATTTAGACGAATTAAACTTGAACAACTATTTTCAATACTCGATAAAACTCGAGTTTGATTAAAAATTAAAGAACAGAACTTAAGCAGGCATAATACTTGGCTCGACCCAACTCGTTTACACCCCTAGACGACGCCGGCAAAGAATTGTGGACATCTCAAGACAGTAATTTTTGTTTAACCTTGCTTCTTCTTGGGTTGGCTGCATTAGACCCAAAACGCTAAACATCATTTACGTATCAAAGAGGTGATGTATTTCCACGTCACTTTGGTTATTGATATGTAAATACTTGGACAACAGTACTATTAGTCTTACCGACAATCTTGTTACTTTCATGTATCTTTGCGATATGTGTAAATTGTTCATACTTCTTTTTGGAACATAGGCTTGTCAGCCATCTGGATGTGTGTGTGGAGTAGAAATTTGTATCAACGTGGGTGTCAAAAATTAATGACCAGAACACACTGGAAATTCGAATATTTGGCCAAGGAAGAGCATAAATGTAAGGCTTTGGACCTTATTAAACTCTTAATGGGCCTTTAACGTTTAGGGTTAACGGCAAGATCAACTGCCGTTAACTAGTGTTGACGGAAGACTAAACTGTCGTCTAGTTGAGGTTGACAGTGAGATAGTGTGTCCTCAATTTGTGTTGATGGCAACTGTTGTGTCATTGAGTCTAGAAGGTTCCAGAGTCTTTTTGTATGAACTTAACGATGTTCTAGGTTATCGTCAAGTTATGGCCGTTCTTGTTAACGGCAGTGTATGTTGACGTCAATGTGGGCAAACTTGTTTTTTATGTAGGGCACCTGAGAGTAGGGCTGTTCATAATTCGGTTCAAAACGAAAAACTGAACCGAACCGGCCAATTCGGTTCGGTTAGGTTCGGTTTGAGAGGTGTCACGGTTCGGTTCGGTTTTGCACAGTGAAACCGAATGAACCAAAAATATATAATAACTATATTTTAATAATGAATATAACATAAAAGCGCGCCTAGCCCAGTGGCTAGGCGCGCTTCTTCCTTTGGGGGCGGCCTGGGTTCAAAACCCAGAATCGCCCCGCACATTTAGTTTAGGTTTTTTTTTTTTTTTTTTCGGTTTGAACAAAATTTCGGTTCGGTTCGGTTTCCTCTAAAAAGAGGTCTAAACCGAACCGAACCGAACCGTGAATAGCCCTACCTGAGAGCCTCTCTCTCTCCCCATTTTCCATTCTCTCCACCCCCCCTTCACCCCTTGCTTCTCCTACAACCTTTGGCATCCAACGAAGGTTCGTGGGCGAGATACTAGTGTGTATGGAGGCGGCGTTGTGTGAAGAACGAGATTGAGCGAGAAGGTTTTGCCCATGGGGTGTGAATCGTTGGACGAACGTTTTATCGCATTTTTTCGTCATTTGAGGTAGGGAGGTTAACCATTGTACCCCGGTTGTTTGATTTTGTAACGTAGCATGTGTGTTCCATGTGAGGCCTTGGGCACGTATTGGACCCTTATTGAGCATCCTGCACCATTTGTATGTTGGCGACAGGGTGTACTGCCGTCAACATCAACCTATGTTGACGGCAGTATGGACTGCCATCTATCTGTGGTTGACGGCAAAATTATGTGTTGTCTATCTTTGGTTGATGGCGACAGAGTGTGTCGTCAACCTATGTTGGCGGTAGTCGATGATGTTATCTACCTTGAGGTTCTAAAGGTTTCAGGATGTGAACTTGATGGCGATCTATGTTGCCATCAAGTTACGATAGTTCAAGTTGACGACAATATATGTTGTCGTCAACCTGTATAGACCTGTTTTTATATAGGGTACTCGAGAGCTCTCTCTCTCTCTCTCACTCTCTCTCTCTACTTCCACCACCTCTTCTTCCAACCTTGCTTCTCCTCCCACCTTCGGTGGCCAACGGAGACTCATAGACGATGCTCTAGTGTACGTGGCGGTGTTGGATTGTGGGACCAAGGTTGAGTGAGGATAGTTTTCCGCAGAGTGCGATTAGCAGGACATGTGTGTTTATATCGTCTAAGGTAAGGATGCTAACCCACATTCCCCCATTGTTAATCTTATGATGTTGACTACATATTATTTGCTGTGAAATCGAGGTTTATGGAGGGTTATCCATGTTGGGGTAAAATGGTTGTACCGAGCGATCCAGGTGTTGGATCGACATTTTGTGGTTGTTTTCTAGTACCCTTTGACTTGGGAAAAAGTTCCCCAATGTTGTTTTTGTGTTGTGGGGCATAGATTGCCCCTGGGTTTGGCCTGTGGCCATCCACGGTTCTGGAGTAGAAGAACTTGTCATTGGGATCCACTACAGTCAAGAGGATCTTGAAGGCAGGGTCAACTGTAGTCAAGTGTGAGTAGACGGCGAGCACTACTGCCGTTAATATAGGTTGATGGCAATCGATGTCGTCATCTACCCAGTGTAAGACATAACAGTCTCTTTGTGCTCCTTTTGTGACTCTCGGTGTTGGGCATCGACCGTGCGTTGTCCGCCCTTTAGCACGGTGTTTTCCAGACTTCGAGAGTGTCTCCATCTGTGTGGCTTCTATCTCGTGCTTGTGTTGGTGTTTGTGTTGTTGTACCGGGGTGTTGAGCTAAGCTCCACCTAGATGACTGGTGTTGAGTTAGTCCACCACTTAGTCTGGGTGTCATGAGCATCCGCTCAGTACGTTCCCCTTGTGGTGCTTTCGTGCCAATTTTCATGGAGCCCCTTCTCCATCCGTTAGAGTCCAGCGTAGGGAAAAACAAGCCGTGGACTAGACGTGAGGGAGAGATTTTGAGTGTGCACACATGGCTAGGGGTTGAAGGACTCTATAGTGTCAAGGTGCCAAGTCATAGACTCTAACTAGTCTTACTTTGTGTGGTTCACTTGTGTGTTGTAGCGTGCTCGTGCCTGTGAGGTGTTTGTGCGACTGGTGCTTCTGGTGTTGAGGTTATTGTTGTGGTACGCCCCACCAGTGCACATTTTGGCTGTGTTTTCAGCTTTCTTTACGCAGTGTTTACTTACATGCTTTACTTACTCTCTTGCACTTGTACTTGCATATTGTTTTAGCTAGTGGGGTTAGTGTCCCTATTGGGCTTTAAGTTGAGGCTCACTCCGTTCCCCTTTTAGGTGAGACTCTATCTACCCAGGGAGTTGAGGCGCAGAGTCACTCCAATGGTCCTGCCTACCTATTAGCTCAGTGAGCTAAGTACGTTTGTTATACTTTCATTTACTATGCTGAATTGTACACTTTATATTGGCTATATATATATAGTTGTGTTGTGTTCTTTGTTGTGATTTTGTTCTCTTATATTGCTTCCTTGGACATTCTACCTTAACTCTTCTGAGCTTCGGCTCGTGGGTGACAGTTCAAGATTCGAGCATATTGATGGGTAATCGGTATCTCAGATTCTGGGTCGTTACATTCCATGCCTTGAATTTGAACGGGGGGGGGGGGGGGGGGGTGGTATCTATGTCAGGGAATGGATGTTGCACCGAACGATTCAGCGGTTAGATCGTTGCTGTTTTTCGGCACAGGGAAGAGTTCCCCATTGTTGGCTTTGCGAGTAGGAGGCGATTCCACCCCTGGAAGAGGGTTGGACTTATTTTCGCTTTTGGGAATCGATGAACTTAACAGTGAGGTCTGCTGTCGTCTAAAAAAATTGGATGAAGAACAGACATGAGGGAGAGCATCTGAGTGTTCACACATGGTTAAGATTTTAGAACTTTATAGTGTCGAGGTGTCAAGCCATAAGCCCTAACTGATCCGACCTTGTGAAGTGTTTTTTATGTACTTGTGCCTATGAGGTGCTTGTGTAACTGACACTTCTTGAATAGGAGCAGTCGTCGTGATTTATAGGCTTACAGTGTGGAAGCCTATCATGTTTCTAGCTTTTTACTTTATGTAGTACTTTCTTAGTAGTTGTGTTTCCGTACTTACACTAGTTTACGTTTGTTATTTTACCAGTGGGGTTAGTATCTTTACTGGGCCTTGAGTTGAGACTCACTCCCTTCTCTTTCAAGTGAGGCATCGTCAGCCCAAGGCCAGAAGGTGCAAAGTCACTCCAGTTGTCCTACCTAGTTGCTAGCTCTGTGAATTGAGTACGTTTCTAGTTTTGATTTTTCTTTCCACTATACTTGTTGTTGTAGTTATGTGAAATTATATAATTGAGTTTGGTTTGCATTTGTTAAGATCTAGGTTTTTTTATGACTTCCTCTGACATCTTCTTTAACTCTTCCGAGTTTCGGCTTATGAGTGGCAGTTCAAAATTTAGGTACGTACTAAAGGGTATCTGGTAACTCAAATCTTGGGTCGTTACAATAACGGGTGGCATTAAGAGAGAACATTTTCTTCTTTTTGTGTACGCCACCCTTAGCAGAGGAATGTCCGAGAATATTATTTTTTGGAAAAAACTTGAGTTTGTAAACTCATATGGTAAGAATGTGCATATTATGCAGCTAGCTTTTGCTTGGTTCTGGATTTGGTCAAAAATCCTAGTCAGAGTGCTATTAACTTTGTTCTTGAAGAGCTCGACGTCAAACAGAAACCCAATTGAGTCAAGGAACTTGTAGCAGAAGACAAAAAGTTAGAGAACAAATGAAGGGATCACATCAGAGTATCATATCAATGAATGCCCCACGCCGAACACTTCATCTGACCAGTTACATGACCGTCTCACAAAGAAAAGAAAACAACCCAAACTTTAACAAATTAAGCCCGAAGCATCAAACTCTCTTTCAAGCAGGAAGGAACCAATGCTCTTGCCCAGAAGCTCGGCCAAAATCTTCGCCCCAGTCCCCTAAGTGTGAGTGAGTGTGTGTCTGTCAGCAGTGACTAATTAGAAGAAAGTAATATGTACAACATGTACAGATGTTAATGGCAAACCACCTCCCCAGGACATTTAGTGATTAGGGCTCAACAACAATATCTCCAAGCGCTAGCTTCAATCCCTCTAGCTAGAGGGTACAGCACATCATATCCCAATCAGAACCATGGTTAGGTGCTCTCTTTTTCCTTCTTAAACGCTCTCTATTTATATTTTTGTTATGGCACACGATTATATAGATGACTTAGTTCCTCCCGCCTTCCATTGCTGCTCGATATCGATGGCAATCCTCCTGGCATCTATAGACGCCCCTAATATGCCACGCTTGGTGAAGCCCACCGCGTAGAGGCCGCGCTGCCCTTTCCATCCATGGGGGAAGGGAGTCTGAGGTAGCCCGTCCTTCTCCGAGAAGAACTCCTCCTCCTGCCAAGCCAAAAACACATCAGCGATCTTCACTTCGCAACTGTTTGAGATCTTAGGAAGCCCTGCTGCCATCTCCTAGAGCGGTATTGCATACGTACCTTCAACCAGGAAGGCACATTGCTTCTGTAACCAGTTGCCATGACGATGGCGTCGAACTCCCCCTTCCTCCCATTGGCGAACTCGGCGCCATGGCTCAGCAACTGCTTTATGGCAGGGCACACCTGTCGAGTCCAATGGGAAGCAAAGAACACGGTGGTCAAAATGGGAACCGCAGTGCGATAGACCATAGACCAACAATGATGGCGAGATTATCGACGCTCTGATCTGGGCACCGAGGACCCCACCTTGACATCGCCGGACCTGATCTTCGCCAGCGTCCCGACGTCCAGGACGGGCGTCTTGCCGGAGATAGACTTGAGCTCGAGCGGCCCGAGCCGCGGGCGGTCGATGCCGAGCGGGGCGGTGTCGCCAAGAGCCAGTCTGGAGGCGAGGAGGAGAAGTCTATCTACTGTGCGCACTGGGAGCCACCTGAGGAGCCACATGGAGAGCCCGAAGGTGGATCTCCCCAATATCTGCCGGGGAAGAACGTGCACCTGCATCCATGACACATAACACGCACAAAAAAATAAAGAAGAGAACACCAGGGAAAAGGGTGCAATAGCTATGTGCATGGGTGATGTACTGAGCTGTTGCATGATGATATGCATCATAGACAGTCCGTAGATGAGCTACCTGCAGGGACCCAATGTTAAATGCCCTACCACTACACACTCTCATATATATGTCGTATGTTGCTGCTAGCACTGGGTTGTGTCTGGCAGACCACAACTTTCGTGCAGTGCCCTCATTTTCTTATCTCCAGTCTCCAATATATACGTGAGCTAGCTACTTTCATCAGAAGATATAAAGGGAGGGGACCCGAAGGAAGATACCTAGACAGTGGTAAGTGATAAGACAAGCAAAAATTATTGAAGGGACGTTGATGGATTCAAGACTAGTCAGAATGCCACTGTTTCTTCCATTTTTATTAATGTTCTTCACCCAAAAAAAAGGTCACTTTCCTTAGGAATCGTTCCTCTATAATTATATATACCGCCGTCTTCACGGCTACAAATCCGTACACTTGAATGCCTCTGCGGTATATCAAAGATAGATCCCCTTTGGTTACTTATGGCTTTGGGGACCCATCGCCAATAGGTATCTTTCCTTCTTGGTTCACGGCCTTGCATCTTTTATGGCTGCACTACCACTGGAAGAGAAAGCGATATGAGACATGAGAGAGAAGACAGGAAACAGCTGTAGGACAGACAGATCAGTGACGAAGTGGAGGAAGGGGGAGATACTCCCGCGTGCCAGGATGAGTCCCAAGAAAGTGGAGAGGATTGGAGAGAAAGAAAGGCCCGGAGTTCGTGGCCACGGCAGCTTTCTAATGGGAGAGAAGAGATCTGAGAGATTGGCAGGCGATCACGAGCAGAGCTCTTGCATCATGTTGGGTTCGGAGTCGGGGCCTGTGTTCTTGAATTGGCCACATTCGTGTAGGCAGGCTTGTGCAGGGATCTTTCTCCGCATGCTGAACTTTACTTCATGGGGAGGAGTACATCGCAGAGACCACAAACCCCAACGAGAATGACACGAGAAACAGTAGAGAAAAGATAAAGAAATTAAAGAAGGGATGCACCAAGTGAGTCTTGTGTTCTGCTTTGTTTATGCTGAAAAGATCTATCAGAACGTATCAGGCCACGATATCATATTGCGGAAGTGGAAATTTAGGTGGTCGACAGAGGGAAAGATCGGGCTAAAATAATACACTGAATTGGAGATGCGTGGAACAGTGGATGTGGCCTTTTTAGCTTAATACATCCTTATCTTTCTTGTGTATTATGCTAGAGGGATACGCATTGAGATGCTTCCTCTTATGGGTTATGTTTGTATTCCAACAATGGATTCTGACAAAGGTCGATCCAAAGGGAGAGAATTAATAAGAAACCACCAAGGAACGAGAGAATAATAATTAAGAATCTAATTAAAGATGCATGTTAGTGTCAGTGTTATCAAAGAAGAAGCTCTATTTGGTTGGACCAATGATGAGGTATCTACCCTTTAGTGTTTGTTATGTGTATTAGCATGTTTGTGATGTTACAAAGTGATAACTATAGAGGGGCAACGGGAGTGAGGTTATAATATTGCTATTTAGTGCGTACCGAGTTTCTAACGACAAGAATGGGGCGAGCCTCATGGTTGCAGAGGTCCAAGCAGATCTCCATGCCTGAGTTGCCGCACCCGACCACGAGGACCCTCTTCCCCTTGAAGACCTCCCCGGTCTTATAGGCGCTTGTGTGCACTACGGGCCCCTTGAACTCCCCCATCCCTTCGATCTCCGGCACCACCGCCTCCGCATTCTCGCCGGTGGCCACCACCAGCCACCTGCACAAGTACTCCTTCGCAGCCTCCACCGCGTCGTTTCCCTCGTTCCCCGTTCGTTTCGTCTTTACGCGCCAGAAGCCGAGGCCCTGGTCGTACTCCGCTGCCACCACAGTCTGGTTGAATTCCGGGTTGATGTCGAACCGCTGTGCGTAGGCATCGAGGTAGGCGAGGAACTGCTGTTTGGTGGGGTAGGTGGGGAAGAAGGCGGGGAAGGGCATGTGGGGAAGTTCGCAGAAGCTCTTGGGGAGATGGAGACGCAGGCGGTCGTACGTCCTGTGCTGCCACAGCGAGGCGACGCAGTCGGACCTTTCCAGGACAAGGCTGGGGACCCCCTTCTCCTTGAGGCAGGCGGCGACGGCGAGACCCGAGGGCCCTGCGCCGACGATGATTGGACCATCGACCTGCATGAGCCTCCCTGGCCGTGGGCAGCCGCCGCTGCCGGAGGTCGCCTTGGTGGCCGTGTGGTTGCTGCAGTCGTCGAAGTACTTGTGGTAGTAGAAGGGGTCATGGACCCTCTTGCCCTCCAACTCCCTCCAGCAGTCCATGGAGGAGGAGAACTGCGTATTAGGGCAGCACTGCAGTCTATTTCAGCAGATATGGATATGCACAAACCACCTTCCTTCTCAGGTTGTTGGCGGGAGGACCTGCTTGAAGAAGAGTGGATTTTGGCAAAGAGATGGGTATGTTTCACAGGAACTCCTTACCTAATCCTATGGACATGACGGTCGTTGGTTTAGAAAGGGGTCTAGAGGGAGGAGACGGGTGCTTTCTCGTCTCTGGCTTCTCTCCCGGTGGTTGGGACGAAGTTTTGTATGTGAGGAACCTGCTTCTCTCTCTCTCCCCTCCGAGGATTAGGTCGAGAAGAACAGATTCCCCGTTAAGAGGGGAACAGCGGCTACCTTATCTACTCTCCTGAGAATGAGTCTCTCTCACTCTCTGTGCAACTGAGGAGAAGCCCAAGGAGAAGAGGAAGGAGGCAAGGCAGCCCTTATGGTGTTGGAGAGAGCCGGGCAACGAACGGGGAAGAGATGGTCTGCTGCAGAGTCTTTATAGGGGAGTAAGAACTGCGCTATCCTACCCCACCACAACATTTTTACACTTTCCGCATGGAAGCTGGGTGGCATTCCATAACTCTCTCATTCATTGATATCTATTAATTGGCCTACCAACTATATATATAGTCCGAAAACGATTTTAGATTAAAATATGCATATAATTCACTTGGGTTAGGGGCTAAGAGGAGTGGCTATGCATACTTAACAAAGTCCTCTCCGGGGAAGAAGTAATTCGGGGTGCGGGTGGGGAAGGGGGGGCGCATACAAACCACAGTGATGTACTCTCTCTCTCTCTCTCTGATTCAGTATTTTTCGGTTTTGCTATGCAGCTTCATGTATCCCCATATAGGAACCCACAGGCGAATCCATCGGACCATCGGCCGCAACAAGAGCAGCTGTAGTTGTAGAAAGGGACATTGTGGCCGATTTAGGCAACGAGATAAATAGGTGGATAAGTCTTAATTTGTCAGCATAGATAAGTCTTATCTATGTTTTTTTGGTAAGTAATCGATGCATTATCTTAAAAAGAATTGACGTATAGGAACTCACACGCTAATCCTCGACCACAACAAGAGCAGCTCTAGTTGTAGAAACGGACATTGTGGCCGATTTAGGCAACAAGATAAGTAGGTGGATAAGTCTTTATCAGCATAGATAAGTCTTATCTATGCTTTTTGGTAAGTAATGGATGCATTATCTAAAAAGAATTGATGTATAGGAACTCTCATGCTAATCCATCGGACCATCGGAGCAGCTATAGTTGTAGAAACGAACATTGTGACCGATTTAGGCAACGAGATAAGTAGGTGGATAAGTCTTTATCAGCAAAGATAAGTCTTATCTATGTTTTTTTGGTAAGTAATCGATGCATTATCTTAAAAGGGATTGACGTATAGGAACCCACACGCTAATCCATCGGACCATCGGCCACAACAAGAGCAGCTCTAGTTGTAGAAACGAACATTGTGCCGATTTAATTAGGCAACAAGATAAGTAGGTGGATAAGTCTTTATCAGCATAGATAAGTCTTATCTATATTTTTTTGGTAAGTAATCGATGCACTATATTAAAAAGGATTGACGTAAAGGAACCCACACGAACCATCGGCTACAACAAGAGCAGCTCTAGTTGTAGAAACAGACATTGTGGCCGATTTAGGCAACGAGATAAGTAGGTGGATAAGCCTTTGTCAGTATAGATAAGTCTTATCTATGTTTTTTTGGTAAGTAATCGATGCATTATCTTAAAAAGGATTGACTTATAGGAACCCACATGCTAATCCATCGGACCATCGGCCACAACAAGAGCAGCTCTAGTTGTAGAAACGGACATTGTGGCCGATTTAGGCAACGAGATAAGTAGGTGGATAAGTCTTTATCAGCATAGATAAGTCTTATCTATGTTTTTTTGGTAAGTAATCGATGCATTATCTTAAAAAGAATTGGTGTATAGGAACTCACATGCTAATCCATCGGACCATCGGCCACAACAAGAGCAGCTCTAGTTGTAGAAACAGACATTGTGCCCGATTTAGGCAACGAGATAACTAGGTGGATAAGTCTTTATCAGCATAGATAAGTCTTATCTATGTTTTTTGGTAAGTAATCGATGCATTATCTTAAAAGGGATTGACATATAGGAACCTACACGCTAATCCATCGGACCATCAGACACAACAAGAGCAGCTCTAGTTGTAGAAACGGACATTGTGACCTTTTTAGGGAACGAGATAAGTAGGTGGATAAGTCTTTATCAGCATAGATAAGTCTTATCTATATTTTTTTGGTAAGTAATCGATGCACTATATTAAAAAGGATTGACGTAGAGGAACCCACACGAACCATTGGCTACAACAAGAGCAGCTCTAGTTGTAGAAACAGACATTGTGGCCGATTTAGGCAACGAGAGAAGTAGGTGGATAAGCCTTTGTCAGTATAGATAAGTCTTATCTAAGTTTTTTTGGTAAGTAATCGATGCATTATCTTAAAAAGGATTGACTTATAGGAACCCACATGCTAATCCATCGGACCATCGGCCACAACAAGAGCAGCTCTAGTTGTAGAAACGGACATTGTGGCCGATTTAGGCAACAAGATAAGTAGGTGGATAAGTCTTTATCAGCATAGATAAGTCTTATCTACATTTTTTTGGTAAGTAATCGATGCATTATCTTAAAAAGAATTGATGTATAGGAACTCACATGCTAATCCATCGGACCATCGGCCACAACAAGAGCAGCTCTAGTTGTAGAAACGAACATTGTGACCGATTTAGGCAACGAGATAAGTAGGTGGATACGTCTTTATCAGCATAGATAAGTCTTATCTATGTTTTTTGGTAAGTAATGGATGCATTATCTTAAAAAGGATTGACGTATAGGAGCCCACACGCTAATCCATCGGACCATTGGCCACAACAAGCAGCTCTAGTTGTAGAAACGAACATTGTGCCGATTTAATTAGGCAACGAGATAAGTAGGTGGATAAGTCTTTATCAGCATAGATAAGTATTATCTATATTTTTTTGGTAAGTAATCGATGCACTATATTAAAAAGGATTGACGTAGAGGAACCCACACGAACCATCGGCTACAACAAGAGCAGCTCTAGTTGTAGAAACAAACATTGTGGCCAATTTAGGCAACGAGATAAGTAGGTGGATAAGTCTTTGTCAGTGTAGATAAGTCTTATCTATGTTTTTTTGGTAAGTAATCGATGCATTATCTTAAAAAGGATTGACTTATAGGAACCCACATGCTAATCCATCGAACCATCGGCCACAACAAGAGCAGCTCTAGTTGTAGAAACGGACATTGTGGTCGATTTATGCAACGAGATAAGTAGGTGGATAAGTCTTTATCAGCATAGATAAGTCTTATCTATGTTTTTTTGGTAAGTAATCGATGCATTATCTTAAAAAGAATTGACGTATAAGAACTCACACGCTAATCCATCGGACCATCGGCCACAACAAGAGCAGCTCTAGTTGTAGAAATAGACATTGTGGCCGATTTAGGCAACGAGATAAGTAGATGCGGTTTAAGGAAGCTCCTTCAGGTCAGCAGATGCAGATTCTTCAGCACTTTGGTTTTAATCCTCAAGCTTCTACTAAATAAATTAAACTGGTTCGCTAGATTCCTCCTATAACTGACCTGTGTTTGAATGTGGATGGAGCTAGTAAAGGAAATCTAGGCTACAGTGGGGGAGGCGGTTGTGTTCGGGACATGCATGGTTGCGTTAGAGTGGCGTTTGCCCATTATTATGGTTATGGCAACTGTATCATAGCAGAAATAAGGGTTCTTTGTAATGGACTTCGTCTGGTTGCCTACCTGGGACTTCGCCTTTCAGTGGTGTACACGGATTCTAGCACTTTGGTGCACTCTTTCAAGGTGGGTATTTGCCCGTCGTGACATGCATATCGCTGGTGGTGGGAAACTTATGTTATGATTAACAGAAATTCTTATATGGTTTGGCATGTTTTCCGAGAGACTAATCAGGTAGCTGATGCTTTGGCAAATAGAGGTTGTATGACCCGGACAAGTTCAGTTTTATGGGGTTATAGCGGTTTTCCTTCGGCCTGTAAAGGTCATGTATTTCTAGATAAAATCAGTCTCTGCCATATAAGATTGTCTTGACCGGTTATTGTGTAATTGTTTGACAGTATGGATTTATTAATATTTCGGCCCAGGTTATGTGCTGGTGGAGTGAGAACATTCTCCCCCTCTGGGGGAGGGTGCACTCTCCTAACTTTACGTTCCTGAGGACTGTTTTTGATTAAAAAACAAATATAGATAAGTCTTATCTATGTTTTTTGGTAAGTAATAGATGCATTATCTTAAAAGGGATTGACGTATAGGCACCTACACGCTAATCCATCGGACCATCGAACACATAAGAGCAGCTCTAGTTGTAGAAACGGACATTGTGACCTTTTTAAGCAACGAGATAAGTAGGTGGATAAGTCTTTATCAGTATAGATAAGTCTTATCTATGTTTTTTTGGTAAGTAATCGATGCATTATCTTAAAAGGATTGACAGGGTACATGTGGTTGAAATCATAGTTGTGCACCCCCCCCCCCTCCAGCTGAAAAAGAAAGATCAACACCAGGCCATTACAATTGGATATGGAATTTTCTAAAGCTAAGATTGTCTCTTTCTTTTGGGGATCTCCATGATTTCCTCATAATTAAGGATAGCTTCCATACACGTAGAAATGTCTTTATACGTAGAAGAAAGCGTGGTGCGCCCCTTGTGTTGGAAAATCTGAGGACATGTTTCCCAGCCGGCCGCCATGTCCACCCAGCAGATGCTCGAACAGCTAATCTTGCAATTTTTGTGCAAAGAGTGAGCTTGGAGCCAGCCTCTGGCAAATATGTGACTAGATGTATTGGAATATAAGGAGGAGAAGAATAGATTAGCGGAAGTTTCCTCAACATAGAATGCAGGACCCTGCACGCCTCCTTTTTTTCAACTATATACGTACTAAAACAACATATTTAGTCTTCCTTTTTGGATTTTCCATACGGCCGGTAAGCTTTTTTATCTCGGATAAATCTTAGAATATTGATAGAGGTTACCTTATATAAAGATTAACCTATTTTGAAATTATCCTGTATGAGGTATATCTCAACACATCCCTATGTGTGCTGATGAGAACTGTAGTCATTCTCATTTTTAAATTGAGATAAATAAATTTAAATTAAAAAAATTGTGAAAAAATTAAAATCTGTTAGACAAAAATAAGTGATGGACTTTCATTAATGGTTTAAACATGAGTTAATGGGTCAAAAAGTAAGATTCCAATGATGGATTAGAGATAAATATATTCAAAATTCGTAACTAAATTATTAATAAATTAAAAAAGGCCAAGTTAATCACTAATATGACTCATAAATATCCTAAAAAGAGTCTTAACACTATCCTAACTTATTGGCCACAAAATTAGAGTCCATCCCTAACCAATTAGAGGGATGAATGCTAGAAAAATACTAGATAAATATATATGAGAAATTCGGAGTTGAAGGATGAGCAAGAGTTTTAGAAGATTTGTCAACCCTAAACATACGAATACACCCTAATCTTGTTCCTGATCGACCCTATTGATCTCCTGGAACTGGAGGACGTGGAGGGAAGGCTCTTGGACGAGGAATCCGTGAAGTAGGAGGCTTGGAAGTCTTGTTCTTTGTGTTCATACTTAGGAACTCTAAGCGCTCAAAGGTAAGCAATTGATCTCTCAAGCAAAAGTAAATTATACTCGACCCTAGATAGTCCATGATCCTAGCTATGAAAGCCCCATATTTTTTCCAATTTTTATCATGCAGTTTATGAGTATTTCATGTCCAAAGTTCTGTTAAGAACGTGTACTTGACCCAACATGTTTAACTTAAATCCCTGTCTATGCTTGATCTCGTGCCCTGAAACTTTTACTATACATGTTACATGATGCCAAGAATCTGACCATAGCATGTCATATTTGTGGTTCCTCGTGAAAGAACCTGACCATAGCATGTCGATTTCATGATAAGATTTTATATTACTCTTTACTATTGATACCTCTGCAAGTCTAGTTTTGTTTAAAATTGATTACGTGATTTTTCACCAAGTATACGATTTGATATTAATTTTTAAAGGCCCCCGTGTCAAGCCCTTGGAGGAATGAACCTCAATCCAAGGTGCTCTATTTCACTTTTTAGGCTCGGGCAGGATCCTTGAGAACGTGATGCCCGATCGATCGCGTTCTCATCTGGGTCGTGGCACAGGATCGCGTCGCATTATTAACGCAACAGTCTACTGTGTTGTGTCTTCCTGTTCTGTTCCAATTGCCTTGAACGCGTCGGCCTTGACCGCGACTATGGATCGATTGCCATGGACGCGACCGGTCACCTCGTCACCTTTCAATTCATCAATCGATTGTTCTGTTTCGATTCCCTTGAATGCGACAGACCTAGCCGTCGCGATTTGAACGCGACCAGTACCCACATCGTGATTTCACTGTGTATTTCTAGAACTCAAATATATCAATTAAATTTTGCTAATCATGCTCTATAATCATGGTTAAACTCTTGTAATGCTCTGTTATGAATAGTAACATCATGTTAATCCATCTTTGATAATATTCACGTGATTTTCTTATTTAAAAGATGTGTTCATGACTCTCATATGCTATCTTTGATTCTCTTTCACATGCCCACACCAAACATGAATTTTTACCATGAGATCTTACATAAACCACCTCAATAATATATCTAGTAATTAAGTGAAAATATTTCATGTTAATTTTCCTATTATTTGAATAGACTTGTCTTTGTTTTATTCGCTCGATTTAATACCGTTATCGCGTCCCTCTGCCTTCGAGCACTCAAAGTAAGACAGACAAATATTTTCTATACACTCTTTCTTGACTTGGACGAACTCTCCGTTGGGAATACTCCTGACCTGACCAGGAACTCCTTATCAAGGCCTCCGTAAGACTCCTTGGCTTAGGCGGACGTCCATTGCCGACGAGCAGGTTGTACCATCAATACCCATGATACCTTAAGGATCAATACATGATCCAACGGCCTTAGATTTCTCTCTTACCTCGATATCACGTCGGACCTCTGGACTGTGTTCATAGCACGGCCAGTAGGCGGTTAGTGAATTCTACCTGACTGCCAGCATACAACTATGTGTGTTGTGCAATTGTTACTATCGTCTGTTGTAACATTGTTTTACATACATTGACCTATAGTTCTCATCTATTCCATATTTTCTCATCTATTCACGTTCTCTCTATATTCGTGTCTATTCTTCAATTACTCTCATCTATTCTTAGTACTCTATTTTGTCATCCATTGATTACCTAAGATAAAAATATAACCAATGTCAAGCAACATTATAAAGGGCCCGATCTGGTTCTAGGAGGTGCACCCGAAAGTGCCAGTGCCCATGGGAGTTAAATGATCAGGATGTTAGGCATGCATCCAAGTGCCAGACTAGCTAGATTAATCAAAGACAATCAAATAAAGTGCTAGACTATCTCGATTGATGAAAATTAAATCTATCTTGACTTGCGTGCTATCTCGTGATATGGCATTTCTTTTACGTGCTAGTTGTGTTATATTCTTTGAAAAATACCATTGTTCTGTTATTTTACTCGCTCGACTATACTTGATCGTTCTCTCTAATTATCCTACTATTCAAGATATTAATCACTTAAAGTATGTCTGTGTTCGAGATATTAAGTCCTACTGGGTATTATCGCTCTTCCTGTGCTATTTGTTATATGTGTTTCAGGTGAGTCTGATGAAGAATACCACACACATGAGGATGGGGACGAGCAGTTGCAAGAGTGACCCGTTGAGCTGTCAACCAAATGTCTTAGTATTAGTTAGTTAGTTTGCTTTCATTTGAATAAAGTACTCTGGCCCATAGTTTTGACTCTAAATTAGAAAATGTAATAGAGATTAGTGAGATTATCAATAAAGTTGGTTCATTTGACATTATTTCAATTTGTGTAATGGTTTGATGTCTAATTTTTGTTATATACTATTTATTTAACTGTAGCCCGCTCCGATATTCAGCGTCGAAACGTTACAAGAACGAAGATCACATGAGGTGACATAGATAGAGCTGTGGAGAGTCCTCTTCTCATCCCCAGTAGGAAAGAGATCTATGCGTTATTAGCTTGTGTGTGATATATTAAGGTTCACGAAACTAAAGTTTTCCCTGCAGTTATTTCGAGACATCTGAAACGCTTTCTCATACAAAATTTGAAATCCTCCCGATGACTCGGGAATCATTTAGAGCTTGCTGCGAATATGGGAACAAAGACATCTCTCGTTAAATTGTATGTATCAATCTCCATGCATGTGAAACAATCAAATAGAATGTGAGTACTATAAGAAAAGTAAGATTTGTCGACGAACATATGTCAGCGGCTAAAAAAGCCATTGACATATCAGATTTTTGTCAACTGATATATAAGTCGTTGATATATGCTAACATTTGTCAACGGCTATATATAGCCATTGATATATACTTAACATTTGTCAACGGCCAACAATAGTCGTTGACATATGTTTAATTTTGTCAGCGACTTGAAAGATCCGTTGACAAAAATCAGCATATGTCAATGGATACATGTAGCCATTGACAAATGATTAACTTTTGTCAACAACTATCAATAGCCGTTAACAAATGTAAGGCATATGTCAACGACTTTCTGGAGCAATTGATAAATATTTTAAAAAAAAAAGTGAAAAAAAAATTGGCAGGCGAATTCCCGTCGTTTGTAAGTTGACATTTGTCAGTGGCTCAATATAGCCGTCGACAAATGTAATATTTGTTTTGGATTTTGTACAGTCATTGACAAATATTGTGGGACAACTTAACCATTGTTGATGTAGGTGTGGGAGAAACAGAATGATACTTGTGCGAAGAATGAGGCGGCTTTGGCCATGGCCAAAGCAGCACCTACCCCACCACACCAAGACCTGCTTCCCCTCCATCTGCAGTATCGGCATCGCCTCTTCTTCTAACTCCCCGAGCGGCAGCGACGGCGTGAATGACAAAGAAGTCGCCGAAGAGATGCCGTATGCAGACGTGTCCCAGCGTGGGAGACGATGGGAGAAGAAGCCTTACCCCACTCTCTTGAAGGAGCTCATCTGTCGGGCCAAGGAGGAGCATGCACATCTCACCAACCCTTGCCGCTACCTCGAGCAATGCCCGACCAACAGCCTCCTCGTTTCCTGTGGCCCTCTGTGTGTATTCCGCTTGGCGCTTCCTCCTCCAAGGCCTCGCCTGCCTCCTCGCCCACCCTTCCTTCCATGACGCCATACACCACTGGCGCTTCTGCGAGGAGCTCCACATCGGTCGGGGGGGGGGGGGGGGGGCTACCTGGTCCGGAGCTTCGAGGGCCCCGAGAGCGGTGCCCAAGCCTGGGCCTGGGAGGGCGTCCGCGACGTGGCCCGCCTCCCCTATTGCTACCACCTCCACGACCGAGTGGGCAAGCTAAGGGTCGAGCACAAGGAGTGACACCTCGTCCTGCAGCTTCCTGCGGTGGCAGAGCTCTACGTCCAGGCGGGGCTCGACCTGGAGGGCTACTTGGCCAGGCGGAGAACGAAGCCCATGTACTCCATCAATGGGAGGATCGTCGACTTCGAGCCGGAGGAATCCACATTTTCAGCACTCACCGCGGGGTCGCTACCTCCGATTGCGCCGACCAATGGGAATTTAAAAAAAAAATGTTGTCAACGGTTAGTTAACTCCGCTGACATATTATTTATATGATAACAATCAGAAATCGTTGACATATACATCATATGTCAACGGTTAACATATCCTATTTATATCAGTGATTATAAGTCGCTGACTTATATATATTTTATATGTCAACAGTTCATAATGATCGTTGATAAATATTAATCGACGACTTATTTATTAACGATTTTATCAACAGTTATATAGTCGCTGACATATATATATATATATATATATATGTGTGTCAACAATTTTACATATTTTGTCATCACCGCTGATATATGTGTTATTTTTTGTAGTGGAGTGAACCACTTAAAAGTTACTGCACACACATTGCTGAGAAGAGAACTTTTTTTGAACCTGATCTTTGAGCGCCCCTAGTTATCTGCACTGTGCAGTCACTTCTATAATAGAGCACGGAATATGCCACATTCGTGCCATGGGCGCGACACTAAACCCACTTGACGATCATGATATGTTTGAGAATGAGACCCTTCCTGTTTGAGAATGTGACCCTTCCCCTTGTTGGGTTGTTGCCTTCTCTTTCGGATGGGATTATCTAAAAGTGGTAGAAGCAGCAGCCAGAGGAATGTGCCAGTTGAGTTATCTAACAAGTCCCAACAGAGTACTTGGCTTAAATCTAGAAACACGTTAGTACAACAGCGGGGGAGCCCGCGCGGGGGCCTCCGCGCGCGGTTGGGCCCTTCCCGCATGCTCGGGAAGACAGAATCCAACTCCCGCGCAATTATATTATACGGCAGCTGAAGAAAAGAAAGCCAAGAGGGGAGCTAGGGGGCCGAAGAGGGGAGCTGCTTTGCTGAGGACCATCACCATGCGAGGTTGGCGGGGGGACAGGCCCCAGAAGAGCACACTATCCAGAGAGAGAGAGCCAACCAGACCCTTCGATCGTGGGCGGCAGCCGCCCCACCCAAGGGGCCAGGGAGGCGGCCGCGCCACCCGATCGATAGAGCGCGCGTCGTCTTTAGGGAATCTCCTCTTCTTCGTCTTCTCTGCCTTCTGTTCTCTCATCGACCCAACGGGCCAACCCACCCCACTGCAACGATCGAGGAGCAGATCCGATCTCCTCCCCTCCTGCATCAGCTTTTCTGCAGGGTCTCACCACCCGAAACACTGGGCATCCATCCCCACCTTGGAATGATTGTTTTCCCACTCTTCCCCAGCGCATTGCAGTGGGCATGCAGATCTCTCTCTCTCTCTCTCTCTCTCTCTCTCTCTCTCTCTCTCTCTCTCTCTCTCTCTCTCTCTCTCTCTCTCTCTCTCCGCACAAATGTGGGCTATGATTCGGATGTTCGAGTATTGCTGATGAAGAAATATGGTTAGTCTACTCACTGAACGATCAGTAGCAACTCTGGAAGATCCTCCTCCGTCAGTGAGAAACAAAGACTTTAATTTCTTGGGTTTTTCCTCATGGCCTCCGATTCAAGGTTGCAATGATAACACAAGAGTAATATCCAATCCATCAACTGAAAAGCCTGTGATCCTGTCGGTACGGAGACTTGTCTTCCAAAGAGGAAGTCAAGAGATCAAGTATAGTTCCATCACTGATCTGATGATCAGTGTTGGGATGATTTCCTTTAGACCTTATGAGAGGGGGGAGTGGGGGGACTTAGACTGTCCTCTTGCTCTCTAAGCATAGAGAGGTCATATATATCCAGCCACACCCACTATGATGGAATCTGTAGGTTTGAAGTAACTCGATCGCCTGGAGAAGGTATATATGTCCAAAAGAAGAGAGAGAGAGAAGACCGCAGACATGAATTATGAACCATCAATTCTCTCTATAACTTTTCGCTTTTTCTCCATTTCATTTGTTATGTAAGTACCATGTCACTCTTTCACCTCTGAATACTTCGGCAACATGGAAAAGTCGTAGGTGCAGGGCATCTTTAGCTAGACAAGAAGGTTGCTTTTTCTTGACTTCATTTGCTTTGGTCATCTGGAGCATCAGCTTGTCAGGCAGCTCATGGCATGTGTCTGATACATACGAGAAGGGTTTGTGTTGTGGGTGTGTGCTTAAAAGCTGCTTATCATGGCCAAGAATGCCATCATCAGTTGAGCAGCCGGAGCAACCAAATCATAACACGTCTAAAGTGAAGCACTTGGAGGTGAAAGGAAAGCAAGGCACCTTTACTAGTGTAATATCTAATTAAAGAGAGCACTAGGCATTGGAAAGCTATTTTTTAGAACATAGGTGACAAGAATCTGTGGATTGCAACGCCTATATAATCCCTTATAAAAGTGCCGCCTTTATGAAGTGAAAGGCAAAATCATGGGGTGACTAATTAATAAGATATGTGGACACTTATCATGGCGTGAACAAGTTGTGGATGGCTTATTTAATTTGTTTGAGTAGGAAGTAGTGCGGATCTTTTTTACAGTCCATCCCTAATTTATAACCTTTTCTGGGAATTATGTATTCTTCTCAGAGGTCAAGGGCATAATAATAAACCATGCATGTAAAGGAGAAGACATTAACTTTGGTTTAATTAGCGTGCAGCAACTAATTATTAGTAATGGATGGAACCGAAGAAAGCATCCATCTCCAGAGTTCTTTCTTTTTTATTCTGAACGGAGAAATTTTTGAAACTCTCAAAAGTCTCTCATCAACAAGCTCAATCAGGGCCTTTGTACGATAAGCACTTCAACCTGCGAATTGCATATGTTTAATCGTTGATTTGGATGTTTCAGTCGGCTAGGACGTTCGTGACGATGGTGTCTTAAGCTGTACGTAATAACCAAGGCTTCTCCTTTGATCTAGAGCTTATCGTTCTAAATGTACTAAACTTGGTGGGCAGTCGCATTTGCTGTGGATTATTGTATCTAGCTATCGTTTCTACTTTTCAATTCCCACGTCATAGCTATATCTACATGTACGTATATGTTTTTGTTTCTTTTTTCATCCCCGTGTGTTGTTCTTTTAATTATAATAATCTGGCCGTGTCACTTTCTTACACCAACCAAGAACATATATATAAATGTAGAGGTATAGTTTAGTACAATAGTATAGATGTAGTGAAAAAACATGCCCAAAAAAAACGATGTAGTGAAAAACATGTGTAATATGATTTATTTTTCTTCTCTCCAAGAGAATATTTTTATCAGAAAAGGGACAAGAATAATATCCCTTCAAAGACATACTGAAATTTCATATATCATTGTTAACATCACTTATGTGGGAACCGAAAGAGTGTTCATGTGTTTTATTCCAACTTCTTATTATAACAAGTTTCACATATTCTTATCATCACTAAGGAGACTATTTAGAAATATAATTTATTTTTTTAGAAAAAAAAAAGATAAAATTTCAAACAAAACAATACCTCTTAAAAATAATGTTAAAAATAAATAAATAGAAAGACATATATATGTACGTATGCTCTTATCGTCACTAACGAGAGCAAAGAATTATAATAAAACTATCGGCACGCGGGCCGCTTTGGCAAAGGGGTAGACTAACCCAGTGTAGCTTAACCTCAAAAAATATATTTTTCACTTTGGGCACTACTTTTGAGATGGAGATGGGTTAACTCATTTTTTTAAGTCAACTATCATCTTTGACTCTATTTATTTTTATGTGAAGAAATAAAAAAATAAAAAATATGAGACATTTACTAGAATAATATTTAAAATTTTATTATAATTTTTTTAAAAGTTTTTAAAAAATAAAAAATAGTTATCCCTCTCTACTCCACCTCTTCATGTGGGTTAGACTTACGCCCCGCTACCCTGGGTTAGTGGAGGGCATCCCGGGGTAACTCTACCCCGCTTTCCAAATCTGGGCAGGGGAGTTAACCCAGGGTACCCCTCCTTACTCCCGGGTTACCCCCCATACCAAACCCGGGGTACCCCCCATACCCCCGGATTACCCCTCATATCATGGACGGACACATCTCATATCCAGTGGGGTCACGTGACCCCACTGGAATTTATTTTTGTTAGAAACAGCCCTTTAAGTTATGGATTTTGAGGGATTTTTATATGGAGATGACCCCACTGAAATTCGCGGTCTCCAGTCTTAAAATTTTTTTATTAAAATATTTTATTTTTATTTTAAATATATATATAATTAATTATTTATATTATATATAATATATAAATTATATAAATATTAAAAAATAATTTAAATAACTCCACTAAACAAAATTTCTGCATCCGTCTCTGTCCCATATAAAAATCCGAAACGATCAACATCCTAACAAAGATTTATATAAACAAATGGGAAGAGAGGGACGTTTGGAAACACCATTCGTAATTACACGGCAATGAGTGCTCACCCAAGAAATTAAAGCGGAACACCTAACTCGTGAAACTCTACTAAAAGTTTGAAGTCTCCCACTTAGTTACTTTTTTTTTTGGTGCACCCATATTACTCTTATCTTATTTGCTAAAAAAAAAACCCACACACCTTCCACTTAGTTACTTGTTACCTCAATAAGGAGCTTTCTTATATTCTAATGATGTGATCTGCTCCGTTTTGTCACATCGCATCGTAGGTTTGAGCAATTATATTTAACGAATAATACTAGATAATAAATGTGAAAAGTGTCATGGGCCGGAGATCTCTTTAATGTTCAAAGTCTTTCAGCTTGCTATCTAGCTAAATTATAAAAAAAAATTACGAATCTTCCTATCTAAACTATTTTGTTAGGCCATTATCTGCTATATATAGTGAAATAGATGCAGGGAGTATTGTAAGATGAAAAATATTTTCTACTCGTAAAATAAATAATATCTCATCTCAAAATCGGACGTCGGACACCCTCCAATAAAATAGAACGGCCAAGCATCTTCACGGATTGAAAAACTTTCTCTTTTAAGAATATACTTTAGAAGTGCAAATATTATATATATCTTAATAGACTAGATATCATTTGTCATGCAAGCAAGAACACCTTAACTAATGGGACGCATTTGCCTCTACAATGCATGTCAAATCAGTGCGTATTCCATGTCAAATCAATGAAACGGCATATATATACTAGAGAAACCTTGCTATGAATTGCTTTATCCGAGTATATTTTGCAGGAGTGCAGCGGCCGCGCGCGGGTAAGGTTACATATTTTGCGGTAGGGAAATCCCAGTGACCAGCGTCTCATTCTTTTTTTTTTTTTTGACCAGATCAACGTCTCATTCAGTCACCACGTTATGCAAAAAGCATTCATGCCATTCAAAGAATTAGACATGAATATTCGAGCATGATTCTTGAGTTATGGCACTGTTATGGTGTGGTTCGATCCGCAGTATTAGAGTTGGACTTGAACTCTCAATTCAGTTCAATTAAAACTCTGAGTTGGAGTTAACATCGAGAGTTAACTCTAATTAAGACTCTGGACTAGACATTAGAAAATATTCCTATATGGATTAAGAGATTGTTGGAGGGTCT
This sequence comes from Colocasia esculenta, assembly GCA_014218235.1. Taxonomy (NCBI): domain Eukaryota; kingdom Viridiplantae; phylum Streptophyta; class Magnoliopsida; order Alismatales; family Araceae; genus Colocasia; species Colocasia esculenta. The sequence goes on along the minus strand of CM024764.1, from coordinate 99,211,215 downwards.
TCTATATACAATAGTTGTACCTTAAAGGGTGGCGTGCAGCACATGAGACATGACGCACGAAGAGACTAAAGGAGTCGGATGTTCGATCAGATGTGTGATTACCCGAAGGGAGAAAGATTTAGGGTCCATTTGGTTGTATGTAAAATAGTTTTATAGGAAAATAATTTTTCATGGAATAACTTTTTCGTGAAAATGAAAACGTAATTGTGTATTTGGTTGTTAGGAAAATATAAAGTTGTATGAAAGGATATGAGATCTTATGATCTACTCAAATGAGAGAGAGTCATATATTCCTTGTGTACTAATATTATTCATCATTTTTTAATTTTATTTTATTTTATTTTTTAATATTTTTAAAAAAAAATAAAACAAAATTAAATAACTAATGAAAAATAAGTAATTTTGACAAAGATAATTTAAAGTTGGAGAAATAAAATAAAATTGTAATTTGAATGAATAATATTCTAAATATATTTTAATAAAAAAGTAAAAAATAAATTAACTATTGAGAAATAATTAAATTTGAAAAATACTATTTAAATAAGTAGAAAAAAAATAAAAATTCATGTTGAATGAATAGTGCACATGGGTGAAATGGCGCAACAGCACCATTTGGAAAACGGCATCCGCCTTTTCCGCGCGGATGCCAAAATCCGAAATTTTATGGATTTTATTTTACATATTTTATTTTTACATGATAACAAATGACTTAAAACATGAATTTTTCCTGAAAAACTTTTCCTGAGTGGTGTTTTACGATTAAACAAACAGACCCTTAGTTCTTTCTTAATTGAAAGAGAGTGATTCCTCCGGCAGCGACCACTATATGGAGAGGTGACCAACAAGATCGCAAGGCAACAGTCGGCGTAAGGTGTAGGCAGTATCCAGTCAGCACTCTCGACAGTGCGAGTGTCATTCCATTTGGCCAACGAAGTTGCAGATCGGCCGTAGCTAAGTAGGCTGCACGACAGGGCAACGACGGAGGTCGGGTGGTGACCCAAAGGTGAGGCGACGGGTTGCAACGGTACTGGCAGATGCCAGAGACGAGGTCAACAGAGGCTGCTGCAAGGAAGGCCGGCGCAGCAGGCCGGGTAGCAAGAGCAGTGGCAGCTGCTGGTGTACACGGTGGTCTACATTAGAGCAAACGAGCTGCTAGCGACAGCGGCAATGACAACAGAGCCAGCGGCGGCGGTGGCCGTGAGCAGGGAGTCCAGTGGCAGTATGTCACGCCCCTAATTTAACAGCGGTATAAATTGAGGATGTGAGCAAAGACATGATATATCAAACAGTCGAGTAAATCAAAGCAACTAAAGACAACAATTGCATAATACAAAGTCTTTATTTTATTTATAATCAAATAACTAAGTCAATTACAACCACTAATTCAAAGCCATTACATAGAGACTTATGTGCAAAATTCTAATCTATTAACTAGTTAATTTATAAAGTATTTTAAGACATATTTGAGTTTCACGAGTATGAGTGTAATTTTGTGAGATAATCATGAGATAAGATCAATGATATCACGAGGAGATTGAAAAAAGTATTAAGATTAGCATATTGTTTTAATATAGATCTAAATATAGGTTAAATCACCACAAGAAAATGCGCCATTACTGACGGTTTTTTCCTACGGATATATATCCGTCGGAAATTTCGTCGAAAATTTTGTCGGAACTTTCGACCGAAAATTTTCTGTCGGAAAATATATCGGAACTTTCGACGGATATATTTCCGTCGGAACAATCCGTCGGTAATAGTATTTTACCGACAGATATTCCGACGGAAATATATCCGTCCGAAAATCTATCGATAAACCCGCTCTAGCCACTCCCACGAAACTCTCTCTCTCTCTCTCTTCTCTCTCTCTCTCTCTCGCTGCCGTGCTCCGCCAGCCGCCGCCTGCCAGGTATGTCCCAACCCCCCCTCCCTTCCCCGCCACCACGACCCCCCCCCTGTCGACCCCCCCCCCTCCCCCTCCATTCCCCCCTCCCTTCCCGGCCACCGGCGACCCCCCCCCCTGTCGACCCCCCCTCCCGTCCCAGCCCCCCCTCCATCTCCATCCTTCCCCGCCACTGACGACCCCCCTCCCCCTGTCCCAGACCTTCCTCAGACCCCCCCCTCCCCCTGTCGACCCCCCCCCCCTCCCTTGTCCCAGACCCCCCCTCACCCTCCCCCTCCCCCTGTCGCAGACCCCCCCTCCCCCTGTCCCAGACCCCCCTCCCCCTGTCGACCCCCCCCTCCCCCTGTCCCCCAAATCTCATAAATCATAAATAATGAGATTTTGATGTAATTTAATTAGTGTGTTATTTTAATGTGTTACCAAATGATGTTACTAAACTATTTTCATTCCTTATATGAAACTAAATCTCATCTCTACAATCCCATATGATGTATACTAGTTCTTCGTGTGTCATTCCATGCTCATAGTAATTCTAGTTATACCTCACACAAATCTAAGTATTGGACTGACTGTTGTACCCATTAATATGGTGCTTAAGAGAGTAAATCTGCTCATTGGACGGTACTTAAAAGTAGACTTTTTAGATATTGTTGTTCACCATACTGCATTGACTGGGTCGGGTTTGTTGACTAAACTCTCGTATGGTGCTACACCAGGTTAATTTTGATAAGCCATTTCCATGACATATTAGGTATCCATATTAGTAGCCCCTCATTAGTCCCACCACTTATGAACTTTGAGTCTTAGGCCTGTGATTAACCCTTTTTTTTTATTCCCAGAAATTATCTAGGACCCTGGTCTGCCCTTAGCATTGCATTGCACAAGGTAATTAGTGATATTGAAGGGGGGACATCCACCTTACCCCTCAAATACAAGTACAACTCCATAGAAAGGTAAGAAAAGAAAGCCATGTATATCTATACACGTATATAGTGCAAGCCGATTCTGTCCAGGCGAGCAATGCCTTTAGCTCTCAAAGGAAGATTTCCATCTTGGAAGCAGAAAGATCCATGCATTTGACAACCATAGTTAGCTAAAAAAATCACTATACAAAGGTTCGGGTCGGTTCCCTTAAAATAGGGGTGAATCGGACCGAACAGACTCAGTATTCACCCCTGCAATGATACTATAGTTGTTCTATAAAGGGTCTCACTAATAGGGTAGTACTGTCATTTAAGATTCCAATTTCATTGTTGAAAGATTGGTTATGATGCTAATTAGTTCTGAGCTAAAATCCATGGCTTCTTTATAGTTTGCTTGGCTTTGCTATATTGAAGATTGAACCTCTACATATATCTATGGCACTGTGAGGTTATTCATAACAATCTTCTTTTAAATATTAGTGATTAGTATTGTATTTCTTATTTTAATGCAATTCATGTATATGTATGTGTGAATTTGATTTATTATTGCACTTGTTCACATGTATGATTTTGTTTTCATATTCCTTTCATATTTATGTTGGTTTTAAATTTGATCTATGCATATATAGTAATTTTTCACTGCACACACATCACGAGAGCGTGTTAAGCCCATGTCAATGAACCTTCTCGTTCAAGACTTTGGGATTGATGTGCACGAGTCTTATTTTCAATGATGAGAATGTGTATATCTAACTCAAAGTCTTGAATTGTCCAGTTTTGGACAGTCTGTGAATGTTTGATCGCAGTTAGGTGGTCATTTATTATGTGTTTGTATTATTTGTTGAAAATTTTGGGTGCTTCTACTCACTCCTCTCTGATATACCTTTATTGATTTAGAATATTTTCTTAACCACTTATTAGTAAGTGTTTAAGAAAATTTCTTAATTAATAAATATTTTTGGTATATCGGAGAGGTGTGGGGAGATGCTGCCGAAATTTTCAGCAAATAATACAAACACATAGTAAATGGTCATCTGAGTGCGATCAAATATTCACAGATGGGTAAAAAGTGATAATCTAAATAATAAATCCTACCTATTCATTTTGACTTACTCGAACGATGTGAGGGTGTGTTGGATTTTAACTCGTGACATGACATTTAATCTGTGTAGGAAAAATGTCTTATGAGAATCGATCATGGATGTACCGTGGAATAGTGAATGGAGTTGTGACCGAGGAGTTTAAAGACGGAGTTGACAGTTTTATTCAGTTTGCATTGAGTAATTCATCAGTAGCAGTTGATCCGATGGGTAACATCTGATGTCCGTGTTCGGCTTGTAAGAACAGAAAGTGGATATCGACATGGGATGTGCAGCATCATTTGTATACGAGAGGATTTGTTGCCCATTATGAGTTATGGTCGTCTCATGGTGAGTTGAATATTCAGTCGTCTGCACCAGCTAATTACTTTGCCTCCACAAGTACGTACGTAGACATGGTTGTCGATGTTGCTGGTCCGGAGTTCAATATTCATGAAGATCAAACAAATGAAGAAGTGTCAAATGATACAGCTCAGAGATTTTATCAGTTACTTCGAGATGCTGATGAGTCATTATGGGATGGTTGTGAGAAGCATACATGGTTGTCTGCAGTGTCGCAGCTACTGAATTTGAAATCTGAATTTCATATGAGCGAGAGTTGTTTTGACCGGCTTCTCTTACTCGTCAAGAGTATGCTTCCTCAATCAGAGAGGTTACCTGCTGACTTTTACCGTGCGAAGAAGATGGTGAATGATCTGGGGCTTGGTTTTATGAAAATTGATGTATGTCCGAATCACTGTATGATGTACTACAAAGATGATGCGGAGAAGACATCATGCTGTATTTGTAAGCATGATAGATTCAAGCCCAAGAGAGGAGACAAGTCAAAGCAGAAGGATGTTCTGTATAAGTCATTGCGGTACTTTCCGATCACACCCAGATTGCAGCGGTTGTTCATGTCCCCGAAGACAGCTAGACATATGACTTGGCATGCGGAAAGAGTCCGTCGTGACGAAGGTGAAATGAGTCATCCTGCCGATGGTGAAGCTTGGGCTCATTTTAGCCGTACTCATCCTTACTTCTCAAGGGATCCACGCAACGTGCGGCTGGGTTTATGCACAGACGGTTTCAATCCATTCGGAGGCTCGGTGGCATCTTACTCATGTTGGCCAGTATTCCTAACACCGTATAACCTTCCGCCAGGCATGTGCATGAAGCGTGAGAATCTATTCCTTTCATTGCTGATTCCGGGTCCAAAAAGTCCAGGAAAAAATATAGACATATATCTCAGACCGTTGATTGATGAGCTGAAATTGTTATGGTCAGATGGGGTTCTCTCTTATGATGCATCCAGAAAACAGAATTTCAATTTGAAGGCTGCATTAATGTGGACAATAAGTGACTTTCCAGCGTACGGCATGTTATCTGGCTGGAGCACACATGGGAGGTTGGCATGTCCTTATTGCATGGAGGATTCTAAATCATTTGTGTTGAAATCTGGGGGAAAATCATGTTGGTTCGATTGTCATCGTCGGTTTCTACCGAGTGACCATCCTTTCCGAAAGCAAAAGGATTCTTTTATGAAAAATATAATTGTGATGGAGGAGGTAGATATGGAACGGATGTCTGGTGGAAACATGGCGAGGCGGGTCCAGAACTTACCGAGTGTAACACAACTGCCTGGTAGTACCCGACAAATCCCTGGCTTTGGGAAGGATCACAATTGGGTGAAGCAAAGCATCTTTTGGGAATTGCCTTATTGGTCAACACTTTTGATATGACATAACCTAGACGTCATGCATAAAGAGAAGAATGTTTTTGATAATGTGTTCAACACAGTTATGGACGTCAAAGGCAAAACGAAGGATAACGTCAAGGCACGTTTGGATTTGAAAGTACTTTGCAGACGTCCAGAACTAGAGCTGCAGCATGTTAGTGGAAAAGTGGTGCAACCTAAAGCTTCATATGTGCTTGGGGCCAGACAAATTAAAGAAGTCTTGTAATGGTTGAAGCAATTAAGATTTTCGGATGGATATGTCTCGAATATTGCCCATTGTGTAAATGTCAACGAGGGGAAAATATACGGAATGAAGAGTCATGACTGCCATGTTTTCATGCAAAGACTGATACCACTTGCTTTTCGTGAGTTGTTACCGAAGCAAATATGGGGAGCAATGACTGAGCTCAGTCAATTCTTCAGGATTTTATCTGCATTAGAACTCAGGCTTCATGACTTGCAAAATATGGAGCAAAATATAATACAGACAGTCTACAAATTAGAGAAGATATTTCCTCCAGCATTCTTTGATTCAATGGAGCACCTGATCATCCATTTGCCATATGAGGCTAGGGTCGGAGGACCAGTACAATTTCGATGGATGTATCCGTTTGAGAGGTATATTTCTATATCTCAATTTATTCACATTACGACGATCTTTTATATTTCATATGTATTCATTTGAATTATTGTCGTAGGTGCATGCACGATCTTAAGATGAAAGTCCGCAACAAAGCACAAGTTGAGGGCTCCATTACCCAGGCGTACCTCATTGAGGAGATATCGAACTTCTGTTCGATGTACTTTGACACGGAAATACGAACCCGATGCACTCAACCTCCACGTAATGATGATGGTGGAGATTCTAATGTGTCTGACTGACTCTCTGTATTCAAGTGTCCCGGACGGGCGTTCGGATATTCTTCTACTCGCGCACTCAAAGATAGAGAGTTGGTAGCTGCGGAGATCTACATCTTCATGAATTGCGCAGAACTAGACCCCTACATTGAGTAAGCTCTCAACACTTATGATGTACATCATTTGTGTGCAATGCTGCAGAACTGAAAGTTTGGATGACATTTACATTGCAGAGAGTTTGACTCGGTCATACTGCAACGAAATTCACGTCTAAGTGACGTGCAGGTTGAAAAGGAACGGGATAAGTCTTTTCCTACCTGGTTAAGATCTCGAGTATGTGTCTAAATATTTTGAAACATAAGTGTTATGTTCTTATGCATACTTAGTTGTTGTAATTTGTCAATGTCTGTCTATTTTTTTGATAATAGGTTGAACAAGGTTTTATTACCGATTCAAGAGTACAAGAGATCAGTTATGGCCCCTCGAAGATTGTACGTGAGTATCCAGGCTACATTGTGAATGGATATAGATTTCACACGAGAGATTACGGACTGAATAAGTCTACGATGAACAGCGGCGTATGTGTGAAGGGAAGTGCCTACAATGAAAATGAAATTGACTATTATGGCATTCTCGAAGAAGTCATTGAACTGCAATTTTTGGGACAAGACAACAATGTATTTCTCTTCAAATGTCATTGGTTTGATCCGACATCTATTCGTCATGACACAACATATGGAATTGTCGATGTCAAGCATAAGTCCAAGTTGAGTACATATGAGCCATTCATTCTGGCGGCACAAGCCCAACAAGTTTATTATTCAAATTATTCATCCCTCAAATTAAGAGATTGGTGGGCTGCATGTAGAGTGAAATCAAGGCTATTCCATGAGTATGAGCTTCTCCCGGCTGATGATGAGCTCGAAGGTGTTGATGACAATTTTTTTCAATCTGATCGGAGTGACGCACGAGAGTTGGCAGCTTCTACGCAGTTCACTGTTGATGATATAAATGAAACAATTTGATTATATAAGGATAACGAATAGGAAGAAGTTGACCCAAATGCCCTTGAGCAGGAGGTGGAGTCTGATGTGGAGGAAGAGTCCCGGCATGATGAGGATGAAGTTGAGGATGATGACGAAGATGATGCTGAATTAAACATGTCTTCAGCATCTGATGATGAATATAGATAATATATCCTATATTTTGTAAGAACTTCGTGTTGTTGCTAATTATATGTTCATATTAAATTGCTACTTCAAATTTGAGTGCTGATGACATGTTATATCTTTATTTATCTCAATAGAGATATGGTACGTGGAGGACGGAGTCGGACAGTTTCCACGTCCGTTGGCCGAGGGTCCGCATCCCCGTCCACGACAAGTATATGTATATGTAAACACAAAACTCTATATATTATTGTTCATATTAAATTCACGAGATCTAACGTACATACAATTTTGCAGGGACTGCCTCCCCGTCCACGCCGGTCGTCCAGGCGACAGGTATACGTATATATTATTGTTCAATTTAAATTCATATTTTCTAATGTGTATATAATTTTGCAAGGACCGCCTCCCCGCCGACCACGCGAGTAGTGCCACCTTTCCCTTCTTCCTCACCACCAGGTACATGTATGTTTCAATAGATTAGTATGTTTGTTTTCTTGCAATTTATACAATAATAGTGTACTAAATTATTTTCAACAGAGGTGGAGAGCCAGCATCTAGCAGTTGAGGAGGGGCCTCAGCTACCAGGACGGCAGCCATGCTGGATCTCAGGGTAAAGTTGATCACTTCAAACTTACTGTATTTGTTATTTATGTTATACATTTCATGTACAAAATTAATGTGCAATTGAAGGGGGAAGATAGATCCCGGTTCTGCTTCCCGCTATATTACGACACTGGTCCACGCACATATTCCAGGACCAGTGGATGCATGGAGAGAGTTCCCGGTGCCCGTCCGGGATTTATTTTTTGACATGTTCACGGTATTTTTAATTTTTAGATGAGTTGAAGTCATTTATTTAATTACTATCTCTGTTAGTGCAGAAAGTTGAGTAATTTTATTTCTTTACAGCGGAGGTTCGCGTTCACGAGACCCGAGGATCTCCCTCGAGCTCGAACCGTCTGGGAGTCTACTGCCCAGACTAATTTAAGAAAGTCGATGTGGGAGGCCCGGGACAAGGCAATGAAGACCACAGGCAATTGGGATCCTATGGCTTGGCTGGATTACGGCCCTGTTTGGCTGAGGAGGGACTATTAGGAGTCCTTTTGTGAGCGTTGGGCTGCTGGACCATGGCAGGAGCGGTCACAGGCGGCAAACGCAACCGATCATCCATTCCGGAGAAGAATGTGCATACTAGTGGGTCCGTATCTTATGCGACCCGCAACCAAAAATTGGTAAGCATATTATTGTTCAATTGCTTAATACATTGATTATTATTGTGAAACTAACTAATTTTGTTGAATTGTAAGCATCACGAGCTCGAGTGTGCCGCTACTTTTCGCGAGTTATTTGATCGGACTCATAAGCGGAAGGGGACGGATGACTATGTTAGCGAGAGTGCCCGCACAATCGTTGTAAGTCAAGCTATAAATTATGAATTCAATTAAGATATTAAAATAATTTGTTTTCAATAATTTAATTTTAATTTGTTCTGTAGGAGACCTACGACAGGACGATGGCGGAGCGCTATGCAGAGGGCACTCCCCAGCCAGACTTGGATCCGGAGGCTTGGGTCGACGCAGCGGGAGGGCCGAGGAAGGGTCGAGTGTACGGCTTTGGAGACAGCCTGGATACTCATCCAGGGTTGTCCTCATATGCTAGTTCGATCGCTCCTCCGGCATACGCGAGTTCATCTGCTACGCCCCCCTTCAGTGATGTAGAGGAGATTAGAGGACTCATTCGGGAAGAGCTACGGGCAAAGCTACAGACGCAGCGGGCAGAGCTACAGACGCAGTTCGGCGATATGGTTCAGCAGTTGATCTCAACCATGCAGGGAGTACGTCCCACACAGCCAGCACCTCAGGCCAGTATTAGTATTAATTTCATATACTTTGGATGAGATGAAACCACTAAAGAATGTCAACAGGGAAAAAAAAGAAATCTAAATTGACGTGTGGGATCTGATCGGCGTGTCGTTTTCTCCGACACGACTGAGTGGGTTAAAGTGGCGTGTGGGAACTGACGGAATCCAATTTGGATCCCCAGATTGGGTTGGGCGTTGAAATGACGGATCTAAAAAACAGTCAAGTATATATAAAGGGCTAAAACCTACAACCCGGGGGTCCAAAATCCTAAATAGGGATCCGATCGGCGTGCCGTTTTCCTCCGACACGACCGGGTGGGTTAAAGTGACGTGTGGGAACTGACGAAATCTAATTTGGATCCCCGGATTGGGTTGGGCATTGAAATGACGGATCTAAAAAATAGCCAAGTATATATAAGGGCTAAAACCTACAACCCGGGGGTCCAAAATCCTAAATAGGGATCCGATCGGCGTGCCGTTTTCTCCGACACGACCGGGTGGGTTAAAGTGACGTGTGGGAACTGACGAAATCTAATTTGGATCCCCGGATTGGGTTGGGCATTGAAATGACGGATCTAAAAAATAGCCAAGTATATATAAAGGGCTAAAACCTACAACCCGGGGGTCTAAAATCCCAAATAGGGATCGGATCAGCGTGCCGTTTTCTCCGACACGACCGGGTGGGTTAAAGTGACGTGTGGGAACTGACGGAATCTAATTTGGATCCCCGGATTGGGTTGGACATTGAAATGACGGATCTAAAAAATAGCCAAGTATATATAAAGGGCTAAAACCTACAACCGGGGGTCCAAAATCCCAAATAGGGATCCGATCGGCGTGCCGTTTTCTCCGACACGACCGGGTGGGTTAAAGTGACGTGTAGGAACTGACGGAATCCAATTTGGATCCCCAGATTGGGTTGGGCGTTGAAATGACGGATCTAAAAAATAGCCAAGTATATATAAAGGGCTAAAACCTACAACCGGGGGTCCAAAATCCCAAATAGGGATCCGATCGGCGTGTCATTTTCTCCGACACGACCGGGTGGGTTAAAGTGACGTGTGGGAACTGACGAAATCCAATTTGGATCCCCAGATTGGGTTGGACGTTGAAATGACGGATCTAAAAAACAGTCAAGTATATATAAAGGGCTAAAACCTAAAACCCGGGGGTTTAAAATCCTAAATAGGGATCCGAACGGCGTGCCGTTTTTTTCGACAAGACCGGGTGGGTTAAAGTGACGTGTGGGAACTGACAGAATCCAATTTGGATTCCCGGATTGGGTTGGGCATTGAAATGACGGATCTAAAAAACAGCCAAGTATATATAAAGGGCTAAAACCTACAACCCGGGGGTCCAAAATCCCAAATAGGGATCCGATCGGCGTGCCGTTTTCTCTGACACGACTGGGTGGGTTAAAGTGACGTGTGGGAACTGACGGAATCCAATTTGGATCCCCGGATTGGGTTGGGCATTGAAATGACGGATCTAAAAAACAGCCAAGTATATATAAAGGGCTAAAACCTACAACCCGTGGGTCCAAAATCCCAAATAGGGATCGGATCGGCGTGCCGTTTTCTCCGACACGACCGGGTGGGTTAAAGTGACGTGTGGGAACTGACGGAATCCAATTTGGATTCCCGGATTATGTTCGGCGTTCAAATGACAGATCTAAAAATAGTATCTAATTAAACTTGAGAAATAATCACATATTTTAAATTTGATTTTTGAAAATAATGTATGTCTTTTAATTATTATTAATGTTTCTCATATTAATTTTTTTTAATATAGGATCCACCTCCGGCACCTGACGATGACGAGGCAGGGACAGCAAACGATCCAGCAGATCTGTCTTGATTTTTTGTACTTATTATTTTGTATGATTTTATATTTGTTGTATTTTATGATTTTATGTTGATCGTGAGTATTTGTGAAATTTATGAATATTGTAGCAGGTTTGAAAAATCATTTTTATTTGTCAATTTTAAAAATATATATACTGCACATTCCGACGAATTTTTTGACGGATAAATAGCCGTCGAAAATGATATATAAATTACCGACGGAAGAAATCTGTCGGTAATTCCGTCTATAGTTCTGACGGATTTGTTCCGACGGATTTTGTGTCAGTATTTACCGACAGAAATGCCGACTGATTTACCGACGGAATTCCCGTCGGTAAATACTGACAAAATTTCCGACGGATATTTCCGTCGGAGTTTCCGACCTATTTCCGACGGAATTCTCTTTCGTCGGTAATTTCTGACCAAGTATTTCTGACGGACCATTTCCGACGAGCTTCGGACGGAAATCTGTCGGAAGGTTCATTTTCCGACGGATTACCGTCGGATTTCCGACGGATTCTTTCCGTCGGAAAAGCCACATTTTCTTGTAGTGAATGTACTATCCACTGGTTAAAACAGAAGTCAGAACCGATAGTCAGAACGCAACGGGGTGAATAGTCGCATTCATAATGCAGTCTAAGTCTGCGGTGTCTTCTCTTTAAGTGAACACAACGAGGTAGGATGCCACGTTCAAAGAACAACATATCGCGTTCTCACGTTCTAGACGTGCTCACCAAAGCCACCGCGTTTAAACACACAAAGCCTGTTTGTGACACAGAGACAAAGAAACGCTTAAATATCGATTTATAGTGTATGAAAAATCATCAAATCGATCTTAAATCAAAGCTAACATGCTTGGGAACTAGTAGAGACAAAAAAAAAAATTTGACTTGAAGACATGGATTTAGCAAGATTAATCATGAAGAACAAGATGTCGGGTACATAAAGATGTATGAACTTAAAGAGTAAAATACTCACAATATATATAATAAAAAGTGAGAAAACTATGGGTATCATATTTCTAGCATGGAGCTGAGCCTACAGAGGTATTTAATTAAGTTTTGTCTGGGAGAATACCTACTTTTAGACGAATTTGTGACTTTAGGGCTAGAACGTGAAGAATTTGATGAAGTACACTTGAAGCTCTTCTTCTCCATGAATTCCTCCTCCTAATGGCCTTCCCTTCACATCTCATAGAAACTCCAAGCAGTGTTCCGAATTAAATAATAATTTCTTATTATTCTATTATTTTATCCACTATTTTGGCCCAATAATTCCATTATGGACCATTAGTTAAGCCCATTGGTTATATTTAATTTTATTAGGTTTTAATTTAACCCATTTATTCTTTAGAATTTAATTAACTATTGTTTATTTATTTATTTTAATAAATTGGGTTGCTACACGAAGGCTGTAGTGACTAGGGTTTGGTTTCTTATGTCGTAAGGAGGAAGAAGAAAGGAGGAGAGAATTATAAAAAAGGATTTTTCTCTAAGTTAATCAGATCCAAACTTATTGGATCTAATTTGGGTCTATTTTGGGCCTAGTTTTGGATCCAAAATATTATTGGATCTAAATATACTTGTTTGGGTATATGGGTCCAGGTGGAGCTTGGACTTGGAAATGTGTCCATCCATGCCCGTTTAAGAGATCCATCTCATTGATTTCACATGTTGGGCAATCTGATGGCCTGAATCAATTTGATCAAATTGAAGGCAATCAAAGGCAATTGGGTGATCCAAATGTCCATCCATATGTTTTCAGATGATTCAGACATCTTGGACAGTATGGATTGGGTGAATTCTACTTCCATTGGGAGATTTGTGAGGAGAGTGTGGAGATTGACGAGGGTCATAGTGATTGGTTGGATCAAAGTTGATTGGGAGCATCAATGGCGAACAATGGGAGCACAGGTCATAAGGTAGCAACAAAGATCACGAGCTTCTCTCTAGAACCTTTCAACGGTTACAATGATTTTACATTATGGCAGCAACATGTGAAGAACATCTTGACGAGAGAAAGACTAGTGAAGGCTCTCAACGACAAGGCAGAGAAATCGGATAAGCTCTCAGTTGAGGCATGGCAAGAGATGGGGGACTTAGCAAATAGTACGATTTAGTTGTTCCTAGAAGACAACACACTTCGAAAGGAATTGGTTTGGATGATGCAATGGTTGTCTGGAAATAGTTAGAGAGCAAGTACAAGTCTAAGTTATTAACAAACCGGTTGTTTCTCAAAAAGAGACTATATGGCTTGAAGATGGAGAAAGGAGGAATACTAGAGGCTCATTTGGACAAGTACAACAAGATACTGATGGAGGCACTTGCCCAAGGTGTAAAGATCGATGAAGAGGACAAGTCATTTCTCCTATTGACTTCGCTGCCCGCATTATACGATCATATTGTGACTACACTACTATTCAGAAAAGATACTTTCAAGTTAGATGATGTAATTGCATCATTGCTCGTGACAGCAGGGCAACAATGATCGAGCATCATATGAGGGTGATCTTTTGTTGCAGGTGGAAGTCAATGGAGATCTGATGAGAGGTAAGGGTCTAGAAAGAGCAAGGGGTGTTCCAAGTCACGAACTTCTCAGACTATTGTGACAAGAAAGGCCATGTGAAGAGGGATTGTCCAGTGTGGGAGGAGGATGTTAGGATGTAGAAAGAAAAAAGAAAATTAGAAGGAAGAGGCATCAGTAGTTGGATCAGTTGAAAAAGACAGCGAGGATGTGTTGGTTTGTGCACAACATTTACAAGTGATAGAAATACATATTGGATATTAGATTCTGATTGCTTGTTTCATATGTGTTTGGATAGGGAGCAGTTCAACACATATCAGGCTTGTGATGGTCCTCAATTCGGTAGGCGAACAACATGGAGTGCTCAGTCATCGGAGTAGGATCGGTGCCAATTCGCATGTTTGATGGAGTGATGCATACACTGACAAAGATCCGACATGTGCTAAATCTAAAGAGGAACCTTATTTCTCTCGGAGTCTTGGATTCAAAAGGTTTCCGATGCACTCTTGAAGGTGGAGCTCTCTAGGTATGTAAAGGTGCACGATTTATATTGTGGAGACAGATGATTGATAGTGTGTACAGACTCATAGGGAGGGTCAACAATGGCGTGGCTCGAGCACTTGTTTTCCTGGTGAGCAGTACGAATCATCATAGGACTCAAAAAAATGCTCTCTTCTCAGCTATAAGCTTTGCAGTAAGCTTTTACTCACATTCTATTTGATTGTTTCACATGCTTGGAGATTAAGACATACAATTTAACAGAAGCTGCAGTCTTAATTTGTTCCCATATCCATAGCAAGCTCTGAACAATTTCCAAGCCATCGAGACGATTTCAAAATTTTGTGAGAAAGCGTTTCAGATGTCCCAAAATAACAAGGAAACATTTAGTTCTGTGAGACCGCAATATATCACACACAAGTTAATAACGTGTCGATCTCTTTTCCACGAGCCGGGGACGAGAGCAGAAGAGGATTCTCCACAACTCCATAGCTCTATCCCATCAATATCTACGTACAAGTTGAGAATGGCACGCAGATGGTATCAAAAAAATCATATTAATTCTCTTAAATATTGTGGGCATGCACTAGTCATCTCACTAGCATTCACGTAATCTTCGCTCTAATCAACAAGCATAGAGATATGTGGACGTATTTTTCTATTCGGGTCTGGGCCGAACGGGCCTCCACTAAAGAAAGAGGGAAGAGATGGTCACCGGTGCGAACGATGGCCTGCAAAACCCAAAAGGAATCAGGGGGGTCCGGTTGAAGAACCGGGGGAACCGTCTGATACCTAAGTCAGAATGGACTGCCAAAGAAGCTGAAATGGAAGGTTCTCCTGTGGGTGTGTTCGCGTGTGGGCGAGTGTGTATGGAAGGTTGCGTACCTTTGCATGGAGGTCACCTATGTCCTTTATAGGTAGAGGATGTAGTACCCTTGATTTTTAAAATCTAAAAAAAATAAAAATTTTATTTTTATAAGTGAGATAAATATATTTAATTAGAATAAAGAGAGAATAAATGGAATAAAAGGAAATTAAAGTAATACACATTAAGCTAAATTGGAAATGGGTTGTATTAATGGTCCTAACATGGTGTGTGGGCCCAATTGAGAGAAGCCCATCATGGGATGAGGAATAATTAATTTAAATTCGTATGTAATTAATTAATAAATAGTAAAGGGTTAAGATAAATACTAAATAACACATAAATATCCAAAATAAGAGTCATTACCCCAACCTAAACCATTGGCCACGAAATGGCTCTCTTCCCAATCCAAATAGGAGAAAATGGCAAAGGGAGAAGGAGATAAAGAAGGAAATTCGGATTTAATAGAGAAAGGAAGAGTTTTAGCAAGTTAGGACTCTTAAACCAAGCCATAAACACCCCAATTCGGCCCTAACACCCTCTAAATCGTTTCTAGAGTTCTGGAGGCCAAAGGTGAAGGTTGTGGACGCAAGGAGCAATGAGAGGAAGGCTTGGAGCTAGGGTTTTCTTCTCTTTTCTTCGTCACCAAACAAGGGTTTCTATTTCACCATGAAAAAGGTAGACAATCTCTCAAGCCAAATTCATGTAAAAATTACCCTATGTAGACTTCATGATCCCGTACAAAAGCCCTCTAGTTTCGCTCTATTTTGATCTCCCATGAGGGAGAATTAATTCCTTGAATCTCTGTCTTATCCGTGTACCCGAACCTTCATGTTTACTTTTAAACCCTGTGCATACTCAATCCCATGTCATGAGAAAATTCTCATAAATACTACATCATGTTAGCTTTCAAACGCCCCTAATTTCCTTAATTTTCATCATGTATCCATCGCTAATTAATTCGTTGATCCATGACTATGCATGTTTAGGTCACCGAAATGTAACATAATCAAAGCATGTTTAAACCTTGTCTATTTTCGAATTAATCATGCATGTTGGTAGATCTATGAGTCTACTTCCATTTAAAACTGGTTTCATACTTTTTGGATCACTGAGTGATTTTATATCGAATTTTGAATAGCCATGTTTCATGTAGACCCACCTGGAAAAAGGGCAAAACACCTTTTCTGGGGCTCGGGCCACTCCCTGAGATCGCGACGGCCAGATCCGCCGCGACCTCAGAGGGGGTCGCGACACCAGGACCCGTTACTGTTCGCGATCTGCCCTCCGGTTCACCCCAGCGCCAGTTCGACTGAACGCGACATGCATGGGTGTCGCGATGGCCTTAACGCGACAGCCCTGTGGGTCGCGACCTGATTGCGGCCTTTAAGCCCGTCGCGACCTGAAACCTGAACGTGTCGGTTAGCCCTGTCGCGACCTAAACGCGACAGAGGCCGACGTCGTGAGCTCAGTAATACGACCAAAACATAAGGTTTGCTGATATAACCCTATCTTTATGACATTTTGACCATGTTTAAGTGCTAACATGTTAGATAATACTTGTTAATTAATAATGAGTATTAATTACATGAAGATTATTAATTTAAAAGCTATATGCACAACTATACATGTTCTTTTGATTTCGTACACTTGCACACGCATAACCTTCATGCTTGCCATTTGACCCCAAATAAATTATTCAATAATGTATCTGGTAATTTAGCAAAATAAATGACTAAATTCCCTATTTTAATTAATGACACTTGTCTTCGTTTTACTCGTACGTTTTGAACACCGATACCGTTTCCCTCGGCCTTCGAGCACTCAAGGCACGACGGACCAGTTTCTACACACTTTCTCTTGACTTGGACCACCTCTCCATCGGGAATACTCTCGACTGGGCCAGGAACTCCTTGTCAAGGCATCCGTAAGTCTTCTTGGCTTTGGCGCACGTCATTAGCCAACGAGCTGGTTGTACCCTAAAACCTGTTACACCCTTAGGGATCAGTACGATCCAAACAGCCTTAGTGAGTTCTCTCTTACCTCGTGATCATGCCGGATCATCTAGCATGTGTTCATAGCACGGCTAGTGGGCGGTGGTGACTTCTACCAGACTGCCGGTACCCGACCTGGTACTGTGCAACTGTTACTATCGTGGTTTATTATCGTTTTACGATTATACCCCTATCTCATCTACTATCTCATTACTCTCATCTGTTCACTTTCACTCTGTACTCTCATCTATTTCGTCTACACTACAAGAAATGTAAGATATGTAGACGGCTGCAAATCGAAGCCGTCTACATAAATTAGCATTTGTAGACGGCTTACCTTATGCGTCTACGAATGTATGATACGTAGACGGCTTATTGAAGCCGTCTACATATCATTTATTCGTAGACGGCAAAAGACAGCCGTCTTACATACATATGTAGACGGCTTCCATTAACCGTCTACGAATGTATGATACGTAGACAGCTTATTCAAGCCGTCTACGTATCATACATTCGTAGACGGCTAAGAGAAGCCGTCTATATACTTATTTATATGTAAATACTCATCAAATAAGTATTCAAAACTTAAGATTCAAATTTTAAATATTAAAAGTAATTTTAAGATAAAAATGATTAATAAGAATAATTATTTAATATGTAGTTGATTATGAATATAATACTATAGAAAAATTATACATTATAATGCTAACATTTTTAAATTGATGGCTATACTCATAGCATTAAATATATAAATATATGTAAACTTCAAATATAAAACTATACTCATAGCCACTCCTTCAATGCAAAAATGTCAAACATTATGAATTAATGTTTGTGTATAGAGAAGGAGATTGTAGGTAATTAACTTGGGTGTCCTAATTTAAAAAAATATGTATCTTTTAAGGACGGGTCTACAAAGTGAATTTTATTATTCTTATGCGACATAAGAGAATAGAAAATATAAGAAATAATCAACTAAAAATAACAAAATATATTAAATGTTATATATTTATATATAATATATAACTTTATATAAATTATAACTTAATAAAGAAGCATATGAAGTTGTAAAAAGAGGATCTTGAAGCAAACATTTTGAGAAAGAATTAGAACTCAGATATTCACAATTAAAAATATGATGCATATGGAGTTTAAACACACTACATGTTTGATAATAATGAAATAGATCTTCACCTATGTTTTATATACACGATTTTATATTAGCCTTCTACAAAGATATATATATATATATATATTATATATTTATATATATATTTATATTTATATTATATAATCGATACATTTGTTAAAGTAAGACGGTGGTTATTGACAACCACTTTATGTATACGACTTTATTTACATAGATATTTATGTAATATATAGATATATAGTTATATATGAAATACTATATATATATAGATAAAAAAATCTATATATATATTAATATATAATATCTATATTATATATAGATATTTATATAATATGTATAGACATAAATATCTATGTAGGTATATATCTATATGTATATATCTATGTATTTATATCTACATGCATATATATATATATATGTAAATATTAATAGATTTGTACATCTTTATTTATAAATTAATATTTAAATACTACTTAAATTTATATTTATATTAATACATTAAAATTAATATTCTGATATATATTTAATATTAATAGTTTTTATTATAAATTTACATATTTTAATATCTTAATATTTTAAATATTAATAATAAATTATTAATATCTGCAACCCCAAAAGTCGCCAAATCCCGAAAATTCCCCCCCCCCCCCCCCCCGGGCGCCAAATCCCCTAAGTTTTCCCCCCTCCCCGGGCGCCAAATCTCTCATAGAAGGCGACGGAGGTTGCGTCCCGTTGGTCCTGAAGCGGCGGCACCACCTCCACCGGCCATGACCCCTTCCTCCCCTTCCCTCTGCCAGGCCATGGTCATCCCCGTCGGGGGCGACGACAGCGAGGAGAAGGCGAACCGTCGCCGCGAGAAGAAGTAGCAACCACAACGCTGAGGCGTTCCAGCCCTTTGATGGGCTCAACCACGCGCTGCCCTTCGCCGAGCTCAACCACGGCTGACAGTGGTGGGGAGGGCGGCAGTGGCGCTGGGGGCGGTCTCGCTGGTGCCGTTCGCAATGATGGCGGCCACCGCGGCGGCAAAGGTGAGGCCAGGGAGGTGGCTGGGGAGGGGCGAGACGGGGCCGGCCAGGGGAGGACGCGGCGGCAGGGGCGAGACGGGGCCGGCCGGGGGAGGACGCGGCGGCAGAGGGGCCGCCGGGGAGGACGCGGCGGCAGGGGCGAGACAGGAGCTAGCCGGGAGAGGACGCGGCGGCAGAGGCGAGACGGGAGCCGGTCGAGGGAGGACGCGGCGGCAGGGGCTAGACGGGGGCCGACCAGGGCAGGACGCGGCGGCAGAGGCCCCGGGCCATGGGGGAGCAGCAGTGGGGGGAGGGGTTGCCGGGGTGGGCTTCGTTGCAGGACCTGGGCGGAGAGGGTGGGCTCCGACAGAGAGGGGGGGAGAGGAATTAAATTAATTTTTTAACCAAAAAAATATATGTAGACGGCTGCAATAGCCGTCTACATATAATTTATTTGTAGACAGTTCCCTAACCATCTACGAATGTAATATATGTAGACGGCTATGCAACCGTCTACTTATATTTTTTTTGTAGACAGTCATAGTAGCCGTCTACATATGATACTTTTGTAGACGGTTTCTATTTAGCCGTCTACTTATCTTTTGTAGACGAACCTTTCGTAGATGATCTTGTAGACGGCTG
This sequence comes from Colocasia esculenta, assembly GCA_014218235.1. Lineage (NCBI taxonomy): Eukaryota > Viridiplantae > Streptophyta > Magnoliopsida > Alismatales > Araceae > Colocasia > Colocasia esculenta. The sequence continues at coordinate 99,191,161 of CM024764.1, read as the reverse complement.
TAAAACCATCTACAAAAACATTTGTAGACAATTTAGTGATTTTTGTAGAGGGTTTGAAGCCATCTACGTATTCTCCTTTTCTAGTAGTGCTAGTACTTGTAGATGCGGTTATTTCCCCGTCTCGAGGAGGACGAACAAACGACCGCCTCCACACGGAAATAGAGGTCGGCCTAAAAATGAAACGCGATCGCCAGGTACTTTTCCTAAAAAGCACCAAAAGTAGGGACGGGTAGGAAAGGAGATGATGTGTACCTTTTTACCTGTAGAAAAGAAGCGGGAAGATGTGCGTGGGCTCTTTCCTCTTCCTTCCACCGACCGGCCGGCGAAGGAGATTCAGCTCGGTACCTGGGACAAAATGACAACAAAAGAGACAACGGGATTAGTCCGGAATGTGCAGTAAATGAATCTAGACAAATAAAATAACAAAGATGAAAAAGGGGAAGAACACACCTTTTGAGTGGTCTTTAAAACCCCTAACTAAAAGGTATGATGTGTGTGCATGCATGTAATGTGTAAAATGGAAAAGGGGGCAACGTAGGGCCCAAACGAAAATGGAAAGGACCACGTGGGGTCCGGCGGAAAGAAAAACTGGGGTGCTTCCCCGAAGAGGCCGGACGGCGTAACGGCGCTGTGGAGGGCAAACGAGAGGAGGAAGACGACGATGGCGTGGCTTCCGTTGGATGTGCGCAATGGCGAGGAAGACGGCGACGTCGGGCCAGAGACGAGGACGGGGATGGCGAGGAAGACAGCGACGAGGCAAGGCTCCGCCGCGAAGAACCCCCCCCCCCCCCCCCCCTCTAGAATCCTCACACTCTCTCTCTAAAATCTCTCTCTTCTCTCTCTAAAAAACCCTCTCTCTCTCTCTCTAAAACCCCCGGCCAAAACCCAAAATGAAAGCCCCCTCTTTGGAACGAAGGCTGCTGATTGAGTTTTTAGGTTTTGGGTCAAAATCGCGTCCAGGACAACCGCCGCAATTAAAGAAGTAAATCGTGTCCGATCGGGGGGGGGGGGGGGGGGGGGGGGGGGGGCGATTTAAGAAGGTCGGTTGAGCATGGGGAACTGCTGCACCACCTCTTGAATCGCGTCGGGGCATGCCGCCGCGAATTGAATCACGGCGGGATGCCCGGACGCGATTAAGACTTGCATGGTTTCAAGGCAACCGACCCCCCTGCGCGATGTCTGCTAACGCAACACTCGGATTTGACATCTCCGAATCGCGTCATCTGACACGGACGTGATTCAGAGATTTTGTCATGATTGCGGGCCTGCGCGCAATGACTTTCTGGGCCGCTGTCAGACTTTGAATCGCGGCAGGGATCCTGGACGCGATTAAAGGGCGGTTTATGAATCGCGGCGGGCATGTTGGACGTGATTTGAAAGGCGGTTCTAGGAAACGCGTCCACTATAGTGGACGCGAATTAAATTTTGCTTCCGGGGGCGCTGCCCCCGGAGACCCCCGCCGGGGCGTTGCCCCCGGACCCCCGCGACCTGACCGCGCAGATCGATCGATCCGCGACCGGACCCCCCCCCCCTGGGAAGCACCAAGAAAGAAGGGATGAGATCCAAAAAGATGGGAAAAAAAAGCTCTACCATGGCAAAATGAGGGTCATTTTGGGCGTTATAACGCAACTCGAAAATTTGCCCGTGATGGGAAAATTCACGTGTCTACAGTACTCTCATCTCTTCTTGGTACTCTATTGGCCATACAATTGATTGTCGAAAATAAAATAACAAGTGCTATATGCCAGTGTAATAGGGCCCGATCTGGTCCTGGGGAGAGCTCCCAAAGAGTGCTATTTTCTTGCAAGGGTTGCATGATCAGGATGTGTACGGCATGCATCCAGCGCCATTTAATACTATAACAATTAACCGTTGACAATCAAAAGTGCTATCTATTCACGTGTTGTTATCGTTACATGGCCATTCTATTGTCGTTATCGATGTGCTATACCAGTGCTATTACTCTCGTGTTGTCGTTACTTGCTCTACATGACTATACTCTTTCGTTACCATGGCAATTAAGACATTAATTATTTAAAGCATGATTGTTCTCATGAGATATTAAGTCCTACTAGGCGTTATTCACTCATCCTGCGTATTTTATTCATGTGTTCAGGTGATGCGGATAGTGACCACACTCACGAGGATGGGACTGATGAGGATGTTGCTCAGGAGTGACCCGATCAGCTGTCATGGCGTAGTAGTTAGTTAGTCTAGTAGTCAATCAGTCAGTATGTATTAGTTTGGATTTCAATAAAGTACTCTGGACTCTAGTTATGGCTCTGATGGAATGATGTAATAGTTAGTTGATGGATTATTAATGAAATTGGAGTTATTTGATGTTATTCCCATTATGTAACGGTTTGATATTTATTTCTCGCTCTGTACTATTTAATAACTGTAAATCCACTCCGATATTTTGCGTCGGGGTGTTACAGTTTTGTGGTATCATAGCCTAGGTTATTCTTAAGTATAGGATGATCTAGATTTGACCTACCTCGACTTAGAGTCTAAATTCCGTACCTATGTGAGATGGGTAGAACCAAGGGTAATAAGATAAAAATCAACTCACACAGGCACAAACTTAGTGAAAACTCAACGACTTACAATTAAATTCTCTTTTGAAGGAACTTAAACACTAGCAATGGCAGCGGAGCGTGCTCAACTCCGTGACATGCAACACACCATCCAGCAACTTACTCAGGCATTACTCCAAGCTGCTGGAGCTAATAACAACAACAACCGAGGAGCTGGTGAATTACATCGGAACTTCCGTAATCTAAACCCGCCTCGATTCAGTGAAACCACTAACCCTGATGAGGCAGAGAACTGGCTCAAGGATACTGAGAGTATCTTCCGCGTTATGCAATGCGCAGATGGAGATAAGCTTTTACTTGCCACATTCTAGCTTGAAAGGGACACCCGTGCATGGTGGGAGTCCATTGAAGCTACAAGGGCTGATGCACAATTCACATGGAATGAGTTCAGGGAGCATTTCAACTCCAAATATTTTTCAGAAAGAGTCCAAGAAAGGAAGGCCGCTGAGTTCACCGCACTAAAGTAGAGGAACCTGATTGTCGCTGAGTATGAAGCTCAGTTTTCCCAGTTGGCACAATATACCAATCATCTGGTGAGCACTGAGAGGATGAAGGCGAAGAGATTCCTTAATGGGCTCAGACCCGCTTTTATCACAGAACTGGTACCATTTGATATTCAGACTTATCCGAAGATGGTCAAGAGAGCACAATGTCTAGAGGATGCGACCGAACTCACCGAACGCATCAAAGGTAGAATGGTAAAGAAGGAGCTGACATCCGGAGCGCCGAGCAAGCCCATTAACGGCAAGAAAAGGCCGTTAAGCATCACCGACGGGCCAAGTCAGGAGCGAAAGCCTAAAGTCCCCACTCCTACTACTCCGAACAACAAGCCCAGATGCAAGCATTGTGACAAGCTAGGTCACACTGCAGAGGAGTGCTGGAGGAAGGTAGGCTCATGCCTTCGTTGTGGTAGTCGAGAGCACCGTATACCCGACTGTCCTCTGCTGAAAGAAAATGAGAAGCATCCTGCAGGACAGAAGAAGCTCGGCCGACTGCAGGCCTTACATGAAGTGGAAACCACCGAGGAAGGTGGAGCAGTGGAAGGTACACTACCTGTCTTTTCTCAATCAGCATTTTTTTTGTTTGATACTGGCGCAACACATTCATTTATATCACAAGCATTTGCTGATACATTAAATGAGAAACCTACATCTATGGAATTTGAATTACCTGTCACTACACCACTGGGAGAAAAGGCTCAATTGAATAAATATTTTCCATTAGCTGATGTTAAGATTGGTGAACTCAATCTTAGAGCAGACCTGATCTGTATGCCCATGGAGGGCTACGATGTCATATTGGGAGCTGATTGGCTATCCACGTATGGGGCTATCGTGGATTGTAGAAAAGGGAAATTTTATTTTAGTGAATTCTCTAAGTTGACTTTTACGGGACGTAGACACAAGAGGCACTTGTCTCTCGTCTCTGCCATTAAAGCACAACACATGATAAGAAAGGGCTGTGTGGCATTTCTTGCCGCAATTGTGGTAGAAAAGAAGACAGCTAAGTTATCAGACATTCATATAGTGCAAGAATACCCCGATGTGTTTCCCGATGAGCTGCCAGGCATTCCACCTGAAAGAGATGTAAATTTCTCAATTGATCTCATACCTGGAGCTGCATCGGTATCACGCCAGCCCTATAGAATGTCCCCCGCTGAATTGAAAGAATTGAAGGAGCAATTGAAGGGACTGTTGGAAAAAGGATTTATCAGGCCAAGTACTTCTCCTTGGGGAGCACCAGTGTTGTTCGTCAAGAAGAAGGACGGATCTATGAGGTTATGTATCGACTACATGCAGTTGAACAATCTCACTATTAAGAACAAATACCCTCTACCTCGTGTCGATGAACTATTTGATCAGATATCATGAGCTAAATATTTCTCTAAGATTGACCTTAGATCGGGATATCATCAGATGAGGATTAAAGATGCAGACATCTACAAGACAGCTTTCAGGAGCAGGTACGGTCATTATGAATTTGTAGTCATGCCTTTTGGACTAACCAATGCTCCTGCAGCTTTTATGCAACTGATGAACAGTATATATCGGCCCTACCTCAACAAATTCATCGTGGTATTCATTGATGATATTCTCATATACTCGAAGACCAAGGAAGAGCATGAGGAGCATCTGAGGATCACTCTGCAGATCTTGCGGGACAATAAACTCTACGCCAAATTGAGCAAGTGTGAATTCTGGCTCGAGGAGGTGTCATTCCTAGGTCATGTTATTTCCAAGGATGGTATCGTTGTCGATCCTTCCAAGGTAGAAGCTGTACTCAACTGGGAAAGGCCGACCAATGTCACTGAAATCAGGAACTTTCTTGGACTGGCTGGTTACTACAGACGGTTCATAAAAGACTTCTCCAAAATAGTTGTACCTCTTACGCGTCTTACGCGGAAAGAGAATCTATATGTCTGGAGCAAAGAGTGTGAAAAGAGCTTCCAGACACTGAAACAACTCTTGACTTCTGCACCTGTCCTCGCGTTGCCAGTCGAGGGCGAAGGATTCTCAGTCTACACTGATGCATCTGGAATCGGTCTAGGCTGCGTGTTAATGCAGAATGAGAAGGTCATAGCATATTCTTCAAGGCAGTTGAAGCCTCATGAAGTCAATTATCTTGTCCATGACTTAGAATTAGCTGATGTGGTATTTGCACTCAAGATCTGGAGGCATTACCTATATGGGGAACAATTTATTGTCTACTCCGACCACAAGAGCCTGAAGTACCTATTCTCTCAAAAAGAACTTAATATGAGACAAAGAAGATGGTTGGAGTATCTGAAAGACTTTGATTTCAACATTCAATATCACCCGGGCAAAGGTAATGTAGTAGCTGATGCACTAAGTAGAAAGCCAGTAGCTTCGTTATCATGTCTAGTCATGGGCGAGATGCAATTATTAGAACAGTTCGCCAGTCTGGATCTGAACATTGAGAAGAGAAGTGATCAGGTGTTAGTGGCCAATTTAAGAGCTCAACCCGACATATTTGTCGAGATCAAAGAGCAACAGACAAATGATCCGTTCCTAGTCAGAGTCAGGGAGACCATAGCTGACAAGCCAGATTTCTCCATCGCTGAAGATGGAGAATATTATTCCACGCCAGAACTTATGTGCCTAACAATGAAGAACTGAAGAGAAAGCTGATGGATGAAGCCCACAAAACCAAGTACAACATTCACCCAGGTGCAACCAAGATGTACCAAGACATGAAAAGGTCATTTTGGTGGCCTAACATGAAGTGTGAAGTGGCTGAGCATGCCGCACCATGTCTCACGTGTCAACAGGTAAAAGCTGAACACCGTCGTCCTGCGGGTGTACTCAGACCCCTGGACATACCCGAATGGAAGTGGGAAGAGAGAGAGAGAGAGAGAGAGAGAGAGAGAGAGAGAGGAAGAGGGAAAGAGAGGCGGGGTTTCGCGAAAGGGGGTATAGGCGTTTTACCAACGAAACTTCTGACGGAAATATCTCTGTCGGAATATCCGTCGGTAATACCGACGGATATTCCGACGGAAGTATTTCCATCAGAAATTCCGTCTGATTTTCCGACGGATGCATTGTAGTCAGAATATCCGTCAGAATTACCGACGGAAAATATCCGTCGAAAACATCCGTCGGTAATGCCGCATTTTCTTGTGGTGATCAAAGCATGACTAAATCTTGTCTATTTTCAAATTAATCATGCATTTTGATAGATCTATGTGTCTACTTTCCTTTAAAACTGATTTCATGCTTTTCGGATCACCGTGCGATTTTATACTAAATTTAGAATGACCCTGTGTCAAGAAGGGTTCACCCAAGGAAAATGGGTAAAAAGGGCGGACTCCCCTGTTATCGCGGCGGTGCAACCTGCCGCGATACCAGAGGAATCGCGGCCGGCGACTGCGACGCGTTGAGAATGCGGCGGCCTAAGCCGCCGCGATTCCTGGCGCGGACCGGGCCGGGCCGGTCGGTCCTCGAACAGCGACCGAGCCACCCGTCGCGACTTGAATTTCGGCGGGTAGGCCCGACGTGATTCAAGGATTTCGGCCAGAAACTTTAATTAAGCATATACCCCTGCTGTTTAGGCTTTATACCTTTTTATTAGCCATGATTAAACCATGTTATAGTTAATTCGACTTGGTAAATTAATAAATGACAATAATTATATAAATTTAATTATTTAAAGGACATTTGCACGATTTATCATCATATCATGATTTCTTTACACCTACACACACATAACATTATTAATTGCCATTTGACCCTAATAATTTATGCGATAATACATCTGGTAAATTAAGTGAAATAAATGATTAAATCTCCCTATTTAATTATACTTGTTTTCATTTTATATGCGCGTTTTGTACACCGTTACCGTTTCCCTCGGCCTTCGAGCACTCGAGGCACGACGGACCCGATTTCTATACACTTCCTCTTGACTTGGACCACCTCTCCATCGAGAATACTCTCGATTGGGCCAAGGACTCCTTGTCAAGGCCTCGTAAGTCTTCTTGGCTTTGGCGTACGTCCATTGCCGACGAGCTGGTTGTACCCTAAAATTCGTTACACCTTAGGGATCAGTACGATCCATGGCCTTAGTGTGTTCTTTCCTTATCTTTTGATCACGCCGGACCATCTAGCCTGTGTACACAGCACGGCTAGTGGGCGGTGGTGACTTCTACCAGATTGTCGGCCCGCGGTGGTGTGTTGTGCAACCGTACTATCGATGTTTAACGTGATTTTACGATAATACCCATATCTCATCTGCTCTCTATATCATCTAATTTGTTCACGTTCTCTCTACGCTCACATCTATCTCGTCTAGTACTCTCTTATCTCTTCTTGGTACTCTATTGGCCATTCTTGTGATTGTCTAAGATAAAGAAATGACTAATGCCAACGCGATGGGGCCTGATCAGGTCCTGGGAGGAGCGCCCGAAAAGTGCCAGTACCCATGGGAGTTAAAATGATCAAGGATGTGTTACAGCATGCATCTAGTACTAGCATACTATCAAGATAATGAATGACAATCAAAGTACTAGCTATACCAGTACACTTGTTATCGTTACTAGAGCACGTTGTGCAAATTACATGATATATCGTTACATGGCCATTCTATTATCATTCTCGTTGAACTATTTTCACTGTGCCAGATGCTATTATTATCGTTATCATTACTGTTCTACATGACTCTTCTCTCTAGTTAACCTGCCATTAAGACATTAATTATTTAAATCATGCTTGTGTTCATGAGATATTAAGTCCTACTGGGCGTTATTCGCTCATCCTGTATTTTTATTAAATATGTTTCAGGTGAGTTTGACGATGACCACACTCAAAAGGACGGGACTGAGGATGATGCTCAGGAGTGGCCCTATTTCAGCAGCCATAGCTTTAGTAGTTAGTATAGAATGAGTCAGATAGTTATGATGTATTAGTTTGGATTTTCAATAAAGTGCTATGGGCCCTAGTTTTGGCTCGGACACGTTGATGTAATAGTTAGTTCATGAAGTTGATGAGATATTAGTGAATGTAATGAAGTTTGGTGGATTATTGATGAAATTTGAGTTTATTTGGTATTATTCCATTTGTGCAATGGGTTGCATTTATTTCTCACTCTGTACTATTTAATAACTGTAATCCCGCTCTGATATTCCGCGTCAGGACGTTACATGCATTTTGTTCTTTGTTTCTGATTGATAGTGCTACTTCATGATACTTTCTAATTTGCATGGTTTATGTTGTTAAAAGACCATGTTCATGTGTCTTATCTAGCTACAGTTCAGAGTTACCTTAATTTCCCTCATCATGTATTATGATTCTCTTTCTTGAATTTTGTTCCTGAACCTTTGTTCATAAGTTAAGGATTGAATCATAAAACCTTAATTCCAGTCTTAGTTAGAATCAAGTCCCAGCGACCCAGTCAAAATTGAGGATCAAGTGCATCGGGATCAAATCTCAAGTTCATCAGATTGAGTCTCACCAATAAGACCATAATCGAGTTTCAATAGAAGATAAAAATCGAGTCTCACCAGTAAGACCAGAATCAAGACTCAATCAAAGACAAAAATTGAGTCTCATCAATCAAACCAGAATTGAGTCTCATTAATTAGAAAAAAAAAATCAAGTCTTAGAATCAAATCTCGCGTTCATCAGAATCAAGTCTCAAAAATGAGTCTCATATTTATTAGAACTAGGATTCTCATAAACGAATCTCATGTTCATCATAATCAAGTCTCAAAATCTAGTCTCGTGTTTCTCATAATCGAGTCTCAAAAATGAGTCTTACGTTCATGAGAATTGAGTCTCAAAAATGAGTCTCACATTTATTAGATTTGAGTCACATGTTCATCAGATATCGAGTCTCACAAAGAATCGAGTCTCGGCTATAAATCGAATCTCATGAAAAATCAAGTCTCAAAATCACATCTCAAAGCCTTAAAGAATCGAATCTCAGAGCCTTATAGAATCGAGACTCAATTATAAATCATGTCTCATAAAGATCAAGTGTCAAACACAATTGAGTCCTAATCATGAGAATTGAGTCACAAACACAATTGAGTCTCGACGATGAGAATTGAGTCTCAGACACAATCGAGTCTCAATCATAAGGATCGACTCTCAAACACATAATCGACTCCTAATTATAAATCGATTTTTTGTATTATTAAGAATCGACTCATATATCTATTTAATAATCAACTCCCTTAGTTAATTAAGAATTGACTCTCACTTATAAATCGACTCTCACTTGTTCATTAAATCGACTCTTACATATTTGATAAATCAACTCTTACCTATTTTATAAATCAACTATCTATGTATGGAATCGACTCTCAGATCTGACAGTCTCGGGCTATTAAACCTTAAACTCATATCCTTTTTCACTAAATATTTATGATTAATTCTTGCTCTTTTCTAAACATGCTTTGGGAACTATTTTTGCAAGTTTTACACCGTGCTATTCTTGAAACTTCTTACTATAAAATACGAACTATCTTCTTGAAATTCGTAGTCATCAATAATTAATGTTTAGATAATACATGGGATCTCGTATATATCTACGACTAATGTCTAACATTAATAGGAGTGTGGTCTGGTCCTAAAAGAAGTGCCTGAAAAGTATATGTGTCTGCAGGAGTTTGATTGACCATGATGTTTGACATTACACTAAAATACTTTAACATATTTGATTAGTTTATGGCAATCATCTTGTGAATACTTACTCGATATGTTACTTATTTGACTTGTACTTGTAGCCCTCGTGGTGTTATGTCATATTATAACAAATCTTACTAGATTCACTATCGTACTTGTATAGTACTTTTATGCTCATGTTCTCTTAATACTGGCATTAGCTCTTGTTTAAATTACTTTCATGACGTTAGAATGTTCAGCTTGTTAACATGTTAATCACTTTAAGCCTACCTAATAAAAAGATATAAATCCTACTAGATATCTCGTTTATTTAGATATATATATATATGTGTATTTTTTAAGTGAATTTAATGAGGAAGAGCACGGGAACGGACAAGAGTGACGAAAGTCTCAAGTTATTTATAAGTTGTAGTAGTTGTTAGTAGAGTCTTTCATTTCCATACATATTATATAAGTGTCATGATGGGTCTTATGTAATTCTGATTAGTGGATGAAAAAGACATTAGAGATTTGAGATCAATAAAAATATTAATTAACTATTTTGCACTCAATTATGAGTATTACCCAATATATGTTGTTATATAGATCTTACTCTGATCAATACGACTGAATAATATACACATATTTATCTACTCATATCTCGATATTTCATGTCGAGATATAACATATATAACTTTGTCTTAATTTTATACATTTTTCCTAGATTACTCATGCGTGTATATACATATGTATTAGGTTTGGTCTTTCACTTGCTCATAGTTAATTGAGAAATACTTTGTGCACGTCACCCGAACAAATCATTTGCCCGGACGCCGGACCAGGGCACGCCCACATGGGACGTCCGGTCGCATGTGGACGCGCCCCTAGCACGTCCGCCCGAACAAATCATTTGCCCGGACGCCGGACCAGGGCACGCTCACATAGGACGTCCGGTCGCATGTGGACGCGCCCCTGGCACGTCCGCCCGAACAAATCATTTGCCCGAGCGAACGTACGTTAAGCATTTCCCTAGTAATTAGCACAACTGTCGAACGATGCGATGACAAGTGGTGATCCACAATACTTGCCTACGTACGCAGCAACGCATCTGCTTAATTATTTCATATAGTCTGCCATCTTAGGATACAAAACGTGATCACATCCCACAAGATAGTATTTTCTGTCCTCACCCAAACGAAGGACGTACCACTGATCCCCAGTTGCATATATAAAAGCTTACATGAGAGGAATGTGAATGGAATCAAAGAAGCTCGCAACAGCAATGCTATTAGTTGCCACTCTTAATCACACCTAGACGATCGAGCCATTGAACTGTAATAGCAAATGCAGGAAACCCAAAAAAAAAAAAAAAGATCAAATTTTTGCAACATGAACTGGAGAATTAGAAGAACACCCCATTGGCTAAATGAGATAGTGGAGCTTGCAATGGTGTCTGCTCACAATTTGTGCATGCACTTGCGGCCTCCAGCCATGTGACATTAGTAAAAGTTTATTGCTTAACTCTGGTATAAAGTGGGGAAATATACCATGGAATCTTCTTTGTTTCATTGCGTTAGGTTTCAGCGGTTTACTTGAAGGATAGAATTGTTAAATGCTAGGTTCCATATGTCATGCCAAATCAACTTAGAAAGTTGCATTACCAACTTGTGACTGAACTAGCTACAATGACTAGGATCACATAAGAAAACAACAATTAATATCATCTCAACTACGTACGTACCTCCTCTTTCTCTAATGTTGCGATCTTCGATTCCCTTGGAACTTATCGTAGAGGTACAGTAGAGAATTACACAAAAGGGAAATGATAACTTAGATTTCTCCAAAGCCCACAAGTCTCAATCACGTCACCACCAACAAACTAATTAATTCGGGTTCTTGTCACTTGCAGAAACACCTTTTAATGATTAAACAAGCTCCAAAGGGGACGTCCTAAAAGTGCATATGGTACTGGCAAATCGCTCTGGAGCTCCATTTGACCTTTGGGGAATGATTGCAATGGGAGGACGTGGTTCTTGGTCCCTGAAGAGCGTGTGCCACTGAAGGTCGACCACGTGCGAGGGGGGATGCTCTTGCGAAGGCTGAGGCAGCACTCCACAATCCACAACGTAGTATTGCCTCTTTTAGGACGTTTGATTCACCTGCGTCACAAAAAAGTTGGATCACTTGAGTTAAAAAAAAAAAAAACTTAAATGGTGGGTTAGGGGTTGGTAATTTTATATTGTCTAGTTAGAAGATATCAAAGAAGATGAAAGGATCTAGACTATGACTAGCCCTAGAGGGGGGTGAATAGGGCTTTAAAACTTTGTCTTGAATGAACAACGGAAACTAATGCGGAAATGATAACGAATGCAAAAACAAAGAGAGCTGAGAGGGAAGAAGAAAGCAATCACACAAGGACACGCTGATTTATCCTGGTTCGGTAAGACCCCCGTTGGTCTACCTACATCCAGTCCTCACCAACACGGTGAGATTTCCCTCACTAAGAGATGAACACAACCGCTGGTTGAAACGGTGCCCAGCTCACCAACAAACAGCTAGTTAACCCGGTCGGTGTCTAGCTCACCAAAGCACAGCTAGTTGATGCGGTGCCTAGCTCACCAAACAATAAACAATAGAAAGAGATGACAATAAACAAGCAAACTCAATGCCAAGCTCTGGAGGATGATCTTCAGATGTTGATGAAGCTTTGATGATGAGAAGATCTCCCCAAAAAGATGCCTTCAGCAAGGATGTAGCAGATGGAAGCTTTGGAAGGCAGAAAATCCTTGGAGAAGAAGCTTTGGATGGAACTCTAGAAGGAGGCACACTTCTCCACGAAAATCCTTACCTAGGGTTTCCCCCAGGTGTCCTTTATATACCTCTTTTTCAAAGATAGCCGTTTGAGAGAAGACAAGAAGAGGTCTTGGTCAAAAAGGTGCTCAAAAAGCACTTTTCAGAACTTCTGCAACCCGGGGTCGACTCCCACTTTAGCTGGGGTCGACTCCAGAAGAGTCGGGGTCGACTCCAATACAAACTGGGGGTCGACTCCAGTTGCCCAGAACTGCACAGGTTGAACTGGGGTCGACTCCTTTGGAGGGCTGGGGTCGACCCAGAAAAACTGAGTTTTTCTGGGGTCGACTCCTGCATTTCCGGGGTCGACTCCTTAAGGACTGCATGGCTGGGTTTCCAACTGAGGTCGACTCCTTTGAAGAGCCGGGGTCGACCCAGAAAAACTGAGTTTTTCTGGGGTCGACTCCTGCATATTCGGGGTCGACTCCTTCAATAGCTTGACACAAATGAGCTTCTTCTAAGGCCTTTTTACCCTTATGAAATGTCCTGTTTTCTGCATACAACTTGCAAACTTGTTAGCAAATATAACAAGTGTTTTGTGATCATCAAAAGACAAGGGGTTCCAACAGAAGATTTTAAGATGAGTGTATAGTTCGAAATTAAAGTGGTCAATGAACTCATGTAGTTCGATTTCTATGGATTTTTGAATTTGTTGATCACAAAAATACCGCTTTCACTCGCAATTGACAACGGTCATGGAGTTCCAAGAGAGACTTTAAGGGAGAACCTTCTGATACTCTAGTCAAAAAAAGTAACCTAAATGAGGGTGAAGAGAGCACGAGATCATGTGTGCGGCCGTAAAAGTTTAGAATTTTTCCTTACCTCTCTTGTCTTTTGTTCTTCTTCTTTTAAGCGTGTATCAGGGGTCTATATATCATACCTACTAGTACCATTTCTCAAACTATGCTGCTTGGTCATTAATGAGGGTAGTTGGGAGGTGCATGTTGGACTAGCATGGTCTCAAGTAAGGGATGGAGTGTCATCTAACTTTGCTTGGAGCGCATGGATGGGGCCATGCTACCTCCGTCGGTCTCTAAAGAAGAAAGGATATGATGGGCAAGTGAAAAGGTCATCTCCTAAGAAGACAAAGATGTGTCAAACAACTTGCGAGACTCTATCTCTAACGTTATAGGGTATATTTGGTAACAGGCGTGGCCATATTATTGACACTAAAGAGACGAGTATTACCATGGCTCAAGAGGTCAAGATCTCGACTTCTGTAGGTGGAGAGTCATTTGGAGATGACGGATTTAGGAGCCACTTCCGCTGCCTACTCTAAGGTGGATGTATGTTAATGGCTCAAGGGACTGAGGAGATTGGGCTTTGAAGGGTCAGATTCGCACATTTCCTTTTGCATGGGTCGTTGCTAAGAAGTGGGGCGGTGGTTGGACGATGTCTCCATTCTCTTACTTTGGTGCATGGGCCGAATGAATTGATGAATCTTAATGTACATGACTGACTCTACCCCTCTACAATGATTAATAGTTTTTTTTTTTTTTGGTAACGAGAAATTTTCACCTCGTGTAGTTTTGTAGACTCAGGGATTGGTGTTCGTGAACTCCAAGGTTAGGACTTGACAGCTCCTACTTTCTGTGTATCCGTATTGTCTTTACCCCACTTGACCGAAAAAATTCCGGATCTACACACTTCGAAGATTACATGTAAATCAGGTAAGTCCCCCCAGGAATCGAACTCGGGATCTCCTATTTTTAAGCAAGAGTTCTAACCGATCAACTCAACCGGGGTCCTCTACAATGATTAATAGTTGCCACAAATTTGTAAACTTGATTGATTTGTATTGGACTAATAGAATTTGGTGAAGAACGACTCGAAAGAGACATGAACACATCATCTTTTGAGAATTCTATTCTTGTTCCTGTAAGTCCCATCAACTTATGCAGGCCAAAAAAAATAAGATCTTGCTAGTTTTTCGATAAACCCAAAGGTCATGCAAAACATAATGAAACGTACCCATGCATATATAGCATCTTCATTCATACACTCGTCGTAATTGTTTGTCACTCGAACCCTACAAGGCTGAGAAATGATGACTCTAACCTGTTGAAGTGACTTACAAGAAACTCGATGATGTCGGATCTAGTGAAAATCAAATTAACATATTTTTTAACTGAAATGATTAACTTGTAAGTAAGATTAATCTAAAGTATAATTCGGGTAAATTTTAAAATTTTAACATCAATCAATCCTTGATTTTGGTGGATTTAAACCCCTACTCGATATGTGATGTTTCTTCCTAATGAATTTAAACCACTAACAACATGTGATGTTTAATTCCTCATTTACGAACAATTAATCAACATATTTAAGTTTAGGTTGGAACAGATATTTAAATATTTTCAGACAAATGCCAGGGGGGAAGGCTCCTGGGCCGGATGGGATGTCAAGAAATTTCTTTAAAAAGGCTTGGCAGGAGATAAGATATGATGTCTTCTATGCAATCCACTGTTTTCTGGTCTCGGGGAAACTGCCTAGATCCTTCAATGCCACCTTCATTGCTTTGGTTCCGAAAGTTGAGAATCCTAGAAGATCAAATGACTTCAGGCCAATTTGCCTTTGCAATTATTTCTATAAAATCATAGCAAGGATTCTTGTTAACAGGCTCAGAAAAGTAATCAGCAACTTGGTATCCGTTGAGCAAACTGCCTTCATTCCAGGCAGATCCATCATTGACAACATATTGGTAGCACAAGAACTGGAACACGCGATGAAAAGGAAGAGAAGACCAAGGGATTTAGTACTGATTAAATTGGACATGAAACAAGCTTATGACAGGGTGGAATGAAATTGCATAGACCAAGTAATGGAAAGGATGGGATTTGGGATAAAATGGAGAAACTGGATTCAAGTCTGTCTTAATACCACTTCTATGGCAGTCCTGGTGAATGGTACTCCTAGCAGTTGGTTTAAACCTTCCAGAGGGCTTAGACAAGGGGATCCTTTGTCACCTTATCTGTTTGTTCTCATGTCAGAATTGCTGTCAGCTGGCCTCCACAAAACAAATGCCCAAGGCATATTAATGGGATTTAAAGAGAAAACCAAAAGCTTATCAATCCATCATCTGTTGTATGCAGATGATGTTCCACTTGTGGCCAAAGGAAATGTACCAGAAATTGAAATTTTCAAAGTTGTGGTAGATAACTACTACAGGCAGACTAGGCAGGCCCTTAACCTTGCTAAATCCAAGTTGGAGATAGGAGGGGCGGTGGACAGAATTACTGTGAAAGGCATAGAAAAAACTCTGAACATGAAAAATGAGAAAACTATTGACAGGTACCTAGGAATTCAGATCAACCATGTAAGGCCAGCAGAGAAAGCTATGGAAGATGTTTGCAGAATCGTGGAAAATAAACTAAAAGGTTGGAAAGGAAAATCTCTTTCCATGGCTGTAAGAGTGACCCTGGTGAAACATGTCCTCTCGGCCATTCCCACCTACTGGGCTGCAGTCACAAATTTCAAAAAAGGTCAGGTGGAAAAAATTGAAAGATTGTGTAGAAATTTTATTTGGCAAGGTAACAAAGAAACGAAAGGCATGTACCTTGTGGGATGGGAAACATTAAAGTTACCACTAGAATGTGGAGGTTTTGGAATTACTGATTTGAATGACTTGAACTCAACACTGATGCTAAAACTGGTGGACAGAATCAACACATGACAAAAAAACTGCTGGACAGAAATGGTTAGAGATAAATACATGAGGAAAAGGAAAATGGATAAACTTTACACTTCTATACCCATATCAGATACCCGGAAAAGAATTAACAAGGAATACAGAAAGCACCATGAAGACTTTGGTTGGATTCCAGGAAATGGAAAGGAAATAAGAATTCACCAGGATGGTTGGTTCATGGGAAGAGGACTCAACAAATGGCCTGTAGAATTCAACACAAACTCTATTGAGGAGGATAGCAAACTAGAGATGTTTCTGGATAAAGCAGGGTGGAACATGAATAAACTTAGAGATGTGTTCCCCATATCCATAGTGTTGGAAATTCTCAGAAGTCCTGTAGCTTGTGAGAGCTCCGAGGATAGGAGGTTATGGCTACCTGGTAAAAATGGAAGGTTCTCCACAAAAAATGCGTATGATCACATTAGAAGAAGTAAGATTGAGTTGTGGAGAGAGTCTCAAACGAGCTGGAAAGAGATTTGGAACTGGCCCACTGAACCAAGAATCAAAATCCAACTTTGGAAAATGGCTTGGGGAAGACTTCCAACAGGGGTATATTTGAACAATTGCAACATAGAAGTGGAGCCGAGGTGTCAAATTTGTTCTGAGGAACTGGAGGATCAAGATCACGCTTTCATAAACTGCAAAGGGGTTACCCAAGCTTGGATAGAAGCAGTAGAAAATCTTAAGTGGGATGATATACCAACAGGGTTGGATGATCTATGGGAAAGATGTACAAAGAACAGGGAGAGGTACTCTAAAGGATCTTACAAGAAAACAGTGGTAGCCTATGTCCTGGAAGCTATTTGGAGGAGAAGAAACAAGCATGTTTTTTAGAGAAAGGACAGACCGTTTGAACTTAAGTTCAGAACCATCTTAGAAGCAGCTAAAAGTTTTGTCAAAGCTAACTTGTCAGCCAAGAAGAAGGTTAAAACTGTTAGTGTGAGAGATGACAGAAAGGGCAAAAATGTGAGAATGTGTTGTTCAGAACTGCAACCCTTTCAAAACGGTATCAAGAATTGGTGGGGAAAGCCAGAAAAAGAATGGATTAAGGGTAACGTCGATGGAGCTAGAAAGGAAGGTCAAGAAATGGTGCATTCAGGTGCAGGGTTCATCCTTAGAGATGAAGAGGGTACATATCTTACTGTAGGAGCAATCTATCTCAAACAATCTACAATCCTCAAAGCAGAAATTTTAGCTGCAAAACACTGTATAGCCAGTGCAGAAAAATTTAGAGATCAAAGGTTTGAAGGATTAATCATCGAGGAAGACAATGCTGAAGTCATTAAAGCCATTAAGAAACCAGGCAAAGCCCCTTTGGAGATTAGAGAATTAGCGGAAGAGATAAACAACATGCTCAATTCATGGCATCTCCACAGAGTGTGTCTAATTGATAGAGTGGCAAACAATGCTGCGGATTGGTTGGCAAAACTAGCAAAGATCGCAAAGTTCAACATCAACTGGACATATGTTATACCTGAAGATTTGAGTAACATCTACAGGGGTGAAGCTTCAAGGGTTCTCTTTACTGAAAGGAAACCTCCTTAATGATGTTATAAGTTGTTTCTCTTAGATCGGTGTGGTGAGGTTTGAAAACTCTGGTTTTTTTAGTCTGTTTTTTTGTCTATGGAGCCGGAAGAGCTCCACCCTACTACAAAAAAAAAAAGATATTTAAATATTAGTTAATGGACTAACAAGTGAGATTGAATCTTTGTCAATGAAAAATTCTTGACAATTGGGGGGGAAAAACATTCAAACACCTATCGACGAACATCACATGACCTGTTTGTGAAAGAGATGATGTTGTGTGTAGACTGTGCCGTATTAAAGAAGAGAAATATTTGTTGCTCGATCGCCAACAAAATCTAATTGGCTGCTTGGTAGTCAAACGATTAATTTATTGACTAAGAATTTTGTTAGATCTTTTTCTCTCTCTCTTTTAACTAATAAAATTATTTGATTAGCAATCTAACTAGATTTTATTGTCAGTCTAGAATGGTAACAAATATTTCTCTCCAAAGAATTCACACATAGATAGCCGACTGTGGCTGCTGGCTGCCTTGCTGTTGTGTTCTTCGGTTCACTTGCTTCTGTAGAAAGAGAAATAGGAGAAGAAAAGGACAAGGGAGGGAGCAATATAAGATAAAGGGGAAAGTAAAGGAAGTGGCTGGGCCGGTTGGGATCTGGTGAAGAAGGGAAAGAAGTAGGGTGTTAATGGGCCGGGTTCGGGCTGAGTTTATATGAGCCCAGTCCAGGCCCGACATCATTATGTAAGTTTAAGTCCTGCCCAAGTCCGAACAATGTCAGGCGAGGCTGGGCTAGGCTCAATATTTTTATAAAATTGTAAAATATGACTAAAGTCCGGCCCGGCCCGAATACATATATATAAATTAAATTAATAATAAAAATAATATATTTAATACTATAAAACGTATAATCTCACTTAATTAAGTAGAGTTTTGATGTTACTTATTTAATTTATTTGAAAAGAGAGTTTTTAACTTTTAAATAAGTAAATTAACATAATTTTAACTAAGTAAAATTTAATATTTGAAAAGAAAAAAAAAACGGATCGGGCCGGCCCATGGGCCTAGTTGGGCTGAGTTTTTAGGCCCTGTTAAAAATTAATGGGCCAAAAAGAGTCTTGCGGCCCGGCCCAAAATTAGGTCAAGCCCACGGACCTATCGAGCTAGCCCGACCCATTGACAGCCCTAAAAAGAAGAAGAAAAAGGAAGAGAAAAGTGGGCGGCTTTGGGCTGTGGTTGCGGGTTTTTGAACACCACCCCCCCCCCCTCTGTGTTAACCTTAAACGAATACACCTCATCTATATATATAAATAACAAAAGTGACAATTTTTTTTGACAATGAACAAAAGTGACAATCACAACCATAGAGTTTCCTATTAGAAAATGAGAACCACTTTTTACCCAGAGAAAATTTAATGGCAGAAAATATTATTCAACCTCCGACTTGATTGGTTAGACGAAGGTTGAAAGGTCGGCCAAGATTTAAGTATTTCTTTTAGCGAAGATATCCACAATGTCAACGAATAAATACTAAATGACTAATAAACAAGTATATATTAAACATCTAATGAAAACTAATTTAAATAATGACGATTTGACTTGCATTGTCTCCAACTCCTTTGCAGTTGGCATTATAATTCTTCAGCTGGGTCTCCATCATAGGAACTCCTCCCAAACTTTATGTTTAAGTTTCAAGTTCTGTTCTCGTACAATTTCCTGTAACCAAAGATGCCATTTGTTTTCCATGCTAAATAATACAGAATGAACAAGTTCAACGAAGGCATTTGCGTATACTCTTCTTATACATGCCCATAATACTGCTGTTTTGCTTCCAAAAGACCCTTTTTTTTTCTCTTCCATGTGATGGGGAGACCAATGACTGAAGTGAGAATTGGACCAAGTACTCACGAGTCGATCTCTGAGCACAAATGTCCGAATTTTTGACATTATATTCCTCTACAGAAAGATTTATTATATTTCTAATTAAAGTGTACATACTTCTGACATATTTTTATTTTCTATTAGACATCTGACACAATGTATCACCAATACATTAATCAATGGAAGGTCAGAAGTGTATTATGAGCAGTCAAAACAGGTAACCCACCTCGCAGTGGCGCAGAAAAATCTCTCTTTAACACTTGGGGCCACTCAGAATCATGTTCTACTCGTTGATGGAAGGGAGAAAACAAATGACATAATCTTAAGCACAAAATTTATCTTTCCAAATTCTAAATTATTTTGTAAATATTATTATTTTTTAATAAAAAGGTCAAAAGAGGCCGAAATATTTTATTAATAAGAAGGAGATAGCGACAACCAAGGGCGTAGCCAAGTACAGAAGAACAAGAGAAAAAAGATTATCAAAATTTCATAGAGGATGATCTATCCCATGAGTAAGTTCTGCGAAGAACCTCCCGAGGGCGAAGATCCGGTCTTCGTGAACAACGCTCTATAACTTCTTCATCCGATTCTTCTTCCGATGTCTCTTGATTTAGACGAAAACCAGGCATGAATATATTTTCCGCTTTAACCAGTTCAGCAACTGATGAGAACTTTGACTGTCAATCTAAAGTTGGTGCTTGATCTGCCTTATTAATAGCAACTGTCGGACTTACTGGGCTCGGAAGACGTTCACGGGTGATTGTTAAGCAAATCCGCACACCCCCTTTGCGAGATGGTCGTGAAATTCGACGTCCAGAAGACGGCCTAGTAGAAGGGGAATTAGATACCTCACTCACAGCAGAATTCCCCTGAGTAGCTGGGGCCTGACGCACCACTTGAGCAAAAGTCAAGGGGGTAGTAACCTGTGCATGGCTGAGGTCCACTACCAATGCAGGATTCTCCTCAGCTTGCACATCTTTATCGACGTGCAAAGCATGTTGTTTGCTAGCCATCTTGCAAGAGAGAGCTTCCTTAGGAACAGAAGTACTCACTTTGGTTGGGCCCAGAGATACCGCATGGGCACCAGCAGAACTGGGCAAGGGAGGCCCAAAAGCAGGAACAAAAGCTGGCGCTACAGGCGCCAACACATTAGCATCGCCAGCACCTTGACCAAATCCATCAACGGCAGTAGTTAGAGAAGGAAGCGACGCTTTTACCGCGACCTCTTCGTGGGCAGCACCAACTGGCAATCCAACCGGCGTGATACGCGCGCCAGGAAGAGAAGGGCCACCCGGACCACCAATATGGGAAGAATTCTATGGAACGCAAGCTGGCATCGCGGCCAGCACATCACTGGAAGACGATTCCACGTGTGGGCCTGGATATTCGGATTGGCACAGTTGCAGCATGCTAGTTGACACCGCCGCAGTCTGCACTTCCCTGGAAGGGGATCCCACAAACATGATATTCGGAGGAGACAAAAGCGACTGTAGGTTATGCACTGGCAGCGGGATTTCCGGCTCCATCACAGGAGTCGACGCCCCCACGGGCAACTCCGCTGTGGAAAGTTCCGGCGAAGCTCCCGTAGCAACTTTGCCGGCGTCGACGATGGCAGCTACAGGGCCAATTGCAGCTTTGTAAAGATTGTCATCTCAACGTTTGGGAGTGCAAAGTGGAGCGATTTCGAAATAAAAATCACTGAAAAAATCAAACTCATTTCCAAATAACAGTAGTTCATCTAAATTTTCGTGAAAACTCTTTCAGTGCTAAAGAAAGAGGCTTAGAGAAAAACAAATCTCTCTCTCTCTATCTCAAAAGCGGCCTTCAGCGGCTTTTCAAGGCAGCAATACGATTTTGAAGGTGAAATGTTCAATAAACCTGAATCCATCGTGTCTTCTCAAAAAGGTGAAAGATAATGCAGTAAAAGACACCAAAATTTCTTTTTAAACTGTGCTGCTCCCAAATGAAAAATTCGACTTTTCAAACCCATCATCACAATCTACTATTATGTCAGAAACTATTAGGAATCGGATTGTAAAAAATTCTATTTTTGAAACTTTTGTCCCAAACACTGCCTGAAGCTAGAAAGGAGGATCGGAGATTTTTTACATGAATTAACCGGCGGAGCATGCAGCAGTCGCATGTGGATGTGAGGGACCATTAATTGGCACAGAAGAGGGCTTGGTGAGTGCATGGGGAAGGGCCACAGTGTTTAATTGAGACAGCCCACCCAAGCTGATGTGCATAACCTGTACATACTAGATGAGTTGACTCTTACGATTTAGCGCCTCTTTGGATATGAGTTAACTCAGAGTTAACTCTAGTTAACTCTGAGTTAACTCAAAAATCGCTTTGGATGTGTGTTAAAGTTAGCTCACATGGGTTGTGGTTAAATGTGTGTTATCCCCGGGTTAACTCACCTACACCTAACCCACCCCCATCCCGCGGCTGGAGTTAACCCACCATTTGCTTCACCATTTGTCCCTCCCCGTACGCGTCTGGCACGGCACATGGGCGATTTGACCTCTCTTCCTCCCGCGAAAACCCCGCCATCGCTGCCCTCTCCGAGCTCCTAGCCCCGCCATCGCTGCCCTCTCCGACCGGCTACCTCCGCCATCGCTGCCCTCTCCGACCGGCTACCTCCGCCATCGTTGCCCTCTCTGACCGGCTACCTCCGCCATCGTTGCCCTCTCTGACCGGCTAGCCCCGCCATCGCTGCCTTCTCCGACCGGCTACCTCCGGCATCGCAGACGAGGCTTCGTCTCCGCCATCGCTCCCCGGTCGTGCTACCTCCGCCCATCGCAGAGGAGGCTTCCTCTTCGCCATCGCTCCCCGGTCCTGCTACCTCCGGCCGTCGCAGACGAGGCTTCTTCCAGCCTTCTCCGCCGTCCTTCCCCGGACCTGCTACCTCCTCGCTGCCCTGTTTTGGCCCGCCGTTAAAGATGAAGTGAAAGGTACAAAGCTGTCCCTACGAACACGCGCGAATCTCTTCCCTTTTGCCCGTGATTTGGATTCTCTGTCAGAACGTTCCCCTTTTCCCGTCCTTCCTATGTGAGGCCGTGCGAAGATTCGTCCTCCGGCTTTGACTGTACTCTTCGTTGCGCGTTCCTTCACCCTGGTAAGTTTGAACTTAATGGATTCCCTGTGCACCCGTGACTGCACCCTTCCTTCCCCCTTCCTTGTCTATAAAACCCCGACCCTGTCCATTTCTCACCCTCTTGCGAAAGTGGTGTTCTTCTGTTCAACCTGTTCTTCCGGAGGTGAGTTCTTTACCATTTTGTTTTATTTGTCTTCCAATGTGTGACTAATGAGGGTTGTGTTTTATATATGTCAATGCGTTCATGATCATGGGAGGAATGTCCAGATTTTCTGAACTATCACCAGATCTAAGGTTAGATTTCTTGTATACACTTTGACTGCCCTATGTATACATTAGTGTGTTTCCTTTCTTTACTTTGAGGACTGATGGAAGCGCATCAATGTCTATATGTGATCGTTTGCATGACCTATCTTCATGTTATTGAAATGTCAATTTCCTTTGTATATAAGTCCAATTGTGCTGACGTATCTTCATGTTTTAAATATATCCTAATGAGCTAAGATCTGCCAGTTCATAAAAGAATCGGCTGATTCCAGCAAGTTGGTGATGTAGCCCCAATTTGGGCTGATTCAAGTGAAAATTTACTAATTCCTTGTTCTTTTTTTAATCTTTTCAATGGAATCATCCTTCAGAGCCGGAATCAACTGATTCAGATTGGCTCATTTTGCATTCCATTGCTTCTTCCACATTACTTTTGTTCCTCCATCTATAAACATGCTCACAACAGATTTGGCAGAAAAGTCTCCTCATGTCTCCTTCTTCACTACCTTTTGTCCTCATTTTCTATAGCCACCTTCACCTCATTTTCTAATGCCACCTCTTCACTACCTTCAGTCCCTTCTTCACTCCTTGTTCAGTGCCAGACTCCTCCAAAATTTTGGATCCCTGCTTGGCCCACTTCAGCCTGTGATCACATTGTACTAATACTCTTCTTGGCACTTGGCAGAATATGAGAGAACAGAAAGGTCAGAAGGAGTTTGTTGGGTAATCACCTCTCCACTCAGTTCAAGGATCTTCCTACACATTTGTGCCTTCACCTTTCCCAACATGAATTTCTGGGAACAATTGAAAATAATCCAGGCTATAACGGATGTGTTTCCAGATTTGTGACAAGTCAGTGCTCAGTAATTCTGCTGTGCCTTGCCAACTACAATATTCATGCAAGTCCTGTTTGAGCCTCATGGTGTGTGCTCCTTCCTTTCTACTTTACAAATCCAAATAAGCAATAATGTCTTAGAGGATATCTTGTTCAGAAACCTTTTTGGATGTGAGTTAACTCAATTTGAGATTTGTGTTTCTATTCTACCTATTGTTCTACTTTGAGGTTTTATAGCCACTTTGTAATCTTGTCCCATGTTGGATGCTACTGCCTTCTTTGTACTGGTTTCTAGTGCTTCTATTGTACCTATTCTTCTACTTATTGCCTCCTTATAAACTGAAATTGATGGTTCATGATATCATGTTCAGAAACCTACTTTCATGCCTTTTTGGATGTGAGTTAACTGAATCTGAGAGTTGTGTTTCTATTCTACCTATTGTTCTACTTTGAGGTTTTATAGCCACCTTGTAATCTTGTCCCATATTGGATGCTACTGCCTTTTTTGTACTGGTTTCTTGTGCTTCTATTCTACCTATTGCTCTACTAATTGCTTCCTTATAAACTGAAATTATGGTTCATGATATCTTGTTCAGAAACCTAGTTTCATGCCTTTTTGGATGTGAGTTAACTGAAACTGAGAGTTGTTTTCTATTCTACCTATTGTTCTACTTTGAGGTTTTATAGCCACCTTGTAATCTTGTCCCATATTGGATGCTACTGCCTTCTTTGTACTGGTTTCTAGTGCTTCTATTGTACCTATTCTTCTTTATTGCCTCCTTATAAACTGAAATTGATGGTTCATGATATCATGTTCAGAAATCTACTTTCATGCCTTTTGGATGTGAGTTAACTGAAATTGAGAATTGTGTTTCTATTCTACCTATTGTTCTACTTTGAGGTTTTATAGCCACCTTGTAATCTTGTCCCATATTGGATGCTACTGCCTTCTTTGTACTGGTTTCTAGTGCTTCTATTGTACCTATTGCTCTACTTATTGCCTCCTTATAAACTGAAATTGATGGTTCATGATATCATGTTCTGAAACCTAGTTTCATGCCTTTTTGGATGTGAGTTAACTAAATCTGAGAGTTGTGTTTCTATTCTACCTATTGTTCTACTTTGAGGTTTTATAGCCACCTTGTAATCTTGTCCCATATTGGATGCTACTGCCTTTTTTGTACTGGTTTCTTGTGCTTCTATTCTACCTATTGCTCTACTAATTGCTTCCTTATAAACTGAAACTTATGGTTCTTGATATCTTGTTCAGAACCTAGTTTCATGCCTTTTTGGATGTGAGTTAACTGAAACTGACATTTGTGTTTTTATTTTACCTATTGTTCTACTTTGAGGTTTTATAGCCACTTTTTAATCTTGTCCCATATTGGATGCTACTGCCCTTTTTGTACTGGTTTCTTCTGCTTCTATTCTACCTATTGCCTACTTACTGCCCTTTACTGTGGTATAGAAAAAAAAATCAGCATTCAGAAACCTACTTACTGCCCTTTACTGCCATTTAAGTTTTGGTTCATTACTACCTATGGTTCTACTGTCTGTCTGCCCTCTTCCTACTTATTGGCTAAAAGGTTTTGAACTTAATCAGCATTTACCATCCGTA
Organism: Colocasia esculenta; assembly: GCA_014218235.1. NCBI lineage: Eukaryota > Viridiplantae > Streptophyta > Magnoliopsida > Alismatales > Araceae > Colocasia > Colocasia esculenta. Next base: position 99,165,684 of record CM024764.1, on the reverse strand, counting down.
CTGCTGCCCACTTGCCCGAACCGCCTCAAGATCGATGTCCCAACCAGGTACAATTTCAATTTCCTATCACCTATGCATAGACTATAATGTGGTGCACTATTTTGTTCACAACCATGTTATGAAGGATTAGATTAAATATGTAGATTGAACTTCTGCCCTCATTTTACATATACTTCTCATTATTATTTGTTACCAACCACTTAGGTTATGTGTGGACCTCCGATATGGACCGGACATTTCTTCATTTGCTTAGGAATGAGCTATTACATGGGGACTTCATACCAAAACATGTGTGGGACATGATTAAGGAGACTTTTCTCATAAAGTTTGGTTGTCATGTGACTTTAACACATTTGAGAAGTAAATTATGTTTTTACAAAAACATATATCTCATATCCAAAGACCTACAAGACAACGTAGGATTTACGTGGGATGATGAAAATTCAACATTTGTCGGCAACGACATTATGTGGGATGCGTACAATGAGGTTTGTAGTTCACAAATATTGTTGTAGGTTTTAGTAAATGGTGTTTAAATACTAATTGCTTATTCCATTTGCAGTTCAACCCGTTGGCTTTATGGTTTAAGGGAAGGAGCTTGCCATTTTATGTTGACATAGTCCAGATATTAGTGAGTCTGAGGACCCATGACTTAGTTCTAAGGACTTGATGACTTGTTCACATATGCTGTGTTTGTTAGTTTAAAACTTAAGGAATTGGCCTTATTAATATGTTTCATGTTTAAAGTCATAACAGTTATTATATTGACTTGTTTTGTTGTTATTATGTTCTTTTATGTTAGAAAACTCGGGGCCTCTGTCCACTGGAAAGGGTCGTTCACGAAATTGGACGTTGCGAGAAGATAGGATATTATTAGATTTGTTGATTGATGTACACCTAAAAACCCATGGTAGTCAAGGCACCTTCAAAGCACATGTCTTTCAAGACATTTTACATCAGTTTAATACCACTGCCAATGTGATAAAGGACAGAGATTCTTTAAAGTATCGTTGGAGGAACATTAAGAAAGTGTACAACATCTACGAACAATTGCGTACACGTTCTGGTTGGGGATGGGATGATGAACGAAATTTACCTGTCCCGCCTGACGAAGAAAGCATACAGGCGGCAATTGCGGTAAGGCAGCACTACAAATTTAGTGCAAACTACACATTTTTTCTATTAGCACATGTAAATGACTTTTTATAATCCACAGATCAATTCTGATTATAAGAAGTATATAGACAAACCATTTCCATACAAAACAGCTGGACATCTTGTGTGGCAGGACAACTGTTCGGGGCAGTCATTTCATGGGCTCAACACAAGACGTAGATGTTGAGGGTACACGGTCTTTTGGAGATGATGATAGTGCTGACCGACAACAATTTAACGCAATGGGATTAGAGTCAAGTCAGTTTCAGTCAATGGATGGTGACAATTTCAACCCATTCGACTACCCATCATCCTCGCAACGAAATCCTCCATCACGGTCGGTTGGAGAAAAGACACCGACAAATATTCACCAAGTGGAAGATGAGGCAACATCCCCAACTAGAAGGAGGACTGATCATGCATCCATAGGTTCTCGAAAGAGAAAGAGCAAAAAGTCATTTGATCCGAACGTACTATCTCAATATTGTATGCTGAACAATGAGCGCATCAATATGGTTCGGAGTTTGTTTCCTAATTCTTCAAGCACGTCATCCACGCCACAAGAGCAATACACAATGAGAGAATGTGTTGTTAGGATGAAATCTTTGCCAGGTTACACCCAACAACATCTGTTCCTAGCAGCGACCCTCTTCGAGAAGCCTGAGAAGAGAGCATGGTTCATGGCTCTAGATGATGAGGATGCTTTAGCATGGATCTTGAATGCAACTTCCTAAGATGCTCGCCATGTTCGTCCTTCCTTCATGTTAGACTTTCCCATTTCTGTCATGTTAGTTTCATATTTCGGTAACCTGTATTAAGGACATCAATTGCTTTTCAATTCTGTATCTCGTATAACTGTTCCCTCTTCTACTCCTATGTAATATTAACTATGAATGTGAGTGTTCACCTTATCGTATTGCAGGCCAATAGGCATTCTGAAATGGGCAAGTATATGTGCTATGTAGTTTGGGTTGGTCGTCAACCAGGAATATACCACTTGGTCAGATTGTTATGCCCAGGTCAATGGTTATCCGGGAGCAAAGTATAAGGGATTCTCAAACTTAGAAGAAGCGCAACACGCTTACTATGGAATGGTTGTACATGGATCTACGTCTCAAGTACAAAGGAGATCTATGTATGTACCTAATGATTCTGTTATCAATGCAGGAAGAGATTCGGAACGCCATGACCTGAAGAACGACATTCCCATACTTATTATGCTGATGATATTGTTCCTCATTTTTTCTGATCTTCTTAATGTTAGTTGTCATTTTCATTGTACTTTAGGAAACGTAGCTGACAAATGTTGATGGTACTTGTTGTATTATGTCAGATGTTTTCAGTTATTGTATTTCTGAATAGAATGTACTATGTTTATCCAATGATTAGGTCCTTCTGTTGATGTGGACGCATTAGTACGAGAAATCATTTATGAGGAGAATGCCCTCTTTTTAGCTATCGATGAAGCGATTGCTGATGAGATTTTGGAATCGAATGAGGAACACAGTGTCCCAAGGCCTATGCACACAAGTAGTCATACTGGTCACATTTGGATTAATGAAGTTCTGCAGGGACATGAAGGACGTTGCTACAACGAGATGTTCATGAGATTAAGAGACGAACTGATGGAAAGAGATCTCATACGTGATTCCCGTTATGTTAAGGCAACCGAGAAACTCGCAATTTTCATGTATGCAATGGGTCATGGTACTGCATCCGGTGCTATGTGCGAACATTTTCAACACTCTTCTGAGACAATTAGTAAACACGTCCGCGAAGTCACAAAAGCGTTAGCTACACTACGCTTCCATTACATAAAATTACCAACTTTGACTGATCCTGTGCACCCCCGCATTCGACATGATGACAGATTTTATCCTTACTTCAAGGTAAATTCCCTATGTTTTAATGACGTAAGCTAAAAAAATGTGTCATTCTTGTTAACATTCTCATTTTCACATTGTTTAGGATGCCATTGGAGCAATTGATGGAACCCACATCCCAGCGCATATATTGCGAGAAAAGCATGCACGGTATAGGAACCGCAAAGGAGTCATCAGTCAAAATGTAATGGGGGTGTGTGGGTTTGACCTTGTCTTCCAATATGTGGGGGTCGGTTTTGAGGGAGCAGCTGCTGACATGTCTGTGCTGAGGAGGGCTATGGATGTAGGTGGCTTCCACGTTTTGGAAGGTATGATTATCTATTTATGACTATGCACGTATAGTTCGTTTAACGTAGAATTTGCTAATGTAATGTGTGACAATTGCCCTTCACAGGAAAGTACTACCTAGTGGACTCAGGATATGGAAACACTGCTCAATTTGTGGCTCCATATCGTGGGGAAAGATACCACATCCATGAATATCAAGGACGTGGCAATGCACGGTATAAGAACTTGAGAGACAAGTTCAACCATCGTCACGCCCAACTTCGCAATTGTGTGGAACGTGCATTTGGGGTGTTGAAGAATAGATTTCAAACATTGCGAGAGGGGAACTGTTATCCATTTCGGACACAAGTGTTGATTGTTATTGCATGTTGTGTTGTGCATAATTTTGTCCGACGTCAACAAGGGGAGGACTTTTATTTTAACTCAAACCGTGAAGGAGGTAGGGCGGACGAACATCATGAACCTGAGGAAGATCCAAATCTTTCGGTTAGCCCATCTGAAATGACAGCAGGAGGAGCTCTTCGAGATGCAATTGCGACACAACTATGGATGTCTAACTGACATGTTATTTGACCTATTTTGGTCATAATCTGTTTCTATTACCTAGTTTAGAACTTTATTCACCAAGTAGTGACTCGTTTCGTATGTCTTTCTTTCTATTGTAATCAAATATGAATGTGCAGTTAATGAGTGTTTCAACCACATGTAGGTGCAATTTGGGACCTGGAAAAGGACTTTCTCCTCATACATTTAATTGGACAACAAAGAAAAATTAAAAATCGTACGAGATTCTTTGAATGAGGATGGATGGAAGAACGTCCAAACCATTTTCAACAAGGACTTTTGTGTGGCTTGGCCCGTATCACATTTCCTACACCGTTTTACATTCTATCGGTCATTTTATTTGATCGCTCATGATCTCATAAATGTGGTAAATTTTCACTGGGATGACGACATTAAACAAATACGAGGTTCAGAATTAGCTTGGCAACAATATCTTGAGGTTTTTTAAAATTTTCACGTATGACGATTATGCATACATATTCTTGACCAAATTAATTAATTACTGTTTATTCTTCCATTGCAGTTCAACCCATTGGCTACAGGGTTCAAAGGAAGGACATTGCCATTACACAATGACCTTGTCCAGTTGTTCAGTGGTTGGGTATCGGTCTGAGCAAAAAAAAAGAATACTATAAACTATTATACATGTGATATGACATATATTTACAATGGCATTGATGAGTGGTAGCTTTATCCAATTCAATGTTGGGATGGTCATTTTGGCAACCCCATTGAAAATGAGGATATATTTTTGTGTAGTCCATCTGAGCCAAAAATAACTATAAACTATTAAACATGTGATATGATATATATACTTACAATGGCAATGATGAGTGGACAACTTTATCCAATTCAATGTTGGGATGGTCAATTTGGCAACCCCATTGAAAATGCGGATATATTTTTGTGTAGTCCATCTAAGCAAAAAATAATAACTATAAACTATTATACATGTGATATGACATATATATTTACAATGGCAATGATGAGTGGGCAGCTTTATCCAATTCAATGTTGGGATGGTCATTTTGGCAACCCCATTGAAAATGCGGATATATTTTTGTGTAGTCCATCTGAGCCAAAAAAATAATAACTATAAACTATTAAACATGTGATATGATATATATACCTTCAATGGCAATGATGAGTGGATAGCTTTATCAAATTCAATGTTGGGATGGTCATTTTGGCAACCCCATTGAAAATGCGGATACATTTTTGTGTAGTCGATCTGAGCCAAGAAAAAAATAATGAAAATCATTGAACAATTGATATGACATATATACTTACAAAGGCAATGATCAGTGGCCATCGTTATCCAATTAAATGGTTGAATGGTCTTGGCAACGAACATTACTACAGAGAACATTTAGGTACGCTCATATTTCATATACATTTATGTTCAACATTTTCATAATTATATTGCCTGTAATGAACTAACATTACATTCATTTTCTTGCAGACAGTGGGGTGCACGGCAAATGAAGCAGAGTGTTAGAATAGCTCCATATATAGATATGAAGGCTGCATTGAGCAGCCCATGTCATGTTTTTAATTATTTTTCAGCATAATGTGTACATTTTAAAAGTGATGAAATTATCAGATCTATGTTATGTTATGTTTTTTTTTTTTGGCAAAGTTATGTTGTTACATAATGAAACAAGTTGTGGTGTTAGTAAATATTGTGTTTAATTTTCTTAGAAAGTTTTCTTGCTATACATGTACAGGGACAGGTACAGATAATGAAAACATAAGAAAACAGAGGAGGTGCTGCCCAATTTTTTTTAAAGTAATTAATGTTAAATATAAATAGAGGTATAACGAAGACATATATTTTCTTATTAAATACAATAGAATTTGGTACTGAATTGTTGTTAATAAGCTTTATATTAATTATGTAATCACATTATTAAGTTCTCTAACAATGTTAAAGTAATAAAGAATTATAAAAAATAATATAAATTATTACGGCATTATATTAGTACTATTGTATTTTTATTTCAATTTGTTAATCTTTTTAATTGATGGTAATAAATAAATATCATTTATAATAAAATTTCTCTCATTAAATTATTCTAAAGAAAGACTTATAAGTTTAATTAAATAAAGTGTTAGTTGGGGGGTAGTTTTAGTATTCTCAACAACCTTGGGTGAGTTAACCTACAATACCAACCAAAGTACACAAAAGAATATGTAGGTTAACTCTATTTAACCAAGTGAGTTAACTCATTTGCTACCAAAGTAAAAGGTAGGTTAACCATGTATAACTTTGTCCTTGAGTTGGAGTTATCCTAACTCTAAACCATATCCAAAGAGGCGCTTAGACATCGAACAGTTGGGAGGGGATCATCCCATGGGAGAGGTCCCACATTGTTTTCTGCCCATGAATTAATCCCCCTAATAATCCTTCTTAATCTAAAAATTTCCGTGGTCGCACGTCATTTGATACATCTCATCTCTTTTATAAAAAAAAATCTCTTAAAAATCATGAGTGAGTTGTTTCTAATTGTGTTTCCATCGCAAGTTATATGTTAAAAAATATCATAACAAGTTATAAAAAAAGAAAAATATTTAATCATCATCCAGGACAGTAGAAAAGCTATTAGATGCCATTGGCTCATAAGCTTGGGTCCCACCATCTTTTCTTACTATTCTTTATATAGATCCCCATTTCCAATGCAAAAACTATTTCACCCTTAACCAGCTATGAGCTATCTATCACTCTTAGCTACAACTCTATTGTCATTTTTGAAATTATTTGTCATCTTTGAGTAATTATTCCTCAAATAACTTTTTAAAGATCACAAGTAAATTTTTAGCATTGGGACTTAGGGTCGGTTTGTTTAATCGTAAAACATCACCCAGGAAAAGTTTTTCGAGAAAATTTTATGTTTTAGGTCATTTGTTATCTTGTAAAAATAAAATACGTAAAATATATCCATAAATTTTCATATTACGGCTTCTGTGGATAAAAGGCGGATGCCGTTTTCCAGTTGGTGCTACTGCGCCATTTCACCCCCATTCCAATACAGTAACCATTTGTATGCACTATTCATTCAAGATGCATTTTTATTTTTTCCACTTATTTAAATAATATTTGTCAAATTTAATTATTTCTCAATAGTTAATTTATTTTTTACTTTTTTATTAAAATATATTTAGAATATTATTCATTCAAATTATATTTTTATTTTATTTCTCCAACTTTAAATTATCTTTGTCAAAATTACTTATTTTTCATTAGTTATTTAATTTTATTTTATTTTTAAAAATATTAAAAATAAAATAAAAAATTAATAAATAGTATTAGTACACAAGGAATATATGACTCTCTCATTTGAATAGATCATAAGATCTCATATCCCTCCATACAACTTTATATTTTACTAACAATCAAATAGACAATTACATTTTTATTTTCACGAAAAAGTTATTATGTGAAAAACTATTTCCCTCTAAAACTGTTTTACATACAACCAAATGGACCCTTAGTGAATGAAACTTGCATGTCAGCCCCACACAACCAATCCCAATCCAGAACGGATAGAAAAACTATCCATCTTAAGATAGGCAGCTAGCATTTCTCGTCGTCTAATCCGAAAGTATGATGTAATTTCTGAGAGTCCCTTCATTACGATGCATCACGGGCATGTTCACTTTAACAAAACATGTCTTTCTTTCTTGGGAAACCATACACAGGAACGATGTAACCATCTAATAATGTTTGGGAATTTCTTGTCATTCCATGACCTCGAGCTCCAAAACTTGGCTATTCCTTTTTTTTTAGGAATGGGGAAACTACAAGCCTTAAATGATTTTGTTCGCAACGGACAAAATCTGACTCAGTTTTCCAAGACCACTTGACCATGTTTTCAGATATTTATAGAGGCATGATCATTTGATTTGCCAAGAACATAGTACTTGTTGGGTGACCCACCACCAATGGGGTGAACCAAGCTTGAGGCATATCAAAGGTGTTTGTCATGGAATGACATCATTACAGCATAAGAGCGCCAGATATAAGACGCGCATGAAAATTGAAAAAGACAAAACAATGAAAGTGATTCTTCACAAAACCTTTGCGCTTTTCCCTTTTCAGATTTTTTTCTTTTACATCCACCACGCAGCCCACCTGCTTTTTGTTTAGGAAAGCTACCAGAAGATAGAGGTGCATCAGGTCTACAATTTATTCATGTAATAAATAAGACGTTCACTTTATCAGATTAGGAGATAGTATATTGTCAGGAAGAAAAAAGTAGTCCATGCAATAATGAAAAATGAAAAGCCCGCATACCCTCGCTATCAGATTATGCAATATGGCATATTATTACATCAAGTGAATCAGAAAGGGTTTCTGTGTCATGAAATGACCTTATTCCTTTATTACATGAAAACAATGTCGGAACAGAAAACCAAATATTATCAACAGCTGAAGGTTAAGTTTGGATTGCTTCCCATCTAAATTAACCATATGACTTGCCATCGAGAAGGGATAACAGGATCAACATCAGCTGGACATAGTTGCTTCACCGATTGTTGATGATGGCAGCTTAGGACTATCATTGAGGGGCAGCAAAATGATCATCCAAAGCAACCTCGTAAAGCTAGACAAGAGGACCGGTTGACTTGAATGTACAAAATGAAAAATTAACGGAGGAAGAATGGATCAGTAAAATCTACCTTGTTGTAGAACTCCTTGTGACACAAAATCGTCAACATGCATCCACTAACTCCAGGATTCTGCTTATGGAAGAACCCCGTCAGAATAAGGATGGTAGTCAGGAGATACTAGTAGATCCTTGGGCTTCGGTGAATAAATCAGCACATAGCTGGACTGAGATGACGTTTTCTCTGCAGCACTTCAGATCATCTTCTTGGTATAACCATATTTATGATGTTAGGCAAAATGTTGCTCCACACTTAAGAAGACCAGAACATCGGTCGGTTGCCCCAGAGGATATGAAGGGAGCCCTATATGCGAGTATGACCACAGTTTAATGGTTCTCATTAAATAACTGGAGAATCACTCAGGTAGCGGTCAAGTAACTACAGCCAGTCTCATCCAAATAACTGGAGAATCAATCAGTTGCCTCTCAAGTAACTCTTTATTCTGAAGATACGAAAGCTGGAAAACACAGCAGTTAGCTTAGATAATTTGAATATCCTTATTGTTCAAAAAATTAAGTGAGAGAAAAGAAACCAATGACAAAGAGTGAGTAGTGAAATAACAATCAGTCAGCACCTGCAGATGAATGTGGAAAGCTCTGCTCCATTTAGTATGGCCAAAGATTCTGATTCAGACTTCTTGGAAAAGCTCTGAATAAGCTCCCAATTTCTGCAATTGTCCTGTTACTCAGCTTACTGCACAAACATCTGACACCACATAAGCTTTAGGTTTCAAACATAATGAATGCTGCTTATTTAAAAATAGTATCTTGAGCATGTTAGTCGCAGAATCAGGAAAAGAAAACATATCTATCAATAACCTCCCACCATTTATTTCAGCGGCAACAATATGACCATGCAGGACTGCAGGAGCCTCACAAATAGGAGCATAAAGACTTCATGGCATCCCACATTGATTAACTTGAAAGCATCCTGCACAAAGGATGATTTACCATGAAAGAACTCTTAACTCTCAAATTTCAGATTTAATGTCTCCAGGGATCCCCATGTTCTTCCAATCTTCAGTTTGACACGCAAAGGAACTGAAACAGATAAAGAATATCAGGTACAACAGCTGACGACACGCAAGAGCAATAAAGTTTTGAACTGTTAGACATACCAAGAAGTGTCACAGCTCTTTCCATGCTAGATTGCAGTAATAGTCCAGCTTCCCGTACCAAAGAAGGATCAACTTCCAGTACTAATTCATCATGAACCTAGTCACAAAATGTTGCCATGTTTCTTTAGATTATTGCTAACTGCAGACCAACAGTTCAGTCCAAGAATATACAAACATGGGAAACATGGGTTATCAAATTCCTTCTAAGATTATCTATGCAGCTGTAACCACTATCCAGTTAAATTATGTGTCACAGCCAGGGTTTGGCGTGCCGGATCGGATCGGCCCGATTCTCCCGAATCGGGGCGAATCATGGAAAATCCGATTCTCGATTCCATCGATTCGGTCCGATTCGCCTCATATATATAATATTATTTTATCATATTATAATATATATTATACATTATAAATATCATATATATAATATTATACCAATGAGGATCGATCCGATTCGGATCGATTCAGGTAGATTCGGGGGGAATCGAATCGGATCAAGGAAAATCCGATTCGCCTCCCGATTCCGATCCGGCAAACCTTGGTCACAGCACAAGCATAATGCCAAAGCAAAAGGTGAATGACAGAAATCTTTGAGAAATCCAAGATTTTTCAGATGAGTAGAAATGACAGAGGTGATGGTAACGTGAAAAAACCTGACATAAAAGAACTTATCCAAAAATCAGAAACCGTGATGTCCTTCAAACAGTAAAAAAATGAACAAAAGGATATCAAACAAAGCTCTCTAAAAGCTGGAACATAAGCCAATTGTTTTGGCAGTTGAAAAATCAGGTACTTTTCTACAGTGTTCATAGTGTGAAGGGAGAAAGCAGGAAAAATAATGAAAGCTTCTCTATTAACACAAGGGCAATGGCCCCATAGCTGTAAGCATATAGACTTGAAAATTGGAAAAGATACACTAGTTCGAGTAGAACCAGTAACAAGACATGTTCACAAAACCAATGAGAATAGGGAACGTATGATCCTAATTCGAGATACTAAGTTAACAAGCACAAGAATAGGAATCTAGATATTTTACAATATAATCTTTTCCTAATAAAATCAAATGAAAACTTCTAAATTGTGAGGGACTACTCTTACTCCCATTAGGAAAATACTGAAACATTCATTTGCCATTCAACAAATCCTGATTAAATAATTTAATTCAAAGATATGGAAATTGCAAAAAGACAACCATAGTTTTTTTGAAATTATGGAGGACATGTTGGCCATGGAGATATAAAAAATAAAGGAGGACAAAAACAAGAAAGCAGAACCTGTGAAACATGACAAGGAAGATATAGAAGGAAAAGATAGATGGTAGCCACCCACCAATGGACGTGGCCAACATCAAGTTCAGCATTAGACACTGGTTTCAGGTAGCAATAGTGGTATACTCCTCGGTACCTCTTACTGGTGGGTAAGAAAAGCAGCATGGATGGATGATGCTGCAGAATGGAGTGGAAGGGTGAGCAGAGAGAGGAGATAAAGGGAAGAAGGCCCAAGAAGTTTGTTTTAAAAAGGAAAAGGGGGGTTTCAGAAAAAACAAAAATAAAATTCCTTAAGAACTTCAATGTCATCTTCCCAACAAAACACCCAAAAAACACAATTGATATTTTTTTACATCCCCTGGGATTTGCAGAACATGAAAAGTAAAAGGTTCCAGCATTCTCACTTAAACCAAGAGACAAACTAATATGCAGAGAAGGGAGGCAAATAAATGATCATGATAGAAACCAATGACTCAACCTGCAATAATATATGGCAACGGCCTTTAAGCAAAGTGTACTGTGCTTCTAGTCCATTCAACAAGTCTGAACCATGTCCTTCAACAACAAAGGAGTGAATATTTATCATAGCAATCTTGATTATATCGGCAGCTGAGCCCTGGAAGACATCTCAACACCTTAGCAGGAATGAATTATGAAATCGATAGAAACAGAGGGCCCGTTACTACCTGACAAATAGAATTCACCGCTTGTCTTTGTGCCCTGGCCCTCTCTTTGTTGTTTCCAAAATTTATCTTTGACAAAAAACGTTTTCTGCCTTTAAGGGTTTGCACATATCTGCATAACAAACAGTCATGAAATTGTGATGTGTAATTAAGTAGAGGTTTGCAGTGCAACTTTAGAGATAGCCATCTAACAGTAAATAGACCAATAACATTGAAGACAAAGGAAATGTTTCAACCAAATTCATACAGAGAATGGTAAGAACACTCACCCTTTAGAGCGGCAAGATGCAACAGCATCCCGAAGCCATGCAGAGACACCAGGAAAAGAATCTTTAAAGCTTTGAATCTTTTCCGCAGCATCATCTGAGCTGCATCCTAGTTGTTCTGAAAGGGTATTAGCACCCATTCCATACAAGATGCCATAGATTAATCTCTTAGTATGTTCTCTCTCTTGAGGGGTTACTGCAGATTCCATCTTCCCGGTCCATCTTGCAGCTATCATGGTAAAAACATCCCCATCAGGTTTACTAAGGAGCTCAATTAATGAAGAATCTTGGGAGAAATGAGCCATGAGACGTAATTCTATCTGAGAGTAATCTGCGGTAAGCAACATCCAGTTTTCCTGCAAGAAAATGCAAAGAAATTATCGATGTTGTCTTAAAATGACTGAAGAGAATGTGAGAGGACATCAAATTTTACTTGTGTTGGAATGAAAAAACCACGAGCATTGATAAGGTGATGCTCTTCCATTGGAGAATGTAATGTAAGTTCCACCATATGCTCCACACACTACATGCACATCGGAAAACATTACTTGGTCAATTTTCCATTTCAAATAACTCAAAAGAAAGGAAAAACAACAGCATAAAAACGAACTTGAAGATTTGGCTCCTCCATAGAAAGTCGTCCTGTGGCTGTTGATGTCTGTAGCCAACGTCCCATTATTACATACTTCTGTGAGTCCATGCATAGCTTTGCTCTCGAGCAAATCGATCCCAGTGTGCTATTTAACAGCTTGGCTAATGTCCTGTGCTCTTTGATCACTGAAACGATGGGATGTTGACACCTGCAATAACAGCTTGGCTAATGTTCTGTGCTCTTTAATTACCAAAATGTGGGCCCTTAATCCAATAACAGATAACTATGGAGAAAGAAAGAACATAATAAGAGCGTAGAGCAGGGATGATCCCTGCAGTCAACTGCTTCTGCCTCAAGGCACTTTAAGAGCATGTTACTGTGCAATCAGCCAATGGTTAAAATGTAATATTAACGAGAGAGTGTGCTCCTGAATAAAGACAGCAGGTTTTATTCTGAAGGGTTAATAACAAAATGAGAATGACCCCTGCCCAGGATATGTCAAAAGGAACCTGTTCAACAACCTCAATAAGACCTGATTTCCTACTCAGATGAGGACAGCCACCTACACACAAAAAATGGGCCTGGTTTCTCTAAGAGAAAGGAGCAAGAACCATTTAGTAAAAGGCAGTGCAGCATGATCCATTGAACACTTGACCCAAATTCGGAAATTGCAGGATTCTCCCCTTCTTTTGAGATGCTTGTGAGCCTCGAAGTCCTCAAGTTTGGACTTTTGGGTGGACCAAAGTCTTCCTCCACACAGTTGCATGCATATCTCATCACTGAGACTGATATCATCTAGATTAACAAAAGGAAGGGGAGGGGAGGGGGAGAGAGAGAGAGAGAGAGAGAGAATCAAGAGAAGTGGGAGCACATCAGCAACACCATAGTCCACTGGTTCCTCTAACCCTTGCATTCATTAGGTTTAAGTTAAAGATCTTACAAATGGCCATCCTGTCATTGTGCTACTAAGTGCTGTTGAAAATAGCAGTTAACTGACAAATGAAAATGGCACTATAACTAGGAACAAATTAAATACTATTGTGTTATTTCCCTTATTCCTTAATGTTAGACAACACAGATTGATTCATATTCCTTTCTGAATATGGACAGTTAACAGCTGTTGAAAACAGCAGTTAATTGACAAATGGAAATGGCACAACTGTACCTACGAACAAATAGAAATGGAAATGGCACCACTCTGCCTATGAACAAATTAATAACTTTCATCACCATGTCTGTTTCCTGTCAACCTTTTCTTTTCCTTTCTGAATATGAACAGTAATCAATCTGTGTCGTCAAACATCAAGGAATAAGGAAAATAAGACAATAGTAGGCAACAGTGGACATAACAGTACCTCAGCAAGTCTAGGGAATGTTTGTCCGTGCTAGGATGTTGCTTCCCCTTAGTGCCCTCAGGTATACGCAACTTTAAGTGATTATAAAGTACATTTGCAATGTCCATGGATGTATAGAGCGAAAATGATCTTCCTGCAAGTTTGTAAGCTTCATTTTCAAGTTCCTTCAGCTTTCTCCCCAATATCTGCCTTGCCTGAAGGCATGCCTCCATGTTAACACCAATTCCCCAATGTTCCATATCTGCTAGAACTTTGACCTATGAAATATTTATATTCAAATGGTAAAAATGTTGTCACCAAATGTCCAATGAAGTAAATGCATGTATAAACAATATTAACAGGGTTTTGTCAACTTTCTATTAGAATCTTAGGAAAAAGCATACCAGAGGATTCTCAATGTCAGCAAGCACATTAATCAGATTTTCTGATACAAGCATTGCCCACAAGACAGAAGTCAAAGCTCGTATTTGGGCCACACGTCGACAGCAACCATTGTGTGCTGCCCGTCTCATCTGATTTCTCCACCTACCATCTCGACTAGCTGCTGCTGCTGCCTCACTGGTTAACCGTTTCTTAACAACCTGTAGGAATTGCATGCAAAAACTAAATGGTTTAACTTACCTACATTGAAGTTCAAGAAATATATAGCAAACCATGGAATTAAGATGGGGTACAAGACAATCATATGGCAGCCTCTGCAGAACTGATGGTATTATTACAACTTAACTTATGAATACCTTTTCTAGGTTTGGGCTGTATCTGCTTTCCTCATCTGGCCAAAGGATCCAAGCAACAAGGCATAAATCCATTCCATCATGCACAATAATAGATGGAAGCAGAATATGGGAATTGCCCACAAGTTTTATTTCATTCATTCCAGTAAATTCAAACTGAAGCCCACCAAATCTCTGAGCTGAAATTCCAGGGGTTTTAAGGACCTGAATTTGATATTTTAAGTTCCAGGTGAATTTCCTCACGCCACTCCGACCCATGATTTTAGACATCCTTTCCCATCTATAACTAGCTGCCTTCCATAAATTCCCAAGAGGAAATCGAACTTTAGTATTATCATAAGTGGAAGTCCCACGAAGACCACTATGGAGGTCTAACATGCCAGAGGATATCAGATCCCTGGAAAGGTTGATATAGTACACAGGGGATGCCTGCCAACAGACTGCTATACCGAGAATTTCAAATGGCCCAAGAGAGTTCAGTTCTGATCCTTTGGCAAAGTGAACATCGAAGTAAAATTCTGTTACAGCATCCCACTGATCAAGAAAAGAGTCAAATCCGCCAGGAATAGCATTTACATTAATAGGACCTTTTTCAGAAATGCTGCCGCTGGTGTGACCACCTCTGTTAAATTGCACATGAACAGGGTTAACTGGAACACCATCAATGGAGCCTGCATTCCCTTTGTCTTTGAAAGATGCCTCTAGGTCTTCCTTGCTGGGATTCAAATTAACTGCAGGAGCACAGTTTGGAGAAGGATCTTTTATTGAACAAGACAAAACAGAATTGCAAGTTATTCTCGATGACTTTTCTTCAGCAGTGCTCAAAATTGAACATCCAATCTCATTTACCTTTTCCTGTGTCATGTTTGGACAAATATTCTGATGGTCATTTTTGTTTTCTGAACCTGTAGAAACACCCAGCTGAGTCACTTTATCTTGTATATTATCAGAGGCAGAACTAGTGTCCAAATCATCAGATGGCATGTCAACAACTTTCTCTCGTACACCATCAGAGCCAGAACTAGTGCCCAAATCATCAGATGGCATGTCAACAACTTGCAGGGAGCCTTTAAAATTACTGGGAAGCAAAGGTCGTGATAGTTGAGGAATATCAACTCCAAGTGATTTAAATGCCGAAAAGGCAGCTGCTCTTGCTTCTTCTGCTTGATCCAGAACAATCTTGCATGCACCATTTTTAATCTTCTTGGCCACCCCCAGTTGTACATATCTCATACTTGTACCTTCTGCACATGTTTGCTTAAAATACATCAGTAGGAGAAGAAGAGTTCTATGGACCAAAATGTGACAACACCATTGTTCATGAAAGCATGAAGAATTTTGACAGAAGATGAGTTAAGATTCACATGTAGAAGGACAAGAGGGTAGAGCGAAGGAACAAATATGACAAAGTTTGCTAGCTATTAAGGTTTCAAAGATAAGATTACATCGAGTTGAATTAGCTATTCCTCAATTTTTTATACCATATCAGATCCTGCACCCACAGCCCAGCTAGGGATTGGCCTGGATCAGCCGATCTGTCTGCTTGCCATCTTCTTCACCTTCCTCCTGGCAAGGATTGACCCAGATCAGCCAGGATTGGGCCAACCTGTCTCCCACCACCAACACCTCCTGCACGCCCTGTTCCTCTCTTCTTCCCTATCCACTGTGCTGTCTGCAAGGTATGTAGGAGGCAGGAGTATTCAAACTATACCAGAAGAAGGGATGTCAAAAGTATATAGAAACCCTTACTAACAAAGAATATGCACATACATCCTAAGATGTATAGAGTAGACATGGCAAATTCTGGCAGGCTGGGATGGCGCAGGATCTAGACAAGAACTCAAGATTGGCTGATCCAGGTTGATCATTGACCTAAGGATGACCCGTCCAGATCCCTGGAAGATTGCCAATTACTGATACCCATAAACAGTTCAGAATAGAAAAACAACGAGGGAAAAAAAAAAACATTAGAAACAGAAAAGCATGTGTCAGAAAACAACTGCCACCTAATCTTAGTCCTGTGCAGAAAACCAAGCAACCCATCATCTCATCTCACATTTTCATTTAATATAATGATATCAATAAACCAATGCAGTGAAGTCTTTTGCCAAACTAATGTCATGACAGAAATGGCAATCATCATTCACACTGGGAGATGTATACAGATCCAAATAGTGCAAGACCATTTTTACCTTCTAATGAAGACAAACCTACAAAGTGCAGAACATCAGAAACCAAAGCCCACTCATGTGATACACACCGAATTGTTCGAAAGATAATTGTGCTGGCGAAACATTCTCCAGTTACCAGCTATACGGCTAATGGCATTGAATTATAAACAGAAAGATAGTAGAACCTTCACAGTTAACATTATATAAAAGCAGTGACAACAAAGATTGGTGGGATAAGTCTTCCCTCTACCAGTACGTACCCAAATAAGAGAAAATCCAAATAGGGCCTCTTATGCACATTTACATGTCACTAAATAAAAGATGATGAAGAACGTCTAACATGATACAGTTTATGTCGCAGAGAACAGACACCAAAGAATTTGCAAGGTCCCAGACAAGGGGCCATATTCAAATTTAAGGGAAATGCTAGATAACAGATTCAGGGCGACCTCCATTGAAAAAATTGGTAAAGTTCCCCTTCATTTTTCGAAGCTGCTGGGCAGATAAATAAATCAGATATGACAAGGAAAGGAAACACTTTCTTGGATGCAAGTATTTGCAAGCTAGCAATGGATCGTAGTTATGATGGTCTAGTAAAATACATCATGTCCCTCTCTCTCTCTTTTCTTGGAGGGTACAAGGGGAAAAACTTCAAAATGTTTGTAATATTATCATCAAATCAGTATTTATAATCAAGAAAGCAGCCAGACTATCCTATTCTTGATGTCCAGCTCCATCTTTATAAAAGTGGAAGCCATGCAAAAGTAAATTGTCCCACCTTGACTTAAACGTTTATCTTTACGTGCATCAACCATCAGTAAGCTAACAAATTATTAGGACTAAACAAGGAATCACAAACTGTTCCTCATTTTTTGATCCACAAAGTAAAAATCATCACTGTGAACTTTAGACATAGGAAACTAGCAAAGCCTACAATTAGAGAGAAAACAAAATAATGTTAAACATGTTCTGTGACTTATACATCATCAAATCTCCTACAGGATTCAGCATGATTTTGAAAGAAAATTAGCAAGAACATTAGTGCATAAGAGAAACCATGAAGAAGAGATATGACAGTGGACTCATGCACTACTATGAATCACCTTGTGTATTCCATGAAGAAGATTCAAAGAGAGCCTTTGCAATGGTAGGGATGGATGCTTCAGCAATGGCAAGAGGAGTGCGCAACCCAGCCTTATAGAGTGCCCTTGCACGAGAACCCTAGAAACATATGACATTTTGATATAGATAGAGCAATAAGACTACAAAAAAAAAAAAGTGATATAGGACATAAATCAAATAGTATTTTGTTACAAATGCTATCAATAGATAACATTACCTTCACATATGGAATATTGGTGAGCTCTACAATCTCAGATCTCACTCCAAATGAAACCCGATTCTGGAACTTGGCAATAAGACCTCCTAAATCATGCCATCCAAGTCTTTCACAGAACAAAGAAACCATTGATGCGAACCTGCCAGAATTTTCTTGCAAGACCTGGATCATGCCTCGGGCAACTTTAAAAGCTTCACAGACATCATGCATAGGAACCTCCTGATTCCACAAAACATATAAAGATTGAGTGTTAAAGATAGAGACAGAACCATAGGAAGGTTTCATCAATTCACTTCAATATCCTGAGTGACAAACTACCTATCTATAGATAATCCATTTTTTAATCATTAAATAAAAGTAACAAAAAACCTAATGTCAATAACAGAGGAGCATAGTTTGCCGAATCGGAATCGGAAGGCGGATCGGGTTTCTCCTGATTCGGCCCGATTCCCCCAGAATCGGTCCGAATCGGACAGATTCGCTTGGGTATATTATATATCATATATATAATATATCATGTGATATATATATTACATATATCATATTTCAGACACATTTATATTGATTAAATACATATATGTAATATATATCATATTTACAATGTATAACATATATTACAAATATGATATAATATTATATATATAAAGAGAATCGGGGCGAAACAGACGAATCAGGGATCGGGTTTCCCCTGATTCGCACCAATTCGGGGGAATCGGGCCGATTCGCCCCGATTCGGCAAACCGTGGAGGAGAGTACCACCATCTATACAAAAAATGATAAAACAATGGTGCAATACTCTACTTTCACCCTACAAGACGGATGTAATCATGGTTACGGCAAGAAATGCAGATGCACATTGTTCTTACTGGAAAAATAGAGCAAAGTGGTAAAACAAAAAGGAGCCCAGATAGGCAAACAAAATCAATGAAGTTAAACATCTCCAAGTTTTCATCAAGATTTTAATGAATTCCTGTCTCACACAGATGCAGGAAGCAATGAATTTGAGATAGAATTTTAAATGGGAAGAAGTTCATTAGAACATCGTTATGGTGGCTGAGGGAGTTAAATGCTTATGCAGCAGGAACCATTTCTTTTTTCTGAAGGAGAACAAATTGAAACTTAGCCAACTACAACATAAACCTGTTACGGATGCTAATAGAAGACCACCTTAGCCTAACAAAGGTGTTAAAGACACCAAGGAAAAAGGCCACACAATACTTGCAAGAAGAAACATAAGAGAAGACATTAATTGCTAAAAATATAGCAACTCGAGGAAACCAAAGATATGGGAAACAGTGACAAGCTAGTTACATTTCCCGAACACTATGATACATAATCAGACAATGAAAATCACAAAAGTGCTATAGAAGACCAATCTGTACGCAAGTGAGCAGGTGAATTGTTCTAAAAACAACACGACTTTCACTTACCACCTTAGCAGAATGATGGATCAAATGACTATGATCAGCTGCATAGCAATATCCTTTTAATGCAATTTCTTTTACATACATGATATTATTTATTGAATCCATTCGACAATACAGAAACTAGCCAATAACAAAAGGCAAGTGATTTCTAGTAATTAAAAATAATTGTGGAACTCTCAAAAGTAGGAAGAACAGGAAGTGACCTGAACAAGTCTTGATAGCATAAGAGCTACATAAAAACGCTTTGCAACACGAAGAGTTTGATCATCCGACAGCATTCTTCTGTCACTAGCTAGCTCATGGCCTTGTAACGCACTATGCTGTTTCTTTCTCCCTTTTGATCTGTCAGAAATGTGCATAGGTGCACCATGGGCCATGCGCATCAAGAAAGGCTCTGTTACCCCAACTCGATTGCCCACTGACTGCAGTCTCCAGTTTTTAGAAAGGGATTGTCAAATTGAGAGACAAGAAGATAACCAAGCAAACTGGTCCACACATTCCAAAACAAGGAAAGCAGAAGAATCAAACTGGTTATACACTTATTAAACATGGATATAGGCATCTATAGGTCTATTTTGTGCAACAAAATATCGCTCCAAAATCCTAATACAGAAATAAAATGTCTGCATATATCATCTAAGATGATGTAACAAGGAGTCACTTCTTTAAATTGGTGAAGAGCTCTTGGAGCGAGCAGCGTGACATCACCAATCTGGTTGCAGCTTGGCATTCTCTCAACCCTGTCAAACAAGAAAGTGCGATCTGGGATATGTCACTTCCTGCAATGCTTTGGGTCATTTGGAGGGAAAGGAACAGTAAGGATTTTGAAGTCACGTATTTTTCTGCTTCACAAACAGATTGTGCACAAATCTAGGCATAAGTTCAGGAACTCTCCTCTGATTGCTAGATTATTTGCTGATAAGGATTTGTTCTGTCCTTCAGGCAAATGTTAACATTTTCTTGGGTTGTGTTCTCCATCCTCTTGTTAGAGCTTCATAGTCTTTTTATTTTGTTTGCTATTGCTCTCTTTTTTATACTTCTGTCTCCTTTATGTTTTATTGAAATCAGTAGTCCCAGGCTATCTTCAAAAAACAAACAGAAATATTATAGGTGGTCTAGACCCGGGATATTCAGTGACACAGCAGCAACAAATCCAGCTTGTGGAGTGGTATCCTCAAAGCAAATAATGAGATAGGGGAAGGATCATGGTTCGCCTTGAGAATTGGAAGAGAAACCACCCCTGGAAGAAAGAGGCACAGGTGTAGTCAAAGTGAGGAAAAGAACATCAACCTTACGTTCAATTTGTCCTCATCTCTGTTTCTTTCATCAATTCATAGTTCATATTTTTGTCCATTTTCAGGGAACAATTCATAGAAGGGGGGACAAGTGCTACTCATCTCTCTTCCAAACAGGGGGGAAAACACACACACAAAGATAATAATATCCAACTCTCAACTGCTTTTATATGCCTTTAATAGAGGAGTAAAAAATTCTACCTGATCCAGGGTGGATAATTGCATAAAGCGTTCATAGTATAAATCCCAGTCTGGCTCAACATCAACATTAATAGGTGTAACCAAGTAGACTAGATGCAGATCAGAAGAAAGTACAAATCCTTCCCTTGCCCTTGAAAGATCATCCAGCACAACCTTAAAAAAAGAGAGAAAAACTGGAATTAGTTCAAGCTAAATAGCACAAAAACAAAGGATAGAATGTATAGATGAAACAAAATCAGAAAAGGAAGACCTTTATGATTATTTACAACTTACAAGTGACTCCTCAGGGCTAAGAGAACTGCCGAAACTTGCATGTCCAAGAGGTGTTGCTGTGTACAACTGAGTTTGCTCATTCCATTCAAGAAACTTACCATGGCACAGCCAACGAAGAGAATCTTGAGCAGACTTTACAACAGCTTCAAATGGCTTGGTCGAGTTTAGAAGCGTACACCTCACATAACGATGAATGTCACTTGCAGTTTGAACAATCCCACAAGCGACAACCTCTAAGATTGAATGAATCATCCCATTTTTATCATCAGAGAGGCAAGATTGCAATGGTGGACAACAATCATTAAGCATAGCAGTGATTCTCTTGACTTCTTCTTGCTTGCATATCAATATCTGGATACAATAATAGATGTTAAAAATAGAAGAAAGAGATAAAAGGAGACAGACATTTTGCAAGGCAAAATCAAGCAAGGTGGAACTGTGGAAAGGATAAGGCATCTTTCCTTCTATGGCATTCTTATAATCATATAAAAAATAGGAAGAGCATGATATAAGTTCAGCCATATATTTAGTTGGAATGAATAGTTGGAACAACTTCAATTTGGATTAAAAGTTGAAATGCTTAGAAGTTTTTTTTTTGAAATGTGGATTGTACCACAGTAATATATTATAAAAGAAAAGAATGTACAAGTGTAGAGGTATAAACACCGAAGAGAAACCTCTCTACAAAAAGGAGTCACCCATCAGGTTGATGGGTAAGATTCGTAAGAACACCTCACCTCCCTCAAAACAAAAAGATTTGGGAACTCAGCTCATCTATGCCACTCAAACTGTTTTGCGCAAAAAGAAACTATCTTAAATAAATTGAAAAAGACTCTCCTCTGACTTCGATTCTCTTCTAAAAATCCTTCTATTCCACTCATTCCATATGGCCCAAAGAGTAGCATGGAGGGTGAGCCAAAGAGTAGCATGGAGGATGAGCCACCACACAATCTTGTCCCCCTTCACAGTCCATTGTCTATGCCAACCAAGCAATAGTTGATGCACCCCGGCAAAATGTGGAAGGGGCTGCTGGACATACTGCTCACCCAGGGACCAGATATTCTTCGCATAAGAGCATGCTGAAAAGAGATGGTTCAAATCCTCTTCTTATTCTCCAGAAAGACAGCAAGAAGTTGTAATATGAGGCAAGATTGCAGGAATTTAACAAGCTTATCACATGTTGGCAGCCTCCCATGGGAAACCCTCCACATAAGAACTTTCACTTTTAAAGGGGTCTT
This sequence comes from Colocasia esculenta, assembly GCA_014218235.1. NCBI lineage: Eukaryota > Viridiplantae > Streptophyta > Magnoliopsida > Alismatales > Araceae > Colocasia > Colocasia esculenta. The sequence continues at coordinate 99,143,170 of CM024764.1, read as the reverse complement.
GGGAGCCCAACTTTCTCCAAAAACATCATGGCAAATGCTTAAAAGTATTTGAAGTCACTCCAACTAGATTATGTCCGACAAGAGCAGGAAGGTAAAATACAATACTTTCGAATTTGAAGTATCCCAACATAAGTTCGGTGACATAAGAAACAACAACGTCATTGTTTGGAAAATCAATCTAGTTGGTACAACTTCAATACCTTTAATTTTTTATTGGATCAATCTAACATAAGTGATAAGTATATAGAAGGCAGATACGTTTTGAAAAGATAATCCAGGTTTAAAACAAAACCAGTTCCATGATACAAAATATTGTCCTTTTTCTCAATATGAAAGCCTCTTCACCAGTATGCACAAGAAGAAAAATATGGAAAACAGCATACACTTTCGCCTCTCGTGTCAATTCCAGTCCGACCTGCACGACCAGCCATCTGTCTGTATCTTGTCCCATCAATGAAATCCCTACCAATCCTTGGTTGCCGAAAGATAACCCGCCTCGCAGGAAGATTAACTCCAGCAGCTAAGGTAGATGTTGCGGTCAATACACGAATAAGTCCCTTGCGATAGCAAGTTTCAACAATTTCTCTTTCCTCAGCCTGTTTCAGAGACATAAAATTGTGCAATGTTTTAATGACGAGTATTCAAGTTTGATGAGTTTCAGCAGATCGAATCCTATATTATGAGGAAAAAAATATAGAATAAGAGAAGAAGGAATAATAAGAAAGCATCAACATGTTTGGCATATTGAATCATATAGTATAGATTAAAAAAAATCAGAATGATAAAAAAGGAACAATAAAAAAAACATGAATATGTTTCCATATAGAAAAATATGTCCAGTAGGCATATAAAAAAGCAGGGAAAATAACACAGTGCAAAGAAAACATGGAGAGCATTACTGTAAGTCCAGCATGATGATAAGCAACACCAGAAGGTATTGTCTCCTCTAGTATAGGGTCCAAGCCAGCAGGGCACCTTCTCAAAGCTTCAAGAACTGATGCACTATCACTATATTCACAAGCAGCTTCATGGGTGCTAACAGAAAAACCTTTGAGAAACTTAGAGACATGCCTTGCAGTCGATTCACACCCTTTTCGACTGGAACAAAAGAGAAGCACAGAGTGACCTCCTTGAACTACCTGAACACAAAAAAACAAAAAAAAATGTTAGCCAGAACAGAATTCAGAGATATGACCCAAAGGAATTGAATGAAAATGCATATAAAAAATGTTCAGAACGTACCTCATCACACAACTTTACAATATGATCTGGGTCTTTGCCACCTAGATCAGCAACTTTAGGGATTGTACGAATGACATCCAACTTCTTGCTGAAAATGTTATTTCCAACTTTAATATACTCTTCTAATGGAACAGGTCGAAAATCAGTCTGGTAAAGCGCCGCCTGATCATTGTGATGAATAAACTGGAGTAAGTTCGTAAAATAGCAGGTCACAATCACTCTGATGAGACAGTAATGATTCTAGAAGGCTATCCTAAGCAAGGATGAAGCTATAAATTGAAATGGATTAGAGAGAGAATTCCTTTTACAAATCAAGGATAACTGAAAGCTTTGGTGATTTAGAATTTTAGAGACGTTTTATGGTTTAGATTGAAAAGGCATTTTTTGCAATTTTATGTGGTACAGAACGCCAGGGGTACTATGGTCAACTCAGGGTTTGAGATACATCACAATAGATTGGCAAGGTTTTGAGATCCTAGGATAGGTCTTAGATCATAAGTGTTTACAATGTCAAAATATAGCTTGGAATTTTAGGGGATTTAAGATTCCATGGAATGATTTGGACACCTTGACTGAACCTGAGGTTTTGTAGGTTTTTTCACCAATTAGGTCAGACTCTAGGGCTAAATGACACCTGGCCTAATTTGGATGTGAAGATTAAGTTTGGGGGTGCTCAAATAATCATGGCTCAACTGCTCAAGAGGCACATATAGGTCATGTACTTTATCATTAAGGTATGAGAATGTCTTTAATCATTTAGCTCAACATGGGAATGTTAAATCTCCAATTAGACAGAAGACAATGAGGACATGAATTTACCATTGAGTGTAAAACACAGATCAAAGTATAACCAGCTCTCACTTACATGAAGCCAATCGGCTACAGCAGCCACATTTGGCATAGTCGCACTCATTCCAACAATTTGTAGGCCATGAGAAAGGTCTGATTTCCCACTATTTGTCCCTGTGGTCTCTTCACTACATGATTCAACATTTCCTTCGCCAGACGCATAGCGAAGCTTTGTCAACATAAGTTCCAAAAGATAGCCTCTATGTTGATCACCTACCTGCCAAAGGAACACCAAGGTTACCATGATGGCTAAACCTACAGATAATTGGTACAATGATAAGCACATGTATAATGGGACCAGGGCCACCAATCCACCAATAAAAGGAGAAAGACAGCAGGGAAACATAAAATCATAAGGATTGGTGAAAAGCATTATACAAAACATAAATTTAGTTACACAATCACAAAAAAACTGAGAATAAAATAACATCTAAAGAAGCTTGCATTACATGTGTTGTGTCATGTGTGTACTGTAAAGATCTACCTCTTAGCATCCACCTGCTCTGTAAAGATCTTCTAGCTATATCACATCTAAAATTTTGACAAGACCCTGTCCTGATAATCATTCACAGTGTTGCAAAATTGATAATTTCCTTTCAATGATAAATAAACGAAAGAAAAGTTTTAACAAACAGATAAACAAGAAAAAGAAAAACAGAAGCTTCTTCTTTCAAATAGGCAGTCAGCATTTAGGTAGAAAGCAAGGAATGGGAATGAGTACAGAAATCTCTCCACAGAAAAACACTCCAAGAATATCCATTGGTTACCGTCTGATTTCAGAAACAGAATGAGATGAACACAAAAAAATGCTTCAAAACCTATTTCAAGAGCAGAGAGTAGAATCATTGTTATAAGAAAATATTAATTTTTTATCAATTAATGAATAGACAATATCATCTAGGTTGATAGGCAAAAATCAAGCCAATATGAAATTCCATAAGCAAAAGACAGAATAACCAGATCATATAGGCTTGGGACTGAAATGGGTGCGTAACAGATGACTCCAAAAGAAATATGGAAGACCAAGTTATCGAGAGAATACCATATGAAGTTCATCTATCACAACTATACAAATTTCCGAAAGCCGGCCCTCCTCTAGCAATCTGTTGATCAAAAAGTTTGCCTTCTCTATTGTACAGACAGCCACAGAAGTATCTTTTGGAAGTGTTCCACCGCCCTGGTTCCCATAGAAGCTTCGAACATGTTTTCCAAGTGGCTCCAAAAGCAGTTCAAGATGTTCAGCCTGAAGGGTATGCTTAACTTAGCCAGAGTAGCAAATTGCACTAATCCAAATTGAGGCATAGGCCAACCACCAACTAAGGTACCTTTTCTGCACAAATTGACACATAAGGTAGGACCAACAAGGCTATCTTTCCTGTGGAGATGATTCGTCGCAGAATCAAAATTTCAGCAACAAAACTTTTTCCAGCACTGCAAACATTTAAAGAAACAAAAGAATAATTCTTTTTGGTGTCAGGATCGACAACATGATACTTCACCAAAGAGTCTCAGATATCATTTACAGCAATGTCAATCAGATAAGAAAGAATGTTTGGTGCATACAATATGGTAGTAATTGGACTAACATACACTAAGAGTAAACTTCAAAAGCCATATGACTATCACTAAGTATTTTAATTGTACCACCTGCCATTCTGGATCCAACATCTTTAATGCAATAAGCATGTGACTTGACATTATATCAATATAATCCTGATAAATTTTGATTTTTTTTTTCGAAAAGTGGATGGTACCACAGTAGTATAAATTAAAAAGAAGTGAGTACAAGGATAGGCTATACAAAAGGGCAAGGATGCACAGCCCGCCTATTAGGGCTGCAAATGGAATCCGAAAATTTGATATTCCGATTCGATTTCGATAAAAAAATAGCAATTTCGGAATTAAAAAATGATACCGATAGCTTATCGGAATCAGTATCGGAAATTCTGATAGGTTATCGGAATTACTTATTTCGAAACCGATTTTCGAATTCCGATTAGATTAATAATAAAAATAATAAGGGGTTAAATGTAAAAATGTAAAAATAACTTTAAAAAATCAAAAACTCACACAAATGTCAAAAAGCCTGCTGCGGCCCTCCTCACACCTCTGAGTCCTCAGCTCCTCTCCAATCCCTAATTCCCAAGGAAGCGCGCCACCCTCCCACCGCGAGTCACCTCCTCCGCTAGACGCCACCGAGGCACCTCCTCCACCAGTACCCTCCCCCTCTCGGCCCTCCCCTCTTCCTGATGCCCTCCCCTCCCCCTCTCACCTCTCTCTGTCTCTCTTGCCGGACGACACCGCGAGTCGCCTCCTCCGCCGGACGCCACCGAGGTGCCTCCTCCGCAGGTACCCTCCCCCTCTCGGCCCTCCCCTATTCCCGGCGCCCTCCCCTCCCCTCTCGCCTCTCTCTGTCTCTCTACCCGGATGCCACCGCGAGTTGCCTCCTCCGCCGGACGCCACTGAGGCGCCTCCTCCCTCCACCAGTACCCTCCCCCTCTCGGCCCTCCCCTCTTCCCAGCGCCCTCCCCTCCCCTCTTGCCTCTCTCTGTCTCTCTTCTCAGGGGCTCCCAGCCCCAATGCCCTCCAAAGCTGCGGAGAGGCCTCGGTTGCAGTAGTTTCACGGGCATCTGGGCCATTGAGGGGTCCTCAGATTTGCCTCCTGTGGAGGTCACCTGGCAGATCGCCAGAGAGCTGTTCACATGTCATTTTTTGAATAAATTTTCGTGCTGTTCGGATTTTCCTTTTTCATTTAAGAAAGAATCCACCGGAGAGCTTTTGATTGGTTGTTCTTTCGATTTTCGGTGGTGTACTTGTCTTCAGGAAAAAAATTGAGTACCCTTTAGTTTGGTACTGATTGATATGCTCTATGTTGGCCATCCTTTTTTAATTTATTTCAAGGATATGGAGAGAAGATGATTGTTTGTATCATGTGGAGACTAGTATATGGCAATATTGGTACTCAGATGGAAGTTTATTCAAGTCCATTCACATATTATTTACCTGTTTCTGTTGCTTGATAGATTAGTGATGTAATTGTTGCCCTAAACAGATTACGTTGATCAGATTGGAGAATTGCAGAATATGGCTGAAGATTTTAGTGTGTCTCAAAGTCAAAGGTAAAATTATCATGAACTTTGATTTTAAATTATGTTAAATTTGGGTTGATTATTTGAACTTTGAGATGTTGCTAAGAGTGTTCTATGATTTTTATTATCAGAATATCTGAAACCGCTGAAGTAGAGGGTAATGTACAAACATCATCTGAGCATGCACAAAAAGGGAAGTTGAGGTCTACAGTTTGGAATGATTTTGATAGAACTTTGGGAGAAGATGGTAATTATGAGGCTGAATGTCATTTTTGCCATAAGAAAATGTATGGAGATAGCAAGAAGGGAACAACACACTTAAAGTCACATTTACTTCATTGTGTTCATTACAAAAGAAATAGCAAGAAACAAATGCTTTTGAAAGTTGGAGAAACTAGTAATGATGGAAGCACCACACTTGAATGTTTTCAATTTAGTGAAGAGACAAGTCAGGAGGAGTTAGCAAAAATGGTCATTGTGCATGAAGTCCCATTTTCATTTGTTGAGCATGCTTTCTTTAGAGCATTTTGTAGTTCTTTGCAGCCACAATTCAAATCTATCAGTCGAACAACTGTGAAATCAGATTGTTTGAAATTATATGAAACAGAAAAGCAAGGACTTTATGACATGCTTAAAGAGACAACATCTCATGTTACTATTACTGCAGATCTTTGGACTTCTATTGGCACTGTTTCATATATGTCATTGACTTGTTATTTTATTGATAAAGCATGGAACTTGCAGAAGAGATTCTTAACTTTGTGAATGTGAAATCTCATAGTGGTGTTGAAATTGCTAAGGTGATCAAAACTAAGTTGTTTGATTGGAATATTGATGGCAAAATATGCAGTATAGTTTTAGACAATACTTTTTCCAATAATGTGCTTACAAGAGAGCTTTGTCATCTTTTGGAATCTCGTGGCTGTCTTCTCTTGAATGGAGCTTTTTTTCGTGTTCGTTGTTCTTGTCACATTCTTAACTTGATTGTTCAAGTTGGCTTGCAACCATTGGAGATGACAATTTCAAAAATTCATAAAAGTGTGAAGCATGTGAGAAGTTCTCATATAAGGTTAGATTATTTTAAGAAGGCTACAGAACAAGTCAATGCACCAAACAAGAAGTTAGTTTTGGATGTCCCAACTAGATGGAACTCCACCTACATGATGCTTTCAGTTGCACTTGAATTTCGTGATGCATTTGAACGGTTGTCATATTTTGATAATGATTACATGGGTCCTCCAAGTCAAGAAGAATGGGAGAATGTGAAAGTTGTTAAAGATTGCTTGCATTTATTTTATCAAGTCACAAATAGATTTTCTGGAACCAAATATCCTACTGCAAATCTTTATTTCAATGATGTTTGTTTGATTCATTTCACATTAAAGAAATGGTTGAGAGATTCACACCCTTTTATTGTCTCTATGGCTACATGTATGTCAGAGAAATTCAACAAGTATTGGAGCACATTGAGCTTGATTTTATCCATTAGGTGTATCTTAGATCCTCATTATAAATTGAAAACAACTGAATTTTTCTTTGACAAGATTTACACTGATGATCAAGGAAGAGGGTGTCGGTTTCGGTTTCGGTTTCAGGTAGGGCCGAAACCGAAACGGTTTCGGTTTCGGACGAAACCGTCCGAAACCTATAAAAGTTGACAAAAAATTGTAAAAAAATTCAAATAAATCTGTAAAAATATAAAAATTCATCACAACACAAAAAAACCAGTGGACATGCATATAAGATTGAAAAAAAATTGGATTAAGTGACAGATATATGTGGGTGACATGTTAATGGAATATTCGATGCATATTAAAGAGCTATGTCACATTGTTTGACCTCTCCTCTTACCCCTGCTAGATGTTGTTTGCCTCTAGTAATTCCTCCATATATCTCTTTCCCACAATAATTGCATTTTACTTTCTTTTTCCTAGCATCAACTAAAGTGATATGAGCCCACCCCGGATCGTCCAGTCCCTGGCTTTGCTCTTCTCTAGCACTAGCCATGGTCCTACAATAAAAAAATAAAGCACAAAAATATGTAAGTAGAATGACATAAAAGACTGCTTGGAACCTAAAACAATCAAACATATCACTTATTGTTCAAATGTGGAGGCCGAACTCTTAAATGTGCGCCTTCGCACGCGGATCGACCTGCGCGGTATGTGGAAAGGCTAAAGCAAAAAATGCGTCCCCCTCCCCCCTTGCTCCCCTGCCTCTCCTCCCACCTCTGGCAGAAAAAATCCCCCCCCCCAAGAAAAGCCAAAACCACCCCCTTGCGGCTCTGCGGCAGTGTCCACCCCCCTTCTGCCTCAGATCTCAAATCTAAGGGGGTCACGGGACGCGAACTCCCTTTTCAGGGGAGTTCGCATCAGGTTTCGCCTGGTGTCGCCGGTTTCGGGCCGACACCGGGTGGTGTCGGTTTCGGTTTCGCCCGAAACCATTAAGTCTCGGACCAGAACAGTGTTCCGGTCCGGTTTCGTGTCGCCCAAGGCCGAAACCGACACGTTTCGCCGTGTCGGTTTCGGTTTCGGGCGAAACCTACAACCATGCTGATGATGGTGGGAGAGAGGCTCATAGAAAGGTGGACAATATTCGTGCGGCTTTTGCTAAGCTTTATCATGCGTATGTGGAGGAACAAAGACACGCATATATTAAGAAATCTGGGTCAGCTAGTGTTGCAAGTAGTAGCTCTTTGAATTCTTTCTCTATGACAGTGGGTGGATTTGAAAGTCTCTCTTCTTGTTCTGTGGTAGTTGATGAGTTGGTGGAGCTTGATCTTTGGCTTAAAGAAAATTCTACAAATCAACCAAATAAAACAGATTTAGAGTTATATTTTGAGCTTCCTGTCTTAAGCAATGAAATTAATTGCTGAAAAGTATGGTGGAAATTTTGATATCTTGGCATAGTGGAAGGAGGAAGAAGGAAAATATCCAATTCTTGCTAAGATAGTTCGTGATGTATTGGATATTCCTGTGTCTATTGTTGCATCAGAATCTGCATTAGTACTGGAGGTAGAATTTTAGATTTTTATCGAAGTTCTTTAAAACCAAGCATAGTTGAAAGTTTGATTTGTTGTCAAGATTGGTTAAGGAACGCCAAAAAAGGTATGGCTCCTATGACAATATTTTCTTATTTTGTTTTGTTATATCTTTAACATCTAATATTTTGATGTTTATTATCTGATTTTTTAGGTTCACGAAATGGTTTTGATACCATACCTTTGGCCTCAAATAGGGATGCTGAAAATGTGATGGAAGAGGATGCCATTTCGGAGGCACCCTCATATCATAATGATGATGAAGATGAAGACTTGTCTATGTTTTGTACTTTCAATTTTTCAATTACAATACTAGTTTATTTTTATCAATTATTTTCCTAATGTTCTTACTTATTTAAATTTATTGTTACAGGGATTATGATTTTTAGACATTAGATTTACAACCTGAAAAATAAGATATTTTCCCATGTATGAGGATGAGGAGAAACATTGTAGATTTGGAGTTCTTCATTAATTTACATATTTTAGTAAGATTATAACATATGAAATGTGCTTCATTTTGTAGAATTTCGTCAAGGGAAGGGAGATCATTGTTGAAGATTTTAGGTCTTGTGAAGATTTCAAAGATCAAGTTTATGTTAGAATTCCCATCAAAATAAAAGTTTATGTTAGGATGTGAAATGTATCCAAAGTGAAACAATGAATGTGTTTGTGTGAAAGTTTAGGAATTTTTATTGTATTAAATTATTAATCATCAGATACTTGTTAACTAGATAATACGTATGGAGTTTACAGACTATTTCTCCAAATTTGTTGATATGTTTGAATTTTTAGTTGTGTAAAAATTTAATATTATGTATGTGATTGTGTGAAAATTTAGGAAAAGCCAAATGTGTTGAATGATTTAATTTATTTTAAGAATGTGTAACTTTAAATTGATAATTTTAAGATTTATCACACTACAAAAGATGTAATATTTTAAGATTTTATATATTTTAACAGAAATAATAATATTGATAACAAAATAAATAAATAATCTGATTTCAATTTCGGTAACGAAATCGGAATTGGAACGAAATCGGAATCAGTTATTTCGAAATTATCAGAATCGTAATCAGAACTCGAAATTGCTTATCAGAATCAGAACTTGTGTTTCCGGGTTCGATTCTGTACTGTTTGCAGCCCTACCGCCTATACCTCACCGACCACTCCCACCACCAGCCCCAGACTAACCCCCCCCCCCCAACAACACACAAAAAGAGACGAGTCAAGGTGACTCACATTACAAAGCTTAATTGCCCACTCCTTAACTCTATTACAAATTATACCAAAAAGACACTCAACATCCCTGGCAGCCCTATGAAAAATATGATTGTTTCTCTCTATCCAAAGCATCCACAACGTAGCATGGAGAATGAGCCACCAAATTGTATTATCACCCTTGATCGGCCACCTTCTCCTCCACTTGAGTAGGAAGGAATGTGCATCATCAATAGGAGGAATATGTCTATGAGTGGTAGCCGCCACCGCCTCCCAAACCACCTGAGCATAAGAACAGCCCACAAGCAAATGATCCATCATTTCCTCTTCCACCCCACAAAGCACACACAAGGATGGAGCTTTGGAAAGAGGCGGAGGAGTCTATCCCTCGTCAGAAGCCGGCCAAAAGAGATTCTCCATATGAGAACATTTACCTTTAGCGGGGTTCGAGGCCTCCACACCTGAAAATGAAGGCCATGACGCAGCCCACCATCCAAGATAACGCGATAAGTTGATTTCACCGAGTAATAACCTCCCTTGTCCCACCTTCATATATATCTGTCTAAAGCATCAGAGAGGGAAAAGGAGGACAACTGAGCAAGCAGCTCCTCCAGTTGAAGGATTCAATCTGCCGCAAACTCCTCCTAAATGTAGATGCCCACACTCTCCCTAGGAGAGAAGGATCAAGAGCTTGGGAAACTGAACACCGAGGAGTCGTTGCCGCCCGAAAAAGATCGGGAAACTCCACATAGAACGGGAGATCCCCACACCAAGTATTCCTCCAAAAAAGCATCACGTCACCTTTACCCACAGCAATCCTGGTACCCACTACAACGATATCCCGGCAAGAAAATATGTCCCGCCACAAAGGAAATGTGGTAGATCTCGGTGGAGGTGACAAATCTTGGAGCTCTAAAAGTACCTCTAGCTAATAATAGAAGTCCACAAATTGTCCTCACCAGCCCCTAATCTCCATATCCATTTCCGCAATAGAGCCATGGTAAAGTCCCAAATACTCTTCAATCCTAATCCACCTTGCTCCCTACTTATGGTCACTCTCCCCATACCACGTCATGCAAACCTCTACTTTTGCCCCCACTACCATGCCAAAAGAATCTGCGCCAGATGCCTTCTAATGTCTTAGCCACCTTCTTAGGAATTTTAAACATGGACAAAAAGTATGTAGGGAGACTGTCGCAAAACCAACCTACCACCATAAGACAACATCTTGGCCTTCCAGGCCGCCAACCTAGAATCAAATCTCTAAATAATAGGAAGCCAATCTGAAGATCTCAAAGCACACGACAAAAAAGGAAAGGCCCAGGTAAGGGATAGAGAAGTTCCCCGTCTTACAGCCTAGGATGGTAGATGCCTTCCACAAAGAGAACTCCTTCATATTAACCCCAACATCATCATCATCATCATCATCAGAGCCTTATCCCATTATTTGGGGTCGGCTACATGAATCCTTTTCCGCCAAAGATTTCTATCAAGTGTTATAGTCGTGTTTAAACTCAAAAAGTCCAAATCCTTCTTAACCCCAACCAAAAGACTTTTATCAAAGTTTACTTTCAGCCAAGTAACTTCCTCTAACAGTTCAAGTAAAAATCACACCATGAAAGGTATTTGGTCCCCCTTAGCCAAGAAAAGCATAGTATTGTCGGCATACTGCAAATGTGAAATGGATCTACCACCTCGCGCCCCCCGAACACCTGCGATAAGAACAGCCGCCTTCGCTGTCAACCACATCTTGTCCAGCACACTAGCCACCAACACAAAAAGCAACGATGAAAGAGGATCACCCTACCTAAGGCCTCGTCCCCCATGAAACCATGTTGACGGCTTTCCATTAATGAGAACAGCAAAAATAGCCGAAGAGACACATGCCCTGATCCATCCAATCCACTTATCACTAAAGACCATCCTCTCCAAAATGTAAAGCAAACACATCCAGTTGACCCTATCATAAGCCTTCTCAAAATCCAGCTTCAAAACTAACCCTCTCCCTCTACATTGCTTGAGAGCAAATAAGCATTCATAGGCCACCAAAAAATTGTCAAGAATGTGTCTGCCTTTAATGAAGGCACTCTGAGCCTGCCCCACCAACCTATCCATCATGGGAGCCAACTTGAAAGCCAGAACTTTGGACAAAATCTATTCATAAAACTAACCGGCCTAAAATTGATAAAATTTTATTAAGTTCATCTTAATTGAAATTTGTAACTACTTATGTTCTAAGGCCTCGTCCCCCATGAAACCATGTTGACGGCTTTCCATTAATGAGAACAGCAAAAATAGCCGAAGAGACACATGCCCTGATCCATCCAATCCACTTATCACTAAAGCCCATCCTCTCCAAAATGTAAAGCAAGCACATCCAGTTGACCCTATCATAAGCCTTCTCAAAATCCAGCTTCAAAACTAACCCTCTCCCTCTACATTGCTTGAGAGCAAATCCCTCTACATTGCTTGAGAGCAAATAATCATTCATAGGCCACCAAAAAATTGTCAAGAATGTGTCTGCCTTTAATGAAGACACCCTGAGCCTGCCCCACCAACCTATCCATCATGGGAGCCAACTTGAAAGCCAGAACTTTGGACAAAATCTATTCATAAGACTAACCGGCCTAAAATTGATAAAATTTTATTAAGTTCATCTTAATTGAAATTTGTAACTACTTATGTTCTACAGTCTCTAGACTTGACTTGACTTGGACCTCTATTAGTGTTCTTAATTACTTGTATGATTCACAATAACTTGGTAAACATGTGTAATTAAGAAAAATATGAATTTGACATGCAAATAATTTTTTTTGCAACAAAAAATTAATATATATAAAATAATGGATTTTTTGCATAAATACTCTTGTAAGTATGGGTGTTGATATAAAAAATGTTCAACCCAAAAAACCCACAAAAATACCCAAACCTCCATAAAAAGCCAAAATCCTATAAATTTCCAAAAAAATCTCAAAACCTCCATTTCCCAAAACCCATAACTCCAAAATACCAATATTCATCAAAACCCAAAATTTTCAGAAAATACCCATTTCTGAAAATACCCAAAATCCCCAAAAGAACTCCACAGAACCCAAAAATCACATAAAGTACCCAAATCTAAAAATCCCCAGAAATTCCCAAAATTTCCCAAAAAATCACAGAAATTCTCCAAAACCCCAAAATTTCCTCAAAAACCCAAAAAATCCCTAGAAATCCCGAAATTCCATAAATCCCACAAAAGAAACCCAAAAATACCAAAAACCCCCACAAAAAATAGGCCCAAATGCCACCCTCCAGTTGGGGTCCGAAAATTACAGAAAATACCACCCTCCGGTTGAGGTTCGAAAATTACAGAAAATGCCACCCTCCGGTTGGGGTCCGAAAATTACAGAAAATGCCACCCTCCGGTTGGACCCCAACCGGAGATGGGGGTGGCTCCGGTTGCCCCCCTTCCAACCAGAGGGGCTCAACCGGAGGTACCCACACCTCCAGGGGGGTACCTCCGGTCCCCCTCCTCTTCACCCCCCAACTAGAGGGGGGGTACCAGAGGTACCCCCTCCAACCGAAGGGACCACCCCCTCCAGTCCCTTTGCACCCCCAACCGGAGGTGGGGGTGCCTCGGGTCCTCCTCCTCTTCACCCCCCCACTTCTATAAAAGGAGGGGGGCTGTTAGCATGGAGGGGGTCTTGGACCCTCTCTCTCCCTCTTTAGCCCCTTAAGGCCTTTGCCCCCCTTGTGAAGTTCTCCACCCTTGGGGGCTTTTGGTCCATCTCCAAGGGGGTGCCTCCGGTCCACTAAACATCCAACTGGAGGTACCCCCACCTCCGGTCCAAACCCAACCAGAGGCACCCCACCTCCGGTCTACTAAACATCCAACCGGAGGTATCCCCACCTCTGGTCCAAACCCAACCGGAGGCACCCCACCTCCGGTCCACTAAATATCCAACCGGAGATACCCCCACCTCCAGTCCAAACCCAACCGGAGGCACCCCACCTCCGGTCCACCAAACATCCAACCGGAGACACCCCACCTCCGGTCCATCCTACCCCTACCCATTCCTATAAAAGGGAGGGGGGTCTTACCTTGGAGGAGGATTTGGAACCCTTGGGGCCTTGGGCTCTCCAAAGGGGGTTGCTGCCCCACACCCAAGTGTTGAAGAGAGGGATCTCTCCATCTCCGAGAGAGGGGTTGCACAAATTGCAGAAAAATCCTCGGAAGGTGAAAAATTGCATAAGAACTCTCCGTTGTCCGAAAAATTGCACAGAAGTCCCCAGTTTGTGGGAAATCACATAAAGGCCCCGGGAAGAGCAGAAAATTGCAGAAATACCTCCGGGATGAGAAAATTGCAGAAATACCCCCGGAAGGTGCAGAAATTGCAGAAGAGTCCCTCTTCGAAGAAAAGTTGCAGAAAAGACCCTCTGCTGTCCAAAATTGCAGAAATGCCCCGGTGAAAGGAAAAATTACAGAAATACCCCTGCTGTCCGGAAATTGCATAGAAGCCCCCAATTTGTGAGAAATTGCATAAAAGCCCTTGAAGAGCAGAAAATTGCAAAAATACCCCAGTTTGTGAGGAAAAGTGCATAAATGCTCCTGAAGGGTTGAAAATTGCAGAAAAGTCCCCAAAGGGTGCAGAATTGCAAGGAGGTTTCTCTACTGCCCAAAAAATTGCAGAAAGACCCTTGAAGGGTGCATAAACTACAGAAATACCCCAGTTTTGGGGAAATTTTCAGAAATGCCCCTACCATTGGAAAAATGGCAAAAATACTCCGATTTAGGGGAAAACTACATGTAAACCCTCGTGAACTTCGAGAATCGCATGGAAGCCCTTGGTCTGTCCTGAAAATGCACGAAGCCCTTGGCAAGCTCCAAAGGCGATAGAGCTCAAAGCGGGAATGATGTTGGCACGACTCGGTGGGGCGGTACCCACGTCACTTCTCTGAAGCGGCGTGCGCTCTTCTGGGTTAGGCCTCGGTTAACCCCACCTGCCTGAGACGCTCGGAAATGTCTGAGTATGCCAATCAATGGCGAAGCCACCTGAGGAAGTCAACAAATGGCCGAAGAACTCAGAAACGCCAAGAAATGGCAGTAGCACCGAGGGAAGTCAATCAATGGTGGAATTACCCTGGACTGCTCGGAAAGGCCAAGAAATGGCAGAAGCTGCCAGATAAAGTCAGGACATAGCGGAAATATCCGAGAAAGCCAGAAAATTGCAGGAATGTCCGAGAAAGCCAAGAAATGGTAGGGATGTCCGAGAAAGCCAGGAAATTACAAGAATGTCCAAGAAAGCCAAGAAATGGCAGGGATGTCCGAGAAAGCCAAGAAATGGCAGAAGCACTCGGAAAAGTCAATCAATGACGGGAATACTGGGAATTGCTCAGGGAAGTCAAGAAATGACGGAAAGAACCTGAGGGTGTCAACTAATGGCCGAAGGTTTGAAAAGGTCAAGAAATGGTAGAAATGCCTAAAAATGTCAGTAAATGACAAGGAGCCCTCGGACAGTTATGGATATAATGTTGTCCAGGCCTCCTATAAGTTTCTTCTTCAAAAGACAACATTAGCCAAACTTTCAATTCTATGATCACGGAAGCTGATGTTGGAAGAAATATACTGATGTGGAAGAGTTGCAGAAACCCCAGGAAAGGCGGGGAATTGCAGCAAAATTCCTTCAAGGGTTGGAAAACTGCGGAAAAGTCCTTGAAGGGCAAGGAAGCCGCAGAAAACTCCTTAAAAGCAAGAAGTGGCAGAAAAGCCCCTTTAAAGGGAGGAAATTGCCCGACTCATGCTATTTGCACGGCTCGGTGGAGCGGTACCCACATCACTTCCCTGAAGCGGTGTGCGCTCTCCTGGGCTCAACTTATGGCTGGTCATCCCCGACCTTGGGATCGCTAAGAAATGGCAGGAATCCCTGTTAATGGTCAGAAAAAAAAAATGGGTAAAAAAACCCTGGGAGGTCAAGAAATGACCCTAAAGCCCCAGGGAGCCAAGAAATGACAAGTGTACCCCGAGAAGTCACAGAATGACTGAAAAGACCTCGAGATACCGAAAATGACAGAAACACCTAAAAAGGGCACAAACTTGCAGAAACTTGGCAAGACTCCTTAAAGGTCCCGTCACAATCAAATGGTGATGGTGACCATGAAGCAAACACAGTGGACTAGCAGTGATCATCTTGGCGATCCAACAGTCTCATTGTGATGAAATCCAAGTCAATGGTCTGATTGTGGCTGAAGCAAATTCAGAAGACTCGGATCGTGACCAAATAAAGTGTTGAAGACCCGATTATATAATCGGGACCCCTTTATACAGGTCTTGAAAGACCAATTGTAATTTAAATTACATATGTACAAATAATAAAGCTTGCAATTTTCTTTGCAAGATTGTGTACCCACAAAGGGCGACCATTAAGGTCATTGTTGTCACAATAAACAGAGACAAAAGACTTTCTTTGACAGAGAATCAAAGGTGTTCGAGTTTAACTCGATGTAAATTAACACCGACTTTGGTCGATGGGGAAAGGTCCAGTACACGAAACCCTAATCGCCTGATAAAATAAATTGCGCAGAATATATATTGTCCAGTAAATGGGCATGTAAAATACCTGCATTAAGTGAACCCTAAATTTGTCTGTTGTACAGACTGGCACGCCCGCTAAAACAAAACAGAAAAGAAAGAAAGAGAAAAGAGAGGGTAATTTTTCGCGTCCGACAATGGGTTATGCCAAATATACCCCTCATTTGATCATATTATCAAGAATATCCTCCAAATACCTTTATAGGTTGCGGTTATACCCCTGTGATTCCCTACTGTCAAGAAGAAGAGAATATTCGACAATATATGCGATGGAAATCGTTAAACATCCTCAAATACCTAGAATACCCTCCAAAATCACCCATGGCCAATGTCCCCCAACCACTCTGCCGACTACCACCATCCGCTTTGCCTCCACGTCCGTCAACTGCTCCCCCTCTTCCCAGAAGCTCGATCTACCAGCACCTCTATCGAAAGATGCTTTCATCCACTCCGGCGATGGGAGTGACAACAGATGAGGTGTTGTTACTATGTGGGGTGGAGGGGAACAGATGGGCCCAAGACCATTAGAAATGGAGCAGAATTGCTCCCAGCCTGGGTGACGAGCTCCAGGCCGCTTTCCCTCCTCACCACTATCTTCTCCTTGGGGTATTTAGCAGATCTGGAACCCAGCTTTCCCTTTTTCCACGAGAAGAACTTTCTAAAATGGGTGCAAGTGAAAAGCCTGTGTGTGCCCAAACTACATTCAAGAAGAACCACCAAAGGCATGCAACAGAAATGTAGTCTAATACTGTAATTGAGCTACCAAAATGTGTACCATGCCTCACTCCCTAACCACCAACAAATAGCAAGGTCTGTTGTTCCAAAAAGCATGTAAAAATCACATAATGGATCATCATTGAAAAACATGAAGCATACGAAACAACCAACAATATCAAAACCCAATGGACAAGAAACATAGGAAAGTTAAAATTCAACAAAGAGTGAATCATTGGAATGATAAATATCTCACAAACATACCTTGTAGAAGCACAATACACAAGATTTCTTTTCTCCAGAACACCATCAACCTGAAGGCAATCAACCTGCATTTCTCACACAACCAAATTAGAATAGGTACATTTAACCCAACATAGAAAGTGAATAAATGAAATGTTTAAAAAACTACTATAGTTTACATTTCATTTCATGGTAACTATGGGCAACACAATTTTATGGATTCATTAAAAAAAATAAGGTTAAAATCTACATTCTAGTGATATCAATGTATGAGAAATGCTACAGTGCCACTCTTTTAGCAACTGTTTGCCACACTGTTTGAAAATCAGATGGCAGGAAGGGCAGAACTTAAGTTCAATGCTCCTAACCTCGAACTTAACTCAGGGTCAACTTCACCTTGATCTTCCAATCACAAGAGATCCAATGGCCAATATAAGAGTGGTAAACCAGAGGCAGAAATAAATGTATTTGCTACTAAAGCTTAGACCACTGGCAGCAGAAACAAAAACAACGAGGTTGGGAAACAGATGATATAGAACAAAAGGACTTAAATGAGACATTCATCAGAATAGGTCATATGGACTGCAAAAGGGCATACTTTTTTTAGCATACCCAGATGCATATTGGTGGACGGCAAAGGTGCATACATCGTCGCAACCAAAAAAGACTCATATTGACCAATAATCAAGACTTCATAAGAGAAGCATATGAACTAAA
Source organism: Colocasia esculenta (assembly GCA_014218235.1). Classification (NCBI taxonomy): domain Eukaryota; kingdom Viridiplantae; phylum Streptophyta; class Magnoliopsida; order Alismatales; family Araceae; genus Colocasia; species Colocasia esculenta. The sequence goes on along the minus strand of CM024764.1, from coordinate 99,125,484 downwards.
ATAAAACCATTGTGTTAGTGATAAATTTATTGAAGATCTCTAGAAAGTAATGAACCAGGATTGCAGTGTTTACAACATACATTTCATTGCTACTGATAAATAAGCAGAATCTATTTTGATTTAGAATTTATCATGTCTTAAGATGCGGACTTGGAATCAAATAATCCCAATTGCAACAAATTCAATATCCACTTTGGAAACTGCACACTATCAATGAGAGTGTGACTAATGCTAACATTAGTCCAAACACCAAATTGCAAAAAAGGAACTTCATCGGTTCAACTATCAATCAACCACATTTATTCTTTCTACATAACTCTACAAATTAAAAAGCAATGTCAACAGGTCAGAGAAAATATATGTATACCTGCCAGGGATAAAGTTTTGAGATGCCTTTCTTCATGTACACACTGCATAGTTCAGAAGAAAGCCAGCTGCTAAGTTGTAAACTATCTTTCAGTGGCATAGAACTTGAAGGAGTGCTGACTGCATCATTATATTTTAAATTAACAGCTGAGTGACTTCGAGTTTCTTCATCTATATTAGGAAGATTTGGGTCATGGACCCCACCTTTGTCATTGAGTGGAGTTTCATGGTAAGATCTCTCCATCTGTTCACATTCTTCAGCTTTCAGGTTCAATATGTTATCTGATGTCCTAGGCGACTCTCCAGCCAGAGAAGGTACAACATTCATATCCACTGAGGTTGTTGAAGACTTGAGTAGAATCTCCTCTGAGGCAAGTTTATCTGCAGTAGCTTCTGGGTAACATAAAACATTAGACCTCTCTATAATTTTGCCATTTACATAACCAATGTTGGCTTTTCTATTCTCTGAGTGTCTTTCATCAAAGTTATTTTCCTCATGTGAGAAATCAAAATGTCTCACAGGTAATGGAGATGCTTCATTATGCTGAGGAACTGTTTCGATATCCTTATCTTTTATTCTCAAGCAAACAGCTAAATCCAGAGTCTTTGCTTCACTGCTCCTTTTTATTCCAGGAATATCTTTTGTGCCCTGAGGGGGCAGAGCCCTGCCACCTTTTAAAGGATCTAACTCAATCTGGACTTTTTCAGCTTCAAAAACATTAAGCGAGGACGGTCTATCTATTGGAGCAAAAAGGCAATCTGCAACCTGAATTGCTTCATTCCAAAATTCTTCCCCGGGAGAAAAAATGGAATTTCTATATGCTGACCTAGTGGTCTTACGGCTACAAGAAACATTGACTGATGCAGGTGTATAACACCCACCTACATGTGAGCCTGAAGTAGGAGTGTTACTACATTTCCGTAGCCCTGCAAAAGACTCCCTTTCTGCCATACTGGATTCTCTGCAGGATTCATATACCTGCATACAAATTCAGCTCTTATGTAACCTACTCTACAAGTAAAAAGTTATATAAAGTATTGCAAATCACTTACATCAAGCTCTAGAGGATGGCCCATGACAGCTTCCTCTGATTCAATTCTCCTGGCAGAACCCTCAAGTTGAGAACAACCTTCCGAAGGCAAATTATTTACTTCTGTTGGAAAATCCTTCTGAGCTGTCAAGCATTGCTTCTTAGCGCATAATTTACTGTTTACAATGACGAGAGATGGACTACAATTTCGCTTCTGCCCATTCAGCTTCTGGTCCACTTCAACATGTATAGCAGATGGGAGTTCACTGTGGAAAAGTTGAAAGTAAATGAGATCAAAAGACATATAATCTGCGAGAGACAAACAGAATACCCATGTTCCAAAAGCATGAGGGCATATCTAGTCATTCACTATTCATCTATATGGATCAAGAACAAGGAAGATATGGACTGTGGAAATCACGAGGATGGATTATTACCTACCTGCAATATAAAGACAAGAAATCATTAGCAAACCTTCTCAATTCCAAGTTCTCTGTGCCCTCTGAAGGAGTTTCTGTTATTTTCTCACCAATATATGTGTCGTTTGGACCATTGTCATCGGCAAAGGCCTCAAAATTCAACCCCGTTTGGATCCTCGTTTGGTCTTCGGCCTTCGAGGAACTCTCCCCGTCCCTAGAGGAACGTGATGGGGATACAGGCTTCACATGGACATCTGAATCCAAATTCATCTCGAGTGTCAGGTTCCTCTTCACGATGCCACTTTTCAGTGGACTCTGCTGCTCTTTGAGCAGCTCTACCGGACTCCTTGCATCGGGGGACTTCACCAAGTACCTATCCAATGTACCCTTCGTGCTTGGGGACACTTCCATGCTGTTTCTGGAGCCATCAACAGCTTTCTCGTTCTTCGATGGTGGCGGCGTCTTCTTCCTCGACGCAAAGAACTGCACAGAAACATCACCAATTTTCAGTACCCGGAGAAACCATACCCCACTCCATTTTACCGGAGAACCATACCTACTCCCTGTACCCTAAGCAATTCCGAGCACCCACGACGGGAAACTCTAAATCATCCAAAGAGAAAATTATGATTTGCAAACCAAAAATGGAAGCAAAAACCCATGAAATGGTTAATATAGAGACATAAAGATCTCGATGGAACGCTAAAGACTCGTCCTCCTTTCTGGGGTTCGGGCAATTCGGAGTGCCCCCGCAGCGTGGAGCCCTAAATTGTCGAAAGAAGGAGATGAATCCCCGGGCGAAAACAAGAAGCAAGCATCCGCAGATGGGCATAGAAAAGCAAAGATCGTGGATGGAACGCAAAGCATTCCTCTTCATTTCTGAGGCGGGGATTTGGGGGGCTGGGTTCGAGAAAAGGGAAGATCAGAACCTGGTCAATCCGGGACCTAGTGGAACCCGAGGACGACGCCATCGCCAGAGGAGCGGAGACGCCGAAGAGGACTGCGGTGGCGAGAAGGCCGCCGGAGAAGAAGTGGGAGCTCGCAGCGCTCCGAAGAGGGGGGCCTGCCACGGCGTTTGAATCCGAGAAACCGCCAAGGACGGCAGACGGCCCGAACCCGGTCTGACGAGAGGGTTTGGACTGTTGAAACTTGAAACCCCTCGTCCCTACTAATGGGGAGATTCTACGATGACAGCTATATGTTAAAGTGTGACGCCTAAATTTTTTATCCGGCCAAAAACAGGACGTGGGGTCCGAACAAAGGCCTAAATTTTTTATCTGGCCAAAAACAGTCGAGCAAATTTTTTACCAGTTTAAAAAGAGCGGGTTTATTTCTCCTATATTAATTTTTAATAACACTTAGCACATACATCAAAAAAAAAATGTAAAGATGAAAAGCTATATGTGTGTGTGAGGTTTCGTCAGGTTGATGAAGAGCTTCTCATCGCTGAACCATTTTTTCCCTCCTGTAATGCTTCTTCATGTTGCAGCACTAAGAGGAAGGAGGTGGAGATGAGCTTTGATTAATGTTGGTGAAGTTTAGTACGAATCTCAGTAGCCCTCCCTCTACTTTTCTCTCTCTTTTTTCTTCAAAAGATTTTTCTGCTCAGCTTCTCTGTTTTCTTGCTCACACAGCAAATGCTCGTGCATTCTTTGTGTTGTGAAATATATTTAATATTGAAACTTTATTGGTATTTATATTTTTCAGATGTTTTTTTAGAAAAGCCAATCTTTATCTTTCTCTTCTTATCTTCTAAGCAACTTGGATCTATTTATCTCTTGTAGGGTTATTCATTATTTGATCCCATTCAAAAAATCGAATCATCGACGGGTTCGGTTCGGTTTGGGTTAGATTTTGTTTCGGTTCGGATCGGTTCCATAATGTGGAATCGAAATGAACTGAATATATATATATATATATATTAATATGTAATTTCACAATAGAACAAATAGCACAGGTGGTTAGTGTATTAGTCTTCCTCTCCTAAAAATCTCATTTTTTTATTTCGGTTTGAACAGTACCGAATCGATTTAGTTCATCAAAATATTCGGGTCGATTCGATTTATAAAAAATATAGAGGTGAACCAGACCGTGTTCGCCCCTAATCCCTTGTGTTTGAGTCTGCACATGTGCCATCTGTGACATAATATCGATGTCCGTTGGGACTTTAGACCTCTCCCATTAGATACATCATCAATATATTATATACAGTAGATTAATGTCTGGGTAATCGTTGTGTCTTGCTTGCTACTCGTTGGATGCATCATGAGCTATATTTGTTTTGTAGTTTCTCTATGTCTTGGATAATAATGTAGATGAGATCTTCTTGTCATTCCTCTAATACATTCCATATTTATGTGTCGTCCTTACTTAGTTTAATAAATTGTCTGTTTCTTAAAAAATTATATTTCTTAGTCTTAGGTACTTGCAAAAAAATAACTTTTCCTTTTTGTCATTTGGCTATAGTCAATAATGTTTAACAAAAAGTAATACATATGATAATTGTACAAAAAAATTTGCTAAGATTTTTTCTTAGAGTTCAAATGGATGTATTAAATGTATTTAAAATTTTGAACTCTTTCGTAAGTATGTATGGATTGTCAGGACGTTTTGACATATAAATAAATTATTTATTTCTTAAATAAGATGTTCTTAACCTATAGATGGAATAAACAAATATTTATAGAATAGATAATCTCAATATAACATTTTAAAGTTCATGACAAATAATTCATTTATAGTTTGTCAAGAAATGATTAATTTTGATCATTAGTCACATATAATATATATTCATCATTTCTCATGCACTACATCACACGATTATTGAAAAGAAGTTTCATCAAGATTATATCAACAAGGTATGAACAACCAATTTATTTAGTTCTTGAAAAGAAATGTCATCGAGATTATATCAACAATGAACAACTAATTTATGCTTTAAATAAAACCATTTTTACCGATAATCAAATCCCTAAAGAGTTAAATGAGGATATATGAGAGATCTGATAAATAAAGTTTTTCAATGTAAGCATCAAATTTTTTTCTAAACAAGAGATTTATTTCAAGCATAAGACTGGTTTCCCTTGGACGTAAGACTTATTTTTTTTGAAGAAATTGTAATTAAACTTCTGATTGCGAGGCTTGATTCATATTTCAACATGATACTTATTTTCTGTATAGAGATTAATTATTTTAGTCTTATTGTGAGAATTATTTTATGGATCTTAAAGAGAATTATTTTAATTTAAACATGAGAAATCATTTTCCAATTTCATTCATCATGAGAATCAATTTTTTGTTCTAAAAAATAATTGATTTAATTTCATATTGAGAATCGTCTTTCAATTCCATTGTCGTAGTCATTTTTTATCTTTGTGATAATTATTTTGGTTTCAACATAAGAATTATTTTTTAATTTAAAAGATCATGTTTCTATATATGAGACTCGTTTCTAACTCTGTAAGTAAGAATTAATTTTTAGTCATAGATTGAGACTCTTTTTTTAGACATTGTCTAATACTTGTTTCTCTGTTTAATTATGAGACTTGTTTTATATTATTTATCTAAAACTTGTTATCTCGTGTCCGTCAAATTCGTTATAATTCTAGTCCATAGACTTATATCTCTATGAGTATGGGACTTATTTTCATTTATGTCCTATTATTTGAGACTTGTTTTTATGTTGAATTAAAGAATTTATTTATATTTTTCCCCTAAGTTTTTTTTATCTACCGACTATATTTCAAACAAAATTTTAAATGTCTTAAGAGGTTTGTTTCTCAAAGTGATTTTAGACTCATTCCTTCTCACTGGGATATAAATTAATGCACGTATTTTTATTTAATCAATGTATATAAATTTTTTATTAATTATGTTAGCATCAAAATTGTAATAATTTTTTTATCATCCAAATTTGGATTGAATTAGGAGATAATCTTAATTACATAAACCTTGTCCATCATGAGGGACTTAATTTGTCATAAATCTAAGGGTATTTTTACATAGAAATATTATTATTAGACAAAATGGTAATTATGTCATCTTAATTTTAAATATTATAAATATGTTACTTGTAAATTAAAAATACTGAAGACATGTCGTTATGGTTAACTTCGATAAAATGAATATTCTATAAATTTTATTGATTTTTTGTCATAATGACTATAATTATCTCTCAATTTTTTACGTGTGCACTCCATATTACTTGAATCTCATTACCTCAACAGGCCACACTAGTGGCCTCCTCCTTGTAAGTCTTCATTTCCTTATATTCTCTCTCTTTGTGCATCCTCCACTTTAGTACAGAACTTCTGCACCTTAGAGAAGCCCCCTTCATTATCTAGTGGGGAGGGGGTTTCGCGAGAGAAAGGAACAAGATAACCTCTCATGCATCTCACCAACCCTAATAGACCTACCCAACAAGAGAATGATTCATTACACTTGCATATGTGCATTTGTTATGATATAACAACTTATGCAATGTCACGTCATATATCATGTTAGTTGGCCAATGACGATGTATGACTGCCTATAATATAAGTCACAAATTTGAAACTTAAATCACTACTTATGAGCTCAAGTAATTAGTAAATGTCTAATCAATAATTTTTAAACTCCAATGAAAGTATTTTTGAGTCTATTGTAATGTTTATGAGTCCAAATCTATTATTGTGGAAGTTCAATCAAATATTTTTAGACACTAAGAGTTATATTTTGGAGTCCAACCTCATATTAACGAGTCTAAGTATTATTATAAAAGTCTATAAATTATTTATAAACTTAAGGGCAATATTTTAAATGTTGTTAATATTTTAAAGTATAAAGTTTATATTTTTACCCTATAATTTTAATTTATAAACTCACTACAACTTTTCTACTGCCGTCACTTGTTGTTGTCTCCATCGACACACTGTCGGCCAATCCGTATGATGTCTAACATGATACCATGTAAACTACCATATAATATGATATCACGTAAACTACCATATCATTCACAAATATACAACAATTAGCCTATCCCCTACCCCCCCTAGTATCTCATCCAAATAGATTCTCCACGTCCTCCCTTGAGTGACACACTGATACTTTCTCTTTATTTTTATATATACTTATAGCGATAAAGTTGCACAAATTTTTAACGAGTTTCTTTAACATATGGTAAACTATGATTAAATATATGACAACAATACGATGATGATATATTTATAATATTTTTTATTTATTGGTTACATATGCAACATTGTTTAACCAGAATTATATATTTTCTTTTAATATATATTTGTGATATCATTAACTTATTTTAAAAAATCAAAATAGTATATTTGTCTTTTTTCAAACACTTAGATTTAGCTCAAATGGTGAGAAGTTAAAAAACTCATATAAACGTATAAGAGGTTAAACACTAAAGGCTCAAGATACAATACACATTAAGATGTTGTTAAGCGACAGTTCATGTTGAGAGATTTCCAAGCTAGAGAAAGCTTTAGAGACAGTTTGAGCAACCGAAAAGTAGTCGAGAGATTTACCTCAATACTACGTACACTCTAAAACACAATCATAATCTTAAGGTGGAAAGACCACATCAAGAGATATCTCGCACTATTATTAGGAGACCTTGTCTTACAAGGCACCTGTTAAATATTTTAGTTGAATAACTCTCAACAAGATTACGGTCAAACTCAATGATCATAAGATATTAAGATATGGACGAAAAGTCCAACATGATGTACACGAGGCTCTTGACTGACTCTTAGGCGTCTATAGGAATCTAATCTTATGAGCACATCTTCTAATCTACTAGTCACTCTATTTCTCTATGACAGAACTAATAATAGAACACGTAATTATATTTTTTTGGGACTTCCCTCGTAATTGATCCTCTATTATGGTGAAGAGCGATCCTATATCTTCTAACCCCATTTATTTCTCTAGCTTATTGTTCTAAACATCGTCTTGACTTAAGTATAATTAGAAGATTTCTTATGCGACTCATATCCCAAGACCTATGATCTTCTGTCTTCTCTTACATATTATATCGGAGATCTTATGTACTTTTTCATTATTAGATCTCCATGCCTCCATCTGACGATTTACGAATATGATACGAAATAGAATCTCTTCAATAATTATACTAAGACCTTGCGATAATCTGAAATATTCACATGTCATATTTTAATTATAAATACGACGCATCAAGATACGTCATAAGTTATTATTATTTTTATTAACGACCAGCTAAATAAAATGATCTTCAAATTTACCTAAATTGTGAGACTTAAATTTAAGTTGTAAATTGTTCGACTCGATCATAACTTATTGTGGCAAAATTATATCATATTAAGACTTCACTAAATGCATTAAGATTTCTATTAGTACCTTAATTTGGAACATGCTACTATGTGCATTGACGTGTTAAGGCACGGTTTTAAAAGTGGATCGGTTAATCAATAATAAACCCATGCTCGATCTAACACGATATATTTTTATAAAATATTTTAATATAAAAAAAATTATATAGGAAATAATATCATTAGAAAAAGAGGCATCTTAATGTATAAGGCCACAGAACTAAATAATACAATTTATCTATTCAAAGTTAAATTTGTTAGAACAAATTATCTTGTTGCTAAAACGACCTTTAAATGTGAAAAATAATTAAGGGTGTTCATGTTAGCTAGAGTTGTCAGTGGATCGGGTCGGCTCGACAGGTCTGCAGGTTTGACCCAATATTGGGTCAGGTTGTCACGCTTTTTTTAAGTCGATAATTTTTTAGACAGGCCTAAAAATCCGACCCGTTGAAAATTTGAGTTGAAGTCGGACTTTTTATTCGATCCGAATAGACCCGATAGACCTGTTATATTAAACTTTCTATCGATCGAATTTTGAGATAGTTGACCGACATTAAACTTTTGATCGGCCAAACCCCAAATTGGTCGACCAATATTAAGCTTTCGATCGATCGAACTCCAAATTGATCGACCGATGTTAAACATTTAGTCGATCGATACTCTTACATTTATGTTTTAACAATATTACTAAATTTTAATATTTTTAAATTATTTTTTCAGGTCAAGCCGAGCCGAGCCGAAGTATGGTTTTATAATTTGATGGATTAGTTGAGCCCTACCTAACCCAGCCTGATACAACTCAGGCTTGGGCCGAGCTTAGACATAGAAAAGATAATGTTAGATTTAGGCTAAACCTTTTTGTACTTTGCACTTGTACTTCTACTTTTTCATTGGTCAATGAAAAAATGGCACAATACCCTCATCCAATAAGAAGTAAGAAATACAAGTACAAAGTGCAAAACTCAAGTGCACTAAATTTTTCTCAAAGAAGTTATAACTGTTGGAGGATAATATTTTTATAGAAGAGTTGTGTCGTAAAAGATATGTGGACTTCTTTGTCTCTTTATTTTAGCCATATGAATAGTGAGAAATAAATAATAAATTTAGATGATTTATTACATATATGAGGTGGATATTTGTTTCATATCTACTTTCACAAGATAGTAAGTAATGGGCTACATGCGAATTTATATGTGAGAACAAAACTATCGATTTATTAATTTTTATATTTATTTCTACACATGTATTAATAGAAAGAATATTTTATTAAAATAATTTATTTTAATATTTATTAAAAATATATTTAGTTGTAACATATTTACAAAATTATGTCAGATAACTTTCAAAAATATACTACCGTTTATATAAATATATTACATATTACATAAATTTATTATAAATTACATAAATATATTATAAAATACACAATTTTATTCTAACATATGTTGCAACTTACACAATTTTATGTAGACACATAAATTTAGTGTAAGTTATAATATATTGTGTAAACTATTTATACATAGTTTTGTAAATATGTGAGAATTTGTAAAAATGTTATAATTAGATATATTTTGATAATTTGTTTTTAAAAAAATATTTTTAAAAATTTCTCTGACAAAAATTTCAATGTCATAATAGGACAAGAAAAATAATCTATCTGAACACAAAAGAAATACTAGTTATTCAGATGATCAGACTCATATGATGTGGAATAGTCGCATGTTTGATTTGATTGGTCAAACACGGGGCCCCTATAGTTGAAAGTATCGTGAGACTTCTACGTCCAACTAATTAGATCGGATGCAGCATCATTCCAGATCAACTAGTTATCCCCCATTCAAATAACTAGTATTTCTTTCCCAACAAAATAAAGTTAGACAATGAAACAAGAAATATATTGTTGTTCAAGAATGAAAATCAGAAAATCTAAAATTGTAATAATATTATTTTTTTTGGAAATGAGTAATAACGTGGAAAATATTTAAATATATTAGGATTTGTTAAATTGGAACCTGTCCCCTAGATCTTCTCTTCTGTCCTGCTGCATCGTCGCGCTCTACCCCAGCCGTTAGCCCCCCAGATCCAGCAAGGCGATCTGCTTCTGTCCGGCGAGAGGCGGGGGGCGGGGGGGAGGGTGTTGAGGACCGCGAGCATCGAAGGATGCAGTTCTTCGGGGGCTCAACGGAGGTGACGCCATCGCCATCGGCGCCGGCTGGGACCGGGACTGGCCTGCTGGGTAACAACACGTACATGATGTACGTCTTCAATAGGAATGGCGTCTGCCTTCTGTACCGGGAGTGGCACCGCCCAGTGAGGAACCTCGACGCCCAGCAGGACCAGAAGCTCATGTTCGGGCTGCTTTTCTCCCTCCGGTCGTTCACCGCCAAGATGGACCCGACCAAGTCCGGCATCCTCTCCAGATCTAATTGTGTGTGAATGTAAGCCCTAGCGAGTAGCGATTCTATGACTGACGGTTTCTTGATCTGTCTGTGTTTGTTTTGTCGGAGAAAGTGCCGAGAAAGGGAACTTGGGAGTGCCCCTTTTTCCCGGTCAGGGATGCTCCTTTCACAGCTTCCGGACCAATACTTACAAGCTCAGCTTCATGGAGAGCCCCTCCGGGGTGAAGGTGTGTCGAGCTAGCCCATCCCTTTTCGCCCTCCATCATGTTCTATATGTTTAGTTTTGACCGTCGCTCTCTAAATATTTGTTCCATCTAATTCCATGGATCGGGATTCAGGAGGTATATTAGTTCAAATCTCGTAGCTTAGCCTATTTGATAGTTTATGTGTATTCTTCGACCACAGTCGTCATCCCTCTTACGCCCGGTGAACACTGATTTGTTAGTCGGGCTCAGGTTCCATGGGCTTCATGCTTCTAGCCAACCACGAAAGAAGCTGTGGCCTGAAAGATGCTAAACCAGACCCTGGGAGACACAGGATTAACATGCGTAGGCCCGTTGACGATCTTACATTGCTCTCAAGTTCAGAAGCTAGTGTTTTATAAACTGACATATAACCTTTTGGCTATGTTGTGGTTGAGTTGGCTGGTGCTCGTTAAGCTGATCTATATAACCTTATATTGTCACGGTAAAATTGAGGTGCTGTTTTTGCTGATATTAAGTCAGTGGCTTCCCTTGGATTTGGAAAATTTCTGGTCGCCTCCCCATGTTCAACTTAATAAAGTTTCTCTATCCTTGGATCATGGTATCTTTTCCTGTTCTGTTTATTTTTTGCAATATAAGTTCTTCACATCCAGTGGAAAAGAAGAAAAATTAACTTCACTGTTCAAGATATATCTTCATTTTTTTAATTCTTCAATGCAGATTATCCTAGTAACTCATCCTAAATGCGGTGATCTCCGAGAATCTTTGAGATACATATACAACATCTACGTGGAGTATGTGGTAAAGAATCCGCTCTATGTTCCTGGGTCTCCAATCAAGTAAGACTTCTCTTAAGCTTCACCATTTATTGAACATATAAGTGTTGTGGAATCTATAAACATTCTATGCTACGTCTGGTGGAATCTATTGTGAACATTGTATGCTATGTCTGGTGGAATCTATTGTACCTAACAAATTGTCAACAAGCTTTCCTCTCTCATATTAGACTTGGAGACCATTACCGCATGTCTGAGAGTCCAAAACATGGATGGCAAAATCGCGCGGGTCGGGGTCGGGGTCGGGCGGGTCGGGGTCGGGTCGGCGCCCGGCGACCCGAGTTGGCGCGGGAAGTGGCCGGGATCCGCGGATTCCCGGTAGTCGGGCCAGATCCGCCGGGGTCGGGCGACTCCGCGACCCGACTACCCCGACCCGCCCGACCCCGCGGATCCCCCTTTAAGGAGGGATCCCGTCCCGGGACTGCGCAGTCTGTCTGCGCAGTCCCGAGCACCTCCCTTCCCAGCCCCCTTCCAGCCCCCTGCCCCCCCTCCCCCCACCGGAGCGCCTCCCTCGCCGCCGCCGCCGCCGCCGGAGCTCCGGGAGGCTCGCCGCCGGCCGCCGCCACTGCAAGCAGCCGCCGGCGCCCTTCCTCTCTCTCTGTTCTCTTCTCTCTCTTCTGTGAGGTGAGATTTTTCAATTTTTTTTAAAAAATCTGAAAAAATAGGAAATGGTAAATAGACTATAGATCTGTAGATCTATTGCATATTTAACATGTTTATGACTTCATTCTCTTAAATCTCCAAATTTAGCCCTAATTAGGGTATAAAAATTAGGGATTTGTGTCATGAATGAAATTAATGTGCAATTGAGTGATTAATAGAACTATTTTAGTTGATTAGAGTTTGTTGGTAGACTTAATTGCATTACATTGACTGTTTTCCCTGAAAATCCCCAAATGACCCTAATTAGGGTTTAAAATTTAGGGATTTTAGGTCCTTAACGTAATTATTATGTAATTGAGTGTCCAATATAGTTATTTTACTTGATTAGAGTTTTGTATGAACATTGATGATCTGTTTTTTTTAATTCTCAACTTAAACCTTAATTAGGGGTTAAAAAATAAGAATTGTAGGTCATTAATATAATAAATGTGTAATTGAGTGTTCAGTGTGGTCATTTGAGTTGATTAGAGTTTTGTATGTACAATATTTATAGTCCATGATATTTTTTTTCATAAATTCCCAATTAAACCCTAAATAGGGTTTATAAATTAGGGATTATGTGTATTTAACGTGCAATTTAATTGCATTCTTACACAGGAATATGGCACATCATGAACATGAAGAGCAAGAGGTGGAGCAGGCCATTGATCCTGGTTGGGCTCATGGTACTCTCCTTGATGCATCTAAGAGAAAAGTGAAATGTAATTGGTGTAGAAAGGAGATGTTTGGAGGCATTTATCGCCTTAAACAACATCTTGCTGGGATTGCTGGGAATGTTTCAAAATGTCCGAATTGTCCAATGGAAGTTAGAAATGAAATAAAAGCATATCTGAAGGGGAAGAAAGCAGAAAAAATATTGACAACTCAGCAGCAACAAGAACTTCAAGATGAGCTTTCTGGGAGACAGATTCGTAGAGATTATGATCTACCAATTCCTGTGGATGATGATGAAGATGATGATGATGATCCTGATCCTGAGTTTACTGCAGCGGCACGTGCTAGTCGCCGTTCTTATGCGGAGGAAGATGAGAGACGAAGGGGTTTAGGGACATCAGGTGCACATGTGTCTAGAGATGACTCTAGGACATCTCTTCCTAGAAGTACACAGGGTCCTATGGATGCATATTTGTATAGATCAAGGTCTGTAAAACAACCAGGAATCAAGCAGGCATTGAAAGGAGTGAAATCCACTGCAAAGGCAGCAAAGGGTGCAATCAAAGGCATTGTCAAATGGTTTTTACATGCAGGTGTCCCAGCACATACGGCAGAGAGCCCATATTTTCAGAGTATGTTGGATGCAATTGCGGAAGCTGGGCCTGGTATTAAGGCTCCTACAAGGAAGTACATTTATGATGCTGGGCTTGATGATGAATATGAGGAGTTGAAAACATGGGTGAGTAGCTTCAAAAATATTTGGAAAGAACGTGGTTGCACCATTATGTGTGATGGTTGGACAGGGACCACAAGAAAATCCATGATAAATTTTCTTGTGTATTGCTGCGAAGGGTCTATTTTCTTTAAATCTGTTGATGCATCTAACAAAATCAAGAATGCAGAATATTTGTTTAAACTTATGGATGCAGTTGTGGAGGAAGTGGGTGAAGAGAACGTTGTACAAGTTGTGACTGATAATGAACCGAGCTACAAGGCTGCGGGTAGGTTGTTAATGGAAAAGAGACACCATCTCTATTGGGTTCCATGTGCAGCACATTGCATTGATTTAATGATGGAGGACATAAGCAAAGATTCTCATATTCATGGTATCATTGATGATGCTCAGATGATAACTTCCTTTATTTATAGTCACAACAGAATTTTGAATATGATGAGGAAGTACACAGATGGGAGAGATCTCCTTCGTGCTGGTCCCACCAGATTTGCATCCAATTTTATTTCTTTGGAGAGCCTAATGAAATATAGGCATCAATTGGGCCAATTGATTAATTCTACAGAATTTTTGCAACATGTAGACACTCTGCGGCTTGATAGTAAAGATGTTGCTCTTCAAGTCCAAGACCTGATTAGCAATGCATGATTTTGGGAGAAGGTTTCCTACTACCTCAAAGTAATAGAGCCTTTGGTACTTATCCTTAGAATGGTTGATGGTGACGACAAAAATGATATGGGATATTTGTACGAGGCAATGGACAAGGCAAAGGAAAAGTTGAGGGAAAGGAATCCTAAAGCCTACAGAAAATGGTGGGCCATCATAGACAAGCGATGGGAGATGACTCTCCACCATGATCTTCATGCTGCAGGTAATTTATTTAATATAATTACTTGCTGAATTATTTTATGATACCATACTTAAACTTCTTTTATCATATGCAGGGTATTTTTTCAACCCTAGGATTCAATATAAAGATGATGTGCACAATGACGGAGAAGTGATGAGAGGCACCATCAATGTCATCACTCGCATTGCAAGGAGCATGAATGAGAGATTAGACGCAGTGGCAGAGGTAGGATAGTATATTTTATTTTGCATATGTATGTATGATTCATTTGACATGACATATGCCATGTCTTCCATTTTGTAGGTGGAGAGATATAAGATGAAGTTGGGATATACGGAGGATATGACATGACATATGCAGCTCAAAGACTCAGTCCAGGTGGTTTTACATGTTTGGGTGTTTGCCTAAAATCATAAATATAAGATTTCACCATCCTTATAATGATTAATGTTCGCTTATTTTATTGTAACAGCTGAATGGTGGATTCAAGTCAATTATCAGCAAGCTGGAACAAATCCCTTAGCGTATGTTGCAGTGAGAGTATTAAGTCAAACCACTTCTTCTAGCCCATGTGAAAGGAATTGGAGTACATTCAGCCTTATTCACACAAAAATCCGCAATAGGCTGGGTGTGGATAGGCTAGAGAAGTTGGTTTACTGTCATTATAATATGCGTTTAAGGGTGAAGCAAAAAGAAGAAAGGCAAAAGATAGAAAGACAGAGATTCATGCAGCTAGCTGGTAGACCATTTGAGGAGGTGGTTCCTGAGATAGATGTTGATGAGTTGCTAAATGAGGAACACCCTTTACATGCTTGGGTGGAGACGAGAGCTGAGGGAGAGCTAGCTGACTTTCATCCTGATGATCGGCTAGTTCAAGCATGTGAAGGAGATGTTTTATTAGAAGAGCATGTACCTGAGAGAGCTGAGAGGCCAGAATTGAGAAGATCTTCCACCGTACATGATACTAGTATTTCTTCATCTCAGCCAGAATTGAGAAGATCTATCTCCCAATTAGAGCCCAAAAGAAAGAAAGACAAAGGCAAGAAGAAGCAAAGCCAAACAAAGAAAGAAGAACAGAAGAACCAAGAAGAAAATCACAAGAAGGTGAAGAGGACTCTCCTGAGGCAGAGACACATATTGGGCAGCCATTTTCTGAGGCTCCACCCCTGCCATCTCATTTGGCTAGATTATATGAGGCAGAGAAATTACATTATGAACGTCGCAAAAAGAAGAGTACAAAAGAAAAAGAAAAAACAGTGGGGAGTGATGACTCCACCCAATCACCTGATGATGATGATGGTGCTGCTGCAGGTATTGGAGCCACGGGAGGTTATGGGCTTGGGGGTATTATGTCAGGATATGAAGATTATTCACAACCACCCCAACAACAACAAGGAAGCCAAGGGGAAGCACAACAGTAGCACGAGGGATATGAAGGCCAACAAAGGCAAGCAGGGCATGATCGGGGATACGGGGCTTCATATCCACCCTTTTTTAGTCCCCCAAAATTGCCATATTCAGACATCAGCTCTAGTAGTGGGCCTAGTTATTTGGGCAATATTCAAACTACTGGATATGGTAGTTTCTTCCCTCCGGGACACTCAGGAGAAAGTTCAAGTCAACAAGCAACAACACCGCGAGGCATCCAAAGAGGATTCCAAGACATTGCAATTCTTTGTTTGGCTTTGGATATACACAGTATGGAGGACATGAGTATGTGCCACCTATTCAATCTCATGAGGTAGAGGATGAGGGTTCAGAAATGTCAAATTGAGAAGGTATTTTTATTTATTTCATGTTATCAACTTGTACATATTTTAATTTTTGCAATGTATGAACATTAATGATTATGTCTTTAGTCATTGTTATTGTTCTTCATGGTACATGAACATGATAAGATTTAAATTTCAATGTGTTTGATTTCAATGAATGTTGTATGTGTCTAGGTAATTTTCTGTAAATTTTAGGGATTTTTCCTGATTTTTTCTGATTTTTTCTGATTTTTTCATTTTTTAAATAATTTTTTACTCTGGCCGACCCAGGGTCGGCCAGACTCCATTGGAGTCGGCCGGCTCCACCGACCCGACCCGACCCGAGTCGGGGTCGGCTGGGTCCGACTCACCCAGCCGACCCGACCCTGCCATCCATGGTCCAAAATAGATTCCACGAAGGCAGTTTTGTGCATGCGTGGACTGGTAGTTCTCGAGCAACCTTTCTAACTATAACCCTTGTGAATATCTTCTGATGGACATTGTTTCATTCTTAAAATAGAGGTATACAGGTGATGAATTGGCCATTTAAATTTGCCTACAAAGAGACTTCAGCTGGAGTGATTTGATATATAAATAAGACCATTGTGCCTAAAAGTTTATTCCTGGATGGCTGGATTGGGCTCAATTATGAAACAGGGGTGTGCTCTCTAAATGAGCAGTTCCTTAGTTATCTTTCCCAATGTCGCATTAGCAGGCTTACGTTGCAGAAATTTTCACATACCTTGTCATAACCTGATTAACAATGCCGAACTGGGATAAGTGAAACAAGATTTTCCTGTGTTATGTTATAGAGATGAATATTTTGTTGATGTTTTTTGTGCAACTTTGATTAGCTGTTTAACAATGTTTAGACTTCTTTATGCTGTCCTTGTTACCCACGTGCCTTAGATGCCTCAATGTCTCCTTCATAGGAAGTACGTGTCATTCAACAGAGCCCATGAATGGCAAGCCCATGAATGGCAATGCCTCAATGCCACATTGTCTCCTTCATAGGATTCCTTTTTAGATATTTAAACTTGGATTGCCCCTACTGTATTATATATATATTTTTTGTCTTTTTCAATAATTCTGCCTAAATTTATGTACCAAATGTCTGATGAACTGAGTCATGGTTGATGTTTTTCCACGTATTTGCTTGTGTTTGTGCAGAAATTTGTTATGTCACTGAGTATTATAGTGTTAAGTAAGCTACCGTGCTGCTTACCAGAATAATATTCATGGCCTCTCTCTCTTGTTGCATTCCTAATATTCACTAGTCGCTGAAGCATTTACATATTTATGTCAGAATACAGGCTCATGTTTTTTGTTTTGTTTTTTAGGTGCGAGCTGTTCAATAGAAATCTTGACCAATATGTGAAGACTATTGTCTAGAAAGCAGAGGTATTAGTCTTAACTGCACGCCTTAACATAAACTTATAGTTTTTTCTAATTGGCTATCCTCTGCCATTAATCCAACGAAGTTGTGGAAATGTAAGTATATCATGATGTGATCAGTGACGGTCCTTGGTTGCCACCTTCAGAAAAAAAAGTCCTTGGTCAAATGTAGTTATAGTTTTGGTTGTTCACGGACCAGTCTTCTGCTAACCAATATAAAGCTTTTGTTGGCTCATTAGTGATCTCCATGATCATACCTGCGTTAAAAGCTGGTTTGGCAGTTTGCTAGGTCTAAAGACCTGCTAACATCTATTGTTCAGCATTTTAAACAAAGATGATACCTTTTTATCATTCTCAAATTCATTATTCTTTTTATTATTATGCCTATCTCACCTTTTCGCCTTATTTTACTTTCTTCCACTATCTTCCTACTTCAGCTACTGCGGCTGTCAATACTTCTGCACGGTGCATGTTATTAAGAATGCCCAGCAAAATCTGACTCCAACTTCCATTGAACTCAGGTTTTTGTGTAGTGGAAACTAGGATCCACCAACTCCCCTGACCATGAGGCCATCGGCAATCTAAATTGAATAAGTTTGTTCATGTCCCAGAACAACATGCTTGTAAGCTTTTCTTGGAATAAAGTACCTGAATTTATCAGAGGCCCGATCAAGGTTCTCCACATGGCTAACATGCCAAAACATGCGAGTTGGTTTCATTTTCATGGCAAAAACAACTTCTGAGTAGTCTTTTGACTTCTCTGTTCATCTGTCTCGGGCAAGGTCTTGGCTGCTATTAACAGTTGCATGAACCCTGGATCGGTGGATCCCAACTGATTGTGAACCCAATCCAAATCGTCCAACTAAAGTGAAAGTCGAGCTCATCTTGAGTAGATCGGTTGGTTGTTATATCCACTCCCTGATTAACCAACAGTAAAGTTTCCCGGTTTGCTTATCTTTTCCTTCATTAGTTCACGACAATCATTCCTTGGATATGTTTTTGTACGTGTCTGATGAGTGGATCTAATGAGACATTTTGGTTTGGTAGCGGATAGTCAGATGCGTGAGAATATAGGTCAAAGAGAGCCATCTGGAAAGGACTAGACATAATTGCGAAATTGGAAACAGGACAGGTCCTCATTAGTAAAAAATTAAGGCAAGGTTTTGTGCAAGGTACTCACTGACTACCTATTGCGGGTGGCACCAGCATAAAGGCCTTATTTATCAGCTTGTATCAGCTTGGCAAAAGGCGTGGGGTTGAAACCATCCATTTCTTGATGGTTTATCAACTTCGCACCTTTGTTCACTTTCCACCAATCCATTCACACTTTTTTAAAAAAATCTAATTTAATCTTACGATTCTTACCTTTATATATATATATATATATATATATATATATATCTTGACTTCTTTAGTGCTATCAATTGGTCAAAACTTGTCATTTTCTCAAGGAGTGAGATTAAATATCTGCCATCCATTCCTTTCAGAAAGTAATAATCACGGGCTTGACATTTCAGAAAAAAAAAATCACGGGCTTGAAGTGTTTTGACATGGCTCATGGATCATTTCATGTAACGAATGGCCATCCTTGTATATGTTTTTCTTGATTGAGATAGAACTGCATGTATTACTTGTCACCATGAGTTTCAGCTAATATCGTACGGCTCCTTTTGCAGTTCATGATTACGGGGAACGTATTTCCCCTGGGGTGAGACACAGGTGTACTAATCTCTGTATCTATTTCGTGATCAAATCTGATTATTCTCCCAGAAGATACCATTCTTTGCTGTTGTTTCAGTTCACAACTTGATCCAGAAAAAAAATCTGACAATTCTCATGCTACGTGGCTAGTTGACTTGGGATCTGCAGGCGAGATGAAGGTGGCGTTTCACCTCAACTCGTATCTTCATCTGTAATGGCGTTGTCAGGTCCGCTTTTGGCCTGAAGTGGACAACAGTATGTTGATACTCTTCTCACGTTTTGTCGCTCTTTTACGTCACAGTGATTTGTGGTCTCGACATCTGTAAGTGTGATCAAGATGGTCTTTACATCAATCGTTATAGTTCCTTCTGTTAGTTTGGATATCTTCTGGGCATTACATACTGTTCACATAAACTTATCAATCCCCCCACCACCACCAAAAGAGGAAAAAAACACCTCCTTCATGTAATTGTTTTGCAAGTGAGGATGTTCACTTCACCATTTCGTGGCCTCGGACAGTCTCTTTTGTTACTCTTTGCAAGGACGACTCCAAGCCAAAGCATCCGATGGAGAGCTTTTCTTCTCGAGTAATACTTGATGTATAACTTGGTTTGCAATAAAATTGGAGAAATTTTTTCTTCCCGCTGCTTTTGTCCGCCCCAGATATAAACTGGGTGGGCCTTACACTTACTAAAACATTGAGAAATCTATCTTCCTGTGTCTGGGACAGGCGTGGGCGGACAACCTGCAGCGGAAACTGATGTAGCTTGCTGTTCTTTTATTTTGAGAAATACTTATCACAGGATATATCTTATGACAAAACTAATGTTGATTGCCAAAAAGAAGGCATATTTGGCAAGTAAACAATACACATACTATTTTATCACAAGAAGTCTTACAATAAACACTTCTCTTTCATTTAGTTGGTTGTGGTTCTACTTCTCATAAACCAAGGAGCCCATGGGTCTTCTGCGCGCTTTACTGGGAGGGAAGGGAACCCTTCAAGTGCCTCAACTATCGTACCAACAAGCCATCATGATTTTGGCTGCACTACATCGTGAACGACAGTCTAAGATGTGAATAATCGTCCTCTCAACAGTTCTTTTACGTTTATTTAGCTCGACTCCGCTAAGCAATGGAAGTTAGCTACTTTAGCCAGAAATTTATTACACTGTTCGTGCGGTTATCACATAGCCAACTTTGATCAAGGGACATAAAGACAATCTAGATATCAAGATAGTTATGATGAGCTGCCATAATTATCTTACGAGAAATACTAGTTATCTAGGCGATCAAATAACTCGCATGATGTGGAATGGATGCATGTCCGACTTGATTGGTTGGGTGCACAGGTCTCACAGCCAAGCACATTGTGAGATTCGTGCACTCGACCAATCAAATCAGATGTCGCACCTATTCTAGTTTGGTTAATTATTCGGCCGTCCGAGTAATTAGTATTTCTCTTATCTTACAAGACAAATTAGATGTCATGATAATAGTCTCAGTTTTTCCTTTGCCTACATCACGCAGTTGTAGACGTGCATCCACTAGCAAATGAAGAGGGTTAATTAGTGGATACTTGGTCAAACAAGGCTGTGAGCTAGCACTAAATCCAATTACCCATCGAGATTTGATCTTTAATTCAGCAGATTTTAAAAGTATTGTCTTATGTAGCGTGGTCCATTTAATTGATATCCGCCAAGATCAGAACTTTATGTTTTACAAGCTACGGTAATTTCGCATTCCTATTATGCTTAATGTCAGGATTAAAGACAACCATGTCATCGGGTCACTTCAAAATTTGTCTTTCAACTTTCGTACACACATTTTGACAAAACAGAAATCCTAGAGAATATGAAGAAAAATAATTAAAAGTGAGTGGAAAACGTCAATTTGATGTTATATATATATATATTTATTTATCTTTTTCCCTCAAGCTCTTGAAAGATCCATAACTTCTTTTTCATCCCCCCCAACTCAAAGAGAAATATTATATGTCCAAACATATCATATGTGGATGTGTATGGCATAGATGTGTCATGTCATTGACTCACAACGATGACTCGGATCACTAGTAACGATGAATGATGATAACAATCAATAGTGATAGAGAGAGAGAGACGACTTTAATCACTAATAATGATGATCTATAGTATTGGTGATAGAGAGAAATGGGAGAATCTCGTTAGTCAATGATCAAACAATTTTATTCATTATCACATATTAATAAAAATTTTTAGAAGTGTGATAAATATATCAACTTTTTCAATCTAATCACCCACCTATTATAAAATTTACAGCCCGTTTTGGTAGCGAATAAAGATGAGGTTAAAGGAGGATAAAAAGACGGTTAAAATTCTTTTGTACGTTGAGAACCTAATTTCCTTGACCAAAATGAGTTGGGTGGAAATGAGATTAAAGTGAGTTAAAAAGATGAATAATCTATCCAAGTCAAAAAGATTTAGATAATTTAACCGAATTTTTACCTAAAAAATGTATTTTGGGCCAAAATAAAACAATTTTTTTAAAGTTAAACAACCACTGAATAAAACAACTAAAAGTTATTTAATTAGTTTTCAAAAATAACAAGTGACAGAGTGTGCGGCAGATGTTAGCACAAAAGACAACAATGCTGAACATATATGATTGATAGTGGTCATATCACCCTTTGAACTCGTCCGTGCGACTATTACTCGTCCATATTTAAAGCGACCTTTCCAATTGTACATCTAACTTCTCAGTACTCTACAAGAATTAAAAAGGGCTTTTTCACCACAGGCTCACACAAAATTCCAATAATTCACAAATGATGACGGTGCAAAAACCCAAGAAATCCAAAAACGAAGGCCTCGGGCGGGGCCCACCGCCGAAGACCGCGACCGTATCCAAGACGGGAAACGCGAAGAATCTGAGCCGCAAGATGGTCCAGGAACAAAACCCGGACCGTCCGACCCATAGACCCATCTGGACTTCGGAGCCGTAAGCCACGTGGCAACATCAGGGACGGCGTCCCGCCGAACGTGACGTGGCGGTGTCGCTAGATAACCCCCCAGGGGCGCGGCCGCCGGCGCACAGCGACGCCCCCTCCCCAGCTGCCGGAATATTCCCGCCCCACGTTACGGTCCGTGGCGTTTTCCCGAAAACTATATATAGCTTTTCTTCTCGCCGTTTCGCCTCTTTGCCCTAAGCGCTCCTCCGCCACCGCTCCCCCCTTCTCCTCGCTGCTGCTCTTCCCGCAGGGAAAACCCTAGGCGCCGGGTCTTGCCAGGGCGGTCTGTCTTCCGTCGCCTCCAACGGCGGGAACTCCTTGTCATGGTCCCCCCTGCTGCGGCCCAGATCGGTGGTTTCGGGTGCGCGGCCGCGCCGTCGTTTGGGAGCAGGGCGTACCTGGGGGAGTTCCTTGTCTGCGACGAAATGGAAACCTTGGATCTCCGGGGATAGCGAAGTTTTCGTCAGTTTGTTGGGTTATGCGGCTTGGCCGGTTTGATCCGTTTTAGGTGGATGGATGCGGTCGAGCTGCCCCTGCCGACGACGGTCGTCACGAAGCTCCTGGCGTCGGAGGGGTTCGGCAGGGTCCGGGAGTCAGAGAGCCGGGATTCCGGTGCTGTATCGGCCGTCGGAGGTGGTGGCGGTGCTTCCCCCTTTTCCTCGCAGAAGCCCTCTTCCAGTTGTGGGTCTTTCCATAGAGGTAAGGGGAAGAGAGAGGGAGAAGAGAGTGGAAGAGGTTTCATCTTTCATGGGGTTCAAATACTTCTTTCGGTTTCTTTTGCTTTATTTTTTTCTTTTTTTTCTTTGTTGTTCTGGTCCGCATGAATGTTGTTGTTATTATCTGCGATTAGGGTTGATGGATGCAATGGCGAAATATCTGTTTGTAAATTTGCTATTTTTGTCGAAGGAGAAGATCCCTGAATAGAACACGTTCAGTTGAACAGTAGAACAAGGGTTTCAAGCTGCTAGATGTATTATTTTCTATATTGTTATGCATCTAAGTTCGCACAGGCAGTGGAACCAGAGCACCGGCAAATTTGTTATATAATCCAGCCTGCAACAACAAATTTGTCTGCTGACGCCTGACGTGTGTAAAGTATACATAAATGTCACACAACCTTGCTATCCTAACTGTTATCTAAAAATAGCATTGGGCATTAAGGAACCTGGGTTAGAAACTTATGATCTGCTGCATCATCCTCATGCTTTCAACTTCAAAAGAAATTCTCACTAGTCAGCAACATTTTTTTTTTGACATTATTCATCATATTTCTCAGGAACGACTGTGTATTTTGAGTTTCTCGCACTTTATGTTTTTTCAACTTTTCATATTTATAAGGGATAACTTTTTGAATTCGATTATAGCATATGTTTGGCGGTCTTGTAGTCGATTATCAACAAAACAGCTTCGTATGTTCTATTTCTTCTATTCTTATCATCTAGGGTCTTCCTTCTTAGCCAGATGGTAAAAACAACCTGTTCCTTTGTAGGACTAAGAGGAAACTTGCTATATGTCAAAGAGAGTTGGGGGGGGGGGGGGGCAGGGAATACTTGTCTGCTTATATTGACCGGGAGACTATAATCAAAGAAAAGTCAAAACTAGTTAGGTTTTGAGTATCACTGGAATGGCGCATCGAGGTCATTCGCAAGCACTGCAAATGGCAGAAACATGAGACATTTTGTGAATTTTATTTTCAATGTAAATCTTTGGGAAAAATCTGAGAAAAATTTGGAAAACTGCAACAAGAACATCTTGATGCCCACTATCTGCAGATTGAAGTATCCTGGTCCCTTCCTGCAGCTTATCTAGTTTCCACAACATGTGGTGGAAATGTGTCAAATGAAGGTGTAGATTCCTGTTATGATATCTTGATATGTGGTTATGGAATTGCTATGCCATTCATTAGAATATTAGGCAGCTTTCATGTAGCTGTTCTGCAAACGCTAGCTGGTTTAGGGAGCAAATAGATATCCTGTGATGGTAGGTTCATCCTGTGAGGATCAGTTCTATCTTCTGCAACTTTCTTCTTCATGTTGTTTTGAATTCTGGAATAGGTGGCTCGGTCATTGGAATCAATTCAAAAAAGTTTCATGTGTCTCTGATGCAGAAAGAGATGCTGGATGGCATGTCAACGTAGCTTTGCTGAGTAAGTGGATGTGGAAGCCAGGGAGTAAAGCCAGTGGCCTGTAGATGGAGGTCATCAAACAGAAATACTGTAGGGGCAAACAAGTTATGGATTATCATGCCAGGCGCTACTTGTATCATATCGCCAATGCATTTTGTCTTGAGCAGCACAGATAGTGTGATAATGGAGCCGTTGCCAATGATTGCCATCATTATAGCATTTAAAGGAATTCCTGAGTACTGGTTAAAGATGTCTTTGACTTTGGGGACAATTAAGGATGTTCCTTAGTAACTTTTAGAGGGAATATGCAATAGAATGAGATAGAAAAATTGAGAAGGCTCCTATATCTTGTGGGCATAGATGTCAAGGCGGATGCCTAGGCGCCGCTTAAGCGCTAAGGCGCTTCCTTAGCCGCTTTAAAACACCCCGCCTTTTTAAGAGTAGAAAAGGCGCCCCAAGGCGCCGCTAAGGCGGCCAAGGCGCACGTCAGGGGCGCTTGGGCGCGCCTAGACCTGTTTAGACAGCAGATTCAGGTCGGTTTTCAGGGTTGAATCCAGCCCAATTTCAGGAAACATCTTATTTACCTGAATATCATTTACTTAAGATATTACATGTAAATAAGGAAGTACCCCCCATTTGAATCCAATAAAAATATCAAAAAAATCATATCTCTTACAAAAAAAGTCAACTCTCTCATTGAAGAAGAAAATCACGATTTCGGTGATTTTAGCGAAATGCTAACTTTCTAATCTCTCATAATTTGACCTATCTAAAAATTTAAAAATTCAAATAAACCATATGGAACACTAAAAATTCAAAGTCCGGTAAAGAAAGTCAAACGTGCATGTGACTTCTCCAAGGGAGTCGCTCTCCTACTGACAACACTTAGTCTGCTTGAGATCTCTCAGGATTTGGTCAAACTTAAACTATCATCACCCAAACACATGAGACTTGTCATTTTCTAGTTTCTTTTCAAATTTTAGACATATTGTGGGATTATGTAATGAACTCATTTAGTTTTTACTTGTTTTAAGTGTGTTAAGATATTGCACTTCTTATTTTTATTTAACATATTTACATGTATGTGAATTTACTAGTTTGTTTTAAAAGTTGGAAATTAGTTTTATGATGATGGAATGATATTTGCACTTCTTGTTCTTATTTAGTGTGCTTATTTATTTGAAGATGTCAATTTAGATTTTTTATGACTTTATGGTATATAATGTGAGTTGTTTACTTGTAGTTTAATTTTTGTTGCTTTCATATAATTTGACCTTTTTGTTGTGATATTTTATTTTTTTGCAAGTATTTTTTGTGTGATACATAGCTATTATATATAATTTTCAAATTTATGTATTATTTTAATAATATATCTGCCATATTATGATATGTCATTGTCTTTATGTCTGTCATATTATGATATTTTTTATTGAATTTTCATCATTATATATATTAATAGATACATAAATATCATGTAAGAGGGACACTTGAAAATAACTCATATTTGGTTCCGTCCTAAACGCCTAGGCACCGCTTAGGCGGGCGCCTAAGCGCTTAGGCGATCCGAGACTCCAACTACGCCTTGGTCGCCTTGACGCCTTGACAACTATGCTTGTGGGAGAATCTTCACCTTTCCTCAATAGAGAGACCCTTGGGAGTGGCAGTGAGGCAGGATGGTAGATTCATCATGAGACAAGCTTATTGATTTGGAGGGGTTATAGACATCCATTTCCTAACATTTGGTCCTCCAAAAGCCTGCTGACCTTCTTTTTCTTTTTTTCAAAGATTCTCACATGAAAGGCTACTAAGTGCGGGTGGTTGATTCACTCCATGAGGGGATTAGATCTGTCTGTTATCTGTGTGATGTGGAAGAGGAAACCATGGATCATATTGTTGTGAAAATTTTCCTATGAAATGTATTATATACGGAACATCTTTAGCAGGTAGAGGCTGTAGAGCAATGTCAGGTGAATAGGAACTGCTATTTTGCTGTCATAGTAGGTCGAGTGAGAAGAGAGCTTATGGTGGTTGTTTCTTCATGCTACAGTGAGCTTTGTGGGGGAAGTAACAGTTGGTACTCCAATAGAAAAATGACTCCAAACCTCAAGTAGTTCAATTTGTTTATGTCCAAGGTGCAGAATGGGTCTTTGTCATGATTATGGAGAGCATCAACTGTGCTGACTTGTTTTGTAGTTTTCTGCTTTATTCATGACCACCTCAGCTATTCAGACTATATGATTGTGTAAAATATCATTACCAACTCAGCTTTGGTGTTTTGTATAGACATTATATTGGGTGTTTTTTTACTAAATTATACAGATCTTATGTTTTTACCTTTTTCGTTTGGATTTCTTTTCTACTTCTAGAAGAAATTCTGTTTCCTTGTTTGATGATGCTGGCTCTAATTGACTTTATTAAGGATTCTGAACTAGTATTGTCCATACAGATGTAAAATATCCAGTTTCAGTTATTGAGCATGATCCTGTTTCCAGAAATAAGAAGAGTGGTGATGGTTTGCATGATAATGTCTCAACAAGTTTGAAGCACAAAGATAGTGGTAAGAAAGTCTGTTCTGTGGAAGACGATCTCTCCACAAGGTCATGGCCAAAGTATGACAGCAAACAACTGCACAAGAAACATGTAAAGAGACGAAACAGCCCTAAGCAAGGGAGGAGTGGCCATGCAGTTGTTTCCATGAACGCTCATACCATAAAAGGCTGCACTGCTGGTGAGAATGGTGCCTTTTGTTTTCTTCCTTTATTTCCTCCTTTTGTATTACACCATTTCCTTACTTTTGTGATCAGAATTTTGCCTAGTCTTCAACAAATCAAGAGCAGTTGCCTTCAGAAAATCAAATGAAGGATACTGGTGGACTTATTCTTTATTGTTTGTCTTCTCCATACTATTACCTACAGAAGTGGATGTATGTGTTGATGGCATGAATTTGTTGTTATGGTTGAAATACTTGAAGCATTGTGTTAAGTCTTAAATTCTACATAAGACTCAACCAGATTGTTACTTGATGCTGACGAGTGAACTTTTATTTGTCCAGGAATTATATCATAATACATCTTATTTTCTTTATATATATATATATATATATATAAGATAAATGATGCAAATTTCTGGTAGACATACTGCTTTTTAGCCCCCCCCCCTCTTTTGATAATGGGGATACATTGATGTTGTGTATGGTGAGAAGAGAAATGCTAGTATGCACCCAAGGCTCCGTACTCCTAAATCCTAATTGATGGAGAAGGCTTTTGGTTGGGGAGGGGGGGGGGGAAATCAATCTTTTCGACATAAGTTGGTATTGACGGAAGAATATTGATTTATGATGATACAGGGACATGTTACCATCAGGTCCATCACAATTGGAGCTTGGCATGAGTAAATGAGCTTAAAATAATCTTCTTTGTTGCTAGTTTGACAGGATTCTGTATTAGTGAAACTGAGATGGAGCATGGAAGAAATCATAGACCTGCAAGATAAATTTAAAGGCATTGTCTGTTTTACTTCGAAACTATTTGGAGCCCCTGTTATTGAATATCTTGATAGAAATAGATGTTATTATCCACTTTATCACATTTCTTTCAAAAGAACATATTGATATGCGTATCCAATTGTGTTTACTATGTCAGAAGGTTCTGGAACTCTCTGGATATGTCCATTTCTCTAGCGGCCTGTCTAATTGTTATGGAGCTATGAACTTGGAAGAATCTGAATAATTGAATGTAATGCATTCTAGGATCTTTGAAAAGAATCTTACTTTTCTTTTGATAGGCAAGGTATTGATGGTGTATTATCTATTAAAATTTGTTTGCCATTGACATTGTTCTTTGTCATTGTTGACAATTTTCTTAACTCTGTTCATTTCAGATAAATCTCGGATCGTGAAGCATAAACAACGCCAAGAGTGCAAAAGAAGTGATCGTAAGGCCATGAGAACTACTGTGAAGGCTAAATTTGATTCATTCATGTCAAAGGATAGTCTGGTGCACTCCCATTTGGCTGTCACCGGAAAGAATGTTTATGGTATGTATTCTTTTGTTGCTATTGCATTATATTTTAGATATTGCTATTTCATGTTCTGGGTATTTTCTTTCTTGTCCCGTGAATGATGTGTTGCAAGAATAGAAGACTTGGGAAATGGGCCTGCCATGTAAAGGAAAAATGAAGACAGAGTGTGATTACCATTTTTCTTGTAGTTTGATTAATTGATAGAGTGTTCCTCACTTCGTGAATTTGTTAATTATCAAAAGTAGAGGGACACAAGCACAGTATCAATATATTCGCAAGGTCCCCCCTATGCAGAAGGTACAATATGCACCAGAGCAGTGGGAAATAAATTAACTGTGCAAAATGCCAATAATTGAAGATTCTTTTCCATTCTTTCTGCAAAAATGTGACCTACTTGCAGGTTTGAGCAACAAACGCTACAGTTTTTAATCCTTGACGATCTCCAGTGGAAGCTCCCCTTTTTTTCTGCTTATCCACCTCCAGAGACATTTATCTAGTATATTTGCAGTGCTCTTCCATTCTTTTGAACTCACATTTCTTTTAGGAAGATGTAGTATTGGCTATCATCTTCAACTATTCCTGTAAGAACAAGTTGTCATGGTTGTTCGTGATGATCTTTCTCTCTCTTTTGTGTAATTTCTGCCTTTTTCACAAGGGTTTCAAGGATTTGTAATATCACCCTTTGTTGATTGCAAGATATCATTGTCTTTCAGGAACCTTTGGGGTCAGGTTTGATCTTCTTGATGACACAAAGAATGTGGATGAGCTATCATTGGCTGAACTTCTTGATGGCAGTTTTAAGTGTCCTAATATTTGTCATGACAAAGTGAAAAAGGCTTCCAATGCCAATGAAAACATCCTACTTTCAGTTAGAAAGGCAGCTTCGATTCTTGCAACCCCCAATACAGGGGGCAGCAGTGGCAGTAGGAAAGCTCCAGGCATCCCGACTTCTGCTGATTGTGATGATGAAGAAAAAATTATAGAAGAATCAGCAGTATCGGACCAGGTAAATCTAAAACCAAAGTATTTTCTTTTCTCGTGCTGTTATTCTTCCTCTTCATGTAATGGACTTATCTGACTGATAATATTTCTCTTTCATTCTTTGTTGCTTGAAGATTCAGAATCAGGCACCTATCAGTGATTCTGTACTTTATCAGCCTAGGGATATTCTGGAACGGCTAGCACTACCAGCAGCCCAAGATCTGAATTCTGTTCTGGTTGATTCATTCTCATCCGTGGCCCCATTTAAAAGCACCGCGAGTGTGAGTAAAGCTAGCCTTCCACATTTTCCTTGGTCAGTTTCTCATAGTGGATCTTGTAAGCCCATTGTGGACAACAGCAAGTCAGCTACAACTAGAAGCACTTCTCAAGGAAGATGGGTCAGGATAGGAAGTACTTCTTGTTTGGTAGGGGAAGAGCGAAGCTGCTTTTCAGAATTGGACCTCAAGATGGATGTCTGTACTGGGGCTTCAAGGCCTCAACATGTGGTCGACCATTCTTTGAATCTGGAGACATTAAAATTGCACGATAATGTCTCGTACAATGTGCAGAATTGTATGCCATACGATGCTAATGCTATCTCAAAGCCCATCAATATATCAGATGTTACAACATCAAAGTCATCTTCTGGTGTTTTGAATTGCTATGATCCTTTTAATACGATGGCAGTGAAAGTGGAGACTTCTAATGTTTACCAGTTGGGCTTTAAAGAATCTACAGTTGTTGTGGATATGGAAACCCAAGGAATTCTGCAGCCAGGAAAAAATGAATCCACCGTAGTGAACCGATCAGTGTCTAACCTACAAATCCAGGAAAAGCTCAGTTACACTGAGGAAGAGAATACAGTAAAAAGTATGTGGGGTCACAATGGGAAGAACTGTTATTATACATCTAGTAGCACCCTAGAAGGAACGAATCAATGTTTATCACATTCAACTGTTCGAGAGGACTCCACTTCAGGTTATATTTTTACTATCTCCACAGTTTTAGTTTGGTATCCATCTCTTTATCATTTCTTGCCTTCAGAAACATGGTTGTTCCATACTTTTCCTACCTGTGATTGAAAGTTTTAGGATCGGCATCTGTTTTAATTGCAAATAATCCAATTTGTTGATCATGCTTTTCCTTGAAACTAATTATGCCAGCATTTGATGTGTATCTCGAGGAATTGAGTAAGATCATTCGCCTGCTAACAATGATCATAACATTTAGTGGGCAACAAAACATTGGAATTTGGAAGACCTATGAGAGAGTTGAACTGAAAAAATGTTTGTTACATAAATATATTCTTTTGGTAAACATTGAAGTCATGTGGCAATGATTGACTTACTCGGTGCTGGGTGTTGGGTAGGTCTGGAAAGTGCTCAGCTTTGATCCTAGGTGGGGGCTGGATTTTCATTTCTTATCAGAACTTCAACAGTAGTGGCAGGGACGTCCTGGAAGAAAAAAAGGAAATCATGTGGGGGCATGGAGAAGTAATAATTATCAGATAGTTCAGATCTTTGTTCATCAAATCAGAAACTTGATTGCCTTGCACTGGCAGCTTCATGCCAAACCCCCTTTTTTTAAGGTGGAGCTTCATGCCAAACTTAGGGTCCGTTTGTTTACCCGGAAAACTTGGGTAGGAAATAGTTTTCGGGAAAACTTAATTTTTTATGTCATTTGTTATCCTGTAAAAGTAAAATCTGAAAAATCAAATCCTAAGATTACCGGATTTTGGCATCCGCGCAAAAAGCACTGATGCCATTTTTTGGTTGCAACAACCTATGGCTGTGCCATTTCCCAGGAGCCATTTACATGCACTATTCATTCAAGATGAATTTTTATTTTTGTTCCACTCATTTAAATAGTATTTGTCAAATTTAATTATTTTTCATTTGTTAATTTATTTTTTACTTTTTTATTAAAATATCTGTAGAATACTATTCATTCAAATTGTGTTTTTATTTTATTTCTCCTACTTTAAATTATATTTGTCAAAGTTACTTATTTTTTTATTAGTTATTTATTTTTTTTAAAAAATATTAAAAATAAAAAAATAAAAATAAAAATTTGATGAATAGTGTTAATACACAAGGAGTATATGACTCTCTCTCATTTGAGTAGATCATAAGATCTCATACTCCTCCATACAACTTTATATTTTCCTAACAACCAAATAGACAATTACGTTTTCATTTTCACGTAAAAGTTTTTCCGTGGAAAACTATTTCCCTCTAAAACTGTTTTACATGCAACCAAATGGACCCTTAGTTCAGGAGCTCCGTCCTACAGAATTGGTTGAAATAAACTTGATTCCTTGCACTACCCCTGTGATATACCTGCTCTGGTTTCTGGCATCCAAATATCTCGTACCTCCTATCATATGTTTTCTTTGAATTTTATGCTATCATGGAAAATGTTCTCATGCTTCTGGTCATCTGCAATTGGAATCATGAAAAACAGCTTCATCTTCTTTGGCTAAATGATCTATCAAACTTTTAGGCAATGACTGTTCCTTTTTGGGAGATTTTCCCCTTTGAACTTGTTAAAATGAACATTGTATCAGTAGCTTCAATCTTTTGTTGGTGATGCAGATTATTCACCTAGACTACTAGCAGCTGCTGCAATACTTTGTGATATTGCGAGCACCAGAAAAAGAAATCATAATGCTGGGAGGGCCATATTACCCAACATCCCTTCGCAGACTGCAATGAAAGCACGGAAATCAAGGCCTTTCATTAGCAAGACTGATGGGCCTAAGCCGCAGGCAAAAACAGGTGAGCCAACCAAAAGGACAAACAGAACGGCTTCTCCAGAATGCATTAAGCCAATAGTGGGCGATGACAAAAGCAAGACCATCTGCATGAGCAGCGTTGGTAGAGGGCCTGTTCGATGGTCGTCCCCAGAAAATACATATTCCTCCAAGTCTGGGAGGGAATTTGCTATAAAGCCAATGCAGAACAGTCCCGTTGGACTAATGGGTCAACCACCTCTGTTGTCGAGACCAGAAAAGGGTTACGATGGGCGCCGTAAGCATCGGAGTCCAGCGGTAATGGCCACCTCAGTTAGCACAGCACCTACTTATGTCAAGGACTGGGGAAAAGGGAGGCATAGAAGAGAGTAAATGTTACCATTTTTCTTCCTTCCTTTGTAGCCTGCACTTTCAGGTAATTTGTCTCTTCTCTTTTAGGTAGAAACATGTGTAGTCTGTAAATTGATGTCCAATGAATTTAGGCCCCGAAAGTGCCCCTCCCATGTAGTAGACAGACTGTAATGGAGTAGATAGAAGGCTTTCTGGATTTGGATTTGACAGGGAATTGTGGGGCGCTGGAAGCTGTTTGTAATGGCTGTTTAGCCCTGTGTATTGCCATTGTAGGATCAAAGGAAAAAAGAATTATGTTCCTTCACTCCCCAGAACTCCGCACCTTAAGAAAGTGCTCTTTTAACGGAATATGTTTATCTCATTCAAGGCTCCTGAAGCATTTTTTTTTGGGGGTTTCTTTGCATATATACCCCTCTTAAAAGATTAATTGTGTGAAAATTTTTCTTAAATTTATATTTGCACATATACCTCTCTTATGGATACAAAATGCCTTCAAAGACCTTACTGTAACATGCTGTGATGGACGTCAAAAAGATGTTTGGAATGTTCTTTTCACTTTTGCATGTCTACCTCTGTTAATAATGATGACAAAAAAGTATTCAGAATATATTTTTGACTTTTGTCAGGAGAATTATGAGTCTGAGGGTATTTTGTATCCATAAAAAGAATATTCGGAGAAATAGAAATCTAAAAGTTCTTACGCAATTAATATGTAAAAACCCTTTATTTTTCTTTCTGGTGTGGGTGGATGTGCCTTATGTGAAGGCAAATGTCCATAACTCCCTTTTTTTAGCTTCTTTTTATTATCCTTTGAGCGAAAGTAGTGCTGCGTGGACCCGTTACAGGAACGTATATATCAGACATCCATATCAAATTTCCTTGGGAATGTGTAAGCATGTCAGTAGTTTTGGGACGATTTATGATCATACAAATTTGAACTGTGTATAGAACAAGATTTGTCGTGCCGTTGAGATATACAATGATACAATTGTTATTGCAACAGTACGGTCGTATGTGTTAAGAGATTTGATGAGCTCTTGGCACATTTGATACAGTCTCCTTCCTTTTATTTTTTTATTTACTATTTTAATATTTTTTATTATTATATCGTTCATCGATATAATATAATTCGATTCATACTAAGCCAGGGGGAATTCGAGTCACCCGACACAACAAACTTTGGTACAAAAGCCATTGATTTATTAAATCAATTATTAGAAGAGAACAAATAAGTTGATTTCAATGATGCCACAAAATTCTCCACATGCTGAAAGCAAAATGACATTTTTGGCCATCAGATCTACCTCCTCTCATGCTTGGGCTCCTATCAATCTCCCTCCACAACATCTTTTGTAAGAGCATGAGCACCCCAAGTTCGCAAACCAATCCATCCATGCACCTGTCCCCCTTTCGTCCATCATGCTTAATTAGTGCACTTTATTAATAACCACAGCTTGGGTTAGGGTAGACCAGCTAAGGCTTAATCTGAATCTTTATCAACGATTGTGATGTTTTTTTATGATTTTTTTTTTAAATGAAACGGACCGCAGCTTAAAATCTGCCCCAATCTGCGCTCGGACCGGCTCAACAACATTTGCAGAACTAATCTCTTCGGCCCAAATTTGCAGCAGCAACACTCGCCACGCAACAAGGGCTGCCAATGGATATCCGCTTTCCGACTTTTTGATCCGTTTTTGATCTTTTTATATCCATTTTTCCGTTTGTGATTATTTTCCATTTTTTTATTTTCGTTTTCGATAATATATAAATTTTATTTTATTTACAAAATATATATTCTTAAAATCTTATTTTTTTAATATTAAAAAATTTTAAACTAAATTTTTAACTTCTCCTTAATAAATAGAATCTAATTAAGTTGTCTCTCTTGTAGCATTTATTATACCTATTATTATCAAAGATATCTTTTTTACCACTACTCTTAATGTTATATACATCTATCATTTGATTGTACCATATATTTTCGATTACTTTCTGTTTCCGACCCTTTTCTAATTTTCTTATAAAAAATAAATACATAAAATATCATTTCCGACTCCGACTCCGATCCGTTGGCAGCCCTACCCGCAACAAACCGTTTTATACGCCTCGGCAGCCCATTGGGCCAAGATTCCCCTCACAAACTGTGCCGTAACATTACTACATGCTCCAGCTGGTCCACATTTAAACCGCTCTGTTCGGATTCCCCTCGGTATTAAATGCTGCAGCTGGCCTTTCCCACCCACCCCCGCAAAAAATAAAAATAAAACAAAAATAGAAAAAAAACACAGAAAAAAAAATCCCTCTTCTCCCCCTCGCCCCTCCACCCTATGAACAGCTCCTCCCCCTCCTCCCCCTCCCCCCGAAGATGTCCAGCGCCGGCGGCGGCGGCGGCGGCGGCGGCGGCGGAGGGAACCCCCCTCCCTCCTCCCCGTCCTTCCTGCAGAACCTCTCCAACCTCGGCCTTGGCTACGCCATCGCCATCGCCCTCGGATTCCTCGTCCTCCTCTCCACGCTCCTCCTCATCTCCTACGTCTGCTGCCGCTCCTCTCGCGGCCGCAGGTCCGGAGGCGCCGGCCCGAGCCCCGATCCCGGGGTCGCCGCCCCCCCCAGCGGCGGCGCCGGCGCCGGCGACGGCCTCCCCCGCATCATCTTCGTCACGGAGGACGACGACGACGATGAGGCGGCGGGGCGCAGCCCCGTCCCGGGGCTGGATCAGGCCGCCATAAACTCCTACCCTAAGTTCCCCTTCTCCAAGAACGGGAAGGCGGCGGGCGGTGACGACGGGGTCTGCGCAGTGTGCCTGT
Organism: Colocasia esculenta; assembly: GCA_014218235.1. Taxonomy (NCBI): domain Eukaryota; kingdom Viridiplantae; phylum Streptophyta; class Magnoliopsida; order Alismatales; family Araceae; genus Colocasia; species Colocasia esculenta. The sequence continues at coordinate 99,090,114 of CM024764.1, read as the reverse complement.
GCGAGTACCGGGAGGGGGAGATGCTGCGGATGATGCCGGACTGCCGGCACTGCTTCCACCTCGCCTGCGTCGACGCGTGGCTCCGCCTCAACGCGTCGTGCCCCGTCTGCCGGACGTCGCCGATGCCGACGCCGCTGTCCACGCCGCTGTCGGAGCTGGTGCCGCTCTCCCACTACGCCGCCGATCGGCGCCGCCGGTGACCCCCCCTGCGGATCCCGCCAGGTGCTCCGCTCCTTTTGTTGCTTTCCTTCCTTCCCTCTGAAATGGCGCAGAGGTTTTTCGAGGTCTTGGTGGTCTTTGCTTCAAAAATCTTTCCTTTTTTTTCATGTGTAATTTTTGAAGTAGTAGAAGAAGAAGAAAAGAGGAAACCCCCCCATGACTGTTCTCTGCTGCTTCCTCAGTCCTCACTGCACCGCACCATGCTACTATACACATATTATGTATACACATATGTGATATGCATATAATATTTGCACAGTTTAGTAAAAACATTACACACCCAACACTTTATACAAGAAAGTGTGTTCGATATTCTATTCAATTTGATTTTATTTTAATCTCTTGGGAAGTTTTAAGGAAAACTGATGGCATCTTCCCGAAGCCATGCAAAAATCTCTGCTTTTTTCCCCGAGTGCAAGATAGAGATTTGGTAAATATTAGGCGGGCTTCTATTTTTTCCCTATTTTTTTTCGTTTTTCTCATTTATAATGGCGTTTCAAGTGGTTCATGTTATTAGGGTCCCACCAGTCTCACCTTTTTGGGAGTGGATCAGGTCCACAGACTTGAACAGAAGCCCACAACCACAGACCCCACGCGTCCAGGACCCATGATAAGTACTCCGGCCTGTGACTGGGGAGAAGACATGCCATCGATGTCTCTCAAATCTTAACATCTTACACACTACATGGTCGGAGGACCCGACAGCATCAACGACTAAGTAGCCACTAGCCAGTTACCTGAACCCTGTCTTCAGTAAGACCAAGGTTTTACGGATCATGGGTGTGCATATGATATGGATTCTGGTCTGGGCATTATCGATACAGAACTTCCAAGAACAGCCTGGTTGATCTGCTCCGAGCTCGTTCTTCCGTGTTTAGTCGCTACATTAAAGAAGAACCTGCAAAGAACATGGAAAAGAGAGGAAGTGAACAATGCATTGGGGAGGTGCCATCAAACTATGAGAAGTCTGCGTTGGCTAGGCCTTATTGTATTGGTTATATGGAAGCTTGGGAGAAGTCCTATAAACAAAAGAGATGAATTAGTGTTATTATTGTGGAGGAGAATGTGAGGGCCCATTTTTTCAGATCTGGGGAGAACGGTGACTACAGTCCACTTGCACCTTATTCCAAACCGTGGGCCCATGAAGAAGGAAGGGTGTAGGTCCGTTCTAACGGAGTTCAATTTGTCAGACCCCTAAGACCCTCGACACTCAACCCAAAATGAGTGAGAGCAGCCCCTAGTAAGGCCCATCGCTTGCTGTCAACCCATCAGTCACCAAAATCGAGTTCTCAGAGTCACACGACTTCAAGACCTATTGGGCCGCTATGAGGCTCACCGTTGTGACGCTAGAGCATGGCTATGTTGGCAGTCAGACGTGTCTTTGCCACACTAAAGACATAGCAACATCGATTGTCCTACAGGCCCTTGCACCCTTGAAGTTTAGTTACAGGAAAATGCTTAAATATCGGGTGCTCAGGCAAATGATTTGCCCGGGCGCCTGGGCAGCGCCTTGTTGCCTGGGCCCTACGCCCAGACAGTTGTCCAATGGGGCAGCGCCAGTGTCGGCACCCACGCAAATCCAGCACCCGGACGCTAAGTGCTTCTCTTGGTTACAATAGTAAGATGCCTCTCACGTTTGACAAACTAGGTTAGAAAGTATGTCGGCCCTTTATCTAAGGCCATTTGTCCTTGCACGAGTCCCCAACTACCTCTGAAAGCTAGATAGCATGGCGAGGGAAGGAGATGGCAAGAGCAGGGAGACTCCCGATACACACTTAAAAAGAGAAACTATGGAGGTCAGAGGAGGTAAACTATTTCTACACTTTTTCCCACCGACATATAAGAGCACGCCATGCCCTTTTTCTCTGTTCAACTATGCTTGTTCTCAACAATTTTTTGACTTGAGCGTCAGAGATTCTCCCTCATGATCTCTCGCAAGGTCCTCTACCTACTTTTGCTTGGTTGCAAATCCGAGTGGTGTTTCCTCCACCAATAAATTTAGAAACTCGTAGAGATCAAATATTGGAGATTGCAAGATTATTTTTCAGCCTCTACGCTTCTTATTATTAATACTATTGTAATTTCCCTAACAAAAGAAATATAAAAAACAAGACGTTTTTAGAATATAATCTACTTCTCCTGGCATTGTTCGTTCTTCCTTCCCTCTCTCCTCCATTTTCTGTTGTAAGTCTCCCCTCCATCTCTTTTTATGTCTCACTCCAAGATTAGATGAGCAGTTGGTGGATTGAAGCTATCTGATGTGACAACTACTTGTAGACCAGGCAGCTGGACTACCATATCTTGCCTCCAAACCCACTAGAAAAAACAAATGCTTGACTTGACTTGGCTCTTCATTTTCAACGCAATTGGACCCCTAGCACCAATATTATTCTCAACTTTTACTGCATTATTAATCCAATTTTAAACTCATGTATATATATTGTTAAAACCTTCTCATTTTCGACACAAGTATCTATATTAGTAAATTTCGTAAATTAAATTAAAAAGACACTATTTGATTCGGAGTAAAGTTGGATTTAGTTACTTGGAACTAATCCAATTGTATCACATCACTTTTATATAGACACAACCCCGTCATCATTGTTGCCGATCGTTGACACTATTGTTGCTAATGTATCGGTCATCTATCTGCCTCACCTCTCGTCACTAGATCTGCAAACGGGTCGGGTTCGGAATCGGAAACACCGATTCCAATTCTGATAACCAAAATATGGTTCTGATTCCGATAAAATCGGAATGGTTAATTTCGATTCTGTTCCGATTCCGATAACATTACTGGAACCGAAATTCCGATAAGTTAAGGTGTTTACCATAGTTTTACCTTTTGAGTTTATGATAATTTATCGGAATAACCGATACCGATTCCGATTATGATTCCGATAGCTTATCAGAATATCCGATAAGTTATCGATATCATTTTTCGATTTCGAAATTGATAATTTTATCGGAATCGGGTCAGAATATCGGGTTTCGTTTACACCCCTACTTGTTACTATCACATATGTCACATCATATCTATAATAAAATTGAATTTGTTCCAACCATTCTAACTCATATTTAATAAGTTAAATGTGGATGGCAGTTTTATAGAAATTATCATTTCAATGAATATCTACAATATCAAGCATTTCTTGCTAAGTTGTTCATAAAACTTTCCAGCATGTCTTGTGTCCTTGCCTTGTCAATTAAGAGTCATCATTTCATGTATTCTATGATTATTCATCATCATCTTCAAGGTGCACCTTTTTCTACAGCAAACTTTTGATTCTGTCTACCTTGCCTATTTTTTTGATTATTATTAAGGCTGTTCCCGATAAAGTAATTTCCTAAAAATCGTGTGATAACTCAAGAAAAAGGTGCAAACAAATTAAAAAATTCAGATAATTGAATTTATTGCTTCTCAAATGAGATCTTGATATATACTAACTATTGTAATTTTCTTTTACTATTTATATTATTATCTATCCTTCCAAAAAAGAAGAAAAAGATAAAGCGCAGAAAGCCACATGCCCACATTCCTCTATCAGCAGATCCCCAAGAAACAAACAGCTTACTAACGTTAATCAAGGTTATCAAGCACCTAATGCCATCTAAATTTATCCAATACGAAGCTTGTGGCGAAAGGTGCGACTAAATTCTTGAGAAATATTTATTATATTTTTCAAATACAATTGGAAGTGTACTTTTATCCTTTCTATTGACCAATGGATTTGTAATTTATTGTGTCCATCTAATGAAAGATCAAACCGTGTATTTCAAAGTACATTTGTAAAATATAATAAATATCTCTCTAAATTCTGGCAGAAGTCGGTAACTTTCTGGTTGCACATCTTTAAAATACTGCAGAAGACCAAGTCCAAGTTATTGTGTCTAATTTCGCCAACTTCTTTGGTTGTCCCACTGTTTCAGGCCTCCATCCTCTGAATAGTTCATACTATTTTATAATGTATCCATAATTTTATGAGAAATGTTAATTATTCGGACGTCCGGATAATCAGCATGAGGTGGAATGGGACTTGATTGGCTGCGTGGGCCCCACACCACTGTCTGTGGGGCCCATATCACGGCCGACCAATCAAGTCGGCCGTGCGGCCATTCCATGTCGGCTAGTTAGGGCGCCCAAATAACTAGCATTTCTTTAATTTTATGGGGAGAAATATTACGGTAGGAAGGATGTGACATGTTCCTCTTGTATGGCACACACTGTGTGAAATTAACACACTCTATCACCATTGTGGACCTACATATATTGGCCAACCAACAGGTGTCACATTGGTGCTATGTTAAATCTCTCTTGCGAGAAGTGTTCCTCTTAAAAAAGACTTGCTACTTGTGAAATGGATAATAAATTTTATTCGATTTCCGATTTGATTGGTTGGTGGCGTGTGAGACTTGACCTCTCAAAATCAAGTCGGCCGCGTTTGGGTCCCACGAGGGCGACGTGGGGTCCACACGTAGCCGGCCAATCAAGTCGGCCGTGCGGCCGATCTAGCTCAACTGAGTTACTCGAACGTCCGTCTAACCAACATTTCTCAAACACTTTTTCTCATTCCTCTTTGATGGTCCGATAGACCCTTCACATCGATCCTATCCCGAGCAAAAACTTTGTTAATCAAACTTCTGGTCATCAACCAGTGATTTTCCCATATTCCAATCAATATTGAACTTAGCTAATCAGTTCTTTTGCAAGTCCCTGAACTCACAGTTTCTTTTATTGGGTGGGATCTGGGGGTTGCGATGCACATCCATCGCCATATTAAATTGGGGGTTCAAAAAATAGCGTTAAAATCAAATTTTTTTGGGGAAAGCCTGTATTTTTCAGAATTATAATTCTCACCTTCTTTTCTCTTTCAAGAAATGTATATTTCTATGGTTTAAATTTAGGGATGCAAATATGCCAAGTCGAGTCAAACATTATATTGCTCAAGTTATGTTTGTTAATTTTTAATTGAGTTTGGGGTTTTGAGCAAAAGTTGAGTTTTTTTAGTATTAAAAATAATTATTCAAATTTAGTTCATTTAAATACTCTCGAACTTGAGTCTTTAACAAATATTTAACTAGCTCAATTAAATTTGTAAGTATATATATATATATATCCAACATGCAAGTAAAAAGTTAATTGTTCATAAGATCTAAACATATTTCAAGCTCATATTTTAAAAGTCTTGATAAATTATTTAATTTAACTATTTTAATAAAATGTTTTAAAATATATTTATAATTTATATAATTAAAAAATAGAAGAACTTAATCATGAGTCTAAACTAGTCGAGTAGATTTTTACTCACACTCGACTCGTTTATTAAACAAATTAAAATTTTATTTGAATTTGAGTTTTTTTAAATGAGTCGAATTTAAATAATATTTAAATCGAATTCGAGTTACTTATTAAATGTATTAGTTAGTTTACACTCCTATGCCGACTCCACCTCTAATTTGTTTAGGATTTGTATATCCGAAAAGCTAAGTGCAAGACCTATTCGAGAAAGCTAGACTTCTAATTCGATAATGCACACTGACCCCTGTTTGATAGCCAGACAGAGCAGATTCAAGATTGAAGGGTACTTAACAGGGCGGATAACATTTTCATGGTTTGATAGTTTGGATTAGTTAATCAACCTTATCTTGAGAGCAACCCTTTAAACAACGGATAAGCAATCCAGATTTGATTAGACCAGATTACTTACACAACAACTATCCCCAATTAACAAATCGAATTATCAAACCCAAAAAAAAATTGAAATCTAACTTAAACAATTCTAAGATAACTTAACCCAAAATTACTTGTATGAGTATCGAAGTTACTGCACCTTTCCGAAAAACTTGGTGCAACAGCATGAGCACTTGCAGGCTTGCAGTGCCATTGGGCAATTTGTTAGTTGAGACGTTCTTTTATGAGAGAGAGATTTTTTTTTTGCTAGGCCCCACACTAATGGATATGAGCTTAGAAGTAGAGACAGATATAAAAATTTTGTTCAATGAGATAAATCAGTGAAGTCACCTTTTATATAAATATTTCTCAAATCCCCAATTTATATGGTCAGTTTAGATTTTTTTTTTGAGTGGGGTCACATAACCCCACTGATTATATGCTGCGTCCATCTATGCTTAGAAATACTTTTTTTTTTTTAATGAGAAAGAGGTTTTTTGCAGCGCCTATCTCAAACATGAGAAATATTTAGTGCATTAAGTGGATATGAGAAAAATTAACGCAATAAGTTGATAATAAAGGTGGTGCCACAGTAGATGCTACATATTGGATATAAATCTTGAGCTTTAAAATATAAACATTAGATTCTAAAATGCTACTCTTAAGATTTAAAAATATTAACTGAACTTTTAATATTTGAGTTTTAAAATTTAAATATTAGATTCCAAAATATAAATTTGGGTTTTAAAATACAAACTCGGACTTTAAAATACTATATTGACTAAGTTTTTAATAATTTAAACTCCAAAATATAGACATTGAGCTCTAGAATATAAATTTGGGCTCCAAAATGGTATATTGACTACGGTTTTTAATATTTTGGGTTCTAAAATACGATTTTGGACTCTAAAATAGTTATTTTAGATCCTATCACCGTTGATCGCCACTTGGCGACTGTCATCGTCCCCATCTATCATTTGCCGCCGCCTTTCTACTCCCACTTGCTAACTCACATGACAGCCCGCGTGATGCCATATTAGATGTCACGTGAGGTGCTATCTGACACTTGCTACACTTAATGCCAGTAAAATTTTCTCAGTGGATATTTATAGGGATGTGTCATTTCAACTCTGGATTTAAAGAATTAGAGATGATGGTATATTAAATATACCTAAGATTGAGGGACACATTCTCATAAGATGTCTCTAATTTAATCCATATATTTGGATATGTACTAATATTTCTCCCCAAACATATGCCAGAGATAAGTTACCTGGCATGTGCTTGGACATATAATATTTTTTCGCCTTTCCAGCCAGCCCCAATGTGTGTAAAAAATCATGCTCTTCGTGGGAAAAGTAAGGTTGCTTTCGTAATAACATTTTGTTTTGAGAAATGCTTATAGTATCGGTATTTTACTATACCCATCTTGAATGCCATTGGATCTGCCGTGTGAAGTGCAATTCTCATCATCTTTCTCTTTTTTTAATATCTTTTTTATAAACTCATATATTTTTAATACAAAATAACTAGTTAAATGAGGTAAATAATTTTTATATGTTGAAGTTATTATCATCATTATTTTTTTTATTTATTATGCATAATATTTATTTGTCACTCTTAATATTGAGAGTGAAGTTGAAATCAATATTTTGTTGGTTGATAAAGATTGAGAAGTATTGATTCCAGAGTTGCTCGAGAAGAGTTTTGTCAGATGTTGAAGGAGTAGTAGAAGATAAAGTCGTTATTTAATCAAACTTGCATATAAGTCAAGTCGAAGGCACCGTTTGACATGGTTACGACGGAAGCCAAAATCGACAAAAGTTGATTTCGAAGGCTTGATGTACGGGCGACGAGCTTGTCGCCCTGTCATTGCGGCTGGGCTGATTAAAAAAAAAATACAAACGTCGTTCACCTTCGCGCCACGTCCACCGCCGTGGCGTTTTCGCGTGGGATTTCACAAAAGCGGCACCCGAGCCCCTTCCCGCAAAAGCGTCTGCCGCGTTCTCTTCTATCTATATCTCTCTTCCCTCAAAATCGTCGCACACACGAAAGTCAATGACATCTTGTAATATTTGGCAGCGATTGTGAAGTTGTGAGAGATTTTGTCCCTCAAAATCTCCCCAACTCCATTTTCAAACGTTGAGAGTTGGTTCTGACTCTATAATAATTAAATGAAGAAATGTAGAGGTACGGTGAAAGAGTACTCGGCCGAAAAGTGAGTATAAAGTAGGTGAGTTGAGAGCTATCGAGTTGTTTCCCACAAGATCTGGTCTCCCTTGCTTTACCTTCATATATAGTAGATGAGGAGATCCCTTTTGGAAATGAAAACTATCAGCTATTACACCTCTAGTAATTACTTTCTCTGCCATTTGTCTCGAACGAGATAATTAGACATTGGGCCTTACCCGTTTGTTTCATTGAAAAGTTGTCGACTTTACCATCTTCTCAATATTTATCTATTGTGGTTTTTATGTCATGAGATTAACAATAATTATCTAGTTATGGACTCGCTAATTCTTGGTTGTGGCCTCAAGTCGAGGGCCAGGATAACTCGATCCGCCATCCTCACATGTGCAAAGTTGGATCAGCTTGACTTCTCAGATATGAATCGGAAGATATTAAATAATAATAAATAACATGTTAAAAGTAACAAATAAATTTATGAAAAATAATAAGTGGCGAATAGTTCACACGGTTCCAATCCGGTGTGGCTCGCGCACGCAACCAAACGCTGTGCCTGTGCGTGCCGCGTTTTTTTTATGGAGAAGATTAATAAACAGAAAGGCTTCACATGTATATTATTATAAAATCAAATCGAATAATTAATAGCCATGCAGTCCGTTTTTTAACAATTCACCAAAGTTCTTATGTAACGATGTATATAAAAAATGAAATATTCTATAGATATTTTGAAGTTTGAAAGAAGTGTGGAAAATATATATTATTTTCACAATATTTTCACTTTAAAACGGTATTTGTACAAGAACCTTACAAATTGACCATTGAAAGTATTTGAACCTAAAAAATCTTCAAAAGAAGAATAAGAAGAAAAAGACAGACTTTTTGACCTTCACGAGTGGACACCGTTTGCCTTGGCCGGGTTCACCTTTTTCACACACGACCCCAGCCACCGGCCACCCCACCGCGGCACCGCGTGCGGCGCGTCCTTCCCCACCTCCGGATGCAGCCATGGCGGCCGCCAAAGGCTCTTTTCCCTCTCTTCTTGGTAGGGCAGAATAACTCTACCTCCATCCCACTCCCACCGGCAGCGATGTCAGCATCGCCGTTGCGGCGGAGTACTTGATGCCTCGCATGGCGCTGACCGACCTTTTCCGGCCTTGGCTCCGTGAACAACGTGTGTTCGATTCGGGTCCACCGGCGAAGGCCTTTGCTTCGTGAACAACGTGTTGGATTTGGGTCCACCGGCAAGGGTTTCCACCTCCGGCGATAGAAAGAAAACAGCTACCTTTCTGATTTCCGGGTATCCCCACGAGCAAAAGATCGTCCCTTTCGAGGTGATACGGCGTCCAATTCTGGATTCAGAAGCTCCCCATCTCCCTATATATAGGATCTTATCGCCTTCCCCTTGCATGCCAACCCATAAGCAGCAGCAGGCAGCAGCGGCTAGCAGCTGTAGCAGAGGTCTCTCTCTCTTTCTCTCCTCTCTGTAACAGGTTCTGCGTCCTCCTTCCTCCCCCGTCCATTAGCCATGGCGTCCGCAGCCCTCCTCAGGCTCGCTTCCCCTTCTGTCAAGCTCTCGGCCGTCGTCTCCTCCTGCAGCGACCCTGCACTCCCCTGCAGCACCAGGTCTCTGGGGCTGCTGCCCCAGAAACCCTCCGCCGCAGTGAGAGCCCGTAAGCTAGTCTGCTGCAGCTCCTCCGGCAAAGCAAGCTTCGTCCCGCGCAGCACCGGTGCTCCTGCCGTATCTCTTCATACGGAGGCCTCCCCCATCTCAACCAGCCCTGCAGGTACCCACGCCCCCCCCCCCCTTCATCTCACACTTCTCCATCTCTGCTTCTCCTGTACCATCTTTTTTCCCCTCCTTTTTTGAAGGGTGGGTCTGTTTTGATTTGTTATACGAGTAGTCGTCACCACCGCCATCATCTCGCCCTCCTCAGTCCTCCCTCTCTGCTTCCCCTGTACGCACAGTTCTGCAGTACTATGTTTGGTTCCTTGGCTTGGCTTCTGACGAAGGCTTACTGTTCTCTCTAACTAGCTGTTGCTACTTGAGTCCAAACCTCTGAGCTTCTGTGGTTGGGTTTTGGAGGGTATACCGTATACTTTTGGTTGCTATGGCGTCTGCCCATTCCCCCGGCCCCCCACTCCCATCATTCCATCTTTCTCCCTCTGTGGCATTGAAGTGTTCATCCACCATCTCAACCTTCTCCGTCACTCCTCCCATGTATGCTCTGCGGTACCACATATATGTCAGGTTCTGTGGTTGGGCATTGAAGGGATGTGTTTGTTTGCAATACCCAATACCCATTCATCCCACACCCATCGTCTCACCTTCCACCCTCTTTCCTCTTTATGTATGTTCTGCAGTACCGTACTTATTGGATGAAGAAATTTTATCCAGTTAGATCAGTTGGACGGTCTAGAACGTAAAGTCTGGGGTTTAGACATCAATTCAGTGGGGTCATCGTGATTACGTTTGACATATTTCAAAATATTTTAAGGGTAAATTTTACAAAATCTAGGGGGTATTTTAGTTGGCGCTTTACGCTAAGGGGATGGGCAGCTAATAGGAGAGCAAATCCCTTCAATACAGGGGTGGAGGGAGCTCCCTCAGTACCTATTTTCTAAAATATTATCACATTTCAATTTGAATTTTTATGTAAAATAACTCACTTTCCCTGGGTTATACTGAGAGGCTCCACCTTTGTACCGAGGAGATTTGCTTGCGCGCACACCACCTCTGTGGTTGCATCGAGTATTACTCCTAAATATAAACTAGGGCTGTCAATGGGTCGGGTCCGGGTTGGCAGCCCAGACCCGACTCATCAATATGAAAGCCCAGCCCAGCCCAGCCCAGCCCAAGCCCGAGCAATGTTGGGTCGAGTTGGGTCGGGTCTAATATTTTTACAAAATTATAAAGTCCGATTAAGATCTAGTCCGGTTTGAATATTTAAATAAAAATTAAATTAATAATAAAAATAATATATTTAATAATATAAAATTTATAATCTCATTCAATTAAGTAGAGTTTTGATGTTCTTTATTTAATTTGTTTGAAAAGAGAGTTTTTAACTTTTAAATAAATAAAATAACATAATTTTAACTAAATAAAATTTAAATTTTGAAAAGAAAAAAAGAAAAAAGAACAGGTCAAGTCGGCCCATCGACCCGAATTCAAAATCCGAATTCGGCTCATGAATTTAGTCGGGATATAAATTTATGAGCTGAAGAGAATCTTACAATCCGACTTAAAATCGGGTCAAGCCCGCGAATTTATCGGCCCGGCCCATTGACAGCCCTAATATAAGCTGCATCCGTCACTGCTTGTTGGGGTTTTGTGGTTGGGTTTCCAAGGGTTTGTGATTGTTTGCCATAACCTATACCCAGCTCCCCAAACTCCCATCTCAACTTTCTCCCTCTGTCCTCGTATATATGTTCTTCTGCTTCTCCTGTGCGTACGTTCAGCATCCAGTACCACGTTAGGTTCCCTTGTGGAGGTTCTGAAATGGTTTTGAGCTCGATTAATTTGCTATGTTCTTATATTAATGGATCTTCCACGCCACCAGGTGATCAGGAGAAGGTGCAGACGATGCACGTCTACGAGATCAACGAGCTGGACAGGGAGAGCCCCGCCTACCTCCGCCTCAGCCAGAAGCAGGTCGAGAACGCCCTCGGCGACCTCGTCCCCTTTACCAACAAGGCAATTAATTAACCCTGATCTGTTCGATCCCTTCCTCTTCCTTCCTCATCTGATCACCATCGCAAGAGCTTCCCTTAACAGCGGCCATGGCCATGCAGGTGTACCACGGGAACCTCCAGAAGCGGCTGGGCGTCACCGCCGGGATCTGCATCCTCATCCAGCACGTTCCGGAGAAGAACGGCGACCGCTACGAGGCCATCTACAGCTTCTACTTTGGGGACTACGGCAGCCTCGCCGTGCAGGGGCCCTACCTCACCTACGACGACAGCTACCTCGCCGTCACCGGCGGCACGGGGGTCTTCGCCGGAGCGAGTGGCCAGGTGAAGCTGCGGCAGCTCGTCTACCCCTTCAAGATCTTCTACACCTTCTACCTGAAGGGGATCCCCGACCTCCCGGAGGAGTTGCTTGGCGAGCCAGCGCTGCCCACCCCCGCGGCGGAGCCCACGCCCGACGCCCTGGCGTGCGCGCCGCACGCCACCATCGAGAACTTTACCAACTAGTTAAGATAACACTGATCGTGCTCGCCATGCATAGAAGATCGAGGAAGGTGGGGAGGCCCAATCCGTCGTTGTCTTAATTTGGAGCTTTCGCCAGCCGCTATATATGTATTTTTAACACCGAAAAGCGTAATAAAATGATTTGACGCACAAGAAAAATTTAAACAAGTCCGTCATTAATTATATACTCGGGAATTTTCTCCTATGTACCTTGTTTAGAAATTTAATTATATAATAAATCTTTTTTGAAATATGCATTTGTTCTTATACCTCACTTATAGACGCAAAATGTGACGGACCAGGATATTTATGCCCATTAAAGCTCCATATTCAGATCCGCCTCCCGCGAACGGACCGAAGTCTCGCAAGGGATAGCTCACACAAGTGTCCAGTAAGAATATAAAAGACAAACCACAACAGTATAAGACACAAGAAAGTACATGTGCTCATATCTGCATATAACAATTTACAACTGTCCCATTACATTAATACATATCTAATTAAAAAGTACAACTATCTAGGGCATACCCTGATGGAGCACAAGCTCACACAAACTAACTACTACACAACTGCTGGTGGTACAAGTCTGACACAACGCCGCTGCAGGCCAAACACTCGGCAAGCCCTGAAAAGAACTGTAGGGGAGTGAGCCTCAACAAGTCACTGGCTCAGTAGGGGCTACCCAAAACAACACCGTAACCACGGACACCTCAACCCCAATGGGTCTCACTGGCAGCACCAATAGCCAAACCATTTCATGCTCACAACATTTATATTTAAATAACAGCTTAAACAGTAATTGATAAACAAATGCATATTCCTTATAAAGAAAGAGGAACCACAGGCTAATCCGCTCAACAACTGAAATGCCTAGGCCGCAAGCCTCACAGGCACATTATTCCAACGACTGGTTGCCTAAGCTACAAGCTTCACAGACAAATCTCAAGTACGTGGGTAACAGAGCTGCTAACCAAAAGCTGGCCCTTTATACCCAAACCACAATATGTCGGAAACCACATACACCAAGTAACATGATCGGCTACAGCGGGCCAATCCATCACACATGAAAACCATATACGGTAGCTTACCCGAGGGAGGGTGAAGCACATTGTGTGGAAGGTCACACCACACGACCTCCACGAAACACAGTTCCACGTCAACATCAGAAAGACTGGTATACGACGTACCACCACAAACCATTACCCACACGGGGTACATGTACCTATTACCACAAGGCACCAGCACAGAAACCGCAAGTAAACCAGTGCCGTAACAGGGCACACCATAGCAAGCTAAACCATATTTGTGGTGAGTCAATACTCACCATCTATAGCTGAAACTGTGCCACCACTCGGGTACACCACAAACCACAATCGCAATCACAACTGTGCCAACACCAGGGCATACCTCGAACGAGTCAAACCTCGACTACGAGTCACAAACTCACGAACCAGAGCTAGTGGCAAAGCACGAGTCGGAAAGGAACGACGTCACCACAACCACAATTGGAGCTAACAAAGCACGAGTCGCGAAGAACGACGCCACCACACGAGAACGGTCTACTGGATGATCAGGCCAGTATCCAACCCGGACAACACAACACAAAAACAACATCTCAGCCTCGCAGTCACGGACGAAAGGTCCAACTGCCGCTCCACGATAACAAGTCAAACAACTGTGGAGACCAACCAACACCACACCTGCAGACACACAGCTGCAGGTCCATGCCTGGCACCTCTAGGGTCTCTGGCCGGAGCACCCTAAAGTGAGGCACTGGAAAACAAGACTAGCTGGGGACCAGTGTCGACTACTGGTGTTGTACCTCCAACTACGAGCGCGCTACAAGCGACTGCACACCCACCAACACAAGCCGCTGCCCTACTGTCGTCTTTCCCTCAGCCGGGCGTACAACTCAAACACAGGAGTGAGGGAGTCCAGGAAGACGACACAGACCTCAACGGTATCACACTGTACCGGGACAAACCCCGAGCACAACAAACACACGTGCCTGGCTCACAAAGAACCTGGGGTACCCGACTAGTGAGGCATTCCGGAATAGGCACCGGACCACCACACTCGGCAAGCTCAAACCACGATATATACACAAACACTTTCTGTTACCGATCACGGTACATATGATAGGAATAGCTTGTTCCAGTCACCCTGTGACTTACAAGCTAACCTATACAATCACACACATAAATCACATTAATAATAATACCACGACCTGTCATCGGTCACAAAGTGACAGTGAAGGTTACACTAAACACTGACGATAAATCATATAATAATCACACTTGTATTTCACTAATTATCCATCCAGAATAATCTATAAAAGATTCTAGAAGATTGAGGCTAGGTTCAGACGTGAACCTCATCGCCACAACACCACAGTAATTAATATATAATAAACATGATAACGTACGATATGCCATACATATACAAATCACTTGCACGACATCAAAACCCTGTGATATTTCACAACCTCATAGCCGGTAAACTGACCTCAAAAGCCCCGTGCTCCAAGAGCACCACAGGTGTTAATACACCGCAACACTTATAACAAGAATGCCATTAAAAACACACTGCGCACATGCACAGGTTGGCGGCGACATCGATTGCCGTCCAAAGAATATAGACGACAATGTCCCTTGCCGTTAACACCAAGTAAGCGACCACCACTTGGCCGTTTACCCACACTCAACGGCTAGATACCTAGCCGTTAATCTCCCAACAAAGAACTCTGCGTCAACCGATGTTGACGCCAAGATCTTCACTGCAGAACCCGCCAGAACACACAAAATGGCCCTAGACCGATTACACGGGCATTCTAGCCATAAATACAATAGAAAAACAAGGGGAAACACTCCCCCTTACATGTATATACCATAATTAAACCAGAGAAGCAAGATCCAATACTTGGATCGATCAAACCACCCAATTTCCCGACATGGTAACCCTTTTTCCCAAAAACACAATTAACAAGTAATCTATACAAACGGAGCATGACAATTCAAACAAGAGAAGTCAAGGGGTCCAGTCCCTACCTCAGAAACGCAAATAAACTCCTAAAGAACTTCAAATCGCGCCGAAACCCCCAGGAGCTTCCCGCGAACACCACCCTCCAATCCGTCATTCCCCACCCGATCTGCCGCTACTGCGCACATCACGGCCTTCCCATGTGCTCTCGTCAACTGCCGGAAGTGGTGAAGAGGCACAAAGGTGAAAGGTGGGGAAAGAGGAGAGGAGAAAATGGGGAAAGAAGAAGGCTTAGGTTTACCTAAAAATACAGGCGCCTCAGGTTAACGTCAACCTCTGCGCCGGTAACCAAACCGCCCCAACTAGGCGTCCACATCGCTCGACGCCAAGTTCAAGCAATAAAACCCATTAAAATAAACGGTAGACGTCCACATCGATGGACGCCAAAAACATGTTAATGGCAACCCATGGCCGCCAACACAAAGTCGACGTCACCCACCTGGACGCCAACCCACTGTTGATGTCCAGCGTACTGAACACCAACACAGACCCATAACCAAACCCGGTAAGGATCTAATAAGAAACACACAACACTAATGGGCCTCACATTGGCCACCAAACCCGCTAAACCTGGATCCACGGGGATCCAGAAAACACGCGACGTTACACAAAATGACTTCAAAAATCCTGTCGTAACTGACGGACGTCAACAACATGTTTAGAATATTTCTTTTCACTTTTACATATATACTCTTATTAAAAATAACAGTGAAAGAATATTTAAAATATGTTCTTGACTTTCGTCACTAAAAATTACGATCGGGAAAATCTCTGAAAGTATTTTGTATCTATAAAAGAATATATATGTGCAAATGTAAATTCAGGAAGAATTCTCACATGATTAATCTCTTAATTAAGAGATCTATAGATCCAAAAAATCTATATGCTTATTATAAATATACTTACATTTATTCATGTTTAATTATTTTTCATACACATAAGTAAGTCTCGAGTAAGTTTAGGATAAAAATATTTTTATGGAGAGATCTGAACTTGGCATTGCTAAACAAATAATTTATAAGAAATTGACTTGGATTGTTATAAATTCAGTATCTTCCTAATTATGAACATATTTTACGTCGCTCACTTGCTCATCAAAAAGAGAATTTTTGATACCCCCAAATCCTTGTCACAATCACATGGGCAGGTTAACTATAATAGTCTATCTCATTGTACATATATGAGTTTAACTATATTACTAAAATAGTAAAATTATATATATATATATATATATATATATATAATACATCATATTCATGGTTTCACCCTTGAAATCTACATATTGAATATTTCATACCCTTGAAATCGAAAAAAAATCATTAGTTATATCTCTATGTGTAACGTCGCGCGTTTTCCGAATCCCCGTGGATCCAGGTTTAGCGGGTTTGGTGGCCAATGTGAGGCCCATTAGTGTTGTGTGTTTTTTACTAGATCCTTACCGGGTTTGGTTTGGGTCCGTGTTGGTGTTCAGCTTGCTGGACACCAGCAGGGTGTTGGCGTCCATCGATGAGGACGTCGACTGTTGAACTTGGCGTCAAGCTTTGTGGACGTCTAGTTGTGGCGGTCTGGTTAAACGGCCCAAGGGTTGACGTTAACCTGAATGCCTGTGTTTTTATGGCAGACCCGAGCTCTGTTCTTTCTCTTCCTTCTCCCTTCCTCTTCCCCCACCTTCACCCTTGAGCTTCTTCGCGAGTTCTGACGGTCGGCGGGAGCTCGTGGGAAGGCCGTGGTACGCGTGGTAACGGCAGATCGGGCGGGGAATGACGGATTGGAGCGCGATGTTCGTGGGACGTTTCTCGGGTTTCGGCGTGATTCGAGGTTCTTCAGGGAGTTTAATTGCGTTTTTGAGGTAGGGGACGAACCCAGTTAGTTGATAGAAACATTAAAACACGACTTAACTACTTGAACCAGCATGATGATGCATTTTTGGATTAAGTTGCACCATGAAGGGATAATGGGTGGTTTGAGTAATTTAATGTATGTAGCATGTTGTGTTGGGTTGTTTTGGGTTCATGCATGTTTAAAGAACCATTTCAGTACATTTTCTTGTAATTTTAACGGTTGGGAAACCTGTAGAGCTGGATTAGGGTTTCTGCAGGGTTTTAGGCCGGAGAACTTGGCGTCAAGATCGCTTGCCGCCAAGATCACCAGCCGGGATATAGACGGCTAGATCGCTTGCCGTTTACTTCCTTTAAGCGGCAGTCGATGTTGCCGCCAACCTGTGCATGTATCCATGCAGTGTTGTTTACGTAGCTTTCCTGGTTATGAATATTGTGTGATTATGGGTGCATGACAATGACCGGTGTGAGCCAGTGCACTTGTTATGCTCTTGGAGCACATTGCTCATGTAATGGGCAAGTTTTACATGAATGATGTGTGATGTACGTAATCGCTTTACATGGTATGTGTGGTGCGTTGGCACCCGTGGCACTCTTGGAGTGCGTTGTCCATGTGTTGGGCACGTGGTTTATGTGGTAGACGTGTGGTACACCAACCAAGGTGTAATATAGATGTGTTGTTTACGTAGTTTGAGTGTGTGTGTACTACACACTTTGTTGTAATGTAATTCTTATGATTTATCGTAGTAACTGGGCAGTGAGGTTCCTGTGTGAACTTTGTGGTGTTTGGGCAGTGAAGGTCCATACCGACCTAGCCCTGGTCCGTTGTTGTCTTTCGAATAATATTATATGGATTTATGAAGTAAGTGGTGTGTGTTGCCTCGGAGGTCATCTCATGACCAATGATATGCCAAATATGATTGGCTATCGTGATTTATATATGTGTTAGTGTGAGTTAGCTTGGAGGTTATAAGATGACCAATAATAGGCAAGTTTGTGGTTCAGGTATGTGTGGTGTGGGATAGCTTTGGGGTCACACGGTGACCGATGTTAAGCTAATCCTAACACTTGTATATTGTGAATTATAAGTAAAGGCTATATGTGTAAGTATCGTGGTTTGTGCTAGCCGAGTGTGGTGGTCCGGCGCCTATTCCGGAATGCCTCTCTAGTCGGGTACCCCAGGTTCTTTGTGAGCCAGGCACGTGTGTTTGTTGTGCTCGGGGTTTTGTCCTGGTATTTGTGTTGTACCGTTGAGGTCTGTGTTGTCTTCCTGGACACCCTCACTCCTGAGTTTGAGTTGTACGTCCGGTTGAGGGAAAGACGGCAGTGGGACAACGACTTCCCAGAGTTTGTTCTTTTGTCGCTTGTAGCGCGCTCGTAGTTGGGGTTACGGACACCAGTAGTCGACACTGGTCCCCAGCTAGTCTTGTTTTCCAGTGCCTCACTTTAGAGTGCTCCGGCCAGAGACTCTAGAGGTGCCAGGCATGGGCCTGCAGTTGTGTGTCTGCAGGTGTGGTGTTGGTTGGTCTCCACAGTTGTTTGACTTCTTCCTAGTGGAGCGGCAGTTGGACCTTTCGTCCGTGACTGTGAGGCTGAGAGGTAGTTCTTGTGTTGTGTTGTCCGGGTTGGATATTGGCCTGATCAGCCAGTAGTCCGTTCCCGTGTGGTGGCGTCGTTCTTTCTGACTCGTGCTTAGTAGCTCCAGTTGTAGTTGTGGTGACGTCGTTCCCTTCCGACTCGTGCTTTGCTACTTGTCGTAGTTTGTGAGTTTGTGACTCGTGGTCGAGGTTTGACCAGTTCGAGGTGTGCCCTGGTGTCGGCACAGTTGTGGCTGAGTTATGGTTTGTGTGACTTGTCGATTAAGGTTTCACCTGTAATGTTGTGTCTAAGTGAAGGCACAATATAATTGTGGTTCAGTATGGTGTTTATCACCTACTTGTACTTTTGATCGGGTATTTGTGTTGTGGTACCTCAGAGTAGCAGGTACATGTACCCTTCGTGGGTTACTTTGTGGTTTTGTGGTGGTACATTGTGTACTAACCTTTCCGGGTACTTGTGTGTTGAGGAGGTCTTGTGGTTTGACCTGCCACTTGTTGTATCCTAACTGTTTTAGGTAGATCTTTGTTTATAATTTATTGTGCATTAGTTTGTGATTATTAATTACGTTACCTTTGTGGGTAATAGGCCGATGAGGCTTGTGGCCTAGGCATATTGTGGTTTAGTAGAGCTATGCTCTGTGGAGGCCGTGTGAGACCTTCCACTTGTTAAGTTTTACTCTTCTTGGATATGATTCCAATTATAGTTTTAGTGTGTTATGATTGGCTTCGTGGTAGCCAGTTCCGTTACCTTGTGTGTAGTTTCCGATGTAGTGTGGTTTGGAGTATAAAGGACCAACTCTTTGTTAGCGGTCCTGTTACTCAAATGTTTGAGGTTTGCCTATAAAGCTTGTAGTCTGGGCAGTACTTTGCCTGTATGGCTTTTAGCTTAGGCAACCAGTTGTCGTGGCAGTGTGCCAGTGAGACTGTGGTTTAGGCACTTTAGTAGTTGGGCTAACTAATGATTTTATGTTAGTCCTGTAGTCCTACTTTTCTTCTGAGGACGTTATGTTTATTATCATAAGCATGTTTAATTGTTATTTATTGTAATGATGTGAGCATGAAATGGTTTGGCTATTGTTGTTGCCAGTGAGACCCATTGGGGTCGAGGTGTCTGTGGTTACAGTGTTGTTTTGGGTAGCCCCTACTGAGCCAGTGACTTGTTGAGGCTCACTCCCCTACAGTTCTTTTCAGGGCTTGCCGTGTGTTTGGCTTGCAGCGGTGTTGTGACAGACTTGTACCACCAGCAGTTGTTTAGTAGTTAGTGTTGTGTGAGCTTGTGCTCCCTTGGGGTATGCCCCAGGTAGTTGTACTATTTTAATTGGACATGTATTAATGTAATGGGACAGTTGTACAAATTTGTGAATAGATATGAGCACATGTACTTTCTTGTGTCTTATATTCTTGTGGTTTGTCTTTTATACTCTTACTGGACACGTGTGTGGGATATCCCTTGTGAGACTTCGGTCCGTTCGCGGGAGGCGGATCTGGATATGGAGCCTTAATGGGCATAAATACCCCGGTCCGTCACACTATGACTGCTAGAATGGAAAGAATATTATATTATCATTTAACGAAATGGTTAAATAAAGCATGAATTTACTAAAATATCTCAAGAGTTAGAAAGAGAGAATAAAGAGAGAGAGATATGGTGGAGGAGAAGAGAGAGAGGATAATCCCTCCAACTCTAATAGTGAGCGAGAAGAGAGAGAGTGTCGGAGGTAGAGAAAAGAGGTGCTAGAGGGGTCTCCTCCTCTGACTCCAATTGTGAGAGAGAAGAGAGAGGGAGAAAGTGTCACGCCTCCAAGATGAAGACATGACCACAATATCAGAACACACAGGAGTAAGAGAATTTCACATATATAATATTTTATTCTTAGATTATCATACAGAGTTCATGTCACGCCCCGCCAATTTAGCAGCGGAATAAATTGGAGAGACGTGAGCAAAGTGTATGGTAACGTAAATTGCGTATACAGTCGCAAAAAATCAGAGTATCTAATGGATAATAATTACAATAAACTCTTCATTTTATTGATAATTCATCTAAACTATTACAACCACTAATTCAGAGCCAAAACATAGGGCTCAAAGACTTCATTACATTGGAAAGGATATTTAAGCAAATATCTAACTAAGATCATTCCATCGCTATGACTCCAGGTTGCTCATCACTCCAGTCCATTCCCGTTGGTGTGTGTAGGGTCATCATCTGACTTTCTTGAAACACATATAACAAATAGCGCAGGGTGAGCGATAACACTCAGTAGGACTTAATATCTCATATAAACATGCATGCTTTAAGTGATTAATGTCTTGTAAAGTAGGATAACTAGAGAGAACGATCAAGTATAGACAAGCTATGTCACACGATAGCAAGAGAGCGATAATACATTTAAAAAAGAATAATGCAAAACTAGTATGATAAATGATTGTCCATATAATGAGATAGTGTATTATGGTTGCACAAAAGTGCACTAGTAACGATAGCATGTAACGATTGGTCGATCATTTTATCAACCGAGCGAACATAGTATAGTGATTGATTGATTGTCATAGATTAACTCTTGATAGTTTAAATGGCGCTGAGTGTATGCCACACACCCTGATCATTGTGACTCCCATGGGAAAATGGCACTCTTCGGGCGCTCTCCCCAGGACCAGACCGGGCCCTATTGTCTGGCATTGGTTATGTTTGTTATCTTAGACAATCAATTTAATGACCAAATATAACACCAAGAATAGATGAGAGTAATTGACAATTAGACGAGAGTGTAGAGAGAATGTGAATAGATGAGAGTATAAAGATAGTAGATGAGATAGGGACATATTCGTAAAACGTCTATAAACAAGCGATAGCAAGAGTTGCACAGCACTAGGTCGTGTGCTGACAGTCTGGTAGAAGTCACAACCGCCCATTAGCTGTACCTATGAACACTTGCCAGAGTTTCGGCATGATCTTCAAGGTGAGAGAGAACAAACTAAGGCCGTTGGATTGTGCTCATCCCTAGGGGTATGAAGGGTATTAATGGTACAATCCGCTCATCGACAATGGACACCCGCCAAAGCCATGGAGACTTACAGAGTCCTTGACAAGGAGACCCTGGTTCGGTTAGGAGTATTCCCAACGGAGAGGTGGTCCAAGTCAAGAAAGAAGTGTGTAACGAAACGTGTTGTTCGTCTTGCCTCGAGTGCTCGAAGGCAGAGGGACGCGATAGCAGTGTACAAAACACGCGAATAAAACGAAGACAAGTGTTATTAAAAATAATAGGGAATTTATGTGAAATAATTACACTTAATTACAAGATAGATTATTGAGTAATTTATAAGGGTCTCATGGCAAATATTAAATGTTTAGTGGGTGCAAGTGTTTAGAAATCATAAGAGCATGAATAATCGTGCACATGACTTTTAATTAAGGAATTTCATGTGATTATTACCAAATATTAATATTCAGATCAATACTATTCATAACAATGCATAATTAAGGTTAAACAAGGGTTAAATTGTAACACCCTCCTCCGACTTCACACAAACACATACGTAACCTTTGATCGGAAGAGGGGTTACACTAACAAACTTTCGTTATGGGTAGATATATCCGCGCATTGCACAAAACTGGCAAACCATTACACAAAGGTATCTTCGAACATATTATAATACACAAAGTGACAAAATAGCAACACTCATTATTTACAAAAGCTAAGTTTCTCTCTTTCTAGCTTAATACATTATCAACTAAAAGAAACTACTAAAACTACATTATTCTTCTTCATCTCTTCATCGTCCGCAGCGGAATTAGGATTCACATGTAGCTGAGATTATACACACCTTCAATCTGAAAGGGTTGGAGGAAACAAAGGCATGAGTCGAAAGGACTCAGTAGGTATCAGTAAACATAGCATAGAAGTTTCATTTGCAGAGCTGAATGAATATTCAAATAGTGCATACGAGGATCAAAACATAATTGCTCATGAATTTCATACTTAACAGAAACATATAGCTCAAATTGATTTCATAATGAGCTCCAACAAATCACAGAATAAAAGTCATATTTGTCTTTCAGAATTCAGACCATAACTTAATTTGGAAACAAATTCGACAGGCATCACTGCTCTCAAGAGGTTACTATATAGACGTAATATACCATCTTTAGTACCTAGGCGATTCCAGCACCTTAGATCTTGTTCATTGCGCAAGAACGGAGTATAATTATTTTATTACCCACCATCGTCGATTCCTTGACTTGGATTTATATACGTACAAACTGTCGCCCTCAGCTGATCACAAGTAGCGGGTGCTACTACAAGTGATCCTAAACCCTCTTTTGAAGAGAGCACTGTCTTCAGATCATAAACTTCTTTTCATGAGCATAACGGAAATGAGAAATCCAAAGGGAGATTTGATTTATGATTAATACAAATATCTTGGTGACAAAGTAGTTCGGAGTTCAAGAGTATAAGAAAGACAATTGGCTGAGACAAGGTTATGACTCAAGCCAATAACTTCAGAAGATTTGAATCATATAAGAATCCAAAAGAAAATGAAGATCCATAATGGTCATCACAAATTATTCACATCTCATGAGGTGTGCAAACATATGAACTCTCAAGTGGTCAAGTTTTATAACCTCAGTTACCGAATACCGAAGAATAGACTCAATCGGAGTACTATTCGTAATTGCCAACTTTAAGAATAACTCAAGGAAGGTTAAGGTACATAATGTGGGTGAACTTTGAAGTAGTATGACAGTAAATACTAAGATAAATGAGAGGGTAACTTCCTTGGCTTTTAGGATGAAGTTCTAGCATAGATTCGGACATGAAAGAGTGCAAAAATCTGAATCAACATTGTACCTGTCGACAGCCAGGAAGGGGCTGGGCTGTCGACAGATGGTAGCAGACCGAGTTCAAATCTTCTGGCTCTGTAGGGATCTGTCAACAGCTGCAAGAGATCTGTCGACAGATCCATACAGTCCAGAACTCTGGAAGTCTGGAAAACATGCGCCTGTCGACAGCTTTGGGCTGCCTGTCGACAGCCGCCTGTTCCTCACTCATAAGTGACTTTGAATGCACTCTAAACATGCTAACCGTGGAACCTATGAATCAAGGCATGATGTATATCAAATAAAAGAGTCTAATTATAGTTCTCACAGTGGTTTATAAACCGAACAAGTGAGATGAAACGAGAGGTTTGCAATTCAAGCTTGTTTAGCTAGAAACTAGACATAGTATATTGTTGGAAGTGTGGTCTTGATAGCAATGGTTTATTGGGAGATTCTTACAAGAAGGACACTAAAACACAAGATATTTAATGTTCCAAATCAAAGCTTGAGGTACAAACATCTGAATGGAAAGAATCACAATGTTCTAAGATATCGAAATTTCTAACAAAACTCTATAGCATAAACATGGATCATGGGTGGTATAAGAGGTTAGAAATCTACTTAAATTGTAATGGGAGTGGAGAAGCTCCTTGATAATTATATGATTCCAGAGGTAATAGGGAAAATCAAATGAAAGATTCTGAAAGTACAATCTCGTACACAGACTTAACCAAGACTGGTTAATGAGCTTGAAGGCAACTCATGTAAGGTTATGATCTTTCTAACTAGAGCAGTGTGTAGAAGTATGAGGAGAAGATAGGAATCTACTTTTCCTCAAGGTAAACAAAATCCTTGAATACCTACAATCAAAAGTGAACCAAAACAAGAAGAACTCTATAGATCATGGTACAAACAAGAGACATGGTTTCTACGAATGAGGAAACCATGAGCATGTACATAGGAAACTGAGAAGGATTCATGGTATGACACCTACTTGACTTGAAAGGTAATGCTTCCACTCCGATGGCCCACAATTGATGAAAGGAAATGGAACCAAGGGTGCAACACAATAGTCCCCTGAATCAGCTCACAACACTTCCGATGGAAGCTATGGAAGCAACAGCTCAACAGCCAGTCTCCCACACATATAGCCCCAACAGTAATTCACTAACACCAGGCTTGTAACCACAGCAATAGAAAGACTAGGAAGAACAAGAGTGTTGGAAAGATGCATACGATGGGTGTTGGGAAGCTTATATAAGCTCCCAAGTTCCCCTGCAAACTAGACATGTTGGCCATGGACGTGTTATGGTGTAAACCCCCTTAAACCATGTGAGACCACCTATCTCATGCAACACACTCTTGGTTACACGCAGATAACCTTAATGATAGCCCAACCCATGGATAAGCCTTATCCTAATGTGTGTTGACATCTCCTAAGCCTTACACGTAAATCACCCAAAAATCCATCCCGTAAATTGACCCTTAATTCAACTCACCCAATAATCCCTATGTAAAGGTGTTCAAACGACGTCCGTTTATGTTGAAATTTCAACCATAGACTAATAGGTAAGGTTTTACAAATTGTCATGATTTTTATTTAATTTTTAGAATTTATTTTCTACTGGGTGAAAAATTACCCGGAAAATAGTTGCGTCGACTTAATCTCAAAATCCAGTCGTCAAAAATTCTGAATAATTATATTTTTAATATCTCCACAATTTTCTAAGAATTATGGTGTTCTCAGATTTTATTTTCGTTACAGTTTTCTGGTGTCGCCCTGTCGGGGGTGCGCACGACCGAAATTAGTACCTGGGTATGATAAAGTGTCTTAAACATACCCTTAATCCTAAATATCACAATTTAAACCTAATCGGTTTGCATAAACAAGAATTTCTAAGTAAATCATGGTATTTAAAATTTGAGGGCATTACATAAATGGCATATATAACAAGGGTATATGAGCAATTTAGGGTTCTGGCGACATTTTGTAATCGCGACGAGGGTACCCGTCGCGTTTTAGGTCGCGATGAGCGGTCCGGCCGCGTTTTGTTGAACTGGCCTGGTTCGAAGGCGGAGGGAAACCACGACGGCTCGGGCCGTCGTGTTTATGATGCGACGGTCCGGCCGGTCGCGACCCTTCTAAGATAGCGACGGCCCGACCCGTCATGATTTCAGAAGGGCGGCCCGAACCTACAAAGGGGAAAAACAACCCTTTCAGGTTGGGTCCTTCCTTCCATGGCATGGTACAGTGCCATTTAAAAATCTATATAAAATTGTAGGAACATCCAAAAATCATGAAACTAATTTTAAACGAAACTAGACATGTAGGTGTATCTAAAAACATGATTAATTAGAAAATAGACAAGTAATGAGCTTGCTTTAATTAGGTTACTTTTCGGTGACCTAAAACATGCATAGTCATAGATTTCAATTTAATTAGCAAAGGATGCATGATGAAAATTGGGGGAAATAGAATCATTCGAAGTCTAACATCATGCAGTATTTATGAGAATAATTTCAAGCCATGACATCGAGTATATTCATGGATTGGAAGCAATCAAGTAGGTTCGAGTACATGATGATGACATGGATTAGAGCATTTAATACTCTCTCATAGAGCAACGAAAATTAGGGAAACCATAGGGCTTTGATAGAGGGGATCAAGTCTACCTAGGGTCGAGTTTAATTTAATTTTGCTTGAGAGATTGCCTACTTTTTTTACGCTGTAAAGATTCCTAGGGTTGAAAAACGAAGAAGATGGTGGAAATCCCTTACTCCAAGCTCCTTCCTCCTTGCTCCTCTCGTCCACAGCTCCTCTCTTCGTCCCCCAAAGCTCCAACAATGAACTATGGGTTGGTAGGGATGTATTGTGGGGTGTATTAGCTAGTTTAAGAGTCCTATTTGGTTAAAACTCTTCCTTCTCTTCAAACTCCTAATTTTCACATTTATCTTTCCCTTTTCTAACATTTATCCACCTAATAGGATAGAGGAGAAGTTTAATTTCGTGGGTAGAGGACTTCTTTTAAGATATATGTGAGTCATATTAGTGCTTTAATGACCCCTTTTTAATTAGGAGATAATATAATTACGAATTTCCCTATTTAATATGAGTCTTCTATTTTTATCCCTATTTCCTCTTATCTAAATCCCCATTTTAGATTAGGATAGAGCTCTATATAGTTAGAGTAGGGTTATGACTCTTTTTAAAATAATTAAGAGTTAAAATAGTCATTATCTTAACCCTTTTTATTTATTAATATTTTAGGTACGAATTTAGGTTTAGTTATCTCCCATCCAAAGATGGGCTCTTGACTTTTTGGCTCATTAATTCATGTATGGACTATTTAGGGAAACCCATTACTTAATTTACTTAATGAGTTTTAATTATCTATTTATTAGAGAATTTAATCATGGGCCAAAATTGTGCATTGGTCCAATTTTCATAATGGGCTATCAACACTCATTATTTAAAGTCTACCCATGTGTTCATCTTAATTTTTAATTCACTTTGGTTCATATAATAATGGGTTTTTCAATTTATTCCTTAATTACAATAATAAGTCACATAAATTTTAAAACTTGGTCCAAATGATTTTTCTATGCCCCAATTTCTAAATGGGTCATTAGAGAATATTATTTAAGGTATAACTGTGATTTTTACGAAATTTTTAGATGGATTTACACACATGCAATAATGATGTGTACCCTTTTTAACTAGTTTAAATTTATTAATAAATAAATTTTCAATTTATCCAACATTTTTAATTAATTTTTTTTGGGGTACTACAGTTCATACACACTAATCACTTTATAAGTTTTTTACACAAGTGCACCAGGAGTAGAAACCAACTACTATTACAAAATTATTCTTGAACTCCTGTTGACAAAAGGGGCTGTTATCGCTTTATCTCTCAACCCATCCCGGCTAGCTCCTACTTTAGATAATTACCTAAAAAATGTTAACAAATAATATGAGCATAAAATGCCTAGTAGATTGCTTTCTAATTTACTCTAAATCACCAATTAACAGGTACCCAATTATTTACAGGGAAGCACAATAATAGGGCAATAGAAAGGATGCTCAAAATGAAGTAATCTCAGTCAAGGGGATTAACGGTAAATGATATGAAGCAAGATAGGCAATAAATAGTGTCATTTAATCAGTGAAATGGATTTAGATGAATGATCAGGTTAATAACAATCAAGCACATAGTACAATGTCAGTCAAATATCAGATAATTAAAATATCAATTTAGTAACAATCAATCAACCTCTCAGTATGGTGTCATGCCATAACACCAGATCATTGCCCTCTGCGGCATTCAGTTAGAACATTTGGGCGCTCCTCCTGGGACCAGACCAGGGCCCCATTGCACATGCATGAGTTCAGTTGGGTCCAAGACCCCAATAAATTACTTTCATGACAATTTAGTAATTAGAAAATACTCTTCAACCAACAAAATTTTAGAATGGAAAGGAATCAATCTATAGTTCGGTAGAATTCTAGCATAGAAGAGGTATTTCACTAAGCAATCTAACAAGGTTCTGGTAAAGCAAAGGTATTTACTAACAAATCCGACAGAGTCTCGACATATCCGGTGGAGTTTCGATATGATATGAGATTTCAACTAGACAATCCGGTAGCATTCCCGCAATATGAGATAGGGACTCAGGTAATCAAATCGACAACATTCCGACATAAGAGAGGGACTTGGGTAATCAATTTGATAGCATTCCGACATAAGAGAAGGACTTAGATAATCAATCTGTCAGCATTTCGACATAAGTCAGGGATTCAGATAATCAATCCGACAGAGTTTCGACATACTCCAGAGTCCCGACAAAGAAGAGGGTTAAAATTGACTAGACAAACAGAATCCTAATACGAAGAAGGATTGAAAGGAGTGTTAACTAATGATCTAGAGAGATTAGAAAGAAGCCTACATGTTGGCCAAAATCCCAAGAAACGTCACTCCTCCTCCTTCCTCTTCTTACCCTTGCTTTGTCCTCCTCTCTCCACTTTCACTTGGATGGGAGGAATGGAGAGGGGGTGGTATTTATAGGAGGAGGGGAAGCATAGGATGAGGACACATGTCCCCCCAGAGGTGGCAAAATCTTGGGCTTCCTTCCCCTGGATGTGGGACAAGTGTCCCTAGGGGATAAGCATCCCCTGGATGTGGGACAAGTGTCCACTTTTAGAGATTTCTTGATTTTTCTAGGAATTTTTAGGATTTTTAAATACTATTTCACTTGACCCCTAACTTTTTTGTAATTAGCATTTTTACCTTTGACTTTTAGAAATTGGAGATATGTCTATTCCTAACCCCCCGATCGGCCGTTCAGGCCCTGAATGACCTTCGATTGGGAATCCGATTGTCTTTGGGGGTTTATAGAAATTTCATCAGGGTCCCTAAAAAATTAACAATCACATAAAAACCCCATATTTTTATAATTATAGATATGTATTTTCTATTTACATTTATACTTTTTCCTTTTATTTAATTTTGAGATCAGTGTGAACAGGGATATATATATCCATATCCTTATCCTCTTTCTTTACCAATATACTTACCTTTAGTAATACCCCTTACTCTTACCATTTACCTTTAGTAGTATCCTTTAACAATATCATTATTATTTATCATTAGGAATATCCTTTACCAATAACAATATCCTTTATCATATTTTTAGTAAGGACTTAGATAGATCTAGATTTGCTTAATCTCTCAATCTGCCTACAAACTAGATTACGTTTTCTTGACTATT
Organism: Colocasia esculenta; assembly: GCA_014218235.1. Taxonomy (NCBI): domain Eukaryota; kingdom Viridiplantae; phylum Streptophyta; class Magnoliopsida; order Alismatales; family Araceae; genus Colocasia; species Colocasia esculenta. The sequence continues at coordinate 99,060,780 of CM024764.1, read as the reverse complement.
TCTTACTTATTTGTCATTTTATATCTTGGAATATTACAGAAAGAAAGATAAAGAGAAAGGTCAAGGGAGAGTGAAAGGGGTGAGATAGAGAGAGAATTATGGAGTGTCGAAGAGGTCTTCCCCTCTGGCTCTGATAATAAGAGAGAAGAGAGAGTGAGAGAGAGAGAGTGAGAGTTGGGCAGGGGAGAGAGAAGGGAGTACCGAAAGGGTCTCTCTCCAATTCTGACTGTGACTGCGAAGAGAGAGAGATAGAGAGAGAGTTGAGGTGGAGAGAGAAGGGTGTCGACTATGAGAGAGAGAGAAGGGAGTGTTGGAAGGGTCTCCCCCTCTAGCTCCTACAATGAGAGAGAAGAGATAAGAGAGATAAGGGGGTCCGACAATAAGAGAGAAGAGAGAGAGCTAGATTGAGAGAGAGAGAGGGTCAAGTTGGGGGGAGAGAGAAATGTGATCGTCGGAAGGGTCTCCCCCTCTTACCTCTTACTCCAGTAATGTGAGAGAGAGAGAGAGAGGAGTCGGGTCAAAGGGAGAGAGAGAGAAGAGAATGTTGAAGAGATCTCCTGTTCGACTGCGATAATGAAAGAAAAGAAAGAGAAAAAATAAGATATACAAAGAGAGAGAGAGAGAGACGGGGGTCAAGTTTAGAGAGAAATAGGGATTAAAAGATAATTTTTTAAGAGTTACATAAGATAAGTTTTCGCTTTCTTAAGTTAATTGTAATTTTATTAAATGAATGGAATGAAAGGTATAGACATATATATGATAAAATATATGGAATATTAGTGTATGGGGTTAATGTACAAATTTTAGGGGTAAAACCACAAATACGGTGTATTACACTAGATATGTAATTTTTCCTACTAAAATAATACTTTTGTATAGAAAGGGAAAGACAGATGACTTAGATTTTCTTATCTGATTTTAATCTAATTTCGAAATTATGTCTTATTTAATTATAAAAGTAGGTCTTATTTGTCATGCCTAAAACAATTGAGATGAATATTACCTACGGGAGTCTCAAATCTAAAATAATATTATAATATTTTATTCTAAAATATTGGACATCCGCGCATTTGAACTTTCGAACTCCCAAATTTGACGGGCGAAACGGAACGCCGTTAAAACAGACGGACGGCGACGCCGGCCGCATCGGAAAAACGAGATATTTATGCGTCCTCACCGCCTTCCCGGACCTACAGCTTTGGAGTCCTGACGTCAAATTTGACGGCCAGGATCTAACAAGATCGCTGGATACCAGCCCCATTAGTTGACACGTGTACCGATAGGAGGTGCGGACTAGCCTTGGAGCTCGTACACATTATTCGTGGCTCGAGCGGGAGCCAGAATCGCGCGGGTGTGTAAAGCTGCCAGGGGGAGAGCTCCACAGAGGAGGTGAGGAGTGGGGGGATTAGGGTTTGGGGATCTGAGAGGCCGAGGAGGTCGCGGGAGATGGCGGAGCACACGGAGGACTCTGCCGGGGAATCGCTTCTGGACAAGATCGTGGAGAAGGTGCACGGCCACGACTCCTCGTCCGATTCCGGGGACGAGAAGCCACCGGCGGAGTCGCTGTCCTCCTCCATCCAGGCCAAGGTCTGGCGCCTCTTTGGACGCGAGAAGCCTGTCCACAACGTCTTCGGCGGCGGCAAACGTACGGGAACCACTTCGTCGATCTTCTCACTGAATAGATTGCTCTTCCACATCTGCTTTTGAGTTTCCTTTTGCAGAATGTTTGTCTGTTTGGTGTGTGGTCGATCGTCGTTCGTTGCTGGATTGATGGGGTCTGCTGTGCGTTCGATCTGTTTGAGTTGCTGAGATGATAGATCTGTTGGAATTTGATAGCGGCAGTTGTTTTGGTCCTTTTGGATTTTTCCCCTCATTTTTTGATAGGGCGATGAGTATTTTCTTCTTTTACTTGCCGATTTTAGCTTAATTCTACTATCTCCATTGGTGCTTCCCTCTCCTTACAAATGAACGGGTATGATTCGGTCATGCTCGTTTTTCTCAGTTCTAAAACCCTAATCTTAATGGTGTTTTTCAGTAGATTTGTCTTCTTTGTTGGGAAATCACCGTCGCTCTTTCGAATGCTAGATTGTTGTTTCAGATCTATCTATGTGTCTGTAGTTAACCTGTGAGGGTTTGGCCTGTGCAGCTGCTGATGTGTTCCTGTGGAGGAACAAGAAGGTATCGGCGGGGGTGCTTGGTGTGGCTACTGCCATCTGGGTCCTGTTTGAATTGCTCGAATACCATCTTCTCACTCTTGTCTGCCATGGCCTCATCTTCTCCTTGGCCATCCTTTTCCTTTGGTCCAATGCCACCACCTTTGTAAACAAGTAAATCGCCCCTTCCTTTCCGCCCCATTCCGTCTCTCTGATTCGTTTGGTTGTGTTTGCCTAATCCGAGTTTGATCTGTCTGTTCACTGTTTACATGTCATTCCTAGATCACCTCCTCGCATACCAGAAGTCAAAATTCCTGAGGATCTGGCTGTGGAAATTGCTCAAACTCTTAGGCTTGAGGTCAACCAAGCGTTTTCGGTGCTGAGGGACATTGCATCGGGGCATGATCTTCGGAAATTCCTCGCTGTATGCATTTTCTGTATCTATTGTTGGTACATAAGGGCATTTTTTATACCGAGCTTATGGACCTGTCCTGGTTTTTCAGGTGATTGCCGGCTTGTGGATTCTGTCCATCGTTGGGAATTGGAGCAATTTCTTGACCTTGTTCTACATAGGTAATGCGGTGTTGGCCATCTACTTATATTTGTGCACCCCTCTTATCTTATTTAGCTTTGTATTCCTGACCCTTACTCTTTTCATTTTATCTTGATTGATTTCTTGGGAAAAACAGTGTTCGTTTTATTGCATACTGTGCCCGTTCTTTATGAGAAGTATGAGGACAAAGTGGATGCTTTTGGTGAGAAAGCAATGATAGAAATCAAGAAACAGTACGCAGTGTTCGACGCAAAGGTGCTAAGTAAGATCCCAAGGGGGCCTTTGAAAGACAAGAAGCATTGAAATCGAAGGTACAATGTGGTGTTGTGGCTTTGGCGTTGCCATTAGTTGTCACTCATTTCTCGGATGGTGCTCCGACTCATCTGGCTAGATTCATTAGAACTCATCTTTTTTATCTAGTGTTGGGCTCCGTGTTTGATAAAAGTGGTCTGTTTTGTGGGAGCGATTCCAAGTTTTTGTGATATGGATCGTCTTTATGTTTGCACTATCCATATTTTGTGCAAGCATCTGCATGTAGGGCTTCTATTTCAACTGTATGTTGTCACTTATGTACGCATTGCAATGGTCACTTGCTTGTCCATATGGACTCCACCAGTTAAAGGCTTGGTCAGTAAGAATAGATGATATCAATCTATCAGTTTGTTTTGTTCTCACTGATTTTGAGGAAAATTATATCTAGTAACGACTCGGGGAATATCCTACACAAACCTTTGAAGAAAGGTTGAACTGCCATAGTGCCATGGCACGTCAACAAACCGTTGCAATGGATGCCCCTATGTTTGCGCGTTGTCTCTGGAAGACATTTAGAATCTTGTTCATGGTCAGTCTGTTTCATCCTTGCTCGTGGTGTTATCCTTTCTACTCTGTTATTGTCGAATCCTTCCTTCTTCTTTGTTGTTGATGAGCCCTTTCTACTATTTTAACGTTTCATTTTGCATATATCATGTTCCTGTTTTGTTTTCATTTCACACTAGTTTGTATTGCCCTTGGGAACACATTCAATAGTGTTGGCTCTAAAAATATGCAATTACAGAACCCTCGGTATTTATTTCTCTAAAAATATGTAATGATCATCAAAATTCAATAGAAATGATCATAATTGTGACAAACATTATTGCAATGACATCATATATAAAATTCATAACATGTTAGAATTAGAGGAACAATTGACTAACAATACAATGGATTGCCACTGATTGTGTTCAGTCTACTGTGAACATGGTCATTAGACTGTGCATGACTGTGGCTGTTCAGTAATTGACCACAGCCGAGAGAGAGAATGAGATAGGGAGGGGGAACCGAATGGCCAGTGGGGGCTAAGGAGGGTTCCGAGGGGAAGATTCTGCAAGCACAGTGATTAGATTGTGCTTGCACAGCCGAGAGAGGTTAGAGAGAATGAGAGAGAGAGGGAGGGGAAAGGATCTGGCCGGTGGGGAAGGGAGGGGGCCAAGGAGCAACTGACTGTGCTGGCACAGCCGAGAGTGGTTAGAAACTTAGAGAGAATAAGAGATAGAGGCAGGGGGGAAGGGGCTGGCCTGGGGGGGGGGATGGGGCTGAGGGGCAGAGAGAGAATGAGAGATGAAGGGGGAAGGGGCTGGCCGGTGGGGGGAAAAGGGGATTGAGGATGTCACCGTTGGTCTGCCAGGGGCAGAAGGGGGCGGGAAATGTGATGGGTGAGAGAGAGAATCTGGCGGGAGAAGATTGCTAACGACTGGAGGTGTCGGCAGCTGTGGCCAGACTCCAGAGGTGGTGGTGCTGGTGGTCGGGGGCGCTGGAAGGGGAGAGAAAGGGGGATGGGGGGGGGTAGCGATTGGGGGTATAAAAAGTTGGTTCCAAAATCCAAAATCGGATGGGCCTTATTGGGTATTTTGGGTCTAGGTGGTTCCCAAGCAGTCCAAGGCAACCGCCCCGACAATTATGTCGTCAACATATGAAACTGACATAGGTATTTTGGGTCTAGGTGGTTCCCAAGCAGTCCAAGGCAACCGCCCCGACAATTATGTCGTCAACATATGAAACTGACATAGGCCTTTTTCACTGAGAACTGTTCCATGAAAGTTGCCCTGGACGTTACTGAGGTATTCTACGATGTAGTATGTCCATGTCCTAGTAGCGGGGTTAGGGTGAAAATGAGTATTGGTACCTAAAGAGCACCATGTCAATATAGTATAATTTCCTTAACTGATAACAATCATCATGCTCTGGGTGATGTCCGATTTTGGCCTGTGCGGGCCTCTTCAAGAGGTGCTTATTCTGACATATCACTGCACTGAAGCTCTTTTAAGGATCTTTGGTTCCGGAACGATCTTGAGCGTAGGAGGGTATCAAATCTTTCAGCCCTGGAATGGCGCCCCGTCATTTATGTTTTCATGGGTTCTTTTTTCTTTATCCCAGTCGAAGTCTATGCCACCTCCGATGGTTGATCTATTTTTCCCAATATCCTCATTCCTCTTTTTCAAAAGCATCTCTTTTCATTCTGAGCATTTTCTTAACTGTTTTCCTCTTCTTATTCAACCCCCATGTCTTTCTCTTTGCATGGTATTGTCGCACTGTTGGTGTCATTACATTGTGTAACCAACTCTATGGCTCCTGTAATTGCATGTGAAACCTGAGCCGGTATTTACAGTTGATAGCACCCGAGTTTGGAGGTCACACCTTTGGTTTTATGATCTGTTGGTGTAGAATTGAAAGGCATTGGCTTGTTAAGGAGGAAAGAATTGCCTCGCGTTTACATCGGATTCGTGTCTTCGTCAAGAATTAGTCGCATCCGTTCTTTTTGCTGTCCTGAGCATCTCTGGTACCGTTGTCTTCAATTGTATCGGCCATGTTGGGGCGAAGCCTTCATACTTCCGCAGGTTGAGAGGTTTTGAAAATGTTCAAGTTTCATAGATGTGAATTGCTCGTTTTTCGAAACTTCCTCTCCTTTCTTCTGTTCTTGTATCTCTTAACTGCCACGCTGAGATCGACGTGAATTCAGAAGTTGTCCACTGTTTCTTAATTACACGGCTACATTTATTCATGACTTGCTTGGATCGACGAAACTGTGATAAAACTTCATGTTGGACGCGGAATAACATCTAACTTCGATCGAAAGTGATATATTTATTCATCGTTTTTTAAAATTGGTGGTTTTAATGACCACGTAATCGTCCTGTCCAAAAAAAAAACATCCACGTACCCCCCCCACCCCGCCTGAGAACATTATACTACCACCATAACCACTTTAATGGCCGTTGCGCAAGGGCTTACGCCACTAATTATACCGAGGCAAGGAACGTGATGAGCCCAGCTCTGAGATCCACCGATCTTGCGGTTATAATCTTGAACAGGCGGAAGGTTTGAAATAGGAACAAAGTAAATTGCGTTCTAGCAATCAACGCTAAACTCGTTCTGACCAAAGAACAATTAAGAAACAAAGTTTGGCGGCGGACTTCTACTGAAACATCTATCAACGAAATATCGAATTAGAATACAATCGCCTATATCGGCTGTTACCCGCCATCGAAGAGTGGGTATACAGAGTTTGTAAAAAGAAAAAAAATTGCGATTTGCTTTACAACGACCGATGGGTAGAATTGAATGAATCAGCTCACAAATAATTACAAACACCTGCCGGCCCTTTACGGGCCCCAAAAATAACAACCGCATAAACAAATTTCTCAGTACCTGGGAGGCCGTCTCGAGAACGGAGAACCACCTTCGGGGGGAGATGCCGATGACGTGAGTGGAACAGTGGCGAACTCGGCATCTGATTGTTCAAACAACTGGGGTTGCCTCGAGGGAGCGGGGGTAGAGAAGCGGTGTGGGTACGGATGTAGAGTTGAGAAGGTGGCGGAAGTGCTACTTGGTATGGCGGTGGTTCTGTAATCGGGAGCTGGTGGCACCTGCGTGGCGCCGGTGTTTTGCTGCGTACCTGAAGAAGATTTCTTGGAGGCCTCTGCCAGTTCTCTTTTCTCTCTTTCTTCGGTCTCCTTGAGAAGGAAATCCACCCATAGATCTGCGAATGACTGAAAACGAAAACAGGATGAACAATGTCAAGGCGAGAATTACTAATCATACATTTTTTACTTTTCCATTGGCTCATGCCCACCCAATAAAAAAAAAAAGAAATGCACTCAAAAAGCGCAATTGGCAAGAGCAACAAGTATTTCTCTGTCAAGGCTACAACCAGCTCAATACAATTCTTTTACCTGTTTTGCCTATGTTATGTGAGGTGGGAGATATAGCGCATATCAAAAGAGAAGGGAGGAATTTTACCTGGTTTTCCGACAGCGAATGGGATCCTTCAGGTGAGGCACCCCCTAAGATGCCACCGACGAGGCGCCCTGGAAAACCAAGGACACCTCGAACAACACCTTTCCGTGCGGCCTGTTGGGCAAGACCTATCCTTTGCTTATCTTCCTCAGAGAAACCGAGCATGCGGACCATCAGATCAAGGACCTGGTTATGTCTGTTATCAGGATGAAATTCCCAGGCATTCGGGAGAGAAGACGCCAGAGCAGACCAAGATAATCTTATGAGAAGAAGACCTTACCTCTTTGCTATGGTTTCTCTCGAAGTATGTCACTAGCAATTTGATCACAATCCGCCTGCCAAGAGAGTAGAAGTTCATCAGAGGACATTCTGAACGATGGAAACAGAGTACACTAATTGACTCGAACTACAGTCATGACCATGCATATTGATCTTTGCAGATTTACATCTTACATTGTTCTTAAGATGATCAGAGATGCTATTTATTTCCCCTGATACATAAACCAAAGAAATATTGCGAAAAAAATTGTCACAGGGAAAATATCATCCTCATGGAAAAAAATAGAAAATTAAGAGCAATAAATTTAGTTCAATAGTAGCCAACGAAATTGAAGGCCAAGTGACAACGGCAGAAAAGATAATATCCATGCATGAAGCAGGAAGTCACTGCTAATAGGGGTGGGATAAAGTGATCGAGGGTAAAGAAAGTACAGTACGTATAGCACAATCGAATATAGACTTCTGTCACAGACATGTTGTACAAGACTCTTATTTCGAAAGCCATATCTTCTTCTCTCCTCTGATTAAGGTTTTTATAAATATCATATTTTATAAAATAGATGTTGGTTCAAATGTTAATAATGCATAAACAAATGCCTTACTTTCTTATTTGCAATTCAGTCCCTTTCAATTCTGTCCATCCTCAATTATTCAGAGTACATGTAGAAAGACATAATAAACATATCCACAATGCAAAATTATGACAACCAAGCTGCTACCATCACAGAGGCAAACCTGTCGACAGAGTAGTCTGAATCAAGAGACATCCGATTTATCCTCGTCATGCTCTGCTCTAAAGTGCGGCGTAGTTTTGAATTGTCTTCCTGAAGCTTCTGCACAGTAAGTTTCCCTTCTGATAACATTCTCTCAGCTTGTGCAAGCTTTGAGATTACTTCCTCTTTCTCATTTTTAGATCTTTCCAGTAATTCATTTGCTGCCTACACAAATACCATTGACTAGTAAGCAAACCAACTTACCACCAACATGCTAAAGAAGCTAAAATGTAAGATAGACCAAGTCCAGCCAACCAAAGAGTCTTAAAATGAAGCCAAATTTCTTATTGAAGGTGACCATAAAAAAGTGTCCATGTAATGTAAGGCCCAGTACATTGTCCATTTGCACTCATCACCAATCAAAGTTTTAGTGCAACTTCAATTTACTGCTCCTAGGATCTATAAAAAAATCCTCCTATTCTCCCCGGGAAAGATGAGAGAAGAAATAAGGCCACTAATCTGGAAAAGAAAGGTGGTATGGGCTGGACAAGTTCACTTCATGAGAATTGATAATAACTAATAAACAAACAAGCTAATGCTCATAATCTCTCATACATGCATACTCTTGAAGTAGACTTGGAACAGAATTTCCTCATCCTTCAACTTCAAAACAAGCTAATGCTCCTAATCTCTCATACATGCATACTCTTAAAGTAGACTTGGAACAGAATTTCCTAATCCTTCAACTTCAAAACAAGCTAATGCTCCTAATATCTCATACATTGTCCATTTACACATCACCAATCAGAATTTTAATGCAACTTAAATTTAATGCTCCTATGATCTATAAAAAAATGCTCCTATTCTCCCCAGGAAAGATAAGAGAAGTAAGAAATAAGGCAACTAATCTGGAAAAGAAAGGTGTTATGGGCTGGACCAGTTCACTTCATGATAAATTGATGATAACTGATAAATAAACAAGCTAATGCTCCTGATCTCTCATGCATGGTTCTTCAGCGTGATTTTTTTAGTCCATACTCTTGAAGTAGACTTGGAACAGAATTTCCTTACCCGTCAACTTCAAAACAAGCTAATGCTCCTCATCTCTCATACATGGTTCTTCAGAGTGATTTTTAGACTCCATACTCTTGGAGTAGACTTGGAACAGAATTACCTTGCCCTTCAACTTCATTTATGGGAAAGGTTTATTGAAGAAAACCTAGTGATCCGGCTACGGAATAGGTCAGATATAATAGGTTGCACTCCAAAGATGACAAATAAATTGCTCTTGAATAATTTGGAATCGGGTCACCCAAGCTCTTAGGGCACGGACAGTCACCTAGGAAGGGATGCCAACCTGTTGAATACGAGCCCCACCAACGTAGACTTTCACCTCATTGATTTGACAGATGGCAAGGTGCTTACATATGGACCAATCCCCATAAGACGAGTCATCACTGACCATGTGCACAATAAAACATCAGAATACTTGCTATGTCTGGTTAGTCCTGTATTGAATTCTACCAGAACTCCTTCCTCCAAAACCTTTATAAAAGAGTATCTATATCCCAGTTATAACAAGAAAAAACCTCCAAAAGAATGGCTAAATGATAATCCTTGATTATGTAACCAATCAACAATGTCAAAAAGTCTAAACCCCATCTCAGTAGGGGGGCCTAGCGGGCCTTTTGCTTCCTGTATGAGAACACCTCCAAAATTCTTTATAGACGAGGACATCACCTAAACCCAGAGTGACTTACTAGTTTCTCAAGGGTTCCACCTCAGAAAGCTCTCTCATAGATCCAATCCAATTATTTAGGTCAGGGTAAGGACTCTTGCTGGCAATAAGAGCCTGTTCCCTAAGTGATTTGTCCCTTACTCTCCACCCGAAACCAACTCCATACTGGATCACCTAGATTTATGAAAGTAGGGGCTAAAACAAAATGAAGCACTTCCAGGTACTTTATAGAGAGTAAGAGAAATAACAAAATTAACAACGGTTAATCAAAAGCCAACTCTCAGTTGCAAGGTTGCGAAGTTCATCTTAATAACCAAAAAGAGTTAGCATTTTGTGGTGTTAGGATGTCACTTCTTCATTGACCCATAAATAAGAGAATGAAAAACCAGGGATATACAAGTCTGTGAATGGAATACATACCTTTAGAGATCCAGAAAGTTTTGCTGTTTCCTCCCTTGCCACAACCATGTCTCTTTCTAACCGTTCCTATAGTTTGCATAAAAAAGAATTCACTTGGACAGGACAACCATTATTCAAATGCTTAATAATACCACGTCCAGGGCAAAAATGTACATGATAAAGTACCAAACAGGAAAAAAAACTATTCACCTTGGCCTCGGCTTCAGCATAATATTGACCCAGTGCAGTCTGAAGATTTAGCAACTCAGCATTCTTTGATTCCAAATTGCTCATATAATTTGTAACCTTTTGTTTCAAGCCATTAATAATTTCATTCGCTTGGTGAAGTTCATCACTTTTCATCTTATGAACCTCTTCATTCTTCAAATTTTCTTGCTTCAGTGCCCTCTCCAACTTTAATATGTGAGCCCTTTGAGATGCAACATGTGCCTGAAGTTCCTCAATCAGTTTGCTGTCTTCATCCATCTTATCTGATTCCTCAAGCTCCTAGATGAAAATCATAGACCAGAAAAAAGTCAACTTTGACTACATGTTTAAGATATTAAAGCTCGGTGCAGTAAAATTTCACATAAGAACTAGTGTTTGCAGTAGAAAACACACATGCTGAAAATGATGATTTCAGGTCATGCTATGTAAAAATAAAAGATCCCAGTCCACATATCAAACAATCATAAGCTGCAATTTACACAGAAAATCACATACAGGTTTTTTTTTCTTTCAAATCCTACTGTGGATGGCTAGTCCAAAATGCAATTTTGTACACGGCTACTGGATTGTTATGATATGAGTTAGAATATATGGAGACACTTAAAAAAAAAGAGGAAAGACAAGAATTCCCTTTTGTCAATGCTTTCACCGTGCACAACAGATATCGGAAACCATGGAGCTTGTGCATAAGCGGTTGGAAGATAACCCTAGACTAGCTATAACTTTCTTGACTACATTCTATAGAAATGTTAGAAAAGAAACTGAACAGTAGTGTCAACGTAATAGTTACCTTATCCAACAAATGCTTCTTGAGCCGGTTCAATTCGTGCAAAGCTTTATCTCTTTCCTTGCTGGTGACTACCAAGGACTTCTCCAATTGTTGAATTTTCTTGGTCATCTCTTCATTCACCTTCAAATCAGAAATGCCCACTATAAGTGTCGGAGTGTGTCTGTGTATTATATTGGCAGTAATACAGTGACATGTGGACAGCATACCTTATATTTCTTACTTTAAATTGCAAGGGTCTGAATTCTTTGCATGTGATATCAAAATGCATGTATTTATCACCCAGATCCCAAACCACAGGTAAGCATGCACACAATGCACCACAGGTAAGTTGTCTTGAGCTTCGTGCCATGACAATGCATAGATTCCCATTTCAAAGGTGCATTTAAATTCCAAAGTCAATTGACTTTGAGGGAATAAAAGATGCATTTCATATATATATATACATAAATATAATCACACAGACACATATATGTATATATTTGTGTGCGTACATATTCTTGCAAAAGAGGAAAGCAAAAAACTATACATTATAACCCCATGATGAAGTCTGTATCTAACAGCAAAGATTTCAAACACACTAGAAACATGTCAATTGAGATGCAACATAAAGAAGAATGATCCAATTTTTCCAATTGAGGAAGCAATCATATGTCATAAGCTCTAATGTGCCAATGACCAACAACTGCTACCCTCTAAATGTGTCATCCCAGAAATAACTTTATGTTGCTAGTCTTCCACAATCCAACTGATAGAATGAAGCATCTTCCAAAAGCAGAATTTGATGTGAGGCATTGACGAGGAGGAAGGGGATCATCTGATGATCCTATGCCCTCCAGAAGGCTAGAATTAAAAGACCAACATGAAAAGGAAAAGAAGCATTACCTCATCCAAATTGTCCAACCTGTTAGATGGTCCAGAATTAGTGGTCTCAGATTTCTCTTGTCTATTATCCATTCTATGTTTCAATGTAACTTCAACCTCAGCTTTCTCCCTCTGTACAGAAGAAAAGGTACCAAAGTGAACAAGATAATAACATCAAACAATTACATGAAGGAGACATCCTTTCCTATATATTTTTGCATTCAGAACTAGAGTGACGAAAAGGAAGAGGAGGGGGGGAGGGGACATCTGTAGTTGCTTCAGATTGATGTGCATATATGTAGCAACCTTAAGTTTCATGTTCTCATTTTGCAAAGTCAAAACTTCATTTCTTAGTCTGTCTAAAGATTCATTTGAAGCTTCAGTCAATTTCCTCCTGTTAACCTCCAACTCCAACCGTTTTATCTCTGATACGTTTGTGTCCATATCATTCTGCATATCTTTTATGTCCAATGACATCTGCAAATTAAGTACCCAGGAAAAAGGAAAATGAATTAGAATGAGAAGTTATGAAGAGCGAGATGCAAAAAAGGTACAAATGTATATAAAATGAGGAATTACAAAATAAAGACTTAGAACTCTGCCACTTGATGACCAGTTCAAATAAAAAAGAGCAAAAGAAAATGAAAAAAACAAACACAAAGGTTGTACTGTAGATACAAGGCAATCTAAAATGTGCTCACATGATGTGAATCTTCAATAGGGACCTATGACAATTTTAAGAAAAGCCCAACAAACTTACCCTTTCTTTCTCCATCTTTAAATCATGAAGTTCCTTCTGCAAACTTTCATTTTTCTTTTGTTGTTCTGAGAAAGAGAGAACAACAAAGAAGGAATTGGAAACTGGAAAAAGGTGATATAGAACAGACATTCCTTGAATCCAAAAGTTACCTTGATATTTTCTCTCTAAATTTGCTAAATTTTCACGTTCACTGTCAAGCTGTACCTTCAGTTCTTTAACCTCCGATGCATACTTAGACTGTGTTGGCAGAACAGCTCTGCCATTTCCATTGATTGGATAACCTAGCTCCTACAATATGTTCAGAGATCCCATTATTATCTAAACGCATTAGGAACAATAAAACTGCACCCAAGTCAGTGAGCGAATAGAGGAAACAACAGAGTAGATACAAGGCTCAAGACTAGACATTGCATCAACAGCAAGAGAAGAGTCATTTTAAGAAAAGAAACAAGAGTAAAACTGGATAAACACTATCTTGTAGAACCATCATTGTTTTAACTTGGCATTTACTACAAAAAGGATGAGAAACAGAATAAATACCTTTTCACTGCCACGTAAATTTGCAACCTTTGCATCTATCTTCTGCTGAGCTCCTCCAATCTGACCTGACTGAATATTACCATTGCTTAAGAGTTCCTGCTTACCTCTCAGCCCGTTGTTTACAGAAGATCGAGAAATTGTTTGAGATGTATGTTTGTACTGTCTGTTGGGTGACTGCTCAGCAGAACCCTGTGGGAACCATAGAATCAAAAACATGAAGAAAGGGATATGAGGAAAACAGAGGTTAAACTTATAAAAGACTACACATGATCCTAGAAAATACGTGCCAATACACCATGAAAGTGCAAGAAAAGAACCTCCTGTAGTATCTTATTATAGATATAAAAAATACCAGTCTTATGCCTTTATTTATCTTCAAAAGGACATCATGAGAAACAAAAACAAAACATACTTGGTAACTTTCATATTCAAAACCCTTTAGGTCCTGAACTAGGAGGATGGACTAAAAGGTTATCATTATTTGAAAGGAAGAGGATACAGAGAGCAAAATGTGATGGTCCTAAACTGCACAAAAGCAAAAGTTCTGATGAAAACAGAGAAAGAGAAGATGACTATGTCTATTATTAATGGAAACCTGCTTGAAGCATCATCTCCTGATATAATTGAGTTATTCGATAGTACCTCCAGATCTTCAGATTTTGATGCACGCGCAACAGCAGTCTTTACCTCCAAACTTTTCTTCAATGAATTGTTTTCTTCATGTATTCTAGAAAGTTCCTCCTGTCCAGAATAATTATAAATAGTATCAATACATCATATTAGAGGCGAGTTTCTCTTCTTTGAAACTGGATGGCCCATAATTTAAATACCTCTTTCTCCTTCAACATAGCTGCGTAGTTTACCGCCAATGCTTTGATTTCAGATTCTGATGTCTTAAGTCTTTGAATCTCTGCTTTATGCAGTTCAATCTAAAAGAATGGACATAATTCAGAAGTATGGCATGTGAAGATGGACTCTTCCATGGATCAAACTACAACCAGAAATAGACATCAATTACAACAAGAAAGGAGATCTAACCAGAGACATAGCTCTGATAAAAATCAATTTATATTTGGTAGGTTGTTTGACTCAACACTTCATTGAGACCTAATCTTAAGAACGGATGTTCTAGTTCTAAGACAAATAAGTTTTACCAACAAGTTAAAGATGGGCAAAAACTGTTCTATGCTCTGCTTATAGGTACAAAGCCCTATATTTCATGTGCCCTCATACCTTATTTAACATGTCCTGAATGGGTATTCATGTCAACACTTTGTGCTTGTGTCCTAAAGTTCACACTTCATAGGGACATGCAATTGAGGAAGCTTTATTCAGCTTATTTTTTGATTATATTATTGTCTTGAACATCTCTCTGTATTTCTTCAATGAGCATACAATTACAATTTGAAAACAGGAACTATTTCCCTCTAGTATAGTCTAGTGAAGATCAAGGGATCAACAATTATATTTCAGAACTGGACGAGTCATAGCTGGTTCCGATTCCATTTCTGGTCACAGTTTTGGGTGGGAGCTGACCTCTTATTGCGGATTCCTCCTCACTGAAAACCGAGTAGGTTATCCAGATATGGTTAAAATAGATGTTAACTACATGGTAAATATCACTTTCTATACTTTTTAGTGTCCATTTACTGTTTTTACATTCTCACCGAAGACAGTCAAACCATGCGTACGTCTTTCAAAGTTCTGACTACTAGTTGGTAACAAGAACAATGGGATAAACATGTCAAAGTTGTCTTGCTCCTTGGAGAAGCCTTGGGAACCTAGTACCCCATTACAACCGATGCATGTATGCACATTATCCATGTTTCCACACACACTGGAAGAAACATCTAAAAGTAATTCTACTGAACAACTTTCCCCCGATTTTTCAATGGCAAGCGGAGGGGGGATGTAAGCAGGATACTGAACTGTGCAGTTCCGAAGATTTTGACGGAAAAAAATCTTACTCAGACAGATAATTGATTAAAAAGAGACCTAGCCAAAAGAGGGTTTCAACACTCGGTGAGTAGACGTAATGCAGATATTCTCTCGTACGAGGACGAGAACAGAAAACAATCATCGGAGTGGAGCTGCATAGCGCATGATTAAACTTGCCGGACCGCTAAACCGAAGAGAACCGAGATATGCACGGGTCGTGTCGCGACACCTCCGGTTTTACAGCATCCACAGGGCAAACGAAATCCGAGATTCCCCCAACGAAAATTACGACGCCGAGCCGACAACTACTCCCTCCAGCCCTTAATCCAAAATTCCCAAGCTGAAGGAGCGAGGGAATTCCATACCTCAGCCATGGAGGGCACCAGACTGACGGCGCCATTGCCGATGGGAGATCCCGCTGGGGACGTCGACTGCGCGAAACGGTGGGAGACCCGACGATCCGCGAACCAGGCGTCCTCCTCGCCGCGGGGCGCCGGTATCTCGAGCTCGTCGGCAGCGTCCTGGACGTCGCTGGCGATCCGGGAGAGGCTCTCCTTATAGGTGGCGATCGAGTTACGCATCATCCGATCCCCCACCTTCTCCGCCCGGGAAACCCCTTCCGACCACCGATCGCCGGTGGAGATCCACCGCCTCCACCAAAATCTAGCGAGAAAAACACAGGAATTGGAAGAGAAATCTAGGGATTATTGGGAGGAGGAGAGGAGGGGCAGGGGTGGATCTGAGAGGGGAGCAGGGGGCGTCGGGAGCAGCGTTTCTGTTTGTCTCTTGTTGAGCAGGAAAAGATGAAAAAAACCTTCAACGGGATGGACTATGGAGGGAGACGTCATTAATAAGTTTGCGTTTCCTTCTCCAATAAGATATATAATTAATTAAAAGGCGTATCTGTGAATATTTCTTATAAGGGTTTCTTTTTAAATGTTCGTTTATGTAATATAATCGAATTCTAGAAAACTCCATGTAATCATAAATATAGTTATTAATATTAATATATAATTAAAGATGCATATATACAACTATAATCATATTTATACAACCATAAACATATTAATATACAATCATAAGTACACATATATAATTGTAAGGGTTTTTAAAATAAATAATCATATTATATTATTTTATTATTTAAATAATAATAAAAAATAATTTCCAAAATAGTCACCAAGTTGCCATGTAGGCAACTTGGTGACCGGCTGGCAACCGGTGTAAGTTTGGGAGCCAACGTTGCCAATGCCGCCTTTGGAGCCGACATTGGCAATGCCGACTCTAAAGTCAGCGTTGCCAACGTCGACACTGAAGTCGACATTGGCAATGCCGACTTTGGAGCCAGCATTCTCAATGCCGACTTCAATGTCGGTATTGAGAATGCCGACTTCAGTGTCGGCATTCTCAATGCCGACACCGCTTTAAAACTACCTTCCCCCCCCCCCCGAAACCCTTCACCTTCTATTGCAAACCCACCCCTTCCCCCCCGCCCCCCTGCTCGCCGCGCCCCCAGCTCCCGCAGCATCGCCGCCTAGATCGCGCCGCAGGAGACCCCACCCGATCTCCTCCCTCACCTCCCCCCCCAGCCTGCGCCGCCCTCCCTCTCCATCACCCCCACTGTCTCCCCCTCCCTCCTCTCACATCCACCCCCCCCCCCAACTGCGCCGCCCTCCCTCTCCATCACCCCCCACGTCTGTCTCCTCCTCCCTCCTCCTCTCACATCCACCCCCCCCCCCCCCCCCCGCTGCGCCGCCCTCCCTCTCCATCACCCCCCACGTCTGTCTCCTCCTCCCTCCTCCTCTCACATCCACCCCCCCCCCCCCCCCCCCCAGCTGCGCTGCCCTCTCTCTCCATCACCCCCACTGTCTCCCCCTCCCTCCTCTCACATCCACCCCCCCCCCCAACTGCGCCGCCCTCCCTCTCCATCACCCCCCACGTCTGTCTCCTCCTCCTCCTCCTCTCACATCCCCCCCCCCCCCCCCCCGCTGCGCCGCCCTCCCTCTCCATCACCCCCCACGTCTGTCTCCTCCTCCCTCCTCCTCTCACATCCACCCCCCCCCCCCCCCCCCCAGCTGCGCTGCCCTCTCTCTCCATCACCCCCACTGTCTCCTCCTCCTCCCTTCCCCCCCCCCCCCCACCCAGCCATCCGGCCGGAAGAACATGTATTTTTTTTAATAATTGTATATTTATTATAATATAATATGTGATGTTAATTGTATAAATATTAGATATATATGAAATTAATGTTTAAATTATTATTGTTTGACAAATGTGATTTGTTTAATGATTTTTGTTTGAAAAATGTGATTTGTTTAAATAATTTTGTCTGACAAATGTGATTTGTTTGAATATTTTGATTTGACGAATGTAATTTATTTATCTTATAAATGGCAGATATGAGTAGTTCCAACATTTCTTTAATGTGTTATTATGATGGTGTCTTACATATTGAGGATCATAAACCTCATTATGAAGGAGGTATTGTACGCATTTTGCGTGTAAAGAAAGACACACGTTTTACTGAGTTGATGAGAAAGTTATATATCTTGACGAAATATGACGAAAGACATGTTAAGATTGGTATAACACGCAAGTGGCCTACTTCTATGGGTGAATATATTGCAGTGAGAGTTGAAGATGATGAAACTGTTGAAAGCATGTTCGATTTGTATCCTTCTCATGTATCTAGTGTACAATTATATTTGGAGAAGGAAGATAAAGATAATATATCTATTCAAGGCAACGATGAAGTGCAAACACATGGTCATATTGATGACAACTTGCATACTCAACACTATGAGTATCAACAACCAACTGGACACTTCACACGTATGTTGAATGATGATGTTGATTTTACTGGATTTTATTCTGCTAATGAGAGAGATGTCCGGTATGAATCATATGACTACACATTACCTACAGATTATAACCCATGGTGAGTTGTCTCCCATAATTGTACGAATATATATTAGTGTGAGAAAATTTTGTTAACTTTTATAATTTTTATTTGGAAGTCTATTGGCTATGGAGGTGGATCCTCATAGTATCCTTTCATGTCAATCACTGATCTTTCACATACTTTTCCTAGTGCGAGCTCATCAGGGTATGTGATTTCATCATTTTCATAAATTATTTTGATGTATTCATATAACATACCATAAATCTTATGTCATATTTGATTAATATGTAGGCACCATGTAACAGAAGAACATGTGATTGAGGAGGATGAAGAAGATGAAATAGATTCACAAGATGATATAGATGACAATGAGAATATGGAAGAAGGAGATGATGAACCATTATTTGATATTGCCAGGGTTAATAATACAGAAATTGAATATGAGCAAGACCCTCCAGATGTATTCACTTCTGATCACTGGATAGATGAAGCCACAATGAATAATTCTCATGAAGGCATTGATGTACCTTGTACTTTTGAGGGTGAAGAGCCTCATGTTGGACAAATTTTTACAAACAAGAAGAATTTGATATATGCATTGCAAACATATTCAGTTAAACATAGTGTCCAATATAAGGTGACACGAAGTCACACGAAGATGTTTACAGCTCAATGCATTCATGATACATGTGCATGGAGGGTTCATGCATCAATACTGTCACCCGAAAGGGACGTGGGCATATTGATTGGGTTAGATATTTTTCACATTTTGTACAGATGTGGCATCATCAGGCAGATTACATTATACCACCGGATGAGGAGACTGTTGGTATTGGCAGAGGGGAGAATATGGCTTGGTATTGGTCTATCACTAGGCGGTACATTGCTCGTTCAGGTTTCAATTATGATATGCGTTATGAGCCGCGAGATCACATAGATAGGAGTCTGGTAGACGGTATGAAACATTTACATATATGATGGCTAGTGTTGGCCTTCAGGATGATATATCAGATAGTACACATTCTACATTTATATCCATGCAGATGTATATTGATAGTGTGTTATCTCAGGTTCAGTGGACAGATTCATCTACATCACATGCAGGACCTTCAGAGCTATGTGCAGGCACACCACAGCAGCCAGATGATGCAGGACCATCTCACTTTTCTCCAGATGTTATGACAGTTTCACAGTATGGTCTATATGATGTAGGAGCTTCACAGATACTGACAGATGAGGGCATGACAGATACACAGCCACCACAGTCTACGGTATGTATATATCGTCGTCAGCGACGTCACAGAGGTTCGACTAGCACACTAGCACAGCAGAGTCAGTCTGACCTACTTGGAGACACATTAGATAGTATATCAGAGGACATGGATTCTGAGACAGAGCGGGCAGAGTCATGTGATGCTATCTTAGTGCATGAGACACAGCCACAGTCGGAGACAGAGGTTGATGCACAGGAGCAGTGTCACAACCGTGGTCGTGGTCGTGGTCGAGGTCGAGCATCTAGAAAGGGAAAGAAGAGATGGTTTCCACAGTTTTTTTGACATGATATATATATATGTGACTTAGACATGATATATATGTGACTTAGACATGATGTATATGTGACTTAGACATTTACAAATATTTTGACATGTTATTTGTGATTATCCTTGACATATATTGAAATGCTATCGTACAGGAACATGTACAAATAATGAAAATATAAGTGGAACAGGGGAGGTGTTGTCCATTTTTTTTAAAAATAAATAATATTTAAAATAAATAGAGGTATGTTTACAACCATATAGTTTGTTATTAATAATCTATTTTGCTATCATTTTAAAAGATTCAAATTCTAATCTAAAATTTAAAAATTGAGTTGAAAAAATTATGTATATGTTCTTCAAAAACATTTCCCTATCTACATTCCCTATTTATATGTTGTTCAAAAATTGAGTTGGAAACACAGTCTGTGTTTCACCGAGACAGGCAAAACACAGACAGGGCTGTCTGTGTTTTACCTGTGTCTCGGTGAAACACAGAGCCCGCAGGCCGCGCTCTATGAAAACACAGGGCGCGGCCTGATGGATTTATTTTTTTATTTTTTAAAGCTTGGAGCCGGCATTGGCAATGCCGGCTCCAGAGCCGGCATTGCCAATGCCGGCTCCAGAGACGGCATTGGGGTCCCCAACCGGTCACCAAGTTGCCTACGTGGCAACTTGGTGACTATTTTGAGAATTATTTTTTTTGTGATTAAATAATTAATTAAATAATAAAATATGATTAATTAAATAAAAAACCCTAATTGTAAGCAATGATATATAATTATGAGTAGTCCCCCGCCGCTATATACAATCCTATTATTTGGGGTTGGTTATATGAAATTTTTTTGGTCAAAATTTTTATCAAATATTATATTTGTGTGTATAATTATAATCACTAATATACAATTATAAGTATTAATATAAAACTAAAAGTACATATAAAATTATAAGTTCATATATACAACTACAAGCGCTTATACAATCATTAATATATATATATACAATTAAAAGTATTAATATATAATTATGAAGAAATATATATAAATTAAATTTGCGTCTTTGCCAAGACCAACAATTAATTCTTCCATAATTATAAACACTAATATATAACCACGAGCACATAGACATAAGTATAAAAACACACACAGAAATCAATATATAATCATAAAAAAATATACAAAATAAAAAATATGAAAAAATTAATTAGAAATCCCTGACTGTAATAATGAGGTCCTTACTATAACATGATTTAACGTACACTGTAACTAGAGATAACATTTACTGTAATGAGTTATAGCTCTGTCAGAGACTAGAAAATAAATCAAATATATATTAAAGACTCCTAATTAATTTACCCAAAAAAATATATAATCACAATACCATTACATAACAATCAACATAGGTATACAACCATAACATACACATATATAACCACAAATATATTTATGAACATATATATACACGTACAAACCATCTATACGACTAAAAGTATATATAAAATATTTATATATATATGCACATATGCACAAACTATAATCACACATAGATGACCATAAGCATCAATGTGCTAGCATAAGCATATAGGGTAAGTGTGCATATATATCTAATAACGGATCTAGAAATTTTATTTAGTTAGGTCATTTTAAAAATTAATGTGTACTTATAGATTTTATTTGCAGTCTAATTGAGTCACTCTATTTAAAAAGAATACCAAGTAAAGTTAATTTTATAGAAAATTTTGAATCTTTTAATAAAATTTGAAAGTTCAATGAAATCACGTGACCCCACTAAACATGACCTAAGTCCGTCTATACATATATCACGTGACCCTACTAAACATGACCTAAGTCCGTCTATACATATATCTGTATAATTTTTTTTTTTTAGTTATGTCGAAGTGGCTCGACCACTTAGACTTAACCACCTGAAAAGTAAGAGGTTATGAGCTCGGACCTCGGAATCCCTCCCACGCAACCCTATCCCCTGGAACACGAATCCTCTTAAAACCACTTCAAATGGCCGCAACCCCTTCTAAGTTGAAAAAACCCGCCTAGCATTCTGCCAATGTGGGATTAACTTGCTATGCAAGCAAAAGTATCAACGCCGAATTATAAGCCCATATATATGATCATAAATTCAATTATACAATCATAAGCACAACACAGAGATCTACAAACGCATATATATAACACCATAAACAAAAATATACAACTATATATTGATGAATATGCAAGCGCATACACACGCTTTATATATCTATATTAATATAATAATTCTTAATCTTGGTGCGGTCACGTGACAACATCAAGATAATTTTCAATTAATTGTTATAATATTTTTCTCCCAATTAAAAATATGAATATTTGTATCTTGCCAAACATGGCAGGTCTTAAACATTTGTAAAAACTTTCAAAAAATATGAAAACGTTGAATTCTTAAAATTTTTTAAAAACTAACAAAAAATTAGAAACGATGAGTACTGTACCTGCCAAAACATGACAGGGTTACCTATTGCAGAAAAAATGCCAACGTTACAAATATTTTCCACCCAATTAAAAATATAAATATTTATATCTTGCCAAACACGGCAATTCTTAAACATTTGTAAAAATTTTGAAAATTTTGGAAACGCTGAATTCTGTAAAAATTTTAAAAACTTTCAAAGGGAAGAGCATGTTGGAGATGCGGTGGTGAGTAAAGAGATATTTTAGCGAACATTTGACGTGGAAGAGCATGTTGGAGATGGGGAGAGGAGACGAGGCAGGCGGAGGTGGTGGCGTCGGCGCTCTTAATGGCCAGCGGATCAAAGGATCGTGGAGCCCCTAGGAAGATGCCCAGCTCATCAAGCTGGTCGACCTCCATAGCCCCCGTAACTGGTCCCTCATAAGCGCCAGCTTCCCCGGGCGCTCCGACAAGTCGTGCCGGCTGCGGTGGTGCAACCAGCTAAGCCCCGCCCTGCAGCACCGGCCCTTCATACCTGCCGAGGACGCCGCTATCGTGGCTGCCCACGCCAAGCACGGGAACAAGTGGGCCACCATCACCCGCCTGCTCCTGGGTCGCACGGACAACGCCATCAAGAACCAATGGAACTCGACGTTGCGGCGTCGACGACTTGCGGAGTAGAGAGCTCCCCGCGATCCCCCTACTCGGCGCCCAACTCCTCCGGGCACGAGTTCTCGGACTCGGACACGGCACGGAAGCGGTGCTTCCGGAGGGCGTGGTGACGTCGAACGGGCAACCCAAGGCGGAGCTCCATCGCGAGCCGGTGACGTCACTGTCTCTGTCTCTGCCGGGGGAGGAGGACGCCGCTTCTGGCGATGTCAGTGAGAGGAAGCTTGGGAGGGCGAGGAACGAGTCTCTGCTTGCCGCATGCGCCGGTCCCTCCCGCTCTCTCTGTACTCTACTGCGCATGCCGAGCTCGCAGACGGGGTGACAGGTAGGGGAGTGCCCAACAGCTCCCTCACACACTCTGAGCCATCAACGGACGGCCGCGAGCACCGCACTGTCGAGGCCCTTCGCCATAGGGTTTTGGATCCATACCTCCACTGCACCATGCCTTCCTCTCTCATGTCCTCCCCTCGAGTTAGGGGCTACCAACCATGACGGTTCAGGATGTCCACTGCACTCGACGACTGGCTGGGAGGTATAGGAGGAGAAGCACGTCATCGACAAGGTCTCCGGCTAGCTCTGCTTCTACTCTGACAACTCTGTGGACTACACGTAGAGAAGTCCCCCGAGTTCCAGTTCCTCACCTCCCCCTACTTCCCCTCCACCTCTAACTCTCTAAGGCCACCGCCGATGACATCTCTCTCTACGTCGACCTCACCATCGGCCCCTCCTCTGATCTGTCCCTCCGCATCTACCTACACACCACCATGATGGGCTAGAAGGATGGGGAGGAAGGTGGTGATGGTGAGGAGGGGCTCCGCCCTCCGATGATGGTCCACTTCTACGACGCCAGTTTCTACATAACCCGCACCAACTGGTGCATGTACTACCAGTTGTATGCCCGACTAGCGTGCGAGATGGACGCTTCCATCGTCTCCGTCTACACTAACCTGGCCCCCAAGCGTAGCCTCCCTGCCAACAACGACGTGTTATAATCACAAAGCCCTCGGCAGGGCGACCACAACAAGCGTAGGTGCAGTCAGCTGCAGGAGCAAGTGGGAACAGCGATGACAATGGCGGTGGAATCAAGCAGCGATGAGAGTGGCGGTCGTGCAGGTGGCCACAAGCGTGAGCAGGGTGATGACAGCAAGCATAGGTTTGATGTAGGAGGCACGTAACGTTGTTGCCACGCCACTGCCGCTGCCTTCTTCCCCGCCAACCAAGCCGTTGGGAGAGCAGAGGATGTGCAGTGGCCTTCTCCCTCCTCCATCTCCTTCCACTCCACGTCCCGCCATCCAAGCCGCTGGGAGAGCAGCGGACGTGCAGTGGCCACGTCCCAGCCACCATTGTCTCCCCATTTGACTCGCCCCTCACGCATTATATCACACACACGTACATCGGCACATGCCGACACCACAGAATGTAGAAGATAATGTAACACTATTACAGTAACTCACTATTCATTGAACGCTCTTTTTTTTTTTTTTTCTTTCTTAGTTCGAATTGTTTTAAAAATATTTGATTAGTTAATCTGAGTTGTTTTGATTTATAATTTTTTTTAAAATATAAATTATATATATATATATAAATTCAGATACTATAGCGCCATAGAACTCAATCCCGTAGCGCCATAGAACTCAATCCTGAACATTTATCTTTTAACTTTCTTTTATTTTATAAATTATTTTCGATTATATATCTGATTGTGTTTTTAATTTTATAAATAATTAAATTTGATTTATTGTTCTGATTTATAATTTTTTTAAAAAATACAAAAAGTAACATAAAAATTATTTTTATAAATAATAATTACTGAAAAGCTACAGTACTCTGTACTTATAAAAAGTTTTTTTTTCTTAATTCTAATTCTTTTAGTTCTCTAATTTATTTGCTCACATATATGGAGTCCTTTGATTTGTTGAAGAAGAAATTATTATTTTTTTATAGGTAAGTTGATGGGGAAAGCCGAAACAAGAGGAATGATGTATGTTTGGACAAAAAAAAGTAGAAGCATGTTGTACAAATAATGTGATGTTTTTGGTTATCTTGAAGTCTGCTGCTCAGAAACATCAAATATACCACCGGCAAAAGCTTCACGCGATTGGAACAAGTGTGCATAGCCTCCAAGGCATGTGGGCGGTGGCCAGGTCCGATGGTTATATTTATGTATATATTTATTTTTAGAATTTTAGTTTTGATATTCAGTTGTATCCTTCTTATGAGTTATTTGATCTTAAATCATTACATATGTTGATTAGATATTAAATTATTATATTTTATATTCATTCTTTAACTTATTCTTTTGTATTTATTCTTTAAAAATAAAGTAGATATATTATGTTGTTATTGTGTTGCAACGAAAATTAGTATGTTTAAGAATCTTATTGTATTATATTTTGAATTTTTTAGGATCATTTTTATTATCTTAAACTCTTCATATTATTATAATATTTTTTGAGATCTATTATCAAAATCATCTTAATTATAAATTTTATTTCTTTAAAATTTAAAAAAAAATACCGTACATCGCACGGGTTCTCAATTAATATATATATATATATATATATAAAGCACCAATATATACGATCGTATCACATATATATAATCACATAGCTTAATGCACAATCATAGTCCTTGGTATTACATAATAATACATAAGAGATAAAATAGAAAAGAAAAAGTTACAAACACTGATCAACATGATAAAAGAGTCTCAAGATCAACAAAACTGTCAAATCTTACTCCGAAATATAAAAATTACTCAGAGCAAACAAAAAGCAGCAGCCCGAATTAGTTCAACCATACTAAAAAACTCCAAAATAAGATGATCTAGAGTCTAATGAACTAAAGAAATAACTAGTTGGAGATGTGAGCTCTCAAATTTGATGTCAAAAATTTGAACTTGGATAATAAAAATAGCGTAACAATATACATAAATATTATGCCGAGATAGAGGCCCAAAACACCGATCATCGAAAAGGCTCCGAAGTTGAAAAGATCCCAAAAGATACAAGATGGTATATACATATATAGTCATAATATCTAATATATGGTCATGTACATCCCTACTAATGTTAGGATACGACAAAGCTCTTTGATGTGGCCTTGCCATATCTTAGGTGGAACCATTGAATCGGCATCCAATGGTTCCGCCTACCCCACCCTACCCAATGCATTTGAAACGAGTGGGTTGTGATTTTTTTTTTTTTTTTGGTTTTTCTCCCGTTGGATCACGATCTAAAATACTGTTTGGAAATATAAATAGTTGATTTTACTTTTTTAAAAATTAAAATCACTCAAAAAAAACTCATGACGACTAATTTTTGAAACTCTAAATTTAAGACTACATTATTATCACTTTTTTTCTACTTTTTTCAAAAACTATTTTTGAAGAATTTATAATCACTTTTCTCATTTAAAAATTAGAGTGAGAAAGAGTGAGATTCCAATCATTAGATTGAAATCTCAAATATTCTTTTCTCATAATATTTTCAAATGGTACTTAAAAAAAAGTGCCACAATACGGTGTGAGGCAGTACTATAATATTACTCTGTATATATATATATATATTATATATATATATATATATATATATTTAAGCACACTTACGGTAATAATAGAGAGGGAGAGGGTTGACAATGGAAGTGTCATATCATCGTTGAAATCCAATGGTGTCAAAGCTTGAGCACGTACGCGTGGCTCGGTGTTGCTACAGCATGATGCATCCACTTTGCCTCGATCATGGTTCTTTGAGCTGCGGCCATCACCGCCGTCCGTTCAACAACCGCTAGCTGCTCCGGCCGGTGAGGAGTGTTAGGTGGTTTCTTCACCATCCCGCAGCACTTCTGCGTTGACATGACCATGGAGGCCCTCCAGGTCTGGTGCTTTCTGGGCTCATCGAAGCTGAAAGATTTAATAAAATATAAAAGTGAGCGTTTAACAACCAAACAGTCAGGATGGCCGAGTGGTCTAAGGCGCCAGACTCAAGTTCTGGTCCTCGAGAGAGGGCGTGGGTTCAAATCCCACTTCTGACATTTTTTTTCGGATAAAAATATCCACGAAGTTTTGGGGGTATTTTCAGTATCTTTCTCGTTTTAATTTAAATTCTCAAAGTGCCCTTCAACTACACAGTTTGGGTGGCTAGTTTTGGGGAAAAAAGGTGCCATTATTTTAAAATTTTGTAGATATATAGTGCATAATTTCTTCGTTTTTAACATAACAACATAAAACGATATGATTAACTTTCCTCTAAGCTGAAGAACAAGGCAATAAATTGGATATTATGAAAATATTATAGAAATTACGTAAAATAGTTTCCAGGGAAAGTGCCTGGAAGTGCTTCTAACTTGGGTTCATTTGGTTTGACGGAGAAAACCACAAAATATTAATTATAAATTAAAATGCTATAAAATTTACATAAATAGCCTTCGGAGGAAGGGATTAAAAGTTCTTCTAAGGTATGGTTGGCCGACTCGTTGGACTCGGCTACACCGAGTTTTGCCGAACACGGTATGATACGATCCGTATCATGTTGACACGCACACGCTTCACCTCTGAGAGGGAGGGGGAAACGCCTGAGGTGGGGAAGTGAAGCAGGGGAGGGGGGTCGTCGGAGGTAGAGGAGGAGGGGCTGGGGAAACAAGGGGTGCGGGTTATCGGAGATGTGCCGATTGTGTCAAGACTCGCGGTGGCCCTGATCACATGGTTCGGTACGACCATGCCGTCGCGATCCACGGTGGGACGTTCAACCGTGTTCTAAGGTGCTGATGGACGGTCTGATACATCCGAGCATACGATTTCAAGGCACAATTTGGTTCGATTTTTTAGTTTCTATTATTATGTTTTTGATATAAATAGATTCAATCACCGTATCAATCTGGTATGCTTTCGTGTGAATATTACATTAGTTTGACTGGTCTTGTTAGATTTATCTATCCAACAAACTTTATTTTAAGTATCTATTGAAAAAATCACAAATATTATAAAAATATAAAAAATTATATATATACTCTTGAAATCTTTCATATTTAGCTATGTACCTCTCAATTATAATTATTAGATTATATACTTGTCAAATAAAAAAAAGTCAGTCGATTATATATTTAAGTTAATTGGTCGTGAGAATCTAAAGAATATTCTGCTCGTAAATAATAGAACAGTTAAAAAATATAATATGACTAAAATAGTCTCAAAGAAAGAGAACAAGTGAGAGAGACTCCAAGTGAAAAAATAATTAAAAAATAATAAATTTGAGTACAAGTTAACCTTTTCTCTCTGTTAACTCAACAGTGGTTGAGTTAAATGAATAGAATAAAATGACATGATGTTTTCTTTTGATTTGAAGAGTATATAATCTCATAGTTGAAATTGAGAGATATGATTTTATGAGTATATATATAATTTTTCTTATAAAATATTATACTTTGATTATCACTCGGATATGTTCTTTTGCAAAAATTTATAGTAGTTATGAGAAAACGAATAATCCCTAAGTAAAAGCATAATATTGTTGTGTTTTTTAAAAAGAAATGCATGATATCCGTCTATTATTCTTGAGCTGTCATGATATGACATGGAAGTTAGGCAAACGACGAAGTACCATGGGAGGTGGTGATTGGATGGCGACAATGGTTGCTTGTGATGGAACAATATATAATAACTACGAATTATAGAAGGCGACGAAATGACGACAGTGACTAATTAGCAACGGACAATGATGGTTTAGCCACTTTAAATTGCATTGTGGGTATGTAAAATGTGATATATGGTTGGCTGGATATGATCGGGTTTGATTCGATTTAGGGTTATTTCAATTCGAATTGAACCAAATTGGCTCAATTTTGGTACCGAACCAAGGTTCTTATGAATCAAATGGAATCGAATCACATCAAAATTAGTTAATTTGGTTCATAATTTGGTCCTTTTAATTAATAATTGGAAATAACTCTGTTTTAATAGTTAAAGTAAATATCATCAAAACATGGAATATTAATAACAAATGGCACCAATACAACACCAAAAAGTTCTAATATATATATATATATATATATTAGGCAGTGTTCGGAGTGCAGTTGAAAAAACTAAAATCAGTAAAACCGTATTCCACAAATAAAATATCGTACGGCCACAATTCTTTGGCCTCATCCCCCTCGTCTTTCGCGTCTTAGGTGACGAGACCTTGTTGCCCATGTTTGTGGGACGAAAGTAGAATGCCAACGGGTCGGAGTCGGAATCGGAATGACATTTTCCGCATCCATTTCTTATAAGAAAATCAAAAATAGGTTGGAAACGAAAAATAATCGGAAACATTTGGTACGATTAAATGGTAGATATATGTACCATTAGAAGTAATGGTAAAAAAGATGTCTTTGATAATAATAAGCATAATAAATGCTACGAGAGAGACAAATTAATTAGATTCTATTTACAAATTAAGGAGAAATTAAAAACTTAGTCTAAATTTTTTTAATATTAAAAAAATAAGATTTTAAGAATATATATTTTATAAATAAAATAAAAATTATATCTTATCGAAAACGAAAAAAATAAAAAATAATCAAAAACGAAAAAACGAAAGATCGAAAACGAGTTGAAAAATCGAAAAGTGAATATCTATTAACAGCCCTAGACGAAAGGTGTTGAAAAATATTAAAAAGAACCTCAAACATCCACCTGTGCCGATTTTGGCCAAAAATGGCTTTTGTGCCGCTTTGACGAAAGCGGTGTCAGAGATTTTAATTTCTCTATCTCTCTCCTCCAAAAATCCTCTTACAAAGAAGCCTATAACGACATGGGTGTCTTTGTGAACACGTTGGATTTTATTACAGTGCAAAATCTCTCGGAACGCATTCTCAAACATTGTTTTAGTAAATAATGAAAAAATAATATTATTTTACAACTTATATATTTTAGAAAACAATGAAAAAAGAATATATATTATTTTGTAACTCAAATTCATCTAATTGAGTATACAAATAACTATCCTCATCTAGTTGCTTGACAACTAACAAACACAACAAGTAAAGAGCTCTTAGCACAACATAAAAAATAATAAGACAACTACAACTAACTTCTTACATTTTTATTTAGAAAGTATAATATAATAATAAAAAATAAATAAAAAAATAGTAAAAATAAAAAGCAGTGAGAAAATAGTAAAACATAGTTAAACACTACTATCCATGTGCAAAAAATATAAGTACAAAAAACAGTTGAAAAAGTCCTACGAAAAACCAGCAAAAAAAAAAACTAAGAAAGAAACAGTGAAAAAAAAACACTAAGAATCGATCCACTTCGATTTGGTTCACACAATTCGGTTCAATTTCTCATAAGAGAAACTCAAATCTAGTCAATTTAAGGTTAATCTAATTTAGTTTGGGTCATTAACTCCAATTTTAATATTTTGAGCTGAACCGATCGATCTGAGAATTTCGATTCCATTTCTCGATTTAATCTTAGAAATAAATTCTTCTAAATAACTATAACATGTACTACTCTTATGAAAGTAGAATGCAACGTAGTTGTCTAGACCCTCGTCCTTCACACGGAAGGAACTATTTGAAAGGAGACATACACAGTTAAGATTTCGACAGCATTTGGAAACTCTTGTCGAGGTAGATTTCTGACAAAGCCAAAACAAAATCAAATGTTTCGATTTATTTTGACTTTCGTGCCCAGATAATTTTACAAGAAGGAGTGAGATAGAGAGAACTGTTATTTTCTCTCTCTACTATTGAAAAATAAGTGAAAAATTATTTTTAAAAATTTTGAGCATGAGTGATGAAGTTGAACTCGTCGTTTGTGCTTGATCGACGGGTTGAAATTTTTTTTAATACCTCCCACGTGTTATGTACATCTCATCACCTGTGCTGCGGAAAAATACGAACAACGAGGTCAAAAAATACCATAATATATAGTGCTTTCACGTGAAATTTGTTTTTACTGATTTCCCTTTTTTGACAAACGTTTCCAAAAGCTGCCTTCGTTTCTTAAAACTCAAGAAAAGATCATGTCTACGTGAGAATTAAGCAGTTGCACATACATTATCTCCATTGCGTCATCAAGTACATATAGATGTGCCGCCACGGAAGAAGTCCACTTGTATTTGCGATCCATGACAACTAGTGGCCAACTTGTTAATTTCCCCTATGCGCCGAGCTAAAAAGGTATGCACCACATCTTTTTTTTCACCACACACTCTTGGAATTAATCTTATATCTAGTTGATGTTAAATCTTCAAGAAATGTTAATAATAGCTAGTACACTTTTTAAATCCCAGCTGGCATTTAGATGGTGGACTGAGGGAAAGACTTAGGGTCCATTTGATTGCATGTAAAACAATTTTAGAGGGAAATAATTTTTCACGAAAAAATTTTTACGTGAAAATAAAAACGTAATTGTCTATTTGGTTGTTAGAAAAATATAAAGTTGTATGGAGGAGTATGAGATCTTATAATCCACTCAAATGAGAGAAAATCATATACTCCTTGTGTATTAACACTATTCATCAAAAATTTTATTTTTTTTTATTTTTAATATTTTTTAAAAAATAAAAAAATAAATAACTAATAAAAAATAAGTAATTTTGACAAATATAATTTAAAGTAGGAGAAATAAAATAAAAACACAATTTGAATGAATAATATTCTACATATATTTTAATAAAAAAGTAAAAAATAAATTAACTTATGAAAAATAATTAAATTTGACAAATACTATTTAAATGAGTGGAACAAAAATAAAAATATAAGTTGCATGAATAGTGCCCGTAACATCACTCTAGCAACACCAACCTGTAGCCGCTTGGAAAATGGCATCCGCGTGTTTACAAAATCCGGTATTTCTGTGATTTAATTTTCTAAATTTTAGTTTTCAATGGTACCAAACGACATAAAAAAGGTCCATTTGTTTGCACGGAAAACCTGGGTAAGGAAGTAGTTTTCAGGAAAACTTAATTTTTTATGTCATTTGTTATCCTGTAAAAACAAAATCTAGAAAATTAAATCTTAATATTATCAGATTTTGGCATCCGCGCAAAAAACATGGATGCCATTTTCCAGATGCTTTGTAGCTGTGGTTGCCCCATTTGCCGAGAAGTCATGTATATGCACTATTCATTCAACCTGAATTTTTATTTTTGTTCCACTCATTTAAATAGTATTTTTCAAATTTAATTATTTTTTATTAGTTAATTTATTTTTTACTTTTTTATTAAAATATCGGTAGAATACTATTAATTCAAATTGTGTTTTTATTTTATTTCTCCTACTTTAAATTATATTTGTCAAAGTTATTTATTTTTTATTAGTTATCTATTTTTTGTTATTTTTTAAAAATATAAAAAATAAAAAATAAATTTTTTGATGAATAGTGTTAATACACGAGTATATGACTCTCTCTCATTTGAGTAGATCATAAGATCTCATACTCCTCCATACAACTTTATATTTTCCTAACAACTAAATAGACAATTACGTTTTCATTTTCACGTAAAAGTTATTTCGTGGAAAGCTATTTCCTTCTGAAACTGTTTTACATGCAACCAAATGGACCCTTAGGGTCTGTTTGTTTATCCGGAAAACTTGGGTTAGGAAATGATTTTCGAAAAAATTTAAAATTTTATGTCATTTGTTATCCTGTAAAAGTAAAATATGTAAAAACAAATCCTAACATTACCGGATTTTGGCATTCGCGCAAAAAGCACGGATGCCATTTTCCCGGCTGCAACAACCTGCTGCGTTATTCCCAGGAGCACTATTCATTCTAGATGAATTTTTATTTTTGTTCCACTCATTAAAATAGTATTTGTCAAATTTAATTATTTTTCATTAGATAATTTATTTTTTTACTTTTTTATTAAAATATCTGTAGAATATTATTCATTCAAATTGTGTTTTTATTTTATTTCTCCTACTTTAAATTATATTTGTCAAAATTACTTATTTTTTATTAGTTATTTATTTTTTTATTTTTTAAAAATATTAAAAATAAAAAAATAAAAATTTTGATGAATAGTGTTAATACACAAGGAGTATATGATTCTCTCTCATTTGAGTAGATCATAAGACCTCATACTCCTCCATACAATTTTATATTTTCCTAACAACAAAATAGACAATTACGTTTTCATTTTCACGTAAAAGTTTTTCCGTGAAAAACTATTTTCCTCTAAAACTGTTTTACATGCAACCAAATGGACCCTTAATACCCGGAGTGGTTGAATAAAGCACCCGCCCAGCCATGTCGGGATTGGCTGACGGATGGGGTCCACGTCTATCACGTTTGCTAATCTCGATGCGACTAAGTAGATACTTTATCCGGCCGTGCTGAGTAACAAGTGCATCTCATAGACTGAACATATATTCTAAGAATCTTGTTACTCAACAAAATCAATATATTACAACTTTGCTCTTTCAAATAATGTTAAATGGATGCATTTGTAGTCGAGTCAAGTACCGGCTCAACTATAATTTCAAGAATATATGTTGATGGGTTCCCTTGATCGACCATCTCGATTTCGGCCTAATAATCACTCTAATCCAATACAACAAGATGATCTAGTTAGGTTTGCTTAGAAGATAGGTCGGATACAAGTCAATCTTGAGAACTGACTCTATTCACGTCGGAAACCATAGCAATAAGTCTGGACCATAATTACTATACCCATTGAGGGGTCCATGATTGTCGAAAAAATTAGTATACATCTAAAGATGAACTCGGCAACTCTTTTTGTGAATCTTTGAGCAATGATTATGTTTGGAGATTAATCTGACATTGAAAATTTTATAATCCTCCTCTCTCCTCACCTATAAAAATAGAGCTACAGACATATGTAAAAGAGACTAAACTCATCTCACATCTCAACACTAATATTTGGCTCTCTTTCTTTCTCTCACTCTCACTATTCTTATTGCTTCCTTCTTCATATAGGCTTTTCACTTGATATGAGAGTCATTCTTAAAAATTTCATCTCGAAATTGACTTTTTTCAAGACAAATTGATGTCGACTCGATAACGACGACTTTATTTTTTGTTATATATATTACCGTCTGACCACTCAACCATAACCCTCAGCATCATATCTTCTCAGCCCTTGCAAATTCTTGGACCACCTTCATCATATGTATTGGAGAAAGGGTCTCCAAAAGAAACAAATTTTGCATCCCCTTGATTTGTTTGTAAATTGTAATTTCTTCTTTCATCCTTTGGTTTATAGAAATAGAAAGCTAATTTGAGGACTTCATTGCATAATCATTTAATTAGTTGACTTGCTTAATATTATATTGGAATCGAGAACAAAATGATTCTATGGAGGGTTTTTGCTATAATAATATTTAATATATATTTAGTCGTACAATAAATATTGACGTGTGGAATACATGTCTATATATAATTGATCTATATAAAAGTGAAAAATACAAGATAATTGAAAAAAGTGAAAAAGGCTCATATGTGTACATGTATTGTGCAATAATTATGACTCTTTTTGATAAAACACTACACTTGCTGATAATTATCACGGTAAAGTAAGAAGTGCAAGTACAATTGCAAATCTCAAGTGTAATAAATTTTTCTCTTAAAGAAATCCTTTATGGGAATCTTCCCTTGTCCACACTCGCTTTACTGTTTGATTTTGATTCCCCTGGAATCCGTATGGCTAAAGGCCCAATCCAAAAAAGTGGGGGTGTTGCGTGCCATCTCGGCTTTTGTCGTTTTCACGCCCCTCCGTTGCGGACTAGGAATCCAGAGTGTGCGAAAACTTTGATCCTTTTACTTACTACGAGCCTATGAAATACGCCTGGGATTTAAAAGGTTAATATATAGCTGAATAACTTACACCTTCAAATCCGAGTTAACTAACGATGACTAGTAGTGATTTGTTTAGGACTTTACACATAAATTAGGGTACTCAATACCTTGTTATGATGATAAGAAACTATATATAATAATCTTCAAATCCAATGGCTTCATATTATAACAAGTTAATCACTTGATTAAGAATAATAACTGTCGAGAAATGTTTAGTGCACTTTCATATTGACTAGGCAATAAATCTATGTGACACTCTTAACATGAAGAGTGATACAACAACAACTCAATTATTGGATGCGATATGGTTTTATTGCCTAATCATATGAAAGTATACTAAATCTTTCTCATAACTGTTATCACATTGCAAATTATCATTAGTGGGTTAGTTCAACTAGTTTCAGAATAATATAGAGCCTAACTAGAGAGTGTCCCATCACAAATTAGGTCTCCACCAGTGGTGGTCCACCACCAACTTACTTCATTAATTTGCATTACTCCAACAAACAAACCGGATGCACTCCACCTCGCTACTTTGATAGCCATTTTACCCCTAATTGTGTAAGAGTATAGAGGTGTAAATACATGGTTAAAAGTTAACTTATTTTAGGGTGATAGTTAAGCTAACTAGGGTAGGAAGTATAGAGGTGTAAATACATAGTTAAAAGTTAACTTATTTTAGGGTGATAGTTAAGCTAACTAGGGTAGGAAGAAGTTATCCATGAGAATAACGAGTTAGCGCTATCCAAGCCCACCCACAAGGTAGCGGGTGCTATGGTTAAAAGGGATTTTTTATTTCAAAATAATTTAAGTTAAAATATAAGTCAACATGCACCTAATTAAAATAATTATGAGTTGTTTATCCATTTATCAAATAGCCTTATGAGAGAGAGAGAGCGAGAGGTAACACTGAACTATGGGTTTAGTGGTCAATCACCCCAACCCCTAATCCTTCTCTTTTCTTTCCCTTAAAGATGAAAATTAAAGAAAACACAGAAACTATATTATCACTCGGTAGGTCCTTTAAGTTAACAAGAAGATTATATCTTTAAACATATACACTTTTCAAATCGTTTAGACATGTGAACCTCTCTTCTTAAAATATTTTTTAGTTCAGTAGCAACATACTAGTCAGGGCCTTACTGTCCACCCTCGGCGCCTGTTTCAAGTGTGTTCTACTTTGTAAGCATGTTATTCGATTTAAATCGAAAAATTGAATTCAATCGAATGACCCATTCTTTTCTTTTGGTGTGCATTTGCTGTTTGAAGATCATCTCAGTTCAATTCGATTTCACAATATGACATCGACATATATATATATATATAATATAATTTTATAAGTAAACATGTAATATAGTTGGTTAATACAATGATCTCTTCTTAAGAGCATGGGTATGGAACCTTACAACCACCTTAAAACGTTCAATTTTTTTTTTTTGTTTTCTATTCGAACCGGTAGAAATGGTTCAATTTCGATTTGAAAAGGAAAAAGTTGAATCGGATGCCGACCTGTGGTCTCTCCTAAATACTTTGTCTCGCTGTTTTCCTCCTTACCTAACTAGTCCACCATGCAGCCCAAGTGCCCTTCTTTGCGGCATGGTGACTTGGAGAGCTTATCCACCATCTCCTCCATCCCCGTGGTTGGTTGAAAAGACACTCTAGTAAACAAAGCCAAGAGGAAAATAGCTCTATTATGCATCGAATTATGCATCTATATGAAGCTATAAATCCATGGTGAAGACATAAGAAAGCTCGTGTATGATTATCTCTCTCTCTCTCTCTCTATATATATATATTTGAAAATCAGTAGTAAGGTACTTGTAAGGAGAATCACGTATTGGATCATATTTTTTTTTGAGAAATACTTAGTGCACACCTTGGCAAGGTGTGCACTAAGCATAGCACACTCATTAATGGTGTGTCATTTGTCTTTTGATGATTATAATATCTCTTCCATCTAACTTTTTCAAATCTCAAAGGACAAATGACACACCCTTAGTAGGTGTGCCCAAATTAGTGCACACCATAGATGTGCACTAAGTATTTCTCTCTTTTTTTTAATGAAGATGACTTCCCTACACAGCTACAATTTTCTTGTTTGGCTGATTATATTAGGCACAATATATAGTCCCATTGCATAAAAAAGAATACCCGTATAGCTCTCACAAATCGAAAATTAGTTTTTTTTTCCTTCTTATACCTTGGGATCGAGATGAGATTTGTTACTAGACCTAACTTCGAAAGAAGAAAAGCCCCACCACAAACACAATGGATACATAAGATCAGAAGTCGAATAAGGATATACAATATATGTGAAATGTGCTTAAAATAAGCCCCATTAATTAATTAATATCAGATAGATATATGGCCGCCCATGTGAGGGTACTTTGTATTTATTGAATACCTAGTTTCATATAATGGTGGGACTCATCCAATTAATATTATCATATTTTTAACTAATAAATTATTTGGAAGATAATTCATATTATCTTTATTATCTTTTTAGAGAGCACTAATTAATCCATATCATGCACGTAGGTGGATCTAGCATACAATCAATGGGGTTCTATAAGACTCCAGTACTGAATTTTTAAAGTTTTATTGACGAGTGTAATTTTTTTATTAAATTAATTTAGTTAGAAAATTTTATAAAGAGAGTGATTTTACTAAATTAGTAAGTATCTGAAATTTCTTATGTCATGCATGTCTAGTAGTGATAATCTCGAGAATGACCATGCAAAGATGGACATTTGGTTCGACATCTACTTAATTTCACATGGTAATAAGTCTCACCCCGCCAAATTACAGTGATGAGTGTGTGAGAGGGGAGCATTCTTTTAGAGGAGGATTGGGAGTGCCTCCATTTTCTTCTCCGGCCTGCCACATGCCAATCCCCGTGGCAGCGTGCGTGCATATGCCACCCACCAGCGACGGCAAGCCATGTTGGACCGCACTGTTCTACTTGAACGAACTGAGACACACTTAAAAAAGCACCTGGAGCTCCTCGATCGGCCTCTTCTGTGAGAAATCCCGAATCACTTGAGATCCGACCTTCTTCACCTCTCTTCTCGATCGTCTCCATCGCGCTTTCCTGTTCTTCTTGGAGGTGATCGCTTTAAGTTGCTGTTGTGCCGGAGAAGAACCTGGAAACCCATCCCGCTGGTGTCCATGTAAGTTGAGCTCCTCTCTCTCTCTCTCTCCTCTCTCTCTCTCTCTCTCGTGGCCATATATATATACGAGGAGAACCAGGTCAAGGGTCCATTCGTCCACTGCCCTGCAGTAATCTGTGCTATTATTACTCTCTCTCTCTCTCTCTCGTTTGCAGCAGCATCGTTTTGAACCAGCTCAAGGGTCCATTCGTCCACTGCCCTGCAGTAATCTGTGCTATTATTACTGTCATGTCCATCGTGTTTCCTGTCTCCCGTGTGCTTATGGAACCCATTGGCCCTCTCTCTCTCTCTTCTCTCTCTCTCTCTCTCTCTCTCTCGTGGCCATATATATATACGAGGAGACCAGGTCAAGGGTCCATTCGTCCACTGCCCTGCAGTAATCTGTGCTATTATTACTCTCTCTCTCTCTCTCGTTTGCAGCAGCATCGTTTTGAACCAGCTCAAGGGTCCATTCGTCCACTGCCCTGCAGTAATCTGTGCTATTATTACTGTCATGTCCATCGTGTTTCCTGTCTCCCGTGTGCTTATGGAACCCATTGGCCCTCTCTCTCTCTCTCTCTCTCCTCTCTCTCTCTCTCTCTCTGTCGTTTGCAGCAGCATCGTTTTCCTTCTCCAGCTTTGTACCCCCTTTGGTCGAAGCCCTGGGCTCGGACATGGGTGACCAGTATAAGTTCCTGTTTAGTTCAGACTGCCACGAAGCTGCATAGAGTACCATGAATGGTTCCTTTGAGCTCGATAGCTGTTTCTACTTCACAAGGCTTCCCCATCCATGTTGGTCTTCCGTAATAGTGGAACTGCTTGTGTAGTTGTGTGTGGCCTCTAGCCGACATCATCTTTGAAAGGTCGCATGCAGTGCTCCCAGCCTCCCACTGCTTTCGTCGTCTTATTTGAAACGGAGTCTTCTTTCCGTGCAATTTTCTTGACGGTTTTGGTGTGTTCTACTGTATAGACGCCGTTCACGAGGGACTTACTTGTCAGATCTGCTAACTTCGCATGGCTTATTGCATAAGTTTGAATCCTCTCTCCATCTTTCTATATATAATCTGTCTATCTATATATCTTATCTCTCTGTTGAATATTGATATGCGCAAGTTTAGAAAGTGATATATAATTAATTATTTTCAGTTTATATTTATTTAATAGTAGAACTGTTTTCAGTTTTTACCTGATTTTATTGTCTATTAAGTTGAGCCCAAGCCAAAATTATCTCGAAAATATAGAGATTTCTATATATAGTTTCCTCATCTTGTGACCGTCAGCAGGACGAGTCCAGAATAGAACACGAATCACAACAAGATCTAGAGTCCGATTTCAAATCTCAGTAAGATTTAGACTGATCTGGAAGACAATTATAACTATAATTTGAACCTAATTCGGCTTGAACTGGCTCTGTTGGACTCATCGAACTTACCCCTTTCCACTGAGTTAAGCCTGAGCTTAAGCTTAGCACAACTCGGCAGCTGTCTACTTTTTTTTTTTTTGATAACGAGGAAATCCCGCCCCGTGTGGCTTTGTGGATTCAAGGATTGGTGTTCATGAACTCCAAGGTCAGGACTTGGCAGCTCCTACTTTCCGTATACCCGTATTGCCCTTACCCCACTTGACCAGAAAAACCCCGGATTTACACACCTCGAGGATTGCATGTAAATCAGGTAAATCCCCCCCAGGAATCGAACTCGGGACCTCTTGCTTTTAAGCAAGAGTTCTAACCGATCGACCCAACCGGGGTCCTCTTAAAACCCCGGATTTACACACCTCGAGGATTGCATGTAAATCAGGTAAATCCCCCTCCAGGAATCGAACTCGGGACCTCTTGCTTTTAAGCAAGAGTTCTAACCGATCGACCCAACCGGGATCCTCTCGGCAGTTGTCTACTAATCTTCTAGAAAAATCCTCTCTTATGTGATATATGCACCAAAATCTGCCCAACATTCTCTCGTCTGGATGGTCTACCAAGAAGTATATATCAACTAAATATCTTGATCAAATCGACGAAACATATGCATCTTGGGTTGGATCAATGGATGGTTCAAAATTTTTCTGACGACTCCATGGGTTTCACACACTTGACGTGATGAGGCACTTGAACCCTCCTCACCCTGGTGGACAGCGAAGGAGACAACGACAAGCCTCAAAGTAGGAGCCCTCCGTCTTCTCTAGCTGGAAGGATGTCCATGGAGCCATGGCATCATCCATCAACACAAAAGTGCTCTGGCTGGAGCATGTCCGAGAGCCACGGCATCCATCAGTGCAAAGCTGCTGTGCCGGAGAGAAGAGAAAAGGTGGAAAGAATAGTTTTGAGACTGGGCCGTCCGCAGCAGCACCTCTCTGGGTTCTTCCAACTTTTCCTAGAACACATGCTGTAGTGCACCACTGACAGGGCACCTTCCGTTTCAAAGCATAGACAAAGCAGGGGACTCTGCTCCGTGCAGAGATGAAAGTAGGAGTTGCTAATCTAAGTAAGAATCCCCCACTATTGTTCTTGCTCTTCTCCTGTTGATCCAGCTTTGGATCGAGGGATCTGCAGCATTGACATCAGTTCTTTGTGAAATGTCTGCCTCAACCTTACCATATATCAGTGGTAGTGGCGAACCTAATTTTTTTTTTTAGTGAAGTCATCTAAATATCACTCGGTTTACATGTTTAAAGTAAATTAAAGGAGTATAAAAAATTCAATAGGATCACAGAACCTCACTAGATACTAATTATTGAATCCGCCACTGCCATATATATAACATGGCACCTCCCCACGGCTACCAAGGAAGGGCGATTTCCATGTGTAGCAACGGTAGACATGTTCTTCTTCTTCGTCATCATCTCTTTCTTCCGATTAAACGATATGAAACAAAATCTCACACGCCTCCGGACGAGTCGGGTGACTCGGGTCCATATAGGGCAAACATCATGTGGACTTTAATGAGATGACGTGAAACCTATAGTCGGAAGAATAAAATTTATTTGAGAAATATTATGCTCCCGAGTACCGACTAACTTGATCTGGAGAAGCCGTGAGCTTCCATAGCGGCATGTGTATTTAATGTATTGTTTTTTTTAACCTTAAAATAATATACACAAATAACATATTAATATACATAAATACTATATTGATGTACACAAATAACACATTAATACACACAAATAATATAAAAATACACACAAATAAAACTATTTGAGAGTTCAAAAGAGCAATTAGATTTGAAGATCGAACTGACCCATTCTTTTCTTTTGGTGTGCATTTGCTGTTTGAAGATCGTCTCAGTTCAATTAGATTTCACAATGTGATCACATCGACAGATATTATATATATATATATATATATATATATAATTTCATAATTAAACATGTAATATATATAGTTGGTTAATACATTGATCTCTCCTTAAGAGGTCGTGGGTATGGAACCTTACAACCACCTTAAAACTTTCAATTTTTTTTTATTTTCTATTCGAACCGGTAGAAATGGTTCAATTTCGATTTGAAAAGGAAAAAGTTGAATCGGATGCCGACCTGTGGTCTCTCCTAAATACTTTGTCTCGCTGTTTTCCTCCTTACCTAACTAGTCCACCATGCAGCCCACTGCCCTTCTTTGCGGCATGGCTGACTTGGAGAGCTTATCCACCATCTCCTCCATCCCCGTGGTTGGTTGAAAAGACACTCTAGTAAACAAAGCCAAGAGCAAAATAGCTCTATGAAAAATGTGGGTAAACATCGAATCATGCATCTATATGAAGCTATAAATCCATGGGATATGTCATCAGATTTTAACTGTTGACATAAAAAATATATGTCAGCGGATGCTAATCGAAGTACTGTTTTTTTTTTTGTTTTTTTAAGTCAAGGAAGGCCAAATTTTATTAATAAAAGAAGATTGTAACAACCAGAGCGAAACCAAGTGCAGAAACAGCAAAATCGAAGTACTGTTGCCCATGGCCTGATGGACGAGTTTGGTAAGCTCTTTAGTTAGTTCCTTGTTCTGGTCATGTGGCCTCAGTTTGCTTTCCTGCTTGCTGCTGAGTACTTCTTCTACTGGTGGATCCTTGGAACTTGGGACTTAATTTGCTGTCACTTAGAAATTTGGTCATTTTTACGTGAGTTTTTCTCTCATCAAGCAATCTGCAAATATACATTTCTTTGATAATCATGCAGTCACAATCACTGCTTTCATTGAAAATTCCTGTTTGAGATCTTTTGAATAGATGGAACGTGAGCTTCTTGATGTTACACTGCTTTCTCTACATATGAAAACCATTCTTGCTGTATCCACATTTGACTCTGGATTTTTTCTTTGGAGCTGAATTCTCTTTTTTGGTTTTCTGTATAGAAACACATGGAAAGGTAACACTTAAATTTTCTTGTTGCAGATATCGTTGCATCCCCATGGAAGGTGGACATCAACTAGATCATACAGAAAAGAACATGGCTGGGGAAGTTCCATCATCTCCGAAGGATCTGGCATCCATAGCAACCCCTGGTTCTGACTATGCTGGAGATGGAGTACTGGGCATGAACAATACTCCATCAAATCTTCTGTGTGCTAATGTAAGTCCCAACTGAAACCCAACAAAGCTGACGTACCACTCCAAAACACATGGAGTCTCTCAATTGATAACTCGTTTACAGCCAGATCGTTTGATGGATGTTTGTTTTATATGCACAAAGCATTTTTAGGTGCATTCATGGGTAACCAAATATTTCTAGGAGTTAATCCCATCC
The DNA here is from genome assembly GCA_014218235.1 of Colocasia esculenta. Taxonomy (NCBI): domain Eukaryota; kingdom Viridiplantae; phylum Streptophyta; class Magnoliopsida; order Alismatales; family Araceae; genus Colocasia; species Colocasia esculenta. Next base: position 99,018,313 of record CM024764.1, on the reverse strand, counting down.
ACTAACTCATGAAGAACAGTTATATGCCTATAACAATGGCACCAATACTGCCATGTTCACGTTTTGCCTTTCCCCACCCTTCATTAGATTGCTGGGTTTCATATGATACTTGCTCTCCTGATCAGCAAATACCACTTTACCTGTATATATTTTTTGCATTTTTAGATGAAGGGATGTTCATTGCTCATTCTGCAGGGTCCTACTTGGCCTATTTACTTATGCTTTTGGATGAACAGATGTTTGTTCTGCTGGGTCCTATAGTGGATCCCTTTACAGGATAATAATTTATAGCTGCAATTTTACAGATAGTGGAAAGAATACGCTTGACTAGCTATACAGAGATATGGTCGTCCATGTTATATGGTGTAAACATATAGCTGGGAATTCTCATCCTCCAAGGCCACCTGGGTAACTGTGCTGTCAGACCATAGTTGCTCTTTTCTCCCTTCTTTGGTTGATAATATGATCAGTTAATAATTGGGTTTATAGAAGCCTCTCTGGGCACTCATGGGGCATGCATCTGCAATCTACTATTGTGTAACTGTGTAAATTAGCCTGGTGATATCAAAGTCTATCGTACCTGTGTTTGCCAGTATATATGCTGTGAGTGGATTAGTCATATTTTAGAACCTACAACAGTACTTGTGAGCAGATTATTCAGATTGGTTTACAATATTATGTATGCCTATTTCAGGGAGTTGATGCAGAAGCATCCAAAAGCCAGGCTAATCTAGAGAACCTGCAGCTACGTGAATCAACTGTGCAAGCTAATCGATCTCATCAGTCGCATACAATTTCCATTGACATGCCAGCTTCTTCTACCGGCAGAAAAATCTTGTTCATTGGTGAAGCTGATCAACAATACCCCAGCCAAGAACAACCGCATTTTCCTCCCAGAACCTCTGTAAGCGGCGTCCTGCAGCAACCTAATCTCGTCTGCCCGGATCCCACACCGGCCGCATGCAGTGCATGCAGGAGGACAGCGGACAAGGACGTCGATCCTGCCGCCGTGCGGCGTTCAAAGAGCGACAGGATGAGAGATAAGCGCTTTGATCCTTTCAAGACATGGTCCGGACGGCTGGAGAGGCAGATATCAAATTTGCGTGGACGGCCGCAGGAAGAAGAAGAAGAAGAAGATAATGGTTCCCTCTCCACTACTGAGATCACAGCGCTGCCCGTCGAAAGGTACTTCGACGCCTTGGAAGGGCCAGAACTGGACGTGCTAAAGGTAATATATATGTGTGATATGATCATATGACATATGTTGAAGTATCATAATGTTGATGGGATATATATATGTTGCACTCTTTGCAGCCATCGGAGGAGTCTGTGCTTCCCGAAGACAAGCTGTGGCCCTTCCTTCTCCGGTTCCCCATATCCTCGTTTGGTATATGCCTTGGAGTTAGCAGCCAGGCAATATTATGGAAGACGCTGGCCACATCCCCATCTACCAAGTTTCTCCACATAAGCCCATCTGTTAACTTTGTTCTCTGGTGCGTCGCACTGGCACTGCTCGCAAGTGTGTTCTTCACCTACTCTTTTAAAGTCATCTTTTACTTCGAAGCAGTCCGGCGTGAATACCACCACCCCGTCCGTGTCAACTTCTTCTTTTCGCCATGGATAGCCTGCCTTTTCCTGTCCCTCGGCGTGCCGCCGTCCATAGTGACAAACCTGCATGGGGCTCTCTGGTATGCGATTATGGCACCCATCTTGTGCCTTCAGCTCAAGATCTATGGGCAGTGGATGTCGGGGGGGAAGCGCAGGCTCTCAAAGGTGGCCAATCCTTCGAACCATCTGGCAATCGTCGGGAACTTTGTTGGTGCACTGCTGGGTGCTTCCATGGGGCTTAAAGAAGTGGCAGCCTTCTTCTTTGCAGTCGGGTTGGCCCATTACATTGTTCTGTTCGTCACCCTCTACCAGAGGCTTCCAACAAACGAATCACTTCCCAAGGAGCTCCACCCGGTGTTCTTCCTGTTTGTTGCGGCCCCCAGTGTTGCTTGCATGGCGTGGGCAAAGATCCGTGGGGACTTCGATTACGGTTCGAGGATCGCTTATTTCATTGCTCTGTTCCTTTATTTCTCCCTGGTGAGCCTCAGCTCTTGACTTAGAAAATTCATCATCTCACACTACGCTGCATGATTAATTATTTGAAATTAAGTTACCCAGATGAAGAATTAAGACAGGTAATTAAAGACAACCGGTAAATCTAGGTATTCTTACTGATACATGATCACTGATCATAGTGGGTAAGAGTCCAACTGGGTTTGCAGTACCAACAGGTCATCACTATGATGCCATGTGCATGTCTGATCTCTAAGCTTATCATGCATCTGTCCTCCATTCTTGCTGCATATTACGTGAGAACAGAAATTATGCTCCCGGCATAGCATGATGTGGCGGGGCACAGCGCGTGCCATGTGGAGGGGCACGACCTCTTGTGAATTTAATATATATTTTTTTATCTTCAAATAATACATATAAATATCTATTTAGTATATACAAATAACATAATAATACATATAAATAATATAAGAATGCACACAAATAGAATCTTATTTTTGTGTATTCTTATACTATTTATATTTATATGCACTAATTGATATTTATATACACTAATTATATATTTATGTGTATTATTTGCATCGGGACTCATGTCCCTCCACATGATGTGCTGTGAAAGAACACCGCTCCTTCACGCGCTACTATGCTCCCGACATATCATTTTTCTACGTGAAAATATGTGAGAAGATTGCAGCGCTCATGGTTTAAACCGGTTTATTAGTGCATGCATCTAATAACTTTATCTGTTTTTTCTTGTGTACTCACAGGTTGTGCGTATTAATTTCTTCCGAGGCTTCAGGTATTGAAACATGTTATATATTTGAACGTGCAGATCTGCGAGCTCGTTCGAAAGACGGCTCTTTGATTTTGTTGCTTCTTCTTTGTCTCATAGGTTCTCCTTGGCATGGTGGGCCTACACCTTTCCAATGACAGGAGCTGCCATTGCAACCATTAGATACTCCATGGAAGTGAAGAACTCACTCACCCTGGCACTCTCACTTGCGCTCTCTGCCGTCTCTACCTTCACCGTAACAGCTCTACTGGCCGCCACTGTCGTCCATGCCTTCGTCCTCAGAGACCTCTTCCCCAACGACAACGCCATCGCCATTACGGAGAGGAGGACAAGGTTGAGCAAGAAGCAGATACACCGGATCTTTAGGACCCCCTACACCCAATCGCCATAGATGTCGGAGGATCTTAGGCGGTATGCATGGTATATATAGACTGAAGTGCAGGACTGGATCGAGTTCCATCCCAAATTGGATGTGTTTGGGAATGCAACTTCAGAGAATGGACCTGTTAGTCAGTTTCCAGGATGAAAAGAAACATGTTAAGGGTAAACTCTGGATGGGCCATTAAGAGAAAACCTAAGAGCTCAGATACTAGTTAATCTTGCATCCAAATAGAATTAATTTAAATCTTCCTTATATAGTAATTTGTCCCACAAGTGGGATGTTGTGATGCATGCCATGTTGTGAAAACAGTGGGTATAACATATTTTGCATGGCGATAGAACATCCATAATTCATACAGTACAAACATAGCGACATTAAACAAGTTTACATAAATACAATAGAGGTATCATTCCAAGAGAATAATAACAGATGAACAAAATAGACATGACGAAACTATGAACAGTATATATATATATAGTGGAGGCGTTCCAAAAGAACTTGCTTCAGAGAAGATATCGCCCCCCCCACTATAAGTGGGGAAAGGAAACAACGATCTTCTCTCATAGTACAACCACATCTAACGAGATGACAATCACACACTGTTAATCTCATAAAACTAAAGCTATCTGATATGTATGAAAGAATCTCTACTCGATATAGGGCAAAAGAAACATACACTGAACACCGATGATGCGAAGAACGAGGCAGTTTGTAGCAAAGGAGAAGGTGCGGCACGACGACAAGCACCAGTGGCGACGTCCGCTTCGAGGGTGAGGGCAGGAGGCGACCAGTAGAGAGCGATTCCTAGTGGTGATCACGGCGTCGCAAATGAAGATCGAGAGAGAAACCACTGTGTGTTTTTCTTTTGGGGATTCGGTTTCTCTCTCTCTCTCTCCCCTTGTATGACAACCTCCCACACCCCATTAAACGCTGGTTCATATCTTTAGGAACAGACACGTCCCAAAAACCCTCCAAGTAAAAAGGGAAAAATAAATTGACAAAAGAATGATGACCAATAAAACTCGCAGCCACCTCACATGCACGTCCGCCCGACCCGGCTCGGCGCGATGGGCGGACGTGTGTGGTTTTGGATCTATAAGAACAAGTCTTTAGAATCACAAGGACTTAAATGTCACTTCTTTACTTGTGTTTTTCAATTTGAGACAAAACTTATAAATACACAAGACACATTCTCCTACCAAATCTTTTTGAATTTTTCTAAGACTTGCTGCCACCATTCTTGTACCCAACATGTCAGCCCATCTTCCGCTCCCACTCGCGATGTCTTTTGAAGGTCGAATATCTGTGGAATAGCTAGAAAAATTCACATTGTTTTCGAATACCACTATCCATTTTTTATCCCTCTGCTTCAAAGGAGATCTAAATCAGATTGCGGGCTTTTGTCCATATACCAAGGGGGGAAAGAAGACTTCAAGAGTCATTTAACAGAAAGGAAAACTGCAAGCTGTGTCAAAGACAAGATTTCTTCTAGATCATTTTAGATGAACAGAATTTCCCGAGTCCTACAGGTGAAAACTATCTAAAATATTTTTTCATGTGCCTGCCTTCATGAACATTTGGGTTTTTATTAAAAAAAAAAACCTCTACATTTGAGCTTGGCTGGGCGTTTAGATGTTGCAACAATAGGTAATCTTTTAGAGATGGCTCAAAATATCACTAAGAAATTGAAACCTTGATCTTCCTATTCCCACAGGAACATGGTCGACATTAAGACGAAAAAAGATAAAAGGGAATTCAAGATATTGAAGTGTTGTTGAAGGTTTTTAATGTGGAAGAACATCTCTTTAATTAGTTGGGAATACATACATATCCTTGGAAACCACCATATTTTTATATATATCCTTAAAATCTTGAGCTCATTATATATATATACCTTATATATGATTAAATTCACCGGTTATATCCTTCTAGTTAAACACAATTTAAGAATTTTTCTACTAAACTAAAGACAGAACTATAGGGGAAAACTGGGTCAGTCTCTTGAGACCCAATCATTCGGCCCATCTCCTCACAAAAGCCAGGAAAGGTCCACACCAGATCCACAATAGTAGCCCACACGAGAAGAGGTGGATTTGGGCCCAATGGCCCAACTCTACAGAATTTTGACTCATTGGGACAACCAACACTTAGTCTTGTGGAGAAACAATTGTACATATATAAACTTGATTATTGACTACGAATTCATTAAGAAAACACATGGAACATTTCCTATATGGAGTAGTGTTGTCAGGTAGACAAAAGAATATATATATATATATATATATATATATATATATATATATATATATATATATATAATATATATAATGGGGTGCACCCCATCGGGCGGGGCGTGCGCAATCTCTCTCTCTCTCTCTGCCGTTGGATGCCGATCCAACGGCGCCCGATGGGGTGCACCCCATTATATATACCCCATTATATATATATATATATATATATATATATATATATATATATATATAGATATATATATATATAGAGAGAGAGAGAGAGGAGAGAGAGAGAGAGAGAGAGAAATGCTGTGATACGACATCCTTTTTAGGTGCGGCTTGGGCGTACCTTCACTTTTCACCATTCGATTAACATCCAACGCTCTGTGAAGAACTCATGTTTCGATGACAATCTCGAGAAGGTGGAGAAAAAGACGGTATTCTTTTATGCTCACTGTACCCCCACACGTAAAACAAGACAATCCCAGCCGCACCTAAAAAAGATATTCTCTTTCTTCATTTATGGTCTCCTCTTCTCTCTCCATCCACTACCACCCCGTGCACAACCTCCCACCTTCACACACATAAACACCATGATCCATCCAACACCATTAAATCTCATGCACACCCACAAACCTTTATACACATGCATACGCACACACATATTCCTATTGGTTTGTTCCTATCTAACAAATTAATAAAACAAACAAAAGCAAGTAAATAAACTCAAAGTTAAGAAAAAAAAATCAAATAAAAATAATCTTAAAAAAAGAAATCAAACAAAATAATTCTGGGTCTTTTATTGGTCTTTTAATTTAATTCAACTTGGATCATTTGATTTGATGTGGGTCTTTATTTGATTATATATTTATTCTATTTAGAATTTATTTCTCTTGAACTCATTTGAGTTTTAAAATTTATTAAAATTTTGTTCCAAGTTAGAAACTTAACTAGAATTATTTTGTTTGATTTCTTTTATTTAAGATTATTTGATTTGTTTTCTCTAGGTTAATTTTTTGTTACATTCGTTCTATGTTGTTAGATCTCATTTAGAATCATTCACTTTATGAACCTATCACACTGCATTTTTTTTCTTTTTACTTTGATTTGAAGTTATGACAGTTGAATTTATTTTAAATGATTTGATTTATTCATTTATATTATTATTATTATTATTTTAGCTTCATTAACCATTATCTTATGAGTTTTGTCACCATTTTTTTTAGTTATTTAAATGAGGGGGCTTGGTGAGGAGTGCAAAAAGTTAACTTCCTGGGAATTGATGTGGGGGTTTGGAGGGTGGAATTTATATGGGAGTTGATGTGGGGTTTTGAATGGGAATAGTTGTGGAGGCTTATGTTTTTTTTTTTTATTGGTAGGTAGTGGCTGGAGAGAGTGTTGGGAATGGTGTGTGTGTGTGCATACGTGTATGGGTTTTGCATGGCTTTTTGGAGCTTTGTGTACGAGGGTGTAATGATGAGGGGAATCGGTGGCACATGTGGGTGCATTAAATGAGAAGAGAGAGAGAGTGTGTGTGGAATATGTGTTGTGGGTGGAGAGAGACTGAGAGAGAGAGAGATGGTAATCGATGGTCTCTCCAAAGAGAGGTAATCGTTGTAGGCTTTAAATGAGGGAATTAGAAGAGGAAATCGATGTGGGGTATGGATTATGGCTTTGAAGAGAGGTAATCGTTGCAGGCTTTAAATGAGGGAATTAGAAGAGGAAATCGATGTGGAGTATGGAAATCGATGTGGGGAATCAGAAGAGGTAATCGTTGCAGGCTCAACGATTACCTCTTCTGATTCCCCACATCGATTTCCATATGTAATACTCTCGAATTTTAAATATTATAATGTGTTTAGAAATTCTTGTTTATATAAACCGATTAGGTTTAAATTGAGATATTTAGGATCTAGGGTGTGTTTAAAACACTTTATCATATCCTGACATCACTTTCGGTCGTACGCATTCCGACAGGGCAACACCGGAAAACTGTAACGAAAATAAAATCTGAGAATATCATAATTCTTAAAAAAATATGGAGGTATTAAAAATATAATTATTCAGAATTTTTGACGCACACATTTTGAGATTAAGTCTACGTAACTATTTTTGGGGTGATTTTTCACCCATCGAAAAATAAATTTTAAAAATTAAATTAAAATCATGATAATTTGTAAAAGGATCCCGTTAGGCTATGGTTAAAATTTCAATACAAATGAACAACATTTGAATAGATTTACATAGGGATCAATGGGTCAGATGATTTACGGGACATTTACGATGACCCATTTCTGGTTCAAAATAGGTTCAAAATAAACTCAAAGTTAAGAAAAAAAATCAAATAAAAATAATCTTAAAAAAAGGTATGGCCACCCAAATCGGTATGGCCACCCAAATCGGTATGGCATCGCCCAGGTGGGAAGGAAAAGAAAAGAAGGAAAAGAAAAGAAAAGAAATTTGTTTAAGTGGAATGTGTGGGTGGGTGGAGTGAGATATTTATTAAAAATAAATTTTATTTGTTTAATGGGATGGGGTGGGGTGTGTGGCATGTTGGTGCAGTGAAATATTTATTAAAAATAAATTTTATTTGTTTAATGAGATGGGGTGGGGTGTGTGGCATGTTGGTGTTAGGTAAAGGTTATTTATTTCACTAAGATTTATTTAATATTTACAAGAGATGATTAAGAAAATCTAAGACCAATTATTTATTTATGTACAATATATCTGTAAAAAGAGAGAAGAACTATTCAAAAGATATCGACTTTATTAAATAAAATTCTAACTATGTGTTCTACCCGAAAATTTAACTAATATGTTCAAAAACCTTTATTAAATAAAATTCTAACCCACTGTACCCCTCACACGTAAAACAAGGCAATCTTAGCTCCAGAAAAAAAAAATCACCCTCAAACCCAAAAATAATATAATATATATATCTTTCCCGCCTCACTGCCTCCCTCCTGCTGAGTCTTCTACTTTCTCTATTCGCAACAACAATGTTTTCTTCTGCCTCTCCCATGAGCTCACGACCAATGCGATAGGAGCAGCTTTCCAGAACAAGCGACGACCCTCTCGCTCCGGAGAGAAGACTCGGGCGACCACTGGCGACCATCTCTCGTTGAGTTTTAAGGAGAGCAAGGTGAGCATGTGCGGGATGTTCATCGTCAGCCACTAACGTGCCAGGTGTGTTCTAATGAATTTGATTTTGGCTAAATAAATAGTTTGTGGAGTCGAGCTCTAACATCTAAAAAAATTAAATCATGCATAGCTTTTTAGCTTTTATTCAAATTGTAAATTTATCATATTCAATTAACTTCTTATTTATGTACATATAGTTGATCAATTCTTATTTCTAATGAATATACTAATCAAAAGTTTATTGCTTAATGTTCTACATTTCATCTTATTAGTTACTCGTTGCTTGGAAACTTTTGGGATGATGGAAGAGAATAGAGATGAAAAAATGACTTAGCAAATATTATGGATTCCTGATGTAAATGCAGAATTTAAGCCAATGGTGGGAAATATATTTGAATCGTTGGATGAAGCTGAAACGTTTTACAAAATGTATGCAAAAAGGCCGGATTTGGTATCAGAAATTGGACAACAAGATATTCTGCAAAAGGCAGAGAACTTTGCTCAAAAGTCTTTGTGTGTTCAAAGGAAGGAAAAACTAGGCCAAGAAAAAATATAGAAAAAACTTTTGAATGCATATTAGAAGAGAGTACAGAACTTGAAAAAGATGCAGAAACATGGCCAAGAACCAAACTTAAGGATGGAGACAACAAAAGACGACGAAATCATCAGATATTGAGAGAAAATTGCAAGGCAAATATAAAGGTTTGTAAAGAGGATGATGGAAAATGGAAAATTACAACATTTTTAGAAGGTCACAGTCATGCACTAACCACTCCGAGGAAGTCTCATTTACATAGATCACACAGAGAAGTCACAATTGTACAAAAAAAGTTGATAAATACATTTAATGAGACAAACATACGCACATCACAAATGTACACAGTTATGGAAATTGAAACAGGAGGAGAAGAAAAGGTAGGTTGTTTGGAAAAAGATATTCGCAATATTCAAACAAAAGAAAGGGAAGGAAAAAAATACTATGATGCACAATTATTGATTGAACATTTTGTAGAGCTGAAAGAAATAAATGACTCTTTCTTTTATGCTTATGAGCTGGATGAAGAAAATAAGTTGAAGTATTGTTTCTGGGCAGATAGCTTAGCGAGAAAGAACTATCATTACTACTCTGATATTGTGATATTTGATACTACATATGATACAAACATGTACTCAATGATTTTCGCTCCATTCACAGGAGTGAACAACCATAGACAATCAGTTACATTTGGTTGTGGCTTTCTTAGAGATGAGAAGATAGAAGCATTTGTATGGCTCTTTCAAAATTTTTTAGAAGCCATGTCTGGAGTATGTCCTAAATCTATCATCACTGATCAGGATCCTGCAATGAAAGCTGCAATAGCTTTAATATTTCCAACTGCTTATCATAGGTTTTGCACATGGCATATTTTGAAGAAAGAGACTAACAAGTTGGGTGCTACAGCATTGAAGTCAACGTTTCAAAAACCATTTCATAAATGCATTTGGAAGTCAACATCTATAGAAAACTTTGAATCAGCGTGAGAGCAATTAATGGTTGAGAATGAGCTACAGAATAACAAGTGGCTTCAACAATTATATGAGATTCGAGAAAAATGGGTTCCTATATTTTCGAAGGATATATTTTTCAGCGGGAATTAGAAGTACACAACGCAGTGAAACAATGAATTCCTTTTATTCCAAATATGTTAGCAAGCAAAATACATTGATGGAGTTCATTATTCGCTTTGAGAGAGCAATAAAACGCCAGCGAAGCTTAGAACTGAAGCAAATGTATGTATCAGAACACACTTCGCCTAAGTTAATAACTCCATTGAATGTGGAAAGGCAGATGGCAAAGATTTATACAAGAGAAAATTTTAAGAGATTTCAAATTGAGTTGTCAAAAAGCTTGCTTTCTTTCTCATCGGGAATCAGAATTGAGGAGTCATATCAATATTTTAGTGTGAGCTTCCCTAAAGATGAAGAATTATTTGTGGTTGAGTATGATAACCTGCAGAAAAGAGCTAAATGTACTTGCAAAAAATTTGAATCAGAGGGAATACCATGCAGCCACTTACTTTATATACTGAGAATGAATGAAGGTGATAAATTATCCCCTCATTATGTTTTAAGTAGATGGACTATAGATATGGCAAAACAAAGTATATTGATAACCATGGCATATAACTTCAAGGTGATGATGGTTCAAGGTCATCTGAGTCAAAAAATGATCTTTATTCAATAGTTTCTAGTTGGATAGATAAAGCATATTCTTCTGAAGAAAGTCTGACATTTGCAAAAGAAATTTTAGTAGATATTGAAAGACAATTGGAAGAAATGACACTGAGTAAGCAGGATCAGTCACCACAAAAAAACATCACGATGCATTCAGATATTAGCGTTTTTCCACCTGAGAAATCGAAGACAAAAGGGAGTGGAAAACGTATAAAAAGTGCAAAAGAAATTGCAATTGAACAATCAACAAAATGAAGGTTATGTAATGGATGCAAAAGACAAGGTGTCGACCACGACAAACTCAATTGTCCCTTATTGAGGTCACAATATCATTGTCATTTATTTGATAGTTATTTCTTACATTTTGGTGTATTTGACAGAAATAATTTTCTATTGTAGAGATGATGAGAAGATGTGAAAACGAATATACTGCCATAGAGTTTAATAGAGGTATGCTTAAGATACAATATGCATTTTATTATTTTTATACTAATGAGAGCATATTAATTTTAAATGAGAGTTTAAGGAGACTGACCAAGTATTGTATATTTATTTAGAAAAGAAGTGCTAGCTGATTATATTTTGATGCATAAACTAATATGAATATGAAGGTTATTAAAATATCATGTTTACTGATGACTTTGCAGGCAACGAATTTGGACCATATATTTGGAAGGACTACTACAACTTTAACTTGACATGTTTTTTTGGCATTTTATTTTAAAATAGAGGTTATGTAATGGATGCAGAAGGCAGTGTGTTGAACTCTTATTATCATAAACTTTGTTCTTAACTTTTGATGTACTTAGAAGGGAAGTTGGGAAGAAACTAGAGAAGGGCCTTTATTTGATGTTGAATTCTTATTGGGATTGTCTTTTTATCTATTGGTCTTTTGATTTAATTCAACTTGGATCATTTGATTTGATGTGGGCCTTTATTTGATTTTAGATTTCTTTTCTTTTGAATTTATTTCTCTTGAACTCACGTGAGTTTTAAAATTTATTAAAATTTTTGTTCCAAGTTAGAAACTTATCCCAGAATTATTTTGTTTGATTTTTTTAAGATTATTTTTATTTGATTTTTTCTCTTAACTTTGGGTTGAACCCATTTTTAATTGCTTTTGTTTGTTTTATTAATTTATTGGATGAGAGGAAACCAATAGAAATATGTGTGCGTATGCATGTATATATAAGTTTGTGAGTGTACATAGGATTTAATGGTGGAGGGAATCGGTGTTGGATGGATCATGCTGTAATACTTCACATCGATTTCCTCTTCTAATAATTCTCTCATTTAAAGCCTGCAACGATTACCTCTCTGACTCAAAGTCATAATCCATACCCCACATCGATTTCCTTTTGTAATTCCCTCATTTAAAGCCTACAACGATTACCTCTCCTTTGGAGAGACCATCGATTACCATCTCTCTCTGTCCACCCACAACACATATTCCACACACTCTCTCTCTTCTCATTTAATGCACCCACATGTGCCACCGATTCCCCTCATCATTACAACCTCATACACAAAGCTCCAAAAAGCCATGCAAAACCCATACACATATGTACACACACCGTTTCCAACACTCTCTCCACCCACTACCCACTAATAAAAAAAAATACATAAACCTCCACAACGATTCCCATTCAAAACCCACATCAACTCCCATATAAATTCCACCCTCCAAACCCCCACATCAATTCCGAGGAAAGTTAACTTTTGCAGTCCTCACCAAATCCCCCTCATTTAAATAACTAAAAAAAATGGTGACAAAACTCATAAGATAATGGTTAATGAAGCTAAAATAATAATAATAATAATATAAATGAATAAATCAAATCATTTAAAATAAATTCAATTGTCATAACTTCAAATCAAAGTAAAAAAGAAAAAAAATGCAGTGTGATAGGTTCATAAGTGAAATTTAAAGGTGGAGGGAATCCTGACACACACATGCATGAAATTTAAAGGTGGAGGGAAATTTAAATTTCATGCACACCCACAAACTTATATACACATGCATACGCACACACATATTATTATTATTTTAACTTCATTAACCATTATCTTATGAATAAAGTCGATATCTTTTGAATAGTTCTTCTCTCTTTTTACAGATATATTGTACATAAATAAATAATTGATCTTAGATTTTCTTAATCATCTCTTGTAAATATTAAATAAATCTTAATGAAATAAATAACCTTTACCTAACACCAACATGCCACACACCCCACCCCATCCCATTAAACAAATAAAATTTATTTTTAATAAATATCTCACTCCACCCACCCACACGTTCCACTTAAACAAATTTCTTTTCTTTTCTTTTCCTTCTTTTCTTTTCCTTCCCACCTGGGCGATGCCATACCGATTTGGGTGGCCATACCGATTTGGGTGGCCATACCTTTTTTAAGATTATTTTTATTTGATTTTTTTTTCTTAACTTTGAGTTTATTTTGAACCTATTTTGAACCAGAAATGGGTCATCGTAAATGTTCTGTAAATCATCTGACCTATTGATCCCTATGTAAATCTATTCAAATGTTGTCCATTTGTATTGAAATTTTAACCATAGCCTAACGAGATCCTTTTACAAATTATCATGATTTTAGTTTAATTTTTAAAATTTATTTTTCGATGGGTGAAAAATCACCCCAAAAATAGTTACGTCGACTTAATCTCAAAATGTGTGCGTCAAAAATTCTGAATAATTATATTTTTAATACATCAATATTTTTTTAAGAATTATGATGTTCTCAGATTTTATTTTCGTTACAGTTTTCCGGTGTTGCCCTGTCGGAATGCGCACGATCGAAAGTGATGTCAGGATATGATAAAGTGTTTTAAACACACCCTAGATCCTAAATATCTCAATTTAAACCTAATCGGTTTATATAAACAAGAATTTCTAAACATATTATAATATTTAAAATTCGAGAGTATTACATATGGAAATCGATGTGGGGAATCAGAAGAGGTAATCGTTGAGCCTGCAACGATTACCTCTTCTGATTCCCCACATCGATTCCATACTCCACATCGATTTCCGCTTCTAATTCCCTCATTTAAAGCCTGCAACGATTACCTCTCTTCAAAGCCATAATCCATACCCCACATCGATTTCCTCTTCTAATTCCCTCATTTAAAGCCTACAACGATTACCTCTCTTTGGAGAGACCATCGATTACCATCTCTCTCTCTCTCTCAGTCTCTCTCCACCCACAACACATATTCCACACACTCTCTCTCTTCTCATTTAATGCACCCACATGTGCCACCGATTCCCCTCATCATTACACCCTCGTACACAAAGCTCCAAAAAGCCATGCAAAACCCATACACGTATGCACACACACACACACCATTCCCAACACTCTCTCCAGCCACTACCTATCAATAAAAAACAAAAAAAATAAACCTCCACAACGATTCTCATTCAAAAACCCACATCAACTCCCATATAAATTCCACCCTCCAAACCCCCACATCAATTCCAGGAAGTTAACTTTTTGCACTCCTCACCAAGTCCCCCTCATTTAAATAACTAAAAAAAATGGTGACAAAACTCAAGATAATGGTAATGAAGCTAAAATAATAATAATTATAATATAAATGAATAAATCAAATCATTTAAAATAAATTCAACTGTCATAACTTCAAATCAAAGTAAAAAAGAAAAAAAATGCAGTGTGATAGGTTCATAAAGTGAATGATTCTAAATGAGATCTAACAACATAGAACGAATGTAACAAAAAAATTAACCTAGAGAAATCAAATCAAATAATCTTAAATAAAAGAAATCAAACAAAATAATTCTAGTTAAGTTTCTAACTTGGAACAAAAATTTAAATAAATTTTAAAACTCAAATGAGTTCAAGAGAAATAAATTCTAAATAGAATAAATATATAATCAAATAAAGACCCACATCAAATCAAATGATCCAAGTTGAATTAAATTAAAAGACCAATAAAAGACCCAGAATTATTTTGTTTGATTTCTTTTTTTAAGATTATTTTTATTTGATTTTTTTTCTTAACTTGAGTTCATTTACTTGCTTTTGTTTGTTTTATTAATTTGTTAGATAGGAACAAACCAATAGGAAGATGTGTGTGCCTATGCATGTGTATATAGGTTTGTGGGTGTGCATGAGATTTAACGGTGTTGGATGGATCATGGTGTTTATGTGTGTGAAGGTGGGAGGTTGTGCATGGGATGGTAGTGGATGGAGAGAGAAGAGGAGACCATAAATGAAGAAAGAGAATATCTTTTTTAGGTGCGACTGGAATTGTCTTGTTTTACGTGTGGGGGTACAGTGGGCATAAAAGAATACCGTCTTTTTCTCCACCTTCTCGAGATTGTCCATCGAAACATGAGTTCTTCACAGAGCGTTGGATGTTAATCGAATGGTGAAAAGTGAAGGTACGTCCAAGCCGCACCTAAAAAGGATGCCGTATCACAGCATTTCACTCTATATATATATATATATATATATATCTATACTATATCTATACTATTATTATAAAACTCAGTCTTAGATGTACACGTGACAGTAATACAGCCTATGTAAATCCCGAAAACTGTGTACGCCTTTCTCCTCTTTTCTCTTTCTCCCTCGCGCGATGCCAAAACTGATATATGCTCTTTTCTCAAACCGGCCAGCGAAGGTTCTTTCTTTTGGTGAAATCTGTTTCTTTTTTTAATTTTTCCTTCCTTATGTTCTACCCAAAATCTCTTCCGCAATCCTCCTATGATCTACCAAGACCTTCCGCTATTAAGATCTAATTTTTTCTTTGTGGTGAAACCTGTTTCTTTATTTGGTTTTTCCTTCCTTATGTTTTACCCAAAACCTCTTCTCCCTTCCCTGCACTACGAGCGAAGAACCTCCCCCTCACCCTCGCATACTCCCCATCCAGGCAGCCTTGACCTCGCAAGCAAGAGCTCGAAGCTTCGCCGTCGTCGGCCGGGTCGCACGCTTCCTCAAGATCGGCCAAGGTTCTTCCTTTCATGTTCTCAGTTTTTACTCTTTTCTGTTGTTTTCTTGTTCATGTTGTGCTCTATTGACATTTTGTACACAATGGATTCACAGGGAAACTACAATGGCATTATTTAACGTTCTTGATCCTGAGAACCAGTCAAGCTTCTGTTTAACTGTCTCTGTTCATAACCTTCGTGCTCCCAACTGTTCACGCTTTCCCTATCCCTCAGAATCCCGGCGCCAGATCTATTCTACACATTGAACGATCGTCGAACCACTGCAGATGAAGATGTCGGATGGGAAGGACAGCCCCGCCGATGCCAAATAGAAAACAAATCAGGTACAGTTCTGTGCTGCGCATGTGTTTTAATTTCAAGATTCAGAAGTCTTCTTACATTTTTGGAAAAAAAAAAACTAAGCTCATGAATATGACAGCTGCTTTCCCGTCTGCTTCCGGCAACTTCAATCTCACTGAGATCATCTTGTGTCCTCCTGCTCCCCGACAATAGGTATAGTTCTGTGCTACGCATGTTAATCTGAAAGTTCAGAAGTTTCATCTTACATTTTAGTAAAAAAATTCTAACCTTGACGCTGAGAATACAACAGCAAATCCGAGCAGCGGTCTGCAACCCGGCGTAACCATCACTCTCCTTGACGGAGGTCGGTGTCGCCTTACTTGCTGGAGACTGTCAGTATAATCTTCTCCTATAATCTACTTACAAAATTTATCAGGTACACATCTTTAGATTTTTTTTGCATAATTATGAATAGAATTAAATGTTGGAAAGCTTACCTTAGACATAGATGTTGTAGATAGCACTGTAACTGCTGCGAATACTTACGATCGCGGCCCTACAAAACCCCACAGTCCCGCGGTTTGACCAGTTTCCCATTTTTGAAACCTGCACAATCATGGTTTCTACACCAAGATTTCAGAAACTCAGCCCGCAAGGGCTAACTCAATTCAGGCTCATAACTGCTTCGTTCTGAGCTGTAAGATAGAAATAAATATTAAATATTAAAATAAAATATTAACAAATGTTTAAGAATCTAAAAAGAGTAAACAAATAAATTTGGGACATTGAAGAAAATTAGTAATAGAGGAATCAATGAATAAACAGTGGAAGAACACCTATCTAAGGGGAGGTAGCCATTAGAACTCTTAAGGAGAGGTCAGAATACTGAACATTTCTTCCTGTTCACGTCCGTCGGGCAACTCGCAGACACGCAGCTCGCCCTGCGGCGCCCTTGTAGGTTGTATCCGTTGACCAGGCTGACGTCGTAGAAGTCCTGCCCTCCGTTGGTGCCCAGCGTCAGCTCCAGCAGGGTAGTCGGCGGAGCGGCACCCGCACCGTTGCAGTCAGGTCTCCCTCTGCCGCAGTCCCCGGTGCCGCACTTGAAAAGGCCCCAGAATCGGCCGGACCATGCCGCCGGTGTGATCAAGTTCGCGGAAGCACCACTGGCGAGCTCCAACCCTGTTTGCGCCAGGGCAGATGAGCCAGCGTCGGAGAGGGTGCACGCCTCGCCTTCTCCTCCTCCACGCCCCCCTCGCCTTCTATCACTTCTCACGTCCGTCCGGCGCCGCTTCCTCTCCCTTCCGCCCCCATCCAACTTGGATGGATCCTCCTCCCTATGGTCGGCGACCTTCGCGTCCATATCCCTCCTAAACCCTGGAACACAGCAAGATCGAGATAGAAACAGTAACAGCGGACGCCTGCGGAATGCTTGAAGGAAAACAAACTTCAGAGCAAGCCCCCCGGAACCTCCTTCTACAGACCTTCCATCCACCCTCCCCCTCGCCTTCTTCTCCTCCCTGGACCCCCCTCCACAGCCCCTCTCTCCCAGACCCTCCCTTCACAGACCCTCCATCCACGCCCCCCTCCCAGAAAAGTGGTTTCTGCGATGGGAAGAAGAAAAAATAGTTAAAGTGGAAGAAAGGAGGAGCAAAAAAGGTGGAGAAGGAGCACGAAGACAAAAGGCAAAAAGGTTGTCATGATGGGTTTCTGCTTGGGAAGAAGCAAAATAGTTAAAGTGGAAATAAAGAGGAGCAGAAAAAACAAACCTTGGAAGGGAAAAAAGAAAAGAGAAGAAAAATTGGTGGGTTTGCTTCTCTGACTAATGAACCATCCACAGGAGATAGCCAGGTAGGACGGGAGCTGCCCCTGCAGCTTCTTCCCTCAACAGAGACATCCGCCGCTGTCTCTGCATAAATTTTACAAAATTTCACAGTGAGAGAGAGAGAGAGCAATATTAATATATTTAATAATATTTTTAATTAAAATAAAAGTGTTATATTGTTATTTTAATTAAAATTTTAACATAACTATATTATATTATTCTTATTAAAATATTTTGAAATTAATTCAAATTAACTTGATGTATGTTTCTGTAATATAGTATGTATAATATAGTCAAAATATTTTGTTCTCATGTTACTTTGTAAATCATCTTTACATGTCGCTTTTTTAAATGTTAAAATTATTTATGTATGGTTATTTCATTCTTGATTATATTTGGGGTAATTTTAAAATTGTGAAAAAAATTTATTTAGAGAGAGAGAGGAGAGAGAGAGGCCAGGGCCGTCTTCTCCCCCTCCCTCTCCTCCTCCTCCCCTTCTCTCGATATAGATTTCACATTATTTTTCTTAATTTTGTTCTTATAATTTTTTCATAGGCAATGTTTCATTTATTGAACTTATATTAATTAAAATGGATATTGATATGATATTGAGTAGAATTGAAATTGAATAATAGTAAATAGTGATAATAATTTGTGTTATTTAAATAGAGTGCATAACTAATATTTTTTACTAATAAGGCATGCAGACATTGAAGCTTTTTTAAAACATTTCTTTCTAATTTCTAACATATTATTCGTTTTTAATGAATTTTTCTTCCTACACCTATCAAAATGAGGCTATCATATTTTTACATATGTTGTACTTCTTTTAATATAGTTATAATCATTATGATAAAATAATAAAATTTATTTTATATATGAAAATCAAATATATAAAGGAAACATAAGTGCATACTAACATACATATTAAAATTGTTACTAAATATTTACATTTATAAATTAAATGTTAAGATATATATTTTTAATCCTTTTTATATGAATATTGTGATGTTATTAAATTGGAAATTTTTTAAATAGATATAAAATTTTCCCTATGTTCTTTTAATTAATATTTTAAGAGAATTATGTTAGTACAATATATTATTTTAAATTTTTATATTTTTCCACTTTAACCTGATGTATGCTTCTATAACTGATAATTTATCTAAGTTTACAATTCACCGATAACATTACAATTTATTGTTGTGACTATCATATAATGTATACTTATATCTAATTTCAATGTTAGTTTCACGCGGAAGACTACAATTGAGATCTAAAGATATTGTGTAATAATATTATTTACAAATTAATGTCTAACATAGATCAATATGTGATGATTGAATTATTATGTGTTGAAGTTATTTTTTGACATTATATTATTGATATTGTGATGTTATTTAAATCTACAATTTATTTTTAATAATTAAATTTTAATTAAATAAATAATTTTTTAAAAATATATAAAATATATTACAACTTAAAACATTCCCGTGCATGGCACGGACATAGAACTAGTTATACTTATAATTCTCAATTTTAAAAGTACATATGCCAGATTCTTCAAAATCCCGCCAAACTGACATATGTTTTCTTTCTTTTTTTTCGATAGTTTCTTTCCCTTCTTCCTTACCGCGCTGCTGGCATGCCCATTCAGTTCGCGGTGAAAAAAACCAATTTTTCACCTTCCCGTAAAGTGTTGGGAGTCGAGTCCCCTTACTGCTGCGTGCCTCTGTTGCAGGTCTCGAGGAGAGGTTGCAGATATTCCCACTTCTTCGACGTGTTTTGGATACATGGTCGAGCTCGACTTCTGCCCGATGGCAGACAAATGAGGCCCACTTCGGCGCCCACGCCCCCGGCTCCGGCCATGCCCGACTCGCCTGCCTCCACCAGCAACCCAGTGGACGTGGGGCCGGTGGCTCTCGACGTGGGCGCGCGCTGGTGGCTGGAGCGAAGTGCATAGGAGAGTTCTAGGTAGAGGGCGCACCGATACTGAACACCTTGGGCCGGCGCCCCCTCCTGCTACAGTTGCAGCAGCGCCTCCATCGCCGATGAGACCACCAAGTGACAGAAGGGAGTTGGAATTGGACTCCGACGACCGGTTTCAACAGGTGGAGCTCGGAGCGGTCGTTGGCGGTAACGATGTAGCCGTCCATCGATGGAGGAGCTGATCCAGGCGCGGCCGCAGATGGGAGGGGGGTTGGTCTGGGTGATGGTGCGGACGCCGCAGATGGTGGCGAGGACGCCAACCCCGTTTCTGGCTTCGACATGGCAGGGGGCGCCCCGGCTGCCGAGGCCGAGCAAGATATCTCTCTGGAGGACGCGGCTTGGGTGGATTCCTGTCTGGTGAAGGACGGCGTCAACGGCCCCGCTGGCGGCGAAGGCAAGAGCGACTACCAGTCGGATGACGCCTGGGCCGCCCTGACCAAGGAGCTCATCGACGCCCTTGCTTATTCTGCCTCCGAGAATGCTACTGCTACTGCGACCCACGAGGAGGAGAAGAAAAAGGTTGCATCAGGGGTGGACGCTTGAGCTGATGACGTATGAAGCTGAATATGCTATAACTCATATAAAAAAATATTTAAAAGGGTACACAGCATGCAATAGATTTATAGATCAAAAAGTAATTATTGACAATTTTTGTAAATTTTTTTTTATATTTTTACAAAATTATCAGAAAATAATTTAGATCATATTTCTTATGTTTGCTTGGATTTGATTATTTATATGTTTTAAACATATATTTTATGTAATTTTGTATATTTAAGTGTTTGAGTAGATCACATATATTAATATAAAATATATGCTAACCATATGAGTTATCCTATTCAACAGCACAACCATATGCAATTTATATGTTTCATTCATATAGAGAATTCTTTGTACAATCATATGTTGAAGATTTTGTACAATTATATTTTCTCACCAAATTTATATATTTATGCTGCCATCTCAGCAGCCGTGCGCTCCGCCACATCTGCATTGCCGACGTCGTCGCCTGCGAGCCAGCATTAGGTGTTGCCGTTCCCCGCGCCGGCCCCGCTGTGCGGTCGCCCTCTCAGCCCCCATTGCGTGGTCAAAACTCCATTATTAAAGTAACACCCGAGTTCCAATGCAATGCA